>JASUUH010000211.1:15035000-16285000 GCA_030449925.1 Citropsis articulata | reverse complement strand
TATTCTACTATCTTACAAGGCAAAGGCCAGGATCTACGTCATGATCGTATTTCTCTTCCTCTCGATCGAATACTATTTACGGGTTCAGTTAGTATTTTCTAGCCTTGGTGCACACACTGAATAAAATTAATAATATAAAGGCGGTAAAGGAACACTTTGTGGGTATATCGGTGGAAAATTGTGCGGACTATTGATGCATTAAGTCGGATCACGGGTCAAGCGATTAAGTTGCATCGATCGTAATACAGCACGTACCATTTCCTTTTTAAAATTGGTTATTAAAATTTGACAACAAAATTAATTTGATCATTCACTCTTTCCGATCCGGTCCTTATTGGTATCGAGCGAGGGAAGTAGTGTTTTATGGTTTAAAGATTTTGTGTGTGTGTTAAAATTTGGATAAGATTAAAATTGACTAATCGGTAAAGGGTTGCCTTGGTGCTTGGGTAGTATTTGGGTGTAAGTCCTGTTTCTGGGCGATAAGACACTCTTAGCCTAAGACATTTTACTTTTGCCATTTAGAACATTTTGAAGTCTTTTTAAAATTTTGCATCTCTGGAGTCTTTCTGAGCACAATCTTTCTCTAGCTCTTCTTGAGAAGACTAGTGTTTCAAAACGTGGTGAATTCGGAAGAATTCATTGTTGAAAATTTTGATAAAGCAATTGACAATTGGGATTTACGAAGATTTCTAAAGATAAGATTTACAATATGAAAAAACTCGATTTTTAAAGGCGATTTTGTCATAAAGGCGAAAAGAGATATCACTCTTTCAAAGCCATTTGACAATTCATTTATTTTAGAAGATTCTTTAAGAATTTAAGAAAAAAGAATTTTAATTATATTCGTATCGGTTTAATCAGTAGGAATAAAGCCCTTGACTAAAGAAGGATTAAACAACACATTCTTTTGTCTCGGGGATGGGAGATTCATCTCCTTTGATGATTCTCTACTCAGTAGTATTGAGTCTAGTCTCTGTAAAGGACCCATTTCATTTGCTATCGAACATATGATTTCTCTTAAAGACAAAAATATTTTGGAAAGCATGATCCTGATCAAAACTCACAAGCTACCGTATGTTAGAAGGATGCATTGATTTTCAAAATATCATCTATGGTCTTTCGTCTGGCGATAAATTCGATCAAAGAGATGAAACTCTTCTCTTGGTGACTTGTCTAAAGCAAACATCATACACAGACGATCGATGGAAGATATCAATCTTGGAAGAATGGATTCTTGAAGACCTCAACGTAATTCTAAACAATTTGAGCCGTCTGAGTTGCAATGTAACTGTTGATGGAAATTATCCTTTAGGAGATCTACGTCTTACAGATTCTCCGACTTACGATAAATTGATTTCCGGATCTTGATATTGGAAAGAAATTCTCAAAGTCCTTGATCATAAACTTGCCTTTTCAAAGCCAGCAGGGTTTTCCACTCGGATATACCAAGTACATCTATCGTTGATTACACTAGTATTCCTCATCGATCTACACTAGGCGACTAAGCGGGAAGAAGGAACATACTCAAACTTCTCGACCTTCTGCGGTCCGCGAGAGAATGTCATGAAAAGATTTTGAGTTTGATAAAACTCTTGTTAAAGATTTTTATTCACGAATAACAAAGAAAAAAGACTTTGGTTTTTAAACATTTCTTAAACGAAAAGAAATTCGAGAATTATTTTGAGTTTGTAAATTTGCATAAAGTCCATTATGTTTTTGATTGGTTTGAGATTTATGTTTACGATAATAATATTTCTTATCCTTTTGAAAAACAAATCCAATCGATGCGTAAAAGGTCCTTTGAATGGAATCTATCGGACGATGGAACCATTGATTACGAGCATCCACTCTTGGGCGTAACCGTAAACCATGGAGAACCTCTGATCTCTCCTTATAAAAACCAAGCCAAATGATCAGAAAAATTTAGATAGCATTATTCAACGAATAATTTACGCAATGCTTAATCTAAATACAATAGGAAAACGATTGACTAGGATGAAATTCAGTCAAAGTCGACCATTCGAGTCCGCCGATTCGTAATCGATTGAAAAGCTTAAGAACTGTTTCAAACCTTTCGGGTTTGAAACATAGTCAAGCTTGTTCGAGATTCATCGGTTTACGAGCCGTTAAAACGAAACAAAATAGAAGCATCTTGCAACACAAGTACAAATTGCTCACGATACTCCCAACTAGTAGAGTTAGGAAATAAATCAGGATCAATCATCTTACATAGCCTCTCGGATATAGAAGCATTCGAAGATCCTACTCAAAGTCAATCGTGTCCGTTGGGATTAGCACTCCGAACATCTCCGGATAGCCATAGATAATAGACTGGTGCATAAACCAATCTCGGTTTAATGCATCTTGATCTATGGTGGAATATTGATGGTATATACAATATTTTAGGTTTGTTACGAGATGACCATGGCGTGATGCTATAAAACCCGATCGGGAACTTGATTTCAGAAATTCTTGTTGCGAGTTTCAGGTCGCTTAAAGGTTGGTGGGATCTTACCATAAGCAATGAAATAGAAATCCTAAATTCAATCAGTAGCGAGGATGGTATGTTCTTGATGAAATAACGCACTGAGGATCTTTGTTGCCACGTGATCATCAGTATCCGCCCGTTTCATGGGTGATCCTTACCATGAACAAAATCTTTGAGTTACTACATGGAGATGTAGAAAACTTAGTGATTTCCAAACTCTGAAACTTTCTTCACTCGACTTTTCTTAAGAGATGATCTGACCATACAACTTGGAAAGAAAAATTCCTTCTTTGGTTTACTCTCTTGGGAGAAAAAGTTAGAAACTCTATTAAAGCCCATGACAATCATTATTCCTTATGACCTCACATGGTGAATTAGTTAGTTTCGTCAACAAGGAAGGTCTAAGATTTGCCAAGACTTGAAATTACAAAAGCACGAAATGGGGCTTAGGCAGTCTAAGCATGAACTAAGCGACTTTGTAAGCAGTTTAACTATGACTGGTTTAAAGTCTCACTTCGAAAGGCGTAATGGTAAGTGTTCTCAGCACTTGAAACATTACAAGTCAAAACCTTATAAGAAATCGAATCGATTTTGAGAGCGGCTTTTATAAGAAACCTTGAGGCCATAAAAGCCCGATTTCTCTAAAGAAGATTACAAAGCCAAACAAAGAACCCTTTCAATTTGAAAACTTGTTATAAGTGCCACGAAAAGGTCATCTTGCGAGATTTTTGGTCGATAAAAACTTCACGAGCTTGGTCTCGATGAAGAAACTCTAAAATCTCTCCTGTTGGGTCCTCACTCGATTAATTTCTCCTTAGCAGGAGCGGTGATCCTTACGGGTTGATGAATTAAATAATTTTGATTACGATACTTCTTTTCAGCGATGATGATTACGATTGAATCGTATTTAGAAAATCAATGTTTTAACTAGGGATCGAGAAACTTTGCTTGAACTTGTTAAACATATTTACGATCTACTCTTGAAAAGAATATCTTGATAAACTTTTAAAGACTTTTGATAAACACTGAGACTTACAAAATATAACCGTTAAAAGAATGCCTATGATCTCTTTGAAATCTTGGACAAGAAGAAATCCGAAAACAACCCACAATGTTCAAGATCTCGAAGGAGATTAAAGACATTAAAATTGAGATCGATTTAAAGAAAAGCGAGAAAAGGATTACGAAACCATTGACTTTTACTACTGAAATCAATTACAAGGTAATTACGATGGTGAAGATCTTAATAACATTGAGTCTATGACGATGATTTTCTCTGTTTTAAAACAAATCACCATAAGAAAATACTTGATTAAAGTCACTTTGTCTTTTCTAAAGAATTTGAAATTGGCCTTATTTGACCTTTGGTCTTTGATTTGAATTGCATCGAAGAAGATGTTATCAAACATACGCATCGAGAAAACTAAAGCTTTACGCTGATTCAAAATTAAAGTTAATGCAAAGTTGATCGTCTTAATAATGGATTTAAAATCAAAACCTCTTTTGTTTTAACAAATGATATTAGCCATATCGTTATTTTGGGAACTCAGTTTATAAATCTTATAACCCATCTTGTAAATTATGATAATATCTCTTTGAAGCAAAAGAAAAATTTTAATTTTCCTTTTATTGAAAAACCTAAAAGATTTAAATATTGTTAAAACATTACATTGTTTACGAATGAAATTAATGTTCTTAAAACCAAACAAACTAATTTAGTCATTTGCAAAAGAATTGAGTTTACAAGAATGAAAGTCATTTGAAGATGATTTCTTACAAAGAAAATTTATTTTGAAACTCGAATCGAAAAGAAATTTGTCTTTGATTTTTCTTTTGGAAAAACAACACTTGGTAGATTTGCCTTATGAGCCTTCTTTTGATGAAAGACAAATACCTACTAAAGCCCGATTCAAATGAATGTTGAATTGGAACAACGTGTAGAAATGAGATTAAAGATTTAGAAAACAAAGGTTTGATTCTAAATCTAGATCTCTCCTTAGTCTTAGCTTTACATGTCAACAAAATTCTGAAATAGAAGAGGAACAGACTTGTCATAAACTAAACCCCTTAATAAAGCTTTAAAATGGATTAGGTACCCAATACAATAAAAAGATTTGCTTGAAAACTCCATTCTTCCGTATTTTCGAAATTTGACATGAAATCGAGTTTAGCAAATTCAAATTCATCAATAATAGTTATAAAGCGCTTTTCTTGTTCATGTGAATGACGGTAATGCCTTTTGGTTTAAAGAATGCAATTTCAAAGGATTATGAATGACATTTATAATCCCTTTCCGAATACATATTGTTTACATTGATGATGTATTGATTTTTCTCTAGATCAACATCTTAAACATTTAAAGACTTTTATTTTACAACTAGAAAATTTGGTCTTATTTCTAATCTGATTTCTTTATTTCAAACAAAGATCGGGGTTTCTTGGTCATTTCATTTCAAAGAACCATCGTTCTATTGAAAGATCTTTTGCCTTCTTGACAAGTTTCACGATAAAATCCTTGATAAAACCCAATTGCAAGATTTTTGGGAAGCTTAAATTATGTTCTTGATTTACAATGCCTGATTAGGATAGCAAAACCATTACATGATAGGTTAAAAGAAGCCCATTGCATGGTCGGAAGAGCATACTAAAATTGTTAGCAGATAAAGAATATGGTTAAAGACATTAGTGCTTATTTCTTTTAATCTGCATTACACAAATTGTTGAAATGATGCATCATTTAGGATATGGTGGGATATTAAAGCAATTGGATAATAATAAAACGGGTAGTCGTATGTTTACGCTCATTGGAATGAATGTCGGAAAAATTATTCTACCATTAAAAAGAGATTTTATCCATTGTTTTATGCATTTCCAAATTTCAGCGACTTACTAAATCAAAGATTTTTACTAAGAATTGATTGCAAAATGAAACATGTTTTAGAAAAGATGTTCAAAACGTTGCATCAAAACAAATTTTTGCGTTGGCAAGCCATTTAAGTGTCTTTGATTTCGATATTGAGTTTATTAAAGGAGATCAAATTCTCTCGATTTTCTAACGAAATTTCTTTAAGCAGATAATGCCAGAAAAGAGACAAAGGAAAGGGATCTCAAGACCACCGTGTCCCGGACACCTAAGCGTCCTCTCTAAGAAAAATTGCTCTCTTGATCACATGCAAGCCTATCAAATCTTGGATTGATATGGTAGAAGAAACGAGCTCGTGAAGCTCGATCTAAGCCACTTTCCTCCCGGGGAGCAGGTAAAAGAATGGATGCAATCCATTTCTAAATCTCTGACTTATGCTGCGCCTAGCTTTTCCCAGTCGATTTCTCGAAGAAATTCGAAAAATCCATTTAAAGAAATTTCAAAACTTCTTCTCAACATAGTTCTTTACGGTGAAAGTTCATCCTCAAGTTGTCCTTTCCTGAAAGCTTTTAAAGAAAACTTGAATGGTTTGATAAAACTATTTCAAAACATTTATCTATGGAAGATGGGTTTTACCATCTTGACCCATTTCAAACAATCTTAAAGATTTTTCCCAATTTGGTTTTGAACCATGGGATTTATCGAAACCCGACCTTCTTATCAAAGCATTTTGGAATTCACGAATCTGTGAAATTGAACATTTTATCTCGATGATGCTCGTTACGAACTGCGCATTCTCTGACCATCCAAAGTCTTGAGCCCAAGCGATTGGAATGACTACTCCATGACTAAAGCCTTCATTAAATTTTCAAAATCAAATGAACCATTGCCTTTCTTTCACATTGGGATTACCAGCGGGCTGGTTCACATTCGTTAATCGAAAAAGTCCCGTTCATGGTTATTCTTGATTCAAAAATAACGTGCAAAAGCTTTACCAGTTCCGATGGTGGAATTATTTTGGTCAGCGGACATCCTACACGCGTGTATAAATCTTTTCAAAGCCCATTATACCCTACGAGAATAAAGCGTTTTCTCCATTTCTCTGTTACATGCGAACTTCTTCACCATGGGTATGGATGTGGAACATAGGTTTCATGCAGAATCGACTCATCCTTGAAAACAAAAGTAAAATGGTGGTCAAATTTGTGGTATCCATTCTGTCAAAGGCTATCTCATATCAAACCCCAGTATTACAGATGTCAAAGCTCAGGCACCTTTCCTTTCCCAATCTAAAGCTCGTCCTTTTGGCGGTGCAGGCGAAGAAGAATATTTAAAGTCATGGAGCGACTCCTGTATGAATCGAGTCTTACATGGGTTCCTCGGTCATGTGGTGAAGAGCCATTCATATCCCTCGGAGATGACAACGAAGATGACTGCTTCGGAATCCTCCCTCCTCTAAAGCATTAAAGGTTATTGTAATCGGTGATCCGTCTATGATATCGGTGATCCGTTATTTATTATTGTAATCGGTGATCCGTCTATGTTATCGGTGATCCGTCTTTATTATCGGTGATCCGTTATTTTTTGTAATTTCATTTTGTTTGTATGCTCCGACATGTGGGGCTACTCATCACTAAAGCAAAAGCAAAAGTCAAAAGATGCTCCGACATGTGGGGCCGTAATGTCTCCATGACTTGAAGACTTTGCAAGCCTCTCAGTCTATATAAAGAAGCGAGGTTTGAAGGGCGGTTCTTTCTCACTCCTCAATCCTCGACTTTGAAATCGAAGAAGACTTGAAATTTTCACTGTCTTACAAATTATTTCTCAAACTCTTTCTATCTTATTCTTTAAAGCATTCGATTTCAAGTACATGTAAGTTCATTGTCTTTATTTAAAACGTAATAAAGTTAAAGTCATGTATGTTTAAATTTGCAATTTATTTTAAAGCATCTAGCGGTGATCTTTATCGGATCGCCACTTCTTCTCTTATCTTACAAGGCAAAGAGGATCTACGTCATTGATCGTATTCTCTTCCTCTCAGTCTTATTTACGGGTTCGGTTAGTATTTTCTCGAGAAAGTGCACTTGACAAATAAAATTAATAATATCTAAAGGCGGTAAAGGAACATGGGTATATCATTTGGGCTTGATTGTCGGACTATTGATGCATTAGTCGGTCAGGTCAAGATTAAGTTACGCGATCGGTAAATGTCACGTCATTTCCTTTTAAAATTGGTTATTAAATTTGAAAAATTAATTTGATCGTTCCTCTTTCCACGATCCGGTCCTTTGCCATTAGGATAGCAAAACCATTGAGGTTAAAAGCCCATTGCATGTCGGAAGAGCATACTGTTGAGCGGATAAAGAATATGGTTAAAGACATTGTCTTGTCTTGCTAATCATTACACAAAATTGTTGAAAGATGCATCGATTTGGGATATGGTGGGATATTAAAGCAATTGGATAATAATAAAGAGCGGTAGTCGGTATGTTTACGCTCATTGGAATGAATGGGAAAATTATTACCATTAAAAAGATTTTATCCATTGTTTTATGCATTTCCAATTTGCGACTTCTTAAATCAGATTTTCTAAATTGATTGCAAAACATGATGTTTAGAAAAGATGTTCAAAACGTTGCATCAAAACAAATTTTGCACGTTGGCAATCAATTTTAAGTTTCTTTGATTTAGATATTGAGTTTATTAAAGGAATCAAATTCTCTCACGATTTTTAACGAAATTTCTTGAAACGGATAATGCAGAAAGAGACAAAGGAAGGGATCAGACCATGTCCGGACACCTAAGCATCTATAAGAAAAATTGCTCTTGATCACCTGAAGCTATCAAATCTTGGATTGATATGGTAGAAAACGAAGCTCATGAAGCTCGATCTAAAGCCACTTTCCTCCAGCAGATAAAGAATGGATCTGATCCGTTTAAATCTCTGAGCTTATGCTGCTAAACTTTTCGAAAGTTTCTCGAAGAAATTGAAAATCCATTTAAAAGAAATTTAAAAACTTTACCAACGTGGTTCTTTACGGTGAAAGTTCATCCTATTGTCCTTTCACAAACAAGCTTTTAAAAAACTTGGAATGGTTTGATAAAACTATTTCAAAACATTTTATCTATGGAAGATGGGTTTTACATCTTGACCATTTAACAATCAAGATTTTTCCCAATTTGGTTTTGAACCATGGGATTTATCGAAAGCTTATCAAGCATTTTGGAATTAGAATCTGAAATTGAACATTTTATCTCGATGATCTCGTTCACTGCTGTCATACCACCAAAGTCTTGAGCCCAAGCGATTGGAATGACTCTCCATGCTAAAAACCTTCATTAAATTTTCAAAATCAAATGAACCGTTGCTATTGGGATTACAGCAGCACGTTCAATGCCATTGAAAATCGAAAAGTCCATTCATGGTTATTGATTGAAAATAACCGTGCAAACATGTTGGTTCAACGATGGTGGAATTATTTTGGTCGACGATCCTCGCTCTAGCCGCGTTATAAATCTTTGAAGCCCATTTACCCTACGAGAAGCGTTTTTCCATTTCTCTGTTCTGTCTGAACCTACCATGGGTATGGATGTGGAACATGGTTCGTAGAATCGACTCATCCTTGAAGAACGCTTTAAAGTAAAATGGTGGTCAAATTTGTGAACATTGGTATCCATTCGTAGTCAGCGTTTCTGCTATCGAACCTGTTAGAGATGTCAAGCTCGACTTTCCTTTCGAAATCTAAAGCTCGATCCTTTTGGCGAGGTGAAGAAGAATATTTTAAAGTCATGGAAGCTCCTGCAAGATCAATTACATCATGGGTTCCTCGGTCATGGTGAAGAGCCATATCCTCGGAGATGACAAGAATGCGCCGAATCCTCCCCAAAGCATTAAAGGTTGTCGGTGATCCGTCTTATCGGTGATCGTTATTTATTATTATAATCGGTGATCAAATCATGTTATTGATCCGTTATTTATTATTATGTCGGTGATCGTCTTTATTATCGGTGATTTATTTTTGTAATTCATTTTGTTTGTATGCTGGATGTATTCACTAAATCAAAATCAAGATGCTCATGTGGGGCCTTGTAATGTCTCCATGAAGACTTTGGCTCTGGTCTATAAAGCGAGGGTTTGAAGGCGGTTCGTTCTTTCTCAATCCTCTTTGAAATCAAAGACTTGAAATTTTCACATCTTACAAATTATTTCTCAACTCTTTACATCTATTTCTTTAAAGCATTCAATTTCAGTCTACATGTAAGTTCAATTCGTATATTTAAAGGCAATAAAGTTTAAAGTCATGTATGTTTAAATTTCTGCAAATTTATTTTAAAGCATCTAGCGGTGAACTTCGGATGCATCTCTACTATCTTGAGCGAAGAGGATCTACATCATGTCGTATTCTCTTATCTCCAGTGAATCTATTTACGGGTTCGATTTAGTATTTTCTCGAGCTTTGTGGTGCAGCGCAATAAGAATTAATAATATCTAAAGGCGGTGAGAACCTGTGGGTATTATTTGGCTTATGCGGACTATTGATGCATTAAGTCGGATCGGGTGCGGTCTCTGCATCGATCGGTAATACAGCCGTACCATTTCCTTTTAAAATTGGTTATTAAATTTGACAACAAAAATTAATTTGATCATTCACACTTTCACGATCCGGTCCTTGTGGTATGAGCGAGGAAGTAGTGTTTTATGGTTTGTGTGTGTGTTAAATTTGGATAAGATTAAAAATTGACTAATCGGTAAAGGGTTGCCTTGGTGCTTGGGTAGTATTTGGGTGTAAGTCGAAGCGTGTTCTGAATGGACCGACTCTTAGCCTAAGACATTTTACTTTGCCATTTAGAACATTTTGAAGTCTTTTAAAATTTTGCATCTCGTGGAGTCTTTCTCTGTAAACATCTTTCTCTGCTCTTGAAGACTAGTGTTTCAACGTGGTGAATTGAAGAATTCATTGTTGAAAATTTTGATAAAGCAATTGTGATTAGGATTTACGAAGATTTAAAGATAAGATTTGATATGAAAAACTCGATTTTCTGATTTTTGTCGTAAAAAGAAAGAGATATCACTCTTTCAAAACCATTTGAGACAATTCATTTATTTTTCTGAAGATTCTTTAAAATTTAAAAAAGAATTTTAATTATATTAATATCGGTTTAATCAGTAGGAATAAACTTGGTAAGAAGGATTAAACAACATTGTTCTTCTTTGTCTCGGGGATGGGAGGTTAAATCTCCTTTGATGATTCTCTCGGTAGTATTGAATCTAGTCTCTGTAAAGGATTTCATTTTGCTATCGAAGCAGTCTCTTAAAGACAAAATATTTTTGCGTGATCCTGGATCAAAACTCACAAGCTACCTATGTTAGAAGGATGTTAGGTCTGATTTTCAAATATCATACAAAGCTATGGTCTCGTTGTCAGCGTAAATTCGATCAAAAGATGAAACTCTTCTCTTGCGGGCCTTGTCATTAACTTGTACGATCCGATGGAAGATATCGATCTTGAGAAGAATGGATTCTTGAAGACCCTCAATTAAAACAATTTGAGAATCTGAGTTGAAATGTAACTCGGTATTGAACGGAAAAATCAAATTATCCTTTAGGAGATCTGTCTTAGATTCTCATGACTTCGATAAGATTGATTTCGGTCTTGATATTGGAAAGAAATTCTCAAAATCCTTGATCATAAACTTGCAAAGCCAAGGGTTTTCCACCTCGGATATACCAAGTATCATCGTTACATTGATTACTACTAGTATTCCTCATCGATCTAGTGACATGAGAACTAAGCGAGGAAGAAGGAATACCATAACTTCTCACGCCTTCTGCGGTCCAGAGAATGTCAGTCTGAAAAGATTTTGAGTTTGATAAAACTCTTCTTCAAAGATTTTATTCACGAATAACAAGAAAAAGACTTTGGTTTTTAAACATTCTTAAACGAAGAAGAAATTGAGAATTATTTTGAGTTTGTAAATTTGCATAAAGTCCATTATGTTTTTGATTGGTTTGAGATTTATGTTTGATAATATTTCTTATCCTTTCGAAAACAAATCCAATCGCGATGCGTAAAAGGTCCCGAATGGAATCTATCGGACAGATGGAACCGTTGATTACGAGCGTCCACTCTTGGGATGGTAACCATGGAGAACCTCACCATTGGATCAAATATGCACAAAAACCAAAGCCAAATGATCCGGAGAAAAATTTAGATAGCATTATTCAGAATAATTTACTGCAATGTAATCTAAATACAATAGGAAAACAGATTGACTAGGATGAAAGTCGGATCAAAGTCATTGAGTCATTTAAAATCGATTCGTGAAAAAGCTTAAAGAACTCAAACTTTCGGGTTTGAAACATAGTCAAAACTTGTTCAAGATTCATCGGATTTTGCAGATAAAGAACAGCAACAAAATGAAGCATGTTGCAACACAAAGTCTGATACTCGACTAGTGAGTTAGGAAATCGTCGGATCGATCATGTACATGGCCTCCTCGGATATGAAGCATTCGAAGATCTACTCAAGTCGATCGTGTCCATTGGGAATTAGCACTCCCGACATCAAACTCCACGATCTGGCCAGATAATAGACTGGTGCATAAAGATCTCGGTTTTATCGATCTATGGTGGAATATTGATGGTATACAATATTTTAGGTTTGTTGCAGAGATGACCATGGCGACCAATGCCTATAAAACCGATGGGAACTTGACAAGGCCATTCGAAATTCTTGTTGCGAGTTTTCGCTTAAAGGTTGGTGGGATCATCTTACCGCTAACAATGAAATCTAAATTCAATCAAGCGGGATGGTATACGTTCTTGATGAAATAAACGACTAGGGATCTTTGTTGCCACGTGATCATCATAATATCATCGTTTCGGTGATCCCCCGAGAAAAATCTTTGAGTTACTTCATATGTAGAAAACTTAGTGATTTCAGCTAAAAGCCACTTTCTTTATCGACTTTTCTTAAGAGATGATCTGAACCATCAACTTGGAAGAAAAATTCCTTCTTTGGTTTACTACTCTTGGGAGAAAAGTTAGAAACTCTATTAAAGCCCTTGACAATCGTTATTCGTATGGCGACCTCACATGGTGAATTAGTTAGTTTATGAGGAAGGTCTGATTTGCCAAGACTTGAAATTACAAAAGCAAATGGGATCGGTCTGGCGTGAACTAGGCGACTTTTGTAGCAGTTTAACTATGTTTAAAGTCTACTTGAAATGGTAAGTGTTCTAGAACACAGAAACATTACAAGTCAACCTTATAAATCGAATCGATTTTGAGGCGGCTTTTATAAAAAACCTTGAGGCGCTTATAAGCCATTTCTAAAGAAGATTCTGGAAACAAAGAACCCGACAATTTGAAGAGCCACTTATAAGTGCAAGGTCATCTGCGATTTTGCAGTCGATAAAAACTTAGAGCTTGGTCTCGATGAAACTCTCTAAAATCTCTCTCTCATTGAGTCCTCGACTCGATTAATTCTCCTTAGCAGGAGCGGTGATCCTTTCTGGTTGATGAATTAAATAATTTTGATTACGATACTTCTTTTCAGCGATGATTACGATTGAATCGTATTTGAAAATCAATGTTTTAACTAGGGATCTTTGCTTGAACTTGTTATTTCGATCTACTCTTGAAAAGAATATCTTGATAAACTTTAAAGACTTTTGATAAACAGACTTACAAGCTATAACCGTTAAAAGAATGCCTATGATCTCACGAAATCTTGGACAAGAAATCGAAAAGCAAATGTTCAAGATCTCGAAGAGATTAAAGACATTAAAATTGAGATCGATTTAAAGAAAGCGAGAAAAGGATTGAAACCATTAGAACTTTCTTCTGAAATCAATTACAAGGTAATTCGATGGTGAAGATCTTAATAACATTGAGTCTATACATGATTTTCTCATGTTTTAAAACAAATCACCAGAAAATACTTGATTAAAGTCACTTTGTCTTTTTAAAGAATTTGAAATTATTGCGCCATTGTATTTGACCGTCTTTGATTTGAATTGCATCGAAAGAAGATGTTATCCCAAACATCTGCGTGAAAACTAAAGAAGGCTTTACTGTGATTCAAATTAAAGTTAATGCAAAGTTGATCGTCATTCTTGTAATGGATTTAAAATCAAAACCTCTTTTGTTTAACAAATGATATTAATATCGTTATTTTGGGAACTCCGTTTATAAATCTTATAACCCATATCGTAAATTATGATAATATCTCTTTCAAGCAAAGAAAAATTTTAATTTTTATTGAAAAACCTAAAACTATTTAAATATTGTTAAAAACATTGTTTGCAGAATGAAATTAATGTTCTTAAAACCAAACAAACTAATTTGTTGCGAAAAGAATTGAGTTTACAAGAATAGAAAGTCATTTGAAGATGATTCTTTGAAAATTCTGATTTTGAAACTCGAATGAAATTTGTCTTGATTTACCAGCTGCTTTTGGAAGAAAACAACACTTGGTAGATTTGCCTTATGAGCCTTCTTTTGATGAAGACAAATACTCTAAACTTGATTCGAATGAATGTTGAATTGGAACAACGTGTAAATGAGATTAAAGATTTAGAAAACAAAGGTTTGATTCTAAATCTAGATCTCCTTGTCTTATCTTCTATGTCAACAAAAATTCTGAAATAGAAGGAACAAGACTTCATCTTCTGAACCCAATAAAAAAAATGGATTAGGTACGTCACAATAAAAGTTCTTGCTAATTCTTGTTCGTATTTTGAAATTTGACATGAAATCGATTTTAGCAAATTCAAATTCATCGAATGATTATAAAACTGCTTTTCTTTGTTTTTGATATGAATAGACGATGCCTTTTGGTTTAAATGCACTTGAATTTCAAGGATTATGAATGACATTTATAATCCCTTTCAATGTATTATTTACATTGATGATGTATTGATTTTCTCAATAGATCAACATCTTAAACATTTAAAGACTTTTTATTTACAACTAGAAAAGGTCTTGCTTATTCTAGAGATTTCTTTATTTGAACAAAGATCGGTTTCTTGGTCATTACATTTCAAAAGGAACCATCGTTCTATTGAAAGATCTTTTGCCTTCTTGAGTTTCTGATAAAATCCTTGATAAAACCCGATTGCAAAGATTTTTGGGAAAATTATATTCTTGATTTACAAATGCCATTAGGATAATCCATTGCATGATAGGTTAAAAAAGCCCGTTCGTGATAGGAAAATCTTGTTAGCAGATAAAGAATATGGTTAAAGACATTGTGCTTATTTCTTGCTAATCATTACCTAAAATTGTTGAAAGATGCATGATTTAGGATATGGTGGGATATTAGATTGGATAATAATAAAACAGGTAGTCGGTATGTTTACGCTCATTGGAATGAATGTCGGAAAAATTATTCTATTAAAAAGATTTTATCCATTGTTTTATGCATTTCCAAATTTCATTTCTAAATCAAAGATTTTTACTAATTGATTGCAAAAGAAAACATGTTTTAGAAAAGATGTTCGTTGCATCAAACAAATTTTTGCGTTGGCAAGCCATTTTAAGTGTCGTTGATTTCGATATTGAGTTTATTAAAGGAGATACAAATTCTCACGATTTTAACGAATTTCTTAAGCAGATAATGCCACCGAGAAAGACAAAGGAAAGGATCTCAAGACCATGTCCGGACACTCTAGCGTCTCTCAAAGAAAATTGCTCTCTTGTGATCAAAAAAACTTCTTGGATTGATATGGTGAAACGAGCTCATGAAGCTCGATCTAAAGCCCTTTCCTCCGGGAGCGGTAAAGAATGGATCAGATCCATTTACAAATCTCTGAGCTTATGCTCGCCTAAGCTTTTCCCAGTCAGATTTCTCGAAGAAATTAAAGAAAATCCATTTAAGAAATTTCAAAAAACTTCAGCATAGTTCTTTACGGTGAAAGTTCATCCTCGGATTGTCCTTTCCAAACAAGCTTTTAAAGAAAACTTGGAATGGTTTGATAAAACTATTTCAAAACATTTTATCTATGGAAGATGGGTTTTACCATCTTGACCCATTTCAAGCAATCTTGATTTTCCCAAGGTTTTGAACCATGGGATTTATCAAACCACTTCTATCAAGCATTTTGGAATTGAATCTGAAATTGACATTTTATCTCGATGATGCTCGTTACGAGCTGCTTTTGACAACCATCCGCAAAAGTCTTGAGCCCAAGCGATTGGGAATGACTCCTGAGCTAAGCCTTAAATTTTAAAATCAAATGAACCATTGCGCTTTCTTTGTGGGATTACAGGCTGGTTCGACCTTATTCGAAATCCAAAAGTCCCGTTCGTGGTTATTCTTGATTAAAATAATACAAAACACAATGGTTCAACAATGGTGGAATTATTTTGGTCAAGGACATCCTCGCTCTAGCAGTTGTAATCTTTTGAAGCCATTATACCCTACGAAAAAAGCGTTTTCTCCATTTCTGCATTTACTGCATCTTCTCCATGGGTATGGATGTGGAACATGGGTTTCGTAAGAATCCAACTCATTGAGAACCAAAGTAAAATGGTGGTGAAATTTGAGAACATTTTATCCATTAGCGGCTATCCCGCATATCGACCCAGGTATTAGAGATGTAAGCTCGAGAACTTTCGGAAATCTAAAGCTCGGTCCGGCGGTGCAGGCGAAGAAGAATATTTTAAAGTCATGGAGCTCCTTGCAAGATCGAGTCTTACATCAGTTCCTCGGATCGTGTGTGAAAAGCCCTCCGGAGATGACCGAAGATGGCGAATCCTCCCTCCTCTAGCATTAAAGGTTATTGTAATCGGTGATCTCATGATATCGGTGATCATTATTGTGTGATCATGATATGTTATCGGTGATCCGTTATTTATTATTGTCGGTGATCCGTCTTTATTATCGGTGATCAGATTATTTTTTTATAATTCATTTTGTTTGTATGCTCAGGCATGTACTACTCATCGTAAAACAAAGTCAGATGCTCGGAGCATGGGGCCACATGTAAAAGACTTTGCTGATCAGTCTATATAAAGAAGCAAAGGGTTTGAAGGTTCGTTCTTTTCTCCTCCTCAATCCTCACTTTGAAATCAAAGAAGACTTGAGGAAATTTTCACATGTCTTACAAATTATTTCTCGAACTCTTTCATCTTATTTCAAAACATTCAATTCACATGTAAGTTGATTCATGTCTTTAAAAGCGTAATAAAGTTTAAAGTCATGTATGTTTAAATTCTGTGAATTTATTTTAAAGCATCTAGGATCTTTATCGGATCGCCATACTATTCTATCTTACAAGGCAAAGAGGCCAGGATCTGTCCTAGTATTCTCTTCTCTCCAGTGGAATACTATTTACGGGTTCAGTTAGTATTTTCTCACTTGGTGCACACTTGCCTGATAAAATTAATAATCTAAAGGCGGTGAGGAACTGGTATATTTGGAAACATTGTCTGGGACTATTGATCAAGTCGGATCACGGGTCGGCGATTAAGTTACGCATCGATCACAGTAATTCTGGCACGTCTTTCCTTTTAAAATTGGTTATTAAAATTTGACAAAATTAATTTGATCGTTCACTCTTTCCACGATCCGGTCCTTGTGGGTATCGAGTGAAAAAGCAATAAGGGATCGTTTCATCATAAATGAATACTAAATCTGATACCATCTTGGCGACACCAATAAAGCATTTATTAACTTTATAGCGCCAAGGACCGGCCAGCTTGGGTCCCGTTCTTCGACTTCGTGGGGTTTTGGCCGAAGTCTTCTTGTCATTGCTACCTTAATATCATATCCTTCCTGACTCGAAGGGCGCTCAATCTTCTTTTTGATTTGAGTTTAATCGAAATTTTCTTTTGGAAATCATCTTTGACTTTATTCTTGTAAAACTCAATTCTTTTAAAGCAGACTAAATTAGTTTGTTTGGTTTTGAAAACATTAATTTCGTTAAGTAAGCGAACAAGCTTTAACAATATTTAAATCTCTAGTTTTAGGTTTTATAAAAGGAAAAATTAAAATTTTTCTTTTGCTTTGAAGAGATATTATCATAATTCACTTATAGGGTTCGTTTAGTATTTTCTAAGGCCTTGTAGTGCTTGCACGAATAAAATTAATAATCTACTTTCTTTGTCTTTCGTCAATCGGAAAAAACTCGATTTTTAAGGCGATTTTGTCGTAAAGGCGAAGAGATATCACTCTTTAAAGCCATTTAGACAATTCATTTATTTTAGATTCTTTAAAATTTAAAAAAATTTTAATTTGAAAGAAACCTTATAAGCGATCGGATACCAATGGGGTGGGATCGTGGAAAGTAGGTGAATGATCAAATTAATTCTTTGTCAAATTTAATAACCAATTTTAAAAGGAAATAGTGCGTGGCGTTGTATTACGGATCGATCAGAACTTAATCTTTGGACGATCGACTTGAAACGGATCGATAGTCGCGATCGGGTTTCATATACTGATGTTCTTCGTCTTTAGATATTATTAATTCTTTATTTGTGGCAAGTGTGTGCACCACAAGGCTCAGAGAAAATCATCAGGTATAGACTCAATGTTATTAAGATCTTCACCATCAGAATTTGAATTATTATCAGAATTACCTTGTAATTGATTTTGTAGTAAAAGCTGAATGGTTTCAGAATCCTTTTTCTGCTTTTCTTTTAAATCTCGATCTCATTTTAATGTCTTTAATCTCCTTTGGAGATCTTGAACGATAGGGGTTGTTTCTTGGATTCTTGTCAATTTCGGTGAGATCATGCATTCTTTTTAATGGTTATAACTTTAAGTCTCGGGTTTATCAAAGTCTTTAAAGTTTATCAAGATATTCTTTTTGAAGAGTAGGATCGAAATATGTTTAACAAGTTCAAGCAGTTTCTTGATCCCTAGTTAAAAAACATTGATTTTCTTTATGATTACGAATCGGAATCATCATGAAAAGTCGGAATCAAAATTATTTACTGTAAAGGATCATGTCTCGGTTAAGGAGAAATTTGAATCTGAGTCGGAGGACTCGATGAGCGGAGAGAGATTTTAGAGAGTTTCTTCGTGAGACCAAGCTCGTGAAGTTTTTATTGACTCTGAAATCTCATGATGTATGACTTTTGGTGGCACTTAGTATAACAGAAATTGAAAGGGTTCTTTGTTTGGCTTTGTAATCTTTCTTTTTAGAAATTGGGCTTATAAGGACTTGAAGGTTTCTTATTAAAGCGTTCTCTAAAATCAGTTTTGGATTTCTTATAAGGTTTTGACTTGTAATGTTTCTTGTGAGTTTGGAGAACTTACCATTCTGATCTTTGGAAGTGGAGACTTTAAGCAGTCATAGTTAAGTTCTAGTGCCTGGTTAAATCTAGCTCATTTCGAGCGTTTTGTAATTTCAGTCTTATCTTTAGACCTTCCTTGTTGGCCGTAACTAATTCACCGTGGGTGAGTCGTCATAAGGAATCGATTGTCATGAAGGGCTTTAATAGAGTTTAACTTTTTCTAGAGTGAGTAAACGACAGGAATTTTCTTTCAAGTTGTATGGTTTGCATCGTCTCTTAGAAAAGTCAGTGAAGAAAGTGGCTTTGTAGCTTTGGAAACTAAGTTTTCTACATCCGAGTTATGTAACTTCGGCGTTTTGTCTCTGGGTGAGAAGGATCACTATGAAATGAAGGGATATGGTGATGATCAGTGTGACGTGAATAGGCATTTATTTCATCAGAATGGGTATACCGTCCTCGTCGTTTGGATTGAATTTAGGATTTATTTGTTCTTTGTTTAGTGAGAAGATGATCCTGACCTTTAAGTTGACGATGAAACTGCAAAATTTACTGATGGCATCGAAGTTCACGATTGGGTTTTATAGGCATTGGTCCATGGTCATCTGTTGTGAACACAAATATTGTACTCGGACGTACCATTGATATTCGCTCATGGGCGAAGATGCATTAAGCAAAGTTGGTTTAAACTGAATATATCTAGATCTGGTGGAGTTTTGATGTTTGTCTTAATTCCCAATGGACACGATTGACTTTAGGAGTAGGATCTTGGAATACATGTCGAGGAGGCTATGAAGATGATTGATCTGATTTATTTCTGAACTCTACTAGTTTGGGGAGTATCGGAGCAATTTGTACTTTAGAAGCGGAAGAAGAAGATGCTTATTTTGTTAAGTTGATTTTAATGGCTCTGGTAAAATCCATTTAGAATCTTGAACAAGCTTTTGACTATGTTTGAAACACGGAAAGGTTTGAAAATAGGTTCTTTAAGCTTTTAGGAATCGGAGATGAATCGAAGGACTTGAATGGTTGACTTTTGGATCGACTCTGTCACCAGTCATTGTTTTCTATTAATATTTAGATTAGCGTTGAAATTATTGAATAATGCTATCTAAATTTTTCTGGATCGTTTGGCTTTTGGTTTTATAAGGAGGCTTTGATCTGAATAGGAGGTTCTCCATGGTTTATGGTTCTGTCACAGGGGATGCTTTCGAATCAATGGTTCCATGATTCGATAGATTCCATTCGGTGACCTTTTCATTGTGATTGGATTTGTTTCTTTGAAAGGATAAGAAATATTATTATCGAAAGCATAAATCTCGAATCGAAAAAACATAATGTGGACTTTATGCAAATTACAAACTCGAAATAATTCTCTTGAATTTCTTTTCTTTGGTTTAAGAAATGTTTAAAAACCAAGTCTTTTTTCTTTGTTACGTGAATAAAAATCTTTATGAAGAGTTTTATCAAACTGAAATCTTTTAAGGACATTTATGACATTCTGACATGAGAAGGTTGGAGAAAGTCGGAGGAGAAGGTTCCTTCTTACTTTAGTTCTTGTTGTCTACTAGTGTAGATTGGATGAGGAATACTAGTAGTGTAATCAGCAGGCATAGATGTACTTAGTATATCGGTGGAAAACCTCGGTTGGCTTTGAAAAGGCAAGTTTATGAGAAGGACTTTTGAAATTTCTTTTTGAATCTTGGAAATTGAATCTCTGTCGAAGTTGGAGAATCTAGAAGATGTAGATCTCAAGGATAATTTGACTTTTAAGTACGAATCTTGAGTTACATTTGCAACTGTATTTGGCTCAGTGTTTAGGAATTCTTGGTTGGTAATCATTCTTACGGAAGATTGATATCTTTCCATTGGATTGGTCTAGGTATGGGTGTTTGCTTTAGACAAGTGCTGAGAAGAGTTTCATCTCTTTTTGTTGGAATTTATCTTTGCGTGTTATTGGCGAGACCATAGCTTGTATGATATTTTGAAAATCAAGGCCAAGACGATCCAACATATATGGTAGTTGTGAGTTTTGATCTGTAGGATCATGCTTTCAAAATATTTTTGTCTTTAGAAGCTGTTATGTTTGGATGCGATCAAATGAAATGGGTCCTCGAGACTAGATTCAATACTCGGTAGAGAATCATCGAAGGATGAACCTCCCGTCACGAGGACGAGAATAGAAGTGTTTAATCCTTGCTTTAGTCGAGGGCTTTATTCTACTTGGATTAACCGATATGAATATAATTAAAATTCTTTTTCTTAAATTCTTTAAAGAATCTTGATGAATTATGAAGAAACTTTGAAAAGTGATATCTCTTTCTTGATCTTTATGAAAAATCGATCTTTAGAAAATCGAGTTTTCGTATTGTAAATCTTATCTTTAGAAATCTTTGGTAAATCGATTGTCAATTGCTTTATCAAAATTTTCAACAATGAATTCTTACGATTCACTTTCTTTAAAACACTAGTCTTCTCGGAAGAAATGAGAAAGATTGTGCTCTGGAAAGACTCAATGAGATCTGTTTTAAAAGACTTGAAATGTTCTAAATGGCAAAGTAAAATGTCTTAGGCTAAGAGTTGGTCTTCTACGTCGGGACTTGCAAAATCTTCCCAGCAAGGCAACCGCTTTTACCGATTAGTCAATTTTAATCTTATCAATTTTAACACATAAATCAAAAACCTACTTCAGCTCACGATGATAAGGCGGGATCGTGAAATGGTGAATGATCAAATTAGTAATTTTGGCCAAATGGAGCGATAAGCGGTTTCTTGATCATTTGGATGAATTTGAATTTGCCAAAATCCTGATTTCATGTCAAATTTAATATGAATGAAGAATGGAGTTTTAGGCAAATCCTTTTATTAGTATTGGTACTAATCCGTTTTAAAAGCTTTATTAAGGGTTTGTAGTTTATGAAGTCTTGGTGTTCCTCTTTCTATTTGGAATTTTTTGGACATAAGCGGCACAAGAGAGAGATCTAGATTTAGTAATCAAACCTTTGTTTTAAATCTTTAATCTCATTCTGATATGTTGTTCGATTGACATTCATTTGAATTAGGCGGGCTTTAATGAGTGTTGTCTTTCGTGAAGAAGGCTCGTAAAAATCTACCAAGTGTTGTTTCTTTTCAGCGGTTGGTCTCTACAAATTTCTTTTTGATTTGAGTTTCAAAATCAAATCATATCTCGTCGATGCATCGGTTTCAATTTTAGGTAATCACGGGATTAGCGAAATAAGCCGGAATGTCTTTAACCATATTCTGTAATCAACAATATGCTCTTACCGTACAATGCTTCTTTTTAACTATCATGCAATGGTTTTGCTATCACAATGGCATGAGAAATCAGAACATAATTTAAGCTTCCAAAATCTTTGCAATTGGGTTTTATCGAAAGTTTTATCGAAACTTATGTAAAGGCAAAGATCTTTATAGGAATGATGGTTCCTTTTGAAATGTAATAAAGATCTTTGTTTGAAATAAAGAAATCTTTGTACTAGAAATAGCAAGACCTTTCTGGTAAAATAAAAGTCTTTAAATGTTTAAGATGTTGATCATTGATTGAGAAAAAATCAATACATCGTGATATAAACAATAAATTCGGAAGGGATTATAAATGTCATTCATAATCCTTTGAAATTAAAAGGTGCATTCTTTAAACCAAAAGGCATTCTTGTCCATTCATCTTGGCCAAATGGAGCGATAAGCAGTTTATGTCGTTTGGATGAATTTGAATTTGCAAAATCCATTTCATGTCAATTTGAAAATATGAATGAAGAATGGAGTTTTGAAGCAAATCCTTTTTATTAGGTATTGGGTACCTAATCCATTTTAAAAGCTTTATTAAGGGTTTGTAGTTTATGACAAGTCTTGGTGTTCTCTTTCTTTTGAATTTTGTTGACATAAGCGGCCAAGAGATCTAGATTTAGTAATCAAACCTTTGTTTCTAAATCTTTAATCTCATTCTACAATGTTGTTCAATTCAACATTCATTTGAATTAGGCTTTAGTAGTGTTGTCTTTCGTGAAAAGGCTGAAATCTACCAAGTGTTGTTTTCTTTTCAGCGGTTGGTAAATCGGCTGAGATTTGAGTTTAATCATTTTCTTGAAATCATCTTTCAAATGACTTTATTGTAACTCAATTCTTTTGCAAGCAGACTAAATTAGTTTGTTTGGTTTTAAAACATTAATTTCATTCTTAAGCAGCAAAGCTTTTATTTAAATCTCTAGTTTTAGGTTTTCAATAAAGGAAAAATTAAAATTTTTCTTTTGCTTTGAAAGAGATATTATCATAATTCTGGTATAAGGGGTTATAAGATTTATAAGCGGAGTTCCCCAAAATAATGATATGGCTAATATCATTTGTTAAAACAAAAAGGTTTTGATTTTAAATCCGTTATTAAAACAGGACTTTTTTGCTTTTAATTTTGAATTGTTGGCGTGAAAGCCTTTCTTTAGTTTTACGATGCGAGATGTTTTGGGATAACATCTTCTTTGATGCAATTGATCGGCACATGTCGAATAAGGCAATGGCGTCAATTTCAAATTCTTTAGAAAAGACAAAGTGACTTTAATCAAGTATTTTCTTATGGTGATTTGTTTTTAAAACGGAGAAAAATCGGTATAGACTCGATATTATTAAGATCTTCGGATATACCAGTACATTGTCGTTACATTGATTACTAGTATTTCGTAATCTACACTAGTAGACAGAACTAAGCGAGGAAGAAGGAATTCTCCTGATTATCTGCGGTCTGAGAATGTCATAATCCTTAGATTTTGAGTTTGATAAACTCTTTAGATTTTTATTAGAATAGAAAAAGACTTTGGTTTTTAAACTTAAACCAAGAAAATTAGAATTGAGTTTGTAAATTTATAAAGTATTATGTTTTGATTGGTTTGAGATTTATGTTTACGATAATAATATTTCTTATCCGAAAGCAAATCCAATCTGATGTAAAAGGTCGAATGGAATCTATCGAACAGTGGAACCATTGATTAATCCTCAGGGCGTAAACCATGGAGAATCATTCAGATCAAAATTCTCTTATAAAAGAAAAAAATGATCGGAAAATTTAGAACGGAAGAATAATTTGAATCTTCTTATGATGAAAGCAGTTGACTAGGATGAAGTCGGATCAAAGTCAATTGGTCATACGATTGTAATCAGATTGAAAAGCAAGAACTTTTGAACCTTTCGGGTTTGAAACATAGTCAGCTTTAAATCGGATTTTCCGAGCCGTTAAACAACAACAAAAATGCATCTTACTTTACAAAGTATTGCTCACGATACTGTAGTAGAGTTGGAAATAAATCGGGATCGATATTACATAATTCGGATAGAAGCATTGAAGATCCTACTCTAGTGGTAGTGATGGGATTAACCGAAGAAACTCCAGATCAGCCATGATAATAGAAAGTGCCTTAGATCTCGGTTTAATGCATCTTGATCTATGGTGGAATATTGATGGTAATAAAGTCTGATATTTTAGGTTTGTTTTGAGATGACCGCGGCGAATGCCTATAAATGAGAAGACAAGGCCGTGCGAAATTCTTGTTGCGAGTTTCATGGTCACTTAAGGTTGGTGGGATCATCTTAGTGAACAGAAATCTAAATTCAATCAGCGAGGATGGTATACGTTCTTGATGAAATAACAGATTTGGGGATCTTTGTTGCCACGTGTCACATATCCGCCGTTTCATGGTGATCCCGCTTAGAATAATCTTGAGTTACTACGTACTTGATGTAGAAAACTTAGTGATTTCCAATGCCACTTTCTTACTTTCTTGAGATGATTGAACCGTCTGACTTGGAAGAAAATTCCTTCTTTGGTTTACTCTTGGGAAAAGTTAGAAACTCATTAAAAGTGACAATCGTGTTCCTTATGACCTCACATGGTGGTGTTGTCAACAGGAAGGTCTGAATTTTAAGACTTGAAATTACAAAAGCACGAAATGGGACATCTGGCATGAACTAAGCGACTTTGTAAGCAGTTCTTGACGTTTAAGTCTCGCTTGAAGGTAATGGTGGTGTTCTCCGCACTGAACATTACAAGTCAAAATTATAATCGAATCGATTTTTGAAAGCTTTTATAGCGGAATAAGCCCGATTTCTCTAAAGAAGATTCTGGAAAACAATTTTGTTGAAGAAGCTTGTTAAATTACAAAAATTATCTTGCGAATTTTGGTCGATAAAAACTTCAGGCGGTCTCGATGAAAACTCTCTAAATCTCTCCTCTTTCATTGTCACTCTTAATTCTCCTTAGCAGGAGCGGTGATCCTTTCTGTTGATGAATTAAATAATTTTGATTAATGCTTCTTTTTCGCGATGATGATTTGATTTCGTATTTAAAGAAAATGATGTTTTAACTAGGGATCAGCTTTTGGAACTTGTTAACATATTTAATCTACTCTTGAAAAGAATATCTTGATAAACTTTTAAGACTTTTGATAACACGAGACTTCTAAGCTATAACCATTAAAAGATGCCTATGATCTCTTTGAAATCTTGGACAGAAGAAATCGAAAACAACCACAATGTTGAAGATCTCGAAGGAGATTAAAGACATTAAAATTGAGATCGATTTAAAAGAAAGGATTCGAAACCATTGACTTTTACCAAAATCAAATACAAAGGTCTTAATAATTCAAATTAATGGTGAAGATCTTAACATTAGTCATACGATGATTTTCTCTGTGTTTTAAAACAAATCACCATAAGAAAATACTTGATTAAAGTCACTTTGTCTTTTTCTAAAGAATTTGAAATTGACGCCATTGCCTTATTTGTTGTCTACTAGTGTAGATTGGATGAGGAATACTAGTAGTGTAATCAACAGAACGTATAGATGTACTTGGTATATCTGAGGTGGAAAACCTCGGTTGGCTTTGAAAAGGCAAGTTTATGACCGAAGGGACTTTTGAGAATTTCTTTTCAATAGTCTTGAAATTGAATCTCTGTCGAAGTTGAGAATCTAGAAGATGTAGATCACAAGGATAATTTGACTTTTATTGAATCTTGAGTTACATTTTACTATTTGGCTCAGTGTTTAGGAATTCTTGGTTGAGTGGCTCGTGAGAATCCATTCTTACGGAAGATTGATATCTTTCCATTGGATTGGTCTAGGTATGCGGTGTTTGCTTTAGACAATCGGTCAGAAGAGTTCATCTCTTTTTTGGAATTTATCTTTTTGATTGAGCTGAGACCATAGCTTTGTATGATATATTGAAAATCAAATAGGAGCAGATCCTTAACGTATGGTAGTTGTGAGTTTGATCAGGATCATGCTTTCAATATTTTGTCTTTAAGAAAGCGTATGTTTGGATAGCGATTGAAATGGGTCCCTGAGACTAGATTCAATACTAGTAGAGAATCGTCAAAGAGATGAACCTCCACGAGCTGAGAATAGAAGTGTTTAATCCTTGAGTCGAGGCTTTATTCTACTTGGATTAATATGAATATAATTAAAATTCTTTTTCTTAAATTCTTTAAATCTTGAAAATAAATGAATTATAAATGGCTTTGAAAGGTGATATCTCTTTCTTGATCTTAACAAAATCGGTCTTTAGAAAATCGAGTTTTTCGTATATAAATCTTATCTTTAGAAATCTTTGGTAAATCGATTGTCAATTGCTTTATCAAAATTTTCAATGAATTATACGAATTCCTCGTTCTTTGAAACCAAGAAGAGCTAGAAAGATTGTCTTTCTGAGCGAAGACTCTGAGATGAATTTTAAAGACTTGAAATGTTCTAAATGGCAAAGTAAAATGTCTTGGCTGAGTTGGTCTTCTTGCTGTAAACGTCGGGACTTACACAAATACTTGCACCCGAAGGCAACCGCTACCGATTAGTCGATTTTGTCAAATTTTAACCATGAAATCTTTAAACCGTAAAACCTTTACTTCATGCAATAAGGCGGGATCGTGAAATCAGTGAATCTGTTGTCAAATTTTTAAAATTTTAAAAGGGAAATAGTGCGTGGCGTTGTATTAGGATCGATCTGAGCATGCGCTTTCGATCTTAGAAACGATCGTCATTATCGGGTTTCAGTATACTGATGTTCCTTTCTGTCTTTAGATATTATTAATTCTTTATTTGTGGCAAGTGTATGCTGCGAGAAAATACTAAATCTGGAACGAAATAGTAAATGGAGAAGGAAAATCTTTAAAATTCTTTGTTCTTTAAATAATTTAAATTTGGTGTAAAAGTCATGTTGATTATCTTTAAAATAATCATTGAAGGAGGATTTAAATATTTTAAATGAATATTCTTTAGATTGAACTTGATCTTGTGACATTAATGTTTAAATAGGGTTTGAAATAATTTTAGATTCGGAAAATTTCACGGCTTTGACATTCATAAGGATTAGAGGAGGATAGCGGTTTTGACTATGGTAATGGATAGCTTTGATGTTGCATAGAACGTTTGCTAAGGTTCTTTGAAGGATACAGGATTCTTGGGTATGAACGAGGTTCATCCAATACATTAGGAAATTACGTCTGAAATAACGTTTCATTAAAATATGTCTTTGAAAAATAAAACGGTGGCGTTAGGGTGAGGATCATCGATTGACAATAATTGCTTGTTGGAGAGGATTTGATAGCTTTTGCGATTATTTTGAATTAAAGAATAACTAGATGACTTTTGGATTTTGAATGAAGAGGTGTTGAAGAGGTGGTAATCGATAGGTGAAAGAAAGCGATAGTTCATTTTGATTTTGAAAATTTAAGGAGGCTTTGGATGGTGGTCGTTCCTTTGTTTTGGGCTCAAGACTTTTAGGATGGATTTTAGTAGAATAGGAGCTGAATGCATCATGAGATAAAAAGTTTGAATTTCGATTTGAATGAAAATCTTTGATAGTAGGGGTTTGATAAATCATGGTTTGAAAAAGATTTGGGATCTTTAGCATTGCTTGGGAAATGGAGTCGATATGGTAAAAATCTTGAGATAAAATGTTTTGGAAATAGGTTTATCAAAATTGATTTTCTTTAAAAGCTTTGTTTGTGAAAGATGATAGGGAGGATGTTTTCTTTGAAAAACTTTGTTTTGAGAAAGAAGTTTTGAAATTTCTTTAGAAATGGATTTTCTTTTGAATTTCTTCTTTTGAAGAAATCGACTTTGGGAAAAGCTTTGAATGAGTAAATCGGGAGTTGAAATGGATTTTGAATTTCTTAGTTGGGAGAAGCTTTAGATCGAAATGGGCTTAGCATTCTTAATATCAATCCAAATTTGATAAACTGAGTTGATTCTTTGAAGAGCTTTTCTTTAGGAGGAGAGGATGCTTTGAGAATTATAGGACAAAATTCTTTGAGGATCCTTTCTTTGTCTCTTTTCTTGGGTGGCATTATCATTTTGAAGAAATTCAGTTAGAAAATCGGGGAGAAATTTTATCTCTTTTAAACTGATATCGAAATCAAAGACACTTAAAATGGCTTGACGTGCAAAAAATTTGTTTTGATGCAATGTTTTGAACATCTTTCTAAAACATGTTTTGCGACTTGATCAATTCTTAGTAAAATCTTTGATTTAAGTCTTTTGAAATTTGGAAATCATAAAACAATGGATAAAATCTCTTTTTAATGGTAGAATAATTTTTACATTCATTGATGCGAGAAACATCTTTGGACTACTGTTCTTTATTATCCTTAACAATATCCCGTATCACGCATTGCATTTTGATTTTAGGTGCGAGATTAGCGAAATAAACGGAATGTCTTTAACCGTATTCTTTATCATCTAACAATTTTAGTATGCTCTTGACCGTCATGACTTCTTTTTAACTATCATGCAATGGTTTTGCTATCTTGGCATTAGAATGATCAAGAACATAATTTAAACTTCAAAATCTTTGCAATTGGGTTTTATCAAAGTTTTATCGAAACGATAAAGCAAAGATCTTTCAATAGGAATGATGGTTCCTTTTGAAATGTAATGAAGAAACACGATCTTTGTTTGAAATAAAGAAATCTTTGTCTAGAAATAGCAAGAACCTTTGTAAAATAAAAATCTTTAAATGTTTAAGATGTTGATCTATTGATTGAGAAAAATCAATACATCATCAATGTAAGCAATCTGATTCGGAAGGGATTATAAATGTCATTCATAATCCTTTGAAATTACGAAGGTGCATTCTTTAAACGAAAACATTCTTCCATTCATCTTGGCCAAATGGAGCGATGGCAGTTTATAACGGTCATTTGGATGAATTTGAATTTGCCAAAATCACGATTTCATGTCAATTTAATATGAATGAAGAATGGAGTTTTGAAGCAAATCCTTTTATTAGGTATTGGTACTAATCCATTTTAAAAGCTTTATTAAGGGTTTGTAGTTTATGACAAGTCTTGGGTGTTCTTTCTTTCGAATTTTTGTTGACATAAGCGGCCTGAAGGAGATCTAGATTTAGTAATCAAACCTGTTTTAAATCTTTAATCTCATTCTACAATGTTGTTCGATTGACATTCATTTGAATTAGGCGGGCTTTTATGGTGTTGTCTTTCTGAAAAGCTCATAAAATCTACCAAGTGTTGTTTTCTTTTCAAAAGCCGAGTCGGAGAAAAATTTGATAGCATTATTCAGCGAATAATTTTTGATGAATCTAAATGCAATGAATTGACTAGGATGAAATCGGATAAATTTTTGATTTAATCGATTCCTTGAAATTTGATTATAGTTCTTTAGACAACGTAAAGATTCTTAAACATTTCTACAAAGCTTAATTTTATTAAAGTCTTTTAAAAATAAAATCGTTACTCATTACGAACGACCCAGACTTCTTGTCATTGAATATTTCCATTTTAAGAAGGTGGCTTATATTAAAAAAACAAAATTTTTTTTATTGATATAGATACGAAATAATTTTTTGGACTATAAGGGGTGGGAAGAAGTCATTCTTGAATATTTCCATCTACGAAGAGATATTATCATAATTCTGATTATAAGTTATAAGATTTATAAGCGGGTTCAAAATAATGATATAGCTAATATCATTAAAACAAAGAGGTTTGATTTTAAATCATTAGAAACATCAGTTTGCATTAACTTTTAATTTTGAATTGTTGGCGTGACCTTTCTTTAGTTTTCGATCACGGATGTTTTGGGATAACATCTTCTTTGATGCAATTGATCCGATGTCAAATAAGGCAATGGCGTCAATTTAATTCTTTAGAAAAGACAAGTGACTTTAATCAAGTATTTTCTTATGGTGATTTGTTTTAAAACGAGAAAATCATCGGTATAGACTCGATATTAGATCTTTGAATTTGAATTATGATTACCTTGTAATTGATTTTGTAGTAAAATGAATGGTTTGAATCCTTTTACCTTTTCTTTTAAATCTCGATTTTAATGTCTTTAATCTCGCTGGAGATCTTGAACGATAGGGGTTGTTTCTTGGATTCTTCTTGTCGAATTTGGGTGAGATCATGCATTTCTTTTAATGGTTATAGCTTTAGAAGTCTCGGGTTTATCAAAGTCTTTAAAGTTTATCAAGATATTCTTTTGAAGAGTAGGATCGAAATATGTTTAACAAGTTCAAAGTTTCTTGATCCTGGTTAAAACATTGATTTTCTTTAAATATGATTACGAATCGATCTTTGTGAAAAGTAGAATCAATTATTTAATTCAAATTGACTGTAAAGGATCCTTTATCTCCGGTTAAGGAGAAATTTGAATCTGAGTCGGAGGACTCGATGAGCGAGGAGATTTTAGAGAGTTTTCCTTGAGACCAAGCTCGTGAAGTTTTTATTGACTCTGCAAAATCTCATGATATGACTTTTGGCACTTATAACAAGTGGCTTCTTTGAAATTGAAAGGGTTCTTTGTTTGGCTTTGTAATCTTTCTTTTTAGAAATTGGGCTTATAAGGCCTTGAAGGTTTCTTATAAAGCGTTCTCTAAAATCGATTTGGATTTCTTATAAGGTTTTGACTTGTAATGTTTCTTGTAAGGTTTGAGAACACCATTCTGATCTTTGGAAGTGGAGACTTTAAGCGTGTTAAGCTGTTTACAAAAATGCTAGTTCGTCTTTATACAGCTCCCATTTGATTTTGTAATTTCAAGTCTTAAATCTTTAGACCTTCCTTGTTGGTAACTAATTCACCATGGGTGAGGTCGTCATAAGAATCGATTGTCATGAAGGGCTTTAATAGAGTTTAACTTTTTCTCTGAGTAGGTAAACCCGGAATTTTTCTTTCAAGTTGTATGGTTTGCATCGTCTCTTAAGAAAAGTCAGTGAAGAAAGTGGCTTTTGGAAATCAAATCCTAAGTTTTCTACATCTCGAGTTATGTAGTAACTTCGGCATTTTGTCTGGTGAGAAGGATCACTATGAAATGAAGGATATGGTGATGATCAGTGTAGCATCTGAATAACATTTATTTCATCGAGAATGATAGTATAAAATCGGTTTGGATTGAATTTAGGATTTCATTTGTTTAGTGAAGATGATCCTGACCTTTAAGTTGACCGGTGAAACTGTGACAATTTACGCAATGGCCTTGGAAGTTGATTGGGTTTATAGGCATTGGCTTGGTCATCTGTTGCAATGAACCTAAAATATTGTACTCGGATTGTGATATTCTCATGGTGAAGATGCATTAAGCGAGTTGGTTTGGTTTTAATCTATGTCTGTAGCTAGATCGGTGGAGTTTTGATGTTTGGAATCTTAATTCCCAATGGACACGATTGACTTTAGGGTAGGATCTTGAGATGTACATATAGGCTAGAGATGATTGATCTGATTTATTTCTGAACTCTACTAGTTTGAGTGGAGCAATTTGTACTTTAAGCGAAGAAGAAGATGTATGTTAAGTTGTTCTTTAATGGCTCGGTAAAATCGATTTAGAATCTTGAACAAGCTTTTGACTATGTTTGACACGGAAAGGTTTGAAAATAGGTTCTTTAAGCTTTTCAAGGAATCATGAATCGAAGGGACTTGAATGGTTGACTTTTGGATCGACTATCACTCATTTTTTCCTATTGTATTTAGATTAGCATTGCGAAATTATTACATTGAATAATCTATCTAAATTTTCTCTGGATCTTTGGCTTTTGGTTTTATAAGGAGGCTTTGATCCGAATAGGAGGTTCTCCATGGTTTATATTCTGCTCTGGGGGATGCTCGAGAATCAATGGTTCCATTGATTCGATAGATTCCATTCGTGACCTTTTTACGCATTGTGATTGGATTTGTTTCTTTGAAAGGATAAGAAATATTATTATCGAAACATAAATCTCAATCAAAAAACATAATGTGGACTTTATGCAATTTACAAACTCAAAATAATTCTCTTGAATTTCTTTCTTTGGTTTAAGAAATGTTTAAAAACCAAAGTCTTTTTCTTTGTTATTACGTGAATAAAATCTTTATGAAGAAGAGTTTTATCGTCAAATCTTTTGAAGGACATTTATGACATTCTACATGACCATGAAGGTTGGAAAGTCGGAGGAAGGTTCCTTATACTACCTTTAGTTCTTGTTGTCTAGTGTAGATTGGATGAGGAATACTAGTAGTGTAATCAGCGAGCGTATAGATGTAGTATGTCGAGGTGGAAAACCTCGGTTGGCTTTGAAAAGGCAAGTTTATGAGAAGGACTTTTGAAATTTCTTTTCGATATTGAAAATTGAATCTCTGTCGAAGTTCGGAGAATCTAGAAGATGTAGATCTCTACAAGGATAATTTGACTTTTAGTCGAATCTTGAGTTCGTTTGCAACTTTGGCTCAGTGTTTAGGAATTCTTGGTTGAGTGGCTGAGAATCTTCTTGGAAGATTGATATCTTTCCATTGGATTGGTCTAGGTATGTGTTTGCTTTAGACAAGTCGATGCAGAAGAGTTTCATCTCTGGAATTTATCTTTAATGTTGAGCAGAGACCGCTTTGTATGATATTTTGAAAATCAAAGGACAGACGGATCAACATATGGTGGTTAGTTTTGATGCATAGGATGCTTTCAAAATATTTTTGTAAGAAAGCTGTTATGTTTGGATAGCGGTCAAATGAAATGGGTCCTTCTAGATTCAATCTTGAGTGAGAATCGGAGATGAACCTCCGTCACGAGGGTGAGAATAGAAGTGTTTAATCCTTCTTTTCGAGCTTTATTACTTGGATTAAAGATATGAATATAATTAAAATTCTTTTTCTTAAATTCTTTAAGAATCTTGGAAAATAAATGAATTATGAAATGGCTTTGAAAGAGTGATATCTCTTTCTTGATCTTATAATAAAATCGTCTTTAGAAAATCGAGTTTTTCATATTGTAAATCTTATCTTTAGAAATCTTTGGTAAATCCCGATTGTCAATTGCTTTATCAAAATTTTCAACAATGAATTCTTTGAATTACTCGTTCTTTGAAACACAGTCTTCTCGGAAGAAGGCTAGAAAGATTGTGCTACAGGCAAAGACTCGAGATCACAAAATTTTAAAGACTTGAAATGTTCTAAATGGCAAAGTAAAATGTCTTGGCTAAGAGTTGGTCTTCTTGCACTGTAAACACGTCGGGACTTACACCCAAATCTTACCACCGAAGGCAACCCTTTACCGATTAGTCGATTTTAATCTTATCAATTTTAACACAAATCTTTAAACCATAAAACTACTTCCCGTAAAGGGGCGGGATCGTGGAAAGTAGGTGAATGATCAAATTAATTCTTTGTTGTCAAATTTTAATTTTAAAAAGGAAATAGTGCGTGGCGTTGTATTACGGATCGATGAACTTAATGCTTTGGACGGATCGACTTAGAGCTCGATAGTCGTGATCGGGTTTCGGCGATATACTCGATGTTCCTTCGTCTTTGATATTATTAATTCTATTTGTTGATGTAGCGAGGCTCGAGAAAATACTTGAGAAAGAAATAGTATTACGATTGGAAGGAAGAAGAAATCGACTGGCGAGATCCGGTCTTTGCCTTAGAAGATAATTGATTATGGCGGATCGATGCTAGATCAAAATAAATTTAAAATTTAAACATACATGACTTTAAAATTTATTCTGATCTTTAAATAAAGACATGAATTGAACTTACGTATGACTTGAAATTGAATGCTTTAAAGAAATAGTCTGAAGAGTTTGAGAAATAATTTTGAAGGCGGAAAATTTCTAAGTCTTCTTTGATTCTCAGTTGAAGGATTAGAGAGAAAAGAGCGCCTCTTGACTCCTTTACTGAGTCTATATAAAGCGAGGGTTTGAAGGCGGTTGATTTCTTTCTTTAATCCTCTGATTTGAAATCGAAAGACTTGAAGGAAATTTACATCTTTTGTTTCTCAAACCCTGCTATTCTTTTTAAGCATTCAATTCAGTCTGCATAATTCATTCGATTTTATTTAAAGGTAATGTTAAAGTCATGTATGTTTAAATTTAATTATTTTAAAGCATCTGTGACGATCTTTGATCTGAACTTCTTGACATCTGATCAAAATCTTCGAGATTAAGTTTGCGTGATTATATGGCGCCACGTACCGTTTCTTTTTTGGTGGTTGTTAATTTGACAACAAATTGATCGTTCTACGATCGATCTTGTATCGAGCGAGGAAGTTTTTATAGTTTAAAGATTTTGTGTGTGTGTTAAAATTTGGATAAGATTAAAAACTATCGGAAAATGCCTTGGTGCTTGGTAGTGTTGGGTGAAGTGGCGTGTTTACAGGCGGTGAATGACTCTTGCCTAAGACATTTCTTTATTTAGAACATTTGATCTTTTTAAAATTTTTGCATCTCGTGATCTTCTTTCTGTGGATCTTTCTCTGCTCTTGGAAGGAGTGTTCAGGCGTGTGAATTGAAAATTAATTTTTGAAATTTTGATGCGAGTGATTGGGTTTGAAGATTTCTAAGATAAATTTGATATGAAAACTCGATTTTAAAGGCGATTTTGTCGTAAAGGCGAAGAGATATCCTCGGCCATTTGATTCGTTTATTTGAAGATTCTTTAAAGAATTTGAAAAAATTTTAATTATATTAATATCGGTTTAATCAGAAGGAATAAAACTTGACTAAGAAGGATTAATTTTCTGTCTCGGGATGGGAGTTATCTCGCTGATTCTCTCTCGGTGATTGAATCTAGTCATAAGGACCCATTTCATTTGTTCTTATCCATGTGGTTCTCTTAAAACAAAAATATTTTAGGCTGATCTGATTAACTCATGTTTTTAGAAGGATTTCGACGCGATTTTGAAATATCGTCAAAGCTATGGTGCGTTAATCTGTCGTAAATTCGGTCAGATGAAACTCTTCTCTGCGGTGACTTGTCTAAACGGTTTGTCAAACATCGATGGAAGATATCGATGGAAGAATGGATTTGAAAGACCCTGACGATGATGCAAACAATTTGAGCGTGAGTTGAATGTATTTCGATTGAACGGAAAATCAAATTATCCTTTGAGATCTCATCTTAATTCTCATCGATAATTGTTTCGATGCTTGATATTGGAAAGAAATTCTCAAAAGTGATTAAATGAGATGAAACTGGTTTTCATCAAATCGTCTTGCGTTGGGATTACTACTAGTGATCGTCAATCACACTAGTGAACAGAACTAAGCGGGAAGAAGGAACGTCTTTCTTGATTGGAATGTCGTGATGTCGAGATTTTGGTTTGATAAAATATTATAAGATTTTAATGAATAACAAAGAAAAGACTTTGGTTTTAAACATTTCAAAGAAAATTGAATTTTGAGTTTGTAAATTTGCATAAAGTCACGTTATGTTTTGATTGGTTTGATTTATGTTTGATAATAATATTTATCCTTTGCGATCAATCCGATGTAAAAGGTCTTGAATGGAATCTGTCGAGATGGAACGTTGATTACGACATCACTTGGGGCGTAAACCATGGAACCTCTTATTCTTGTCATAAAAACCAGCCAAATGATCGGAGAAATTTAGATGGCATTATTCAAGATAATTTGATCTTAATCACAATCAATGTTGATTGGTAGGATGAAATTGGTCAGTCAAAATAGTCTGTTGTAATCGATTCAGAAAACTTAAGAAATTTTACTTTCGGGTTTGAAACAGTCAAATTCGAGATTCGGTTTGAGATTAAAATTAAACAAATGAGCATCTTTCTTATGTACAATACAATTCGATCTACTAGTAGAGTTGAAATAAATGGATCATCTTATAATCGATATGAAGCGTTCGAAGATCTTAAGTCAATGTGTCCGTTGATTAAATCGAACATCAGCTCATGAGATCAGCCAGATAATGAAGAAATCTCTCGGTTTTAATGCATCTTTGATCTGATTTGATGGTATGTCGTCAATATTTGGTTTGTTCAACAGATGAATGGCTGATCATAAAACTCGAGCTTGACAAGCCATTAGATTCTTTAGTTTCAACTGTTAGGTTGGTGGGATCATCTTACCATTGCTTGATGAAATCTTCAATCAGTAGATGGTATTTCTGATGAAATAACAGAATATTCGGGATCTTTGTTTGCCATGATCATCGTATAAGTTTCATAGGTGATCTCTTGAGACAAAATCTTGACTTAAGAACGGATGTAGAAAACAGTGATTTAGCTAAAACTTCTCGACTTTTCTTAAGATGCAAACCATTTAACTTGGAAGAAAAATTCATGGTTTTCTCTCTTGAAAAGTTAAACTCAAAAGTGATCGTATTCCTTGCTGTATTTGGTGAATTAGTTAGTTAAATCGCAAGGAAGGTCTGCGACTTGAATTACAAGCAAATAGAACAGATTAAACAATGACTTTGTGATTCTGACGTTTAAAGTCTAGCGATGTAATGGTAAGTGTTCTCGAGCACAAACATTAAGTCAAACCTAAAGAAATCGTCGATTTTGAAGCGTTTATAAGAAACCTTGAGGCGATAAAAGATTTCTGAAGATTACAAAGAAACAAACCGCTGATTTGAAAAACTGTTATAAGTGCGAAAAGGTCATCTTTGCGGTTTTGAGTCAAAAAACTTCGATTGGTCTCGATGAAACTCTCTAAAATCTTCTTTGGTCCTCAGTTAATTCTCCTTGAGCGGTGATCCTACGGGTTGATGAATTAAATAATTTTGATTATATTCTTTTGACGGATGATTGATTAGAATCGTTGAAAATCAATGTTTAACTAGGGATCGAAACTGCTTGACTTGTATTTATCTCTTGAGAATATCTTGATCTTTTAGACTTTTGATAAACACGAGACTTAAAGCTATATGTTAAAAAATTTTATCTCTTTGAAATCTTGGTGAAGAAATCGCAACCCTAATGTTCAGATCTCCAGGGATTGACATTAATGAGATCGATTTAAAGCGGAAAGGATTAAAACCATTTGCTGCTATCGATTACAAGTAATTGATAATAATTAATTAAATTGGTGAAGATCTTAATAACATTGAGTCATCACGATGATTTTTCGTGTTTTAAAACAAATCAGTGAAAATACTTGATTAAAATTCGTCTTTAAAGAATTTGAAATTCGCTTATTTATTGGTCTTTGGTGAATTATCGAAGAAGATGTTATCAAACATACCGAAAACTAAAGAAACTTTGCATGTGATTCAAAATTAAAGTTAATCAAGTTGATGTCATTGGATAATGGTTTAAAATCAAAACCTCTTTTTAACAAATGATATTAGCCATATCGTTTATTTTGGGAACTCGTTTATAAATCTTATAACCCTATCTTGTAAATTATGATAATATCTTTAAACAAAGAAAAAATTTTGTTTCCTTTTTATTGAAAACCTAAAACTAGATTTAAATATTGTTAAACATTACATTTAGAATGGTGTTATTCTTAACCACTAATTTGTCTTTGAAAAATTGAGTTTCTGAGAATGAAAGTCATTTGAAGATGATTCTTACAAAGAAAATTTCGATTTTGAAACTCTCAAAAAGAAATTTGTCTTTGATTTACCAAGCTTTTGGAAAACAACACTTGGTAGATTTGCCTTATGAGCCTTCGATGAAACAAACCTCTAAGTTGATTGTGAATGTTGAATTGGAACAATTGAAATGATTAAAGATTTGAAAACAAAGGTTTGATTACTAAATCTAGATCTCCTTGGTCTTAATCGCTTTCATGTCAGAATTCGAAATAGAAGAGAGACTTGTCATCTTCTAAACCCATAATAAAGCTTTAAAATGGATTGTACGATACACAATAAAAAGTTTGAAAACTCCATTCATTCGTATTTTGAAATTTGACATGAAATCAGGATTTTAGCAAATTATTCATCAATAGTTATAAAGCGCTTTTCTTGTTTGGCGATGAATGACGATAATGCTTTTTTTAAAGAATGCGCGAATTTCAAGGATTATGAATGACATTTATAATCTTCGTGCATATTGTTTACATTGATGATGTATTGATTTTCAATCGATAGATCCATCTTAAACATTTAAGACTTTTTATTTACAACTAGAAAAGGTCTTCTTTATTCTGGTACAAAATTTCTTTATTCAGGTTTGTCATTTCGTTTCAAAGGAACCATTCTATTGAAAGATCTTTTGCCTTCTTGAAGTTTCGATAAAATCTGATAAAACCCAATTCTTTGGGAAAATTATATTCTTGATTTCTGTCTAATTGGATATGAAAACCATGCATGATAGGTTAAAAAGAAGCCCTGCGTGAGTGGAAGGCATACTAAAATTGTTGGGAGATAAAGAATATGGTTAAAAATTGTCTTTACATTAATGTTATTACGATAACTTTAATGTGTGTTAATTTATAATTGGTTATTAAACAAATTGAATCTTTAAAGAAATACGGAAAGAGTTTGAAAATAATTTTAGAAGGCAGGAAAATTTCTCGAATGCTTTGATTTCTCAGTTGAGAGGATTAGAGGAGAGGAAAAGAGCGAGCCTCTTGAGCTCCTTTTGCTATATAGACTTGAGGCTTCAAAGTCTTGAAGTTGGTGGAACATTATGGGGTGGCCCGCATGTGACATCTTGTTTCTTTTCTTTAGTGATGGTAGCCCATGTAGACATCTGAACAAAATGAAATTAAAAATAACGGATGTAATAAAGGCGGATCGCGATTACAATAATAAATAACGGATCACTGGTGAAATCTTTAGTACATTTATAATAATCAAAATGATTCTTGTGATGGTATTAAGCGATGATAAACTTTTAAAAGATAAATCTTTCAAGGCTTTCTGTGACAATTCAAAATTAAAGTTAATGCAGTTGATCGTCATTCTTAATAATGGTTAAAATCAAAACCTCTTTTGTTTTAACAAATGATATAGATATCATTATTTTGGGAACTATAAATCACAGTTGTCTAAATCTTGATTATACCCTACGAATCGAAGCGTTTTCTCGTTATATTAAATGTCTTGGTAAGACCATCTTATGGGCTTTCTAAGTGAGGATGTAGGGCTTGGACGAAATAATTACGTTATTTGGAACAGTTTGGTAAGCTTTGCAGTTATTTTTGCTACAGATACAAAACTTCATTGGAAAGACTTGATCTTAGTAAAATGAGGAGTGAACGTTCGTCTTTGGACTCATTCTGAGGCGTGGGACCAAGGACTTTTGTCATTCTTGAATATTTCCATCTCTCATGTTTGAACAGGCGGTTGCGATATCGGTCAACACAAAGCACTGGGGAAATCTTGATCTTAGCGCCAAAGGCCAGGCCGTAGGTGGCAGATTCGTCTTCAGACTATTGAGGCGGATCGTGGAAAGTAGGTGAATGATCAATTAATTCTTTGTTGTCAATTTTAACCAATTTTAAAAGGAAATAGTGCGTGGCGTTGTATTACGGATCGATGCGAACTTAATGCCTGGATTTGAATCGACTTAGAAACGGATCAATAGTCAGCTGATCGGGTTTCTGATATCTCGATGTTATTTTTCTAGATATTACTTTGTGGCAAGTGTGTGCACGAGGCTCGAGAGAAAATACTAAGGAACCCAAAATAGTATTACGATTGGAGGAAGAAGAAATACGACTAGGGATCGGTCTTTGCCTTAGAAGATAGTTGATTGTATGGCGGATCGATAAAGATCGATCTGAAATCTTTAAAATAAATTTGCGAAATTTAAACATCATGACTTTAAACTTTATTGATCTTTAAATACATGAATTGAACACATGTAGACTTGAAATTGAATGCTTTAAAGAAATAATCTGAGAAGAGTTTGAGAAATAATTTTAGAAGGCAAATTTCCTCGAGTCTGATTTCTCAAAGTTGAGAGGATTAGAGGAGAGGAAAAAACGAGCCTCTTGAACTCCACTTCTTTATATAGACTTGAGACTTGAGTCTTGAAGTTGGTGGAGACATTATGGGGTGGCCGCGAGACATCTTTTGACTTTGCTTTTCTTTAGTGATGAGTAGCCATGTGGGCTCTGAACAAAATGAAATTACAAAAAATAAGGATCAGATAATAAAGCGGATCGTGATTCATAATAAATAACGGATCACGAAATGTCGGATCACGATTACAATAATAAATAACGGATCAGATATAGCGGATCATGATTACAATAATTAATGCTTTAGAGAGGAGGATTGAGCGATCATCTTCGTTGTCATCTCAGGGGATATGAATAATCTTATATGATCGAGGCCGTGACGAAGACTACGATCTTGTTGCGAGGCGTTGACTTTAAATATTCTTCTTGATCTTGCTTGGCGAAAGGGTGAGCTTTAGATTTGAGAAAGGAAAGTTCACGAGCTTTGACATCTCTGTGGGGTTTGGATATGTGAGGATAGCGTTTTGGACTATTAATGGATAGCTTTGAATGTTAGGTTTGACCGTTTTACTTTAAAGGTTCTTTGAAGGATGGTGGATTCTTGGGTATGAAACAGGTTCCATCCGTACATGGTAGGAAGAAGTTAAATGCGAAGCGAAATGGAAAAGCGTTTCTCATTACAGGGGTATAATGGGCTTTGAAAGATTTGAACAATGGTGGCGTTAGGAGTGAGGATGTGGCTTGGACGAAATAATTCCACCGTTGTTGGAACCGGTTTGGTAAGCTTTGCAGTTATTTTGAATTGAAGAAACCATGAATGGGACTTTTGGATTTTGAATGAAGAAGGTGTTGAACCGAACTGTTGGTAATCGATAGGTGAAAGAACAATGGTTCGTTTGATTTTGAAAATTTAGCGGGAAGGCTTTAGGTGGGTGTCATTCTGTTTTGGGCTCAAGACTTTTAGGATGGTTGCCGTAGAATAGGCAGGCTCAGAATGAGCATCACTGAGATAAAAATGTTTGAATTTCAATTAAATTAAATCTTTGATAAATGGGGTTTGATAAATCGGTTTGAAAAACCAGCCTTAGGGAAAAATCTTTAGCATAGCTTGAAATGAGTCGATTATGGTAAAACCATCTTCCAGATAAAATGTTTTGGAAATAGGTTTTAAACCATTCCGAAGTTTTCTTTAAAAGCTTTGTTTGTGAAAGGACAATCTGGGAGGATGAACTTTCACCAGAAAGAACTATGTTTTGAGAAGAAGTTTTTGAAATTTCTTTAGAAATGGATTTTTCTTTTTGAATTTCTTCTTTTGGAGAAATCGACTTTGGGAAAAGCTTTGTAAAGCGGCGCTCGGGAGATTTGAAATGGATTGCATCATTCTTTACTGTTCACAGGAAAGGGCTTTAGATCGAGCTTATGAGCTTCTGTACCTATCAATCAAGATTTGATAGGCTGCGGATGTGATTCTTTGAAGAGCAATTTTTCTTTAGGAGGAGGATGCTTTAGAGTTATGCAGGACACGGGGTCTTGAGGATCCTTTCCTGTCTCTTTTCTTGGGTGGCATTATCTGTTTTGAAGAAATTCCAGTTAGAAAATCGGGGAAAATTTGTATCTCCTTTAATAAACTCGATATAATCAAAGACACTTAACAGCGTGCAATTTGTTTGATGCAATGTTTTGAACATCTTTTTTTAAAACATGTTTTGACTTTGCAATCAATTCTTAGTAAAATCTTTGATTTAGTAAGTCAACTTTAAATTTGAAATGCATAAAACAATGGATAAAATCTCTTTTTAATGGTAGAATAATTTTCGACATTCGTTCAATGAAACATCTTTGGACTACATTATTATCAAATTCTTTAATATCATATATCGATGCATCGGTTTCAACAATTTTAGGTAATCAGGATTAGCGAAATAAGCAATATCTTTAATATTCTTTATCATCTAACAATTTTAGTATGCTCTTGACCATGCAATGGGCTTCTTTTTAACTATCATGCAATGGTTTGCTATCACAATGGCATTAGGAAATCAAACGTAATTTAAGCTTCCAAAATCTTTGCAATTGGGTTTTATCAAGTTTTATCGAAACTTGTCGATAGCAAAGATCTTTCAATAGGAATGATGGTTCCTTTTGAAATGTAATGAAGAAACGATCTTTGTTTGAAATAAAGAAATCTTTGTACTAGAAATAGCAAGACCAGCCTTTCTATGTAAAATAAAAATCTTTAAATGTTTAAGATGTTGATCTATTGATTGAGAAAAAATCAATCATCGTGATGTAAAATCTGAAATTGAAGGGATTATAAATGTCATTCATTCCTGAAATTGAAGTTGTGCTAAACAGGCTTGTCCCATCTGAAATGGAGCATAGCGATTTATAACGGTCATTTGGATGAATTTGAATTTCAAATCACGATTTCATGTCAATTTGAAAATATGAATGAAGAATGGAGTTTTGAAAAATCCTTTTATTATTGGGTACTAATCCGTTTAAAACTTTATTAAGGGTTTGTAGTTTTGACAAGTCTTGGTGTTCCTCTTTTTGAATTTTGTTGACATAGAAAGCGGCCAAGAAAGATCTAGATTTAGTAATCAAACCTTTGTTTTAAATCTTTAATCTCATTCTGATGTTGTTCGATTCATTTTCGTTTGAATTAGGCGGGCTTTAGTATGGGTATTTGTCTTTCATCGAAAAGAAGGCTCAGTATCTCTGAAGTGTTGTTTTCTTTTCAGCGGTTGGTAAATGAATTTCTTTTGATTTGAGTTTAATCGAAATTTTCTGTGAAATCATCTTTCAAATGACTTTATTCTTGTAAAACTCAATTCTTTTTGCAAAGACTAAATTAGTTTGTTTGGTTTAAGAAAACATTAATTTCATTACGGTCAGCGAAACAACATATTTAAATCTCTAGTTTTTGGGTTTTTGATAAAGGAAAATTAAAATTTTTCTTTTGCTTTGAAAGATATCGTAATTCTGATGTAAGGGTTATAAGATTTATAAGTTCTGATATGGAATATCATTGTTAAAACAAAGAGGTTTGATTTTAAATCCATTATTGAAACGACATCAACTTTTGCATTAACTTTTAATTTTGGTTGGCGGACCCTTTAGTTTTGCGGATGTTTTGGGATAACATCTTCTGATGATTGATCGATGTCGATGCGTCGTCAATTAAGACAAAGTGACTTTAATCAAGTATTTTCTTATGGTGATTTGTTTTAAAACGGAGAAAATCATCGGTGAATTATTAAGATCTTCACCGTTTTGGTTTTGTAATTGATTGTAGTAAAATTTGAATGGTTTGAATCCGAATCTTTCGATCTTTCTTTAATCTCCTTTGGAGATCTTGAACGATAGGGGTTGTTTGGATTCTTGTCATTGATGGAGATAGGCATTCTAATGGTTATAGAAGTCTCGGGTTATCGAGTCTTTAAAGTTTATCAGATATTCTTTTTGAAGGTAGGATCGAAATATGTTTAACAAGTTCAGCGGTTTGATCCTTAAACATTGATTTTAAAAATATGATCGGTCGAATCATCAGTATCGAATCAGTTTGATTCGTGACAGATCATCTCGGTTAAGGAAATTTGAATCGTCGGAGGACTCGATGAGGAGATTTTAGAGGTTTAAACAGGACCAAGCTCGTGAAGTTTTATTGACTCTGAAATCTCATGATTGGTGGTGACAGTGGCTTCTTTGAAATTGAAAGGGTTCTTTGTTTGGCTTTTCTTTTAGAATTGAGCTTGGCTGAAGGTAATATATAAAATCGGTTGGTCTTATAAGGTTTGACTTGTAATGTCTTTATTTGGTCTTTGGAAGTGGAGACTTTAAGCGGTCGTGGTTAAGCGTTTCTGCCTGAAGTTTTGGGCTGTCTGGCTCGTTCAGCGTTTTGTTGTGAATCTTTAGACCCTTGTTGACTAATTCACCGTGGGTGGTGTCGTAAGATCTTGTGAAGCTTTAATAGTTTAACTTTTCTCAAAGAGTAGGGACGAATTTTCTTTCAGTTGTATGGTTTGCATCGTCTCTTAAGAAAAGTCGGTGAAGAAATGCTTTGAAATCACTAAGTTTTCTACGTCTTATGGCATTTTGTCTGGTGAGAAGGATCACAGAAGGGATATGGTGATCAGGTGGCGACATCTGAATCTTTTGTTCATCAGAATGGGTATCATCTTTAATTGGATTTATTTCTGTGTAGAAGATGATCCTTTTTTAAGTTGACCGATGGCTGCTTCTGTCTTGTCGAAGTTCTGATTGGGGAGGCATTGTCCATGGTCATCTGTTGAAACCTAAAATATTGCTCGGACGTACCATCGATATTCCTCATGGGCGATGCATTAAGCAAGATTGGTTTAAAGGAGGTCTATATCTATGCTAGATACGGTGGAGTTTTGATGTTTGAGTCTTTCCCAATGGACGATTGACTTTAAGTAGGATCTTGGAATGTATGTCGAGGCTATAGAAGATGATTGATCTGATTTTCTCAACACTAGTTATCGAGGCTGTGCTAGAGCGGAAGAAGATGTATATTAAGTTGTTCTTTAATGGCTCAGTAAAATCGATTTAGAATCTTGAACAAGCTTTTGACTATGTTTGAAACGGAAAGGTTTGAAATAGGTTAAGCTTTCAAGGAATCGATGATGAATCGAAGGACTTGAATGGTTGACTTTTGGATGCGACTCATCTGTCAGTGTTTTCTATTTAGATTAGCATTGCAGTTAATAATGCTATCTAAATTTTCTGATCATTTGGCTTTTGGTTTTATAAGGAGGCTTTGATCTGAATAGGAGGTTCTTGGTTTATGGTTGCGCTCACAGAGGGGATCTTTCGAATCAATGGTTCCGTGATTCGATAGATTCCATTCTGAGCACGCATTGTGATTGGTTGTTTCTTTGAAAGGATAAGAAATATTATTATCGACATAAATCTCGACGATCAAAAACATAATGTGGACTTTATGCAAATTTACAAACTCAAAATAATTCTCTTGAATTTCTTTTCTTTGGTTTAAGAAATGTTTAAAAACCAAAGTCTTTTTCTTTGATGAATAAAATCTTTATGAAGAAGAGTTTTATCAAACTCAAAATCTTTTGAAGGACATTTATGACATTGACGAGAAGGTTGGAGAGTCGGAGGAGAAGGTTCTGCTAAACTTGTTGTACTAGTGTAGATTGGATGAGGAATACTAGTAGTGTAATCAGCGAGCGTATAGAGTATGTACGGTGGAAAACCTCGGTTGGCTTTGAAAGTTTATGAAGGGACTTTTGAAATTTCTTTTCGATATTGAAATCTTGGAAATTGAATCTCTGTCGAGTTCTTGGAGAATCTAGAAGATAGATCTCACAAGGATAATTTGACATCTGAATCTTGAGTTACGTTTGCAACTGTATTTGGCTCAGTGTTTAGGAATTCTTGGTTGGTGGCTCGCGAGAATCCATTCGGAAGATTGATATCTTTCCGTTGGATTGGTCTAGGTATGTGATGTTTGCTTTAGACAAGTCGGGTCTGAGAGAGTTTCTCTTTTGGTGGAATTTATCTTTGCGTGTTGAAGACCACTTTGTATGATATTTTGAAAATCAAGGCGGGATCCTTACAACATATGGTAGTTGTGAGTTTTGATCTGTAGGATCATGCTTTCAAAATATTTTTGTCTTTAAGAAGCTGTTATGTTTGGATGGCGATCAGATGAAATGGGTCCTTTTGAGATTGATCTTGGGTGAGAATCGTGAAGGAGATGACCCGTCACGAGAATGAGAATAGAAGTGTTTAATCCTTAAATCGAGGCTTTATTCTACTTGGATTAAACCGATATGAATATAATTAAAATTCTTTTTCTTAAATTCTTTAAAGAATCTTGAAAATAAATTATGCGAAATGGCTTTAAAGAGTGATATCTCTTTCTTGATCTTTATGACAAAATCGTCTTTAGAAAATCGAGTTTTCATGTTTAAATCTTATCTTTGAAATCTTTGGTAAATCCCGATTGTCAATTGCTTTATCAAAATTTTCAACAATGAATTACGAATTCACTCGTTCTTTGAAACACTAGTCTTCTCGGGAAGAGAGCTGAGAAAGATTTGAGCGAACTCGTGAGATCTGAAATTTTAAAAAGACTTGAAAATGTTCTAAATGGCAAGTAAAATGTCTTAGGCTAAGGTTGGTCTTCTTGCCTGTAAACACGTCGGGACTTGCAAATCTACACGAGCAACCACATGTCAATCTTATCAATTTTAATCCTTCTTTAAACCGTTCTTTCCTCTCACGATGCGAGGGCCGGGATCGTGGAAAGTAGGTGAATGATCAAATTAATTCTTTGTTGTCATTTTAAACCAATTTTAAAAGGGAAATGTGCGTGGCGTTGTATTACGGATCGATCAGAGCTTAATCGCCTTTGGACAGATCGACTTAAGGATCGATAGTCCCATGATCGGGTTTCGAGATATACTCTGATGTTCCTTTCTGGTCTTTAGATATTATTAATTCTTTATTTGTGGCAAGTGTATGCGAGCTCGGAGAAAATACTAAATCGGAACGAAATAGTATTACGATTGGAGGAAGAGAAATCGACTAAGACGGTCTCTTTGCCTTAGAAGATAAGCTTGTATGGCGGATCGATAAAGATCGATCTGTTAGATCTTTAAAATAAATTTGCGAAATTTAAACATACATGACTTTAAACTTTATTCTGATCTTTAAATAAAGACATGAATTGAACTTTGTAGACTTGAAATTGAATGCTTTAAAGAAATAGAACAGAGAGAGTATGAGAAATAATTTTAGAAGACAGGAAAATTTCCTCGAAGTCTTCTTTGATTTCTCAAAGTTGAGAGGATTAGAGGAGAGGAGAAAAAGGCAGCCTCTTGAACTCCTTTTGCTTTATATAGACTTGAGAGGCTTGCAAAGTCTTGAGTCTTGAAGTTGGTGGAGACATTATGGGGGTGGCCCGCGTGGAGCATCTTTTGACTTTGCTTTTGCTTTAGTGATGAGTAGCCCATGTATAGCATACAAACAAAATGAAATTACAAAAATAACGGATCATAGATAATAAGACGGATCACGATTACAATAATAAATAACGGATCACGATAATGTGAGCGGATCACGATTACAATAATAAATAACGGATCACGATATCATGAGCGGATCACGATTACAATAACCTTTAATGCTTTAGAGGAGGAGGATTAAAGCGATCATCTTCGTTGTCATCTCAGGGGATATGAATGGCTCTTATTTGTCATGATCGAGGCCGTGACGAAGACTACGATCTTGTTGCGAGGCTGTTCCATGACTTTAAAATATTCTTCTTGATCTTGCTTGGCGAAAGGTGAGCTTTAGATTCTGGGAAAGGAAAGTTCACGAGGCTTTGACATCTCTGAATCTGGGGTTTGGATATGTGAGGATAGCGATTTTGGACTATGGTAATGGATAGCTTTGAATGTTCGTCAAATTTTGACCACCATTTACTTTAAAGGTTAACTTTGAAGGATGGTGGGATTCTTGGGTATGAAACTGGGTTCCACATCCGTACCCATGGTAGGAAGAAGTTACGTCGAAGCAGAGGAAATGGAAAAAGCGTTTCTCAGTTACGTAGGGGTATAATGGGCTTTGAAAGATTTAGACAAGCGGTGGCGTTAGGAGTGAGGATGTCAGGGCTTGGACGAAATAATTCCACCGTTGTTGGAACCCGGTTTGGTAAGCTTTGCACGGTTATTTTGAATTGAAGAAGAATAACCATGAATGGGACTTTTGGATTTTGAATGAAGAAGGTGTTGAACCGGGCACTGTTGGTAATCGATAGGTGAAAGAAAACAATGGTTCATTTGATTTTGAAAATTTAGCGGGAAGGCTTTAGGCTTGTGGAGTAGGTCATTCCACTGTTTTGGGCTCAAGACTTTTAGGATGGTTGCCGTAGAATAGGCAGGCTCAGAATGAGCATCACTGAGATAAAAATGTTTGAATTTCACAGATTCTGTGAATTCCAAAATGCTTTGATAGTAAGGCTGGGGTTTTGATAAATCCCATGGTTTGAAAAACCAGCCTTTGGGAAAAATCTTTAGCATTGCTTGAAATGGGTCAGTATGGTAAAACCCATCTTCCATAGATAAAATGTTTTGGAAATAGGTTTTATCAAACCATTCCGAAGTTTTCTTTAAAAGCTTTGTTTGTGAAAGGACAATCTGGGAGGATGAACTTTCACCAGAAAGAACTATGTTTTGAGAAGAAGTTTTTGAAATTTCTTTAGAAATGGATTTTTCTTTTTGAATTTCTTCTTTTGGAGAAATCTGACTTTGGGAAAAGCTTTGTAAAGGACGTAAGCTCAGGAGATTTAGAAATGGATTGCATCCATTCTTTTACCTGTTCCTGGGAGGAAAGGGCTTTAGATCGAGCTTCATGAGCTTCCTGTTCTTCTACCATATCAATCCAAGATTTGATAGGCTTTGCAGATGTGATTGCTGAAGAGAGCAATTTTTCTTTAGGAGGAGAGGATGCTTTAGAGGGTGTCTGGGACACAGGGTCTTTGAGGATCCCTTTCCCTTTGTCTCTTTTCTTGGGTGGCATTATCTGTTTTGAAGAAATTCCTCCACAGTTAGAAAATCAGGGAGAGAATTTGTATCTCCTTTAATAAACTCAATATCGAAATCAAAGACACTTAAAATGGCTTGCCAACGTGCAAAAATTTGTTTTGATGCAATGTTTTGAACATCTTTTTCTAAAACATGTTTTGCAGCTTTGCAATCAATTCTTAGTAAAAATCTTTGATTTAGTAAGTCGCTTTGAAATTTGGAAATGCATAAAACAATGGATAAAATCTCTTTTTTAATGGTAGAATAATTTTTCTGACATTCATTCGATAATGAAACATCTTGGACTACATTCTTTATTATTATCCAATTGCTTTAATATCCCGTATCTAAATCGATGCATCGGTTTCAACAATTTTAGGTAATGAGGATTAGCGAAATAAGCGGAATGTCTTTAACCATATTCTTTATCTGTCTAACAATTTTAGTATGCTCTTCTGACCATGCAATGGGCTTCTTTTTTAACCTATCATGCAATGGTTTTGCTATCCTAATGGCATTAGGACAGAAATCAAGAACATAATTTAAGCTTCCCAAAAATCTTTGCAATTGGGTTTTATCAAGGATTTTATCAGGAAACTTGTCAGTAAAGGCAAAAGATCTTTCAATAGGAATGATGGTTCCTTTTGAAATGTAATGACCAAGAAACCTGATCTTTGTTTGAAATAAAGAAATCTTTGTACTAGAAATAGCAAGACCAGCCTTTCTAGTTGTAAAATAAAAAGTCTTTAAATGTTTAAGATGTTGATCTATTGATTGAGAAAAAATCAATACATCATCAATGTAAACAATACAGAATTCGGAAAGGGGATTATAAATGTCATTCATAATCCTTTGAAATTCTGAAGGTGCATTCTTTAAACCAAAAGGCATTACTGTCCATTCATACTGGCCAAATGGAACAGTAAGCAGATTTATAACGGTCATTTGGATGAATTTGAATTTGCCAAAATCCTGATTTCATGTCAAATTTCGAAAATATGAATGAAGAATGGAGTTTTTGAAGCAAATCCTTTTTATTAGGTATTGGGTACCTAATCCATTTTAAAGCTTTATTAAGGGGTTTGTAGTTTATGACAAGTCTTGGTGTTCCTCTTTCTATTTCAGAATTTTTGTTGACATAGAAAGCGGCCTGAACCAAGGAGATCTAGATTTAGTAATCAAACCTTTGTTTTCTAAATCTTTAATCTCATTCTACAATGTTGTTCCAATTCAACATTCATTTGAATTAGGCGGGCTTTAGTAGGTATTTGTCTTTCATGAAAGAAGGCTCGTAAGGCAAATCTACCAAGTGTTGTTTTCTTTTCAGCGGTTGGTAAATCGGCCAAATTTCTTTTTGATTTGAGTTTCAAAATCGAAATTTTCTTTTATGAAATCATCTTTCAAATGACTTCTATTCTTGTAAAACTCAATTCTTTTTGCAAACAGACTAAATTAGTTTGTTTGGTTTTAAGAAGAACATTAATTTCATTCTGGTAAACAGAACAAGCTTTAACAATATTTAAATCTCTAGTTTTAGGTTTTTCAATAAAAGGAAAAATTAAAATTTTTTCTTTTGCTTTGAAAGAGATATTATCATAATTTACAGTATAAGGGGTTATAAGATTTATAAACGGAGTTCCCAAAATAATGATATGGCTAATATCATTTGTTAAAACAAAAGAGGTTTTGATTTTAAATCCATTATTAAGAACAGACGCATCAACTTTTGCATTAACTTTTAATTTTGAATTGTTGGCGGCAGAAAGCCTTTCTTTAGTTTTCTGATGCAGATGTTTTGGGATAACATCTTCTTTGATGCAATTCAAATCAGCACCAGTGTCAAATAAGGCAATGGCGTCAATTTCAAATTCTTTAGAAAAAGACAAAGTGACTTTAATCAAGTATTTTCTTATGGTGATTTGTTTTAAAACACAGAGAAAATCATCAGGTATAGACTCAATGTTATTAAGATCTTCACCATCAGAATTTGAATTATTATCAGAATTACCTTGTAATTGATTTTGTAGTAAAAGCTGAATGGTTTCAGAATCCTTTTTCTGCTTTTCTTTTAAATCTCTGATCTCAATTTTAATGTCTTTAATCTCCCTTTGGAGATCTTGAACATTAGGGGTTGTTTTCTTGGATTTCTTCTTGTCCAAGATTTCAGTGAGATCATAGGCATTCTTTTTAATGGTTATAGCTTTAGAAGTCTCAGGTTTATCAAAAGTCTTTAAAAGTTTATCAAGATATTCTTTTTGAAGAGTAGGATCAGAAATATGTTTAACAAGTTCAAGCAAAGTTTCTTGATCCCTAGTTAAAACATTGATTTTCTTTAAATATGATTCTGAATCAGAATCATCACTGCTTGAAAAAGAAGTATCAGAATCAAAATTATTTAATTCATCAACCTGTAAAGGATCACTGTCTCCGGTTAAGGAGAAATTTGAATCTGAGTCAGAGGACTCAATGAGCAGAGGAGAGATTTTAGAGAGAGTTTCTTCATCGAGACCAAGCTCGTGAAGTTTTTTATTGACTCTGCAAAATCTCGCAGTATGACCTTTTTGGTGGCACTTATAATGCTGAAATTGAAAGGGTTCTTTGTTTGGCTTTGTAATCTTTCTTTTAGAGAAATTGGAAGCTTATAAGGCCTTGAAGGTTTCTTATAAAAGCGTTCTCTAAAATCGATTTGGATTTCTTATAAGGTTTTGACTTGTAATGTTTCTTGTAAGGTTTGAGAACACTTACCATTCTGATCTTTGGAAGTGGAGACTTTAAGCGGTCGTGGAGTTAAGCATTTACAAAAGGCCTAGTTCATGCTTAGGCATCTAAGCTCCCATTTCGAGCGTTTTGTAATTTCAAGTCTTAAAATCTTTAGACCTTCCTTGTTGTGAAACTAACTAATTCACCATGGGTGAGGTCGTCGTAAGGAATCGATTGTCATGAAGGGCTTTAATAGAGTTTAACTTTTCTCCCAAGAGAGTAGGTAAACCGACAAGAATTTTTCTTTCCAAGTTGTATGGTTTGCATCGTCTCTTAAGAAAAGTCAGTGAAGAAAGTGGCTTTGTAGCTTTGGAAATCACTAAGTTTTCTACATCTCAAGTTAAGTAGTAACTCAGCATATTTGTCTCTAAGGTGAGAAGGATCACCTATGAAATGAAGGGATATGGTGATGATCAAGGTGTATGACATCACGAATAGGGCTGTTTATTTCATCGAGAATGGGTATACCATCCTCGTCGGTTTGGATTGAATTTAGGATTTGTTGTTCTTTGTTTGGTGAGAAGATGATCCTGACCTTTAAGTTGACGATGAAACACTGCAATTTACTGCAATGGCCTTGTCGGAAGTTCACGATTGGGTTTTATAGGCATTGGCTGCCATGGTCATCTGTTGCAACTATCCTACAATATTGTACTCGGACATACCATCAATATTCCACTCATAGACTGAAGATGCATTAAACCGAGATTGGTTTAAGGCACTAGGTCTATGTATATCATGGCTAGATCTGGTGGAGTTTTGATGTTTGGGAATCTTAATTCCCAATGGACACGATTGACTTTAGGGTAGGATCTTCTTGGAGATGTACATGTCACGAGGAGGCTATAGAAGATGATTGATCCTGATTTATTTCCTGAACTCTACTAGTTTGGGGAGTATCAGGAGCAATTTGTACTTTAGAAGCAGAAGAAGATGCTTCTATTTTGTTAAGTTGTTCTTTAATGGCTCTGGTAAAATCCGATTTAGAATCTTGAACAAGCTTTTGACTATGTTTCGAAACCTGGAAAGGTTTGAAAATAGGTTCTTTAAGCTTTTTCAAGGAATCAGATTTTGATGAATCAGAAGGGACTTGAATGGTTGACTTTTGGATCTGACTCTCTATCCTAGTCAACTGTTTTCCTATTGTATTTAGATTAGCATTGCAGAAATTATTCTGTTGAATAATGCTATCTAAATTTTTCTCTGGATCATTTGGCTTTTGGTTTTTATAAGGAGAGGCTTTGATCTGAATAGGAGGTTCTCCATGGTTTATGGTTACGCTCCTAAGAGGGGGATGCTCAGAATCAATGGTTCCATCAGTGTCTGATAGATTCCATTCAGTGACCTTTTTACGCATTGTGATTGGATTTGTTTCTTTGAAAGGATAAGAAATATTATTATCAGAAACATAAATCTCAAACCAATCAAAAAACATAATGTGGACTTTATGCAAATTTACAAACTCAAAATAATTCTCTTGAATTTCTTTTCTTTGGTTTAAGAAATGTTTAAAAAACCAAAGTCTTTTTTCTTTGTTATTCTGTGAATAAAAATCTTTATGAAGAAGAGTTTTATCAAACTCAAAATCTTTTTGAAGGACATTTATGACATTCTCTGTGACCGCAGAGAAGGTTGGAGAAGTCGGAGGAGAAGGTTCCTTCTCTTCCTGCTTTAGTTCTTGTTGTCTACTAGTGTAGATTGGATGAGGAATACTAGTAGTGTAATCAACAGAACGTATAGATGTACTTGGTATATCTGAGGTGGAAAACCTCGGTTGGCTTTGAAAAGGCAAGTTTATGACCGAAGGGACTTTTGAGAATTTTTTTTTCCAATATTGAAGTACTGGAAATTGAATCTCTATCAGAAGTTGCGGAGAATCTAGAAGATGTAGATCTCCTAAAGGATAATTTGACTTTTCCGTCTGAATACTGAGTTACATTTTGCAACTCTGTATTTGGCTCAAATTGTTTAGGAATTACTGGTTGAGTGGCTCCTTCAAGAATCCATTCTTCTGGAAGATTGATATCTTTCCATTGGATTGGTCTAGGTATGACAGTGTTTGCTTTAGACAAGTCAGTCTGCAAGAGAAGAGTTTCATCTCTTTTTGACTGGAATTTATGCTGCGTATTGAACGCTGAGACCATAGCTTTGTATGATATTTTGAAAATCAAGGCGACCGGAACAGATCCTTCTAACATATGGTAGTTGTGAGTTTTGATCTGTAGGATCATGCTTTCCAAAATATTTTTGTCTTTAAGAGAAACTGTTATGTTTGGATAGCAGTCAAATGAAATGGGTCCTTTACAGAGACTAGATTCAATACTACTGAGTAGAGAATCATCAAAGGAGATGAACCTCCCATCCCTGAGGACAGCAAGAATAGAAGTGTTTAATCCTTCTTTAGTCAAGGGCTTTATTCCTACTTGGATTAAACCGATATGAATATAATTAAAATTCTTTTTTCTTAAATTCTTTAAAGAATCTTCAGAAAATAAATGAATTGTCTGAAATGGCTTTGAAAGAGTGATATCTCTTCTTCGCCTTTTATGACAAAATCGCCTTTAGAAAATCGAGTTTTTCATATTGTAAATCTTATCTTTAGAAATCTTTGTAAATCCCAATTGTCAATTGCTTTATCAAAATTTTCAACAATGAATTCTTCTGAATTCACCACGTTCTTCAAACACTAGTCTTCGGAAGAAGAGCTAGAGAAAGATTTTGCTCTACAGAGCAAAGACTCCATGAGATGCAAAAATTTAAAAGACTTCAAAATGTTCTAAATGGCAAAGTAAAATGTCTTAGGCTAAGAGTTGGTCTTATCGCTCAGAAACACGCTCTGACTTACACCCAAATACTACCCAAGCACCCGAAGGCAACCCTTTACCGATTAGTCAATTTTTAATCTTATCCAAATTTTAACACACACACAAAATCTTTAAACCATAAAACACTACTTCCCCTTGGCTCTGATACCAATAAGGACCGGGATGACGAAACACGATCCCGGTCCTTATTGGTATCAGAGCAATAAAGAACAAAGCTCTGATATTTTTGTCTTTGATGATACCAAATTCAAAATTGCATCTTCTCACTAAACAGCAACAAATAGAAATCCTAAATTCAATCCAAACTGACGAGGATGGTATACCCATTCTTGATGAAATAAACAGCCCTATTCAGGATGCTGTTGCCACCTTGATCATCACCATATCCCTTCATTTCATAGGTGATCCTTCTCACCTTAGAGACAAAAATGCTGAGTTACTACATAACTTGAGATGTAGAAAACTTAGTGATTTCCAAAGCTACAAAGCCACTTTCTTCACTCGACTTTTCTTAAGAGATGATGCAAACCATACAACTTGGAAAGAAAAATTCCTTGCTGGTTTACCTACTCTCTTAGGAGAAAAAGTTAGAAACTCTATTAAAGCCCTTCATGACAATCGTATTCCTTATGACGACCTCACCTATGGTGAATTAGTTAGTTTCGTCAACAAGGAAGGTCTAAAGATTTGCCAAGACTTGAAATTACAAAAACGCCTGAAATGGGAGCTTAGACAGTCTAAGCATGAACTAGGCAGCTTTTGTAAACAGTTTAACTATGACCCGTTTAAAGTCTCCACTTCCAAAGACTGTAATGGTAAGTGTTCTCCGAAACCTTACAAGAAACATTACAAGTCAAAACCTTATAAGAAATCCAAATCTGATTTTAGAGAACGCTTTTATAAGAAACCTTCAAGGCCTTATAAAGCTCCAATTTCTAAAAGAAAGATTACAAAGCCAAACAAAGAACCCTTTCAATTTCAAGAAGCCACTTGTTATAAGTGCCACCAAAAAGGTCATACTGCGAGATTTTGCAGAGTCAATAAAAAACTTCACGAGCTTGGTCTCGATGAAGAAACTCTCTCTAAAATCTCTCCTCTGCTCATTGAGTCCTCTGACTCAGATTCAAATTTCTCCTTAACCGGAGACAGTGATCCTTTACAGGTTGATGAATTAAATAATTTTGATTCTGATACTTCTTTTTCAAGCAGTGATGATTCTGATTCAGAATCATATTTAAAGAAAATCAATGTTTTAACTAGGGATCAAGAAACTTTGCTTGAACTTGTTAAACATATTTCTGATCCTACTCTTCAAAAAGAATATCTTGATAAACTTTTAAAGACTTTTGATAAACCTGAGACTTCTAAAGCTATAACCATTAAAAAGAATGCCTATGATCTCACTGAAATCTTGGACAAGAAGAAATCCAAGAAAACAACCCCTAATGTTCAAGATCTCCAAAGGGAGATTAAAGACATTAAAATTGAGATCAGAGATTTAAAAGAAAAGCAGAAAAAGGATTCTGAAACCATTCAAATTTTTACTACAAAATCAATTACAAGGTAATTCTGATAATAATTCAAATTCTGATGGTGAAGATCTTAATAACATTGAGTCTATACCTGATGATTTTCTCCGTTTTAAAACAAATCACCATAAGAAAATACTTGATTAAAGTCACTTTGTCTTTTTCTAAAGAATTTGAAATTGACGCCATTGCCTTATTTGACACTGGTGCTGATTTGAATTGCATCAAAGAAGATGTTATCCCAAAACATCTGCATCAGAAAACTAAAGAAAGGCTTTCTGCCGCCAACAATTCAAAATTAAAAGTTAATGCAAAAGTTGATCGTTCTTAATAATGGATTTAAAATCAAAACCTCTTTGTTTTAACAAATGATATTAGCCATATCATTATTTTGGGAACTCCGTTTATAAATCTTATAACCCCTTATACTGTAAATTATGATAATATCTCTTTCAAAGCAAAAGAAAAAATTTTAATTTTTCCTTTTATTGAAAAACCTAAAACTAGAGATTTAAATATTGTTAAAGCTTGTTCTGTTTACCAGAATGAAATTAATGTTCTTCTTAAAACCAAACAAACTAATTTAGTCTGTTTGCAAAAAGAATTGAGTTTTACAAGAATAGAAAGTCATTTGAAAGATGATTTCTTACAAAAGAAAATTTCTGATTTTGAAACTCAAATCAAAAAAGAAATTTGTGCTGATTTACCAACTGCTTTTTGGAAAAGAAAACAACACTTGGTAGATTTGCCTTATGAGCCTTCTTTTGATGAAAGACAAATACCTACTAAAGCCCGCCCAATTCAAATGAATGTTGAATTGGAACAACATTGTAGAAATGAGATTAAAGATTTAGAAAACAAAGGTTTGATTACTAAATCTAGATCTCCTTGGTCTTGTGCCGCTTTCTATGTCAACAAAAATTCTGAAATAGAAAGAGGAACACCAAGACTTGTCATAAACTACAAACCCCTTAATAAAGCTTTAAAATGGATTAGGTACCCAATACCTAATAAAAAGGATTTGCTTCAAAAACTCCATTCTTCATTCATATTTTCGAAATTTGACATGAAATCAGGATTTTGGCAAATTCAAATTCATCCAAATGACCGTTATAAAACTGCTTTTACTGTTCCATTTGGCCGATGAATGAGACGATGAATGCCTTTTGGTTTAAAGAATGCACCTTCAGAATTTCAAAGGATTATGAATGACATTTATAATCCCCTTTCCGAATTCTGTATTGTTTACATTGATGATGTATTGATTTTTTCTCATTAAATAGATCAACTTCTTAAACATTTAAAGTCTATTTATTTTAAAACTTTAAATTGTGGTCTTGCTATTTCTATTACAAAGATTTCTTTATTTCAAACAAAGATCAGGTTTCTTGGTCATTACATTTCAAAAGGAACCATCATTCCTATTGAAAGATCTTTTGCCTTTACTGACAAGTTTCCTGATAAAATCCTTGATAAAACCCAATTGCAAAGATTTTTGGGAAGCTTAAATTATGTTCTTGATTTCTGTCCTAATGCCATTAGGATAGCAAAACCATTGCATGATAAAGGTTAAAAAGAAGCCCATTGTACGGTCGTAAGAGCATTCTAAAATTGTTAGACAGATAAAGAATATGGTTAAAGACATTCCGTGCTTATTTCTTGCTAATCCTGCATTACCTAAAATTGTTGAAACCGATGCATCGATTTGTGATACGGTGATATTAAAGCAATTGGATAATAATAAAGAATGTGTAGTCCAAGATGTCGCTCATTGGAATGAATGTCGAAAATTATTCTACCATTAAAAAGAGATTTTATCCATTGTTTTATGCATTTCCAAATTTCAAAGCGACTTACTAAATCAAAGATTTTACTAAGAATTGATCAGAAAGTCGCAAAACATGTTTTAGAAAAGATGTTCAAAACATTGCATCAAAACAAATTTTGCACGTTGGCAAGCCATTTTAAGTGTCTTTGATTTCGATATTGAGTTTATTAAAGGAGATACAAATTCTCCCGATTTTCTAACCAGAATTTCTTCAAAAGCAGATAATGCCACCCAAGAAAAGAGACAAAGGGAAAGGGATCCTCAAAGACCACTGTGTCCCGGACACCTCTAAAGCATCCTCTCCTAAAGAAAATTGCTCTTCAAAGAATCACATCCGCAAAGCCTATCAAATCTTGGATTGATATGGTAGAAAAGCGAAGCTCATGAAGCTCGATCTAAAGCCCTTTCCTCCCAGGAACAGGTAAAAGAATGGATGCAATCCATTTCTAAATCTCCTGAGCTTATGCTCGCCTTACAAAGCTTTTCCCAAAGTCAGATTTCTCCAAAAGAAGAAATTCAAAAAGAAAAATCCATTTCTAAAGAAATTTCAAAACTTTCTCAAAACATAGTTCTACGGTGAAAGTTCATCCTCCCAGATTGTCCTTTCACAAACAAAGCTTTTAAAGAAAACTTCGGAATGGTTTGATAAAACCTATTTCCAAAACATTTTATCTATGGAAGATGGGTTTTACCATACTGACCCATTTCAAGCAATGCTAAAGATTTTTCCCAAAGGCTGGTTTTTCAAACCATGGGATTTATCAAAACCCCAGCCTTACTATCAAAGCATTTTGGAATTCACAGAATCTGTGAAATTCAAACATTTTTATCTCAGTGATGATATCGATTTAATTAACGATGTGGTATAAAGGATTGAGCAGTAAAGAAATCAATGTGGTTTGGGACGAATTATTATTCGAACATACAATTATGGAGGTCAATTCCAATCTTATAGTGGAGTAGAGTTGGAATTAAATGATTAGGCTTGTTTAATTACATGCTTAATTGTTGTAGCCACTATTGTATGTTCCCAAATGATCCCCGGGTTATCTCATTTAATTGACTGCACCACTACTGGATTAATAAGCAAGATAACTAGCAATTTTGGTCAAAAACATAATTATATCTTTTAGTGGGAGGCTCCATTAATATGCTTATGTATAAGGGGCCTTATGTTATTTTACAAGGTGGGCCCCTATGACAAAGAAAAGCTACGTGAGTTTCATAATTCTAGGAGCCTTAGGATTCCCACTATGAAAGAGATATAAAAGGACTTATTCTATCCTAAACAGGAGAGGAAAAGTCACTATATATATATCAGAGAAAAATGTTTTTTCTCTTGAATGAATTAATTTTTTAGAGAAAAATTTTCTCCTGCTAGTTTGCTTATAGTGGTGATAAAGGCGCCCACACGTCAAGTGCAGATCAATCCTGAGTCATAACCTGGAAGATCGTTTGGTGACGGATCGTGATCTAACGAACGTGGTGGTGACGGATCGTGATCTAAGAGCCTAAATTACATAAGAGGAAAAAGCCAGATCAGATTTTCAAGGTACGATTTCTAGATTACGAATTCATATATATTTTATGAGATCGGTCCTAAAATTTTTTTTTTTAAACTGAATTTTCCCCAACAATTGGCATCAGAACCATATCATATTAATATATAAGAATTTCGTATGAAATCACTCTTGATTTTATGTATTAGAGTGGCACGATTTATTCAGATATATATTGTTGTTTTAATATATGAATAAAGCATGTTAATGGTTTGTCTTAATTCATGGTTAGATTTTCTTCTGTATTTTTCATTTGGATTTGTAATAAGAGGGGTGATTTATCATCACCATGTTTCCTCTTGATTTAATTTACTGTAATAGAATTTTTGTAAGCCAAAATTGGCTTAGGGAATTTGTAAATCACGGATCAGAAATCAAAGGAATCGAAGGTTGGAAATTTCAGCGGAAGCGCAGCAAGCCAGTGATGTGTTGACAAGCCAGACCATGCAGCGCAAGAAGTCAAGAGCGCAGCACGCATGTGACAGCGGCCGACCAGGCCTTTCGGGTCTTCGGTTTGGCGAGCGGCATCGGAGATGGCCGGAAACAATGGACAGCAGCTGGGTTTTTGTGGAGGTGGCGGCTGGGGAACAAGGAGAAAGAAAAAGGGTTTCATGGTTTTTATCATGAGGGTCCCTGTAATTCTATAATTTTTCTTTTGGGCAGAAAAATGTTAAATATTTTGCATTTAAGTCCAACAATAGTTTTGGGCTTAATGAATCCTAGTTTTAGGTCCAATTAAAATTTGGACTTAATGGATTAAAAATGCATAGATAAAATTTAACACATTAAATTTATTTTTGGTCTAAATTTTTTTTTTATATAATTAAAAAAAAGGGGATTTTATTTATTTCTTTCAAAATTAAAATTGGACCAATGATAAATTTTAAAGCCCAATATCCGCTAGTCCATTAACAAAGACAAACTTATGGAAAATGGACATTGACAAGAAGCCCAATAAAGATTAGACTTAGGTTTAATGTATTTTTCATTTTAGGAAAGCCATGAATTAAGATTATTTAATGTTTTTCTATATGTTGTGTTTTGGTTAATAACATGCCATGATAACATGTCATATAGAATAGGTAGTGCCACTCTATGCATAATAAGAAATGTCATTCATTAATTATGAATCTTATTATATTGTTTGAAAATTGCATGTGCTTAATAATATTGGATATCATCTAGATAATATTATAGGAAGCATGCAATTAACAATATATTATTAATGTATGTTTTCAAGGAAAAACCAATTTTAAAATATTGAGTGGGAGAGGGAAAATTCAAGATAATTTTTCCCATGGGCTCCATTGTTAGTTCAATAATAAAATTATATATATACATAAACATGTCTGGTGATCTTTCGCTTACGGAGGGTATATATATTAGATATTTTATTGGATGAACTTCTTTAAAGATAAAATTGAAATATTTTTCAATCAATTGCTCACCACAACGGTGACTATTGATATGAAAAATACGTAGATTGAAACAATGGTTATACACTCAATTAAAATTTGTTATTAACCTTCCCAACGAAGCTCTATTAACAAATTTAGGCCCCAAAAGGGATAACGATAATTATTTATCATGTCTCTACATGAAAGTAAATAATCCAATGAAAAATTGGGTCTAGTAAATGTAGACATGACTTCCCCAACGGATAGCTTGTCAAAGCGGTACTAGATTATCTTTACAATAAATTAAAATGCATTTATGGTTTTTTGCATTTTTGTCATTTATTGTGAATATTGTTTCAAAGTATTTATACATGTCTATTTTGTTTTTTCAGAAAATGACTTCCATCAACCCATTATTAATTATCCTTGTAAAAAATGAACTCATTGGAGAAAATTATTTAGATTGGAAACACAATCTATTTAATCTTGAAAAACATGAATATGTGTTGACCCAGCCTTGCCCTCCAGAACCATCGTTATACGATTATAGAAATCAGAGGGAGCCTTATGAGAAATGGTGCGAAGCTAACAAAATGACTAAGCGCTATATATTGGCTTCGATTTCTGTAGAACTGTATAAGATACATCGGAGCATGGAAACAGCCACTGAAATAATGGCTAGTCTTCATCAGATGTTTGGGCAGAATATTCATTTTGCCAGAGATGCAGCGTTAAAATGTATTACGGATACTAAGATGGAAGATGGCACAAACGTTTGAGAACATGTCCTCAAAATGATGGACTATTTGAGTGAGGTAGAGATTCATGGTGTTCAAATCGATGATAAAACAAAGATTAACATGGTGATGGAATCTTTACCTGATACATTCAAAGAGTTTAAGGTCAGCTATATCTTAAACAATAAAGATATGACCTTAATTCAATTAATGCACGAACTACATGCTATAGAAGAGTTTTATCATGTGAAAACTTCACGAAAAGGATTCTCTTCAAGGCTTAAGTCGAAAAACTGGAATGAGCAAGAAAGAGTAGGGATTGGCAAAGTGTTCACTAAAAGAAGTGGCAAGCCAAGAGGCAAGTGTTACAAGTGTGGACAGAAGGGTCACTGGAAGAAAGATTGTCCTAAGATTATTAAAATCAGGTATAGGAAATCTTTAAGCTTCCTAATTAGTTCATATTTCTATTGATTTATGCAATAGTGAATTCTGAGATAGCTAATTTGTAATTCATTTATTTGGTTTTCAGGAAACCAAGAGATTAAGTGAAGAAAGCTTCGATTCTTGACATGCTAGTTTATATCAATTGAAAGGCTAGATCAATTTTACAAGACTTTAGTTTTGATATTTGTCTTTATTAGAGGAATTTAATTTCGGTGACTTGTTTTAATAAACAGGAGTACACTGTTATTTATGGATCCTCTATTTATTACTTATTTTAGTTATTTATAAAGACATTTTATATCATATAAGTCCATTGATCTATTCAAAGTAAGATATAATGATAAATAGTATATGTTTTTATCTAAGAAAAGAAATGTTTCTTCTGACCAAAATAACCTCTAATATTTATGCTTAAGTCATATAAACTATAATAAAATTTTAAGAAAATGATTAATGATAGGCTTCTTAATCTATTAAGATTGATTATGGTAATTCTATAAATCTTATTTAGAAAAGTAACGTGACGAGAATTCTCTTTTTGAGCTAAAAGTATAACATTGTATTGGATGATTTAGTGAATACAAATGTACAGACTAATCAGTTTACATGTTGTAAGAGGTTATAAGTATTCAATCAATTTTATTGATGAATATTCATTTCTTTTATGTTTGTCCAAATGCATCATAATTCCATTGCTTTTGAAATTCAAAAGGGTACATGGATAAGACAGAAGCATTTAGACAAGAACATAAAAGAATTTCGATATGATCGAAACAAAAAACACTATAATACTATAGTGTAATTAAATGGAGAAACAAGATTCTTTTGGATAAAACAAATATATACTAAGTTATTTATCAATTGCCTTTTTGATTCCAGATACCAAAACTGTAAAAGTTTAATAAACTTAGTTTCATCTACCTCAGTGTCTACTACTACAAGAAATTATGAAAAAGTCATAAACATAGTTTGAGACACATTCGTATTTGGAGTTTACTAGTATTTATACTAGGATCGGAGGTAGAAAAGATGAATTCGTGTTCAGAAGTTTGATGTTTTAAGTATCTTAAAGGAATAAAGTAAAGTCTGAATTATAGTCCTCAAGATAAGAATGTATTTATAGACATATTCTTTACTTTCTTTGAGGAAGACTATATAATGACTTATTACCTGAGAGTAAGGTAAAACTAGAGAAATAAAAAGAAGATCAAGTTGATGCTTAGCTTTCAACACCTGTTATTGAACAGGAAGAACAGCAACAACCAGCTGATCAATACAGGATTATCCCTGAACAACAATCACTTTTAGAACCTCGTCGTAGTGGGAGGGTAACTAGGTTACCAGCGAGATACATGTTATTGGGAGAAACCTATATGGCGATCTCAGATAAACATGTATAAGATCCCACTAGCTACAACGAAGCTCTAATAGACAGAGATGTTGAATTTTGAAAAAAGATCATGAATCAAGAAATGGAATTTACGAATTCCAATAAAGTCTGGGAACTTGTAGAGGCACCAAATGGGGGTAAAACCTATAAGGTGTAAGTGAATCTACAAGAGAAAAAGAGGAGTAAACGGAAGGGTGGAAACATTTAAAGCAAGATTAGTAACCAAAAATTTCTACTCAGAAAGAGAATTCGATTATGAGGAGACTTTTTTCTGGTTGCTATGCTTAAATCCATCAGGATTCTGCTCTATATTGCTGCAGTGCTAGATTGTGAAATTTGGCAAAAGGATGTCAAGACTGCCTTTCTTAATGGCATCTTGAAAGGCAGTCTTGAAGAACACATCTACATGCAGCAACTAGATGGATTCATACTAAAAGGCTAAGAACACATGGTATGTAAGTTGCAGAGATCCATTTATGGATTGAAGCAAGCATACCGGTCATGGAACATCAGATTTGATCAAGCGATTAAATTGTTTGGATTCATTCAGAATATTGATGAACCATATGTGTACAAGAAAAATCAGGAAAAATCTGTAGCCTTCCTAGTTCTTTATGTAGATAATATTTTCCTGATTGGAAACGATATATGAGTATTGACTACAATAAAGAGTTGGTTAGCAAAACAATTTGATACGAAAGACCTGAGAGAGGTAAGTTATATTTTTTGTATCAACTTTATATGAAACCGGAAGATTTAAACTTTAACCTTGTCTCAAGAGGTCTATGTCGAAAAGATATTGGCTAGATTTAGCATGGAAAATTTCAAGATTAGTTTATTACCATTCGGACATGGAATTGTATTCTCTAAGGATCAATCTCCAAAGACATCTAAAGAGATAGAAAGAATGAGACGAGTTCCCTAAGCCAAAGCTATGGGAAGTCTCATGTATGCCATGCTTTGCACTAGGCCAGACATCTGTTTTGCAGTAGAGATGCTTAGCAGATATCAATCTAATCCTGTACCTGAACACTGGACTGCAGTCAAGCATATAATTAAATATCTGAAAAGAACTAAAAGATATATGCTTGTGTATTCCGGTGATGAACTCATTCCTGTGGGTTATACTGATTTTGACTTTATGTCAGATAAGGATTCTAGAAAATCAACTTCCGGCTATGTGTTTACATTAGGAAGTAGAGTTGTTAATTGGAGGAGTGTGAAACAATCTTGTATCACAAACTCCACAACTTAAGCTGAATACGTATACATCCGTCGCAAAAGAAGTTGTATGGCTCTACAAGTTCCTACAAAATCTTGTGGTGGTGCGGTAACTCAATCTAAGCAACCTAGGAACCACAAGAAACTAAACATATTGAGAGGAAGTATCATCTTATAAGAGAATGGTGTAGATATGTTATATGAAAGTACCCTAAATGGCATAAGATGCTAAATAGCAGATCTTATTACAATGGCCATTAGTGGAAAACCTTTATAACCTGCACTTAGAACCATAGAGTATGTGCAATATGCCAGATATGCTTTAAGAGCTAGTGGGAGATTGTTGGGATAATATGCTCTTTTAAAGCATATTAATTTATTTTCTGATTAATAAAATATTTGAGATATTTTCAATTGCATAAATATATTGAAAAGGTCCGTTTAATCATATTATATGTATTTATGTGATCATCATATGGATTCACAAAAGACATAAATACAAGTTATCTTATGATTAAATAAATTAAGTTCGCAGTTGATAAATAGAGTTGGGCGCTTTATTTATGTTTAGACTGTAGTAAATTCATTGAATGATTTGTCTTAATCATGTATGAATTTACTGATGTAGTTTGACTACATTGAGCTGGATCACATATGAGATTTAATTAACCTTAAAATAACTGTCAGAATTATTAAATCTCATAGGCATTGATTTTATTGTAATCTTAATCTTGAGTTAATTATGATTGCATGATTGTAATTGTTATTCCATTTGAGTTACCAATGGGCACGACACACCCTTGTGGTCAAGATTACCCGGTATCTTGGTAGGAGCAATTATGAGTATTGGAGTTATACATTAACAATATAGAATTTGTACGACACATCTCTTGATAGGTTTTCGGCACTTGATCATAGAATTCTCTGGCCAGAGTGTGTCAACATATTTAGTATGTTGAAAATGATCATTAGAGAAACGAAGTATCAAGGAACAAGATGTAATTAAATCGATTGGACGGTTGAGATATCGATTTAATTAACGATGGTATAAAGGATTGAGCGAAAGAAATCAATATGGCTTCTCACGAATTATTATTCGAACATACAATTATGGAGGTCATTCTAATCTTATAGTGGAGTAGAGTTGGAATTAAATGATTAGGCTTGTTTAATTACATGCTTAATTGTTGTAACTATTATTGTATGTTCCCAAATGATCCGGGTTATCTCATTTAATTGATCGCACCACTCTTTGGATTAATAAGTAAGATAACTAGCAATTTCAAAAACATAATTATATCTTTTAGTTGGAGGCTCCATTAATATCTTTATGTATAAGGCATATATTTTACAAGGTGGGCCCCTATGACAAAGAAAAGCTACGTGAGTTTCATAATTCTAGGAGCCTTAGGATTCCCACTATGAAAGAGATATAAAAGGACTTATTCTATCCTAAACAGGAGAGGAAAAGTCACTATATATATATCAGAGAAAAATGTTTTTTCTCTTGAATGAATTAATTTTTTAGAGAAATATAACTAGCATAGTGGTGATAAAAGGCGTCCAAGTCATCAATCACAGTCATGCTGGAAGATCGTTTGGTGACCATTCAAGGCAGCTTCGTATGCAATTATTGTTTTCCTAGCACAGAACTTCACGGGAGGTTCGTAAAAGTGGTGAAACCTTTTACACTTGTTGGAGGTATGTAGTTGTGGGAATGACAAATATAGAGAATTGTAATAATAATGATGGTATTTTATTGTGTAAAGTAATATATTTATAACTTTGTATGTAAGAAGAAAATAATAGTAATAGATAAATTACAAAAAATAATGTATATTTTAAGGTAAGTTACAAATGTTGTTTTTCTTAAAATATTATTTGCCCCCATCAATTGAGTGAGTGTGAGGCACATGTACTAAGCCAATACGCCTCCAAGATACAATGAAGTAATTGTATGTTTGCTTATATTGTGCATCGACGAAAGTAAAATAAAATACTTTTGAATGTTGCAAGCTTGCCAAGAAACAATATATTGTTTCTGCAGAAAACAATATATTAGATATTTAATGCACAAAAATAAGTGTTTTATGATGAAATTCGTTTTCAAAAAGAGGGCTGAGAAAAGAGTGGTGTAGGATTATTATTTTCTATCTCTAAATAGTCTAAACATGACTTCTATTTATAAATATATTTGTGCCCCTTTCATTTGGGTTGTTATTTTTCATGATACCCCTTTATTCATGACTTGGAACAAGATTTAATTTTAATTAATGGTCTAAATTGAACTATAACTATTTTAAATAAAATGTCATCATGAAAGAATGTATCCTTAAGTGAAAAGATACCTCTTATAACACAATTAAATAGACATAATTTTATAAGGATTGCTTGGTCTAGATGGCAAAAACCGGACCGGATCCACGGACAGATGCGGTCCGGGTTTTTACCCAGACCGGAAGCATAAAAAAGCGGGTTTGGGTATTGATTTTCAATACCCGGTTGTTTCCGGCCACGGGTCCGGTCACATAACCAAAATCCGGAACCCGGACCCATGCCCGGTTTTTTATTAAGTAAAAAAAAGAAAAAAAAAAGCAGAAAATATAAAAGCCAAAAATTTCCCCCAAAGCCCCAAATGGCCGAATCCAACCCTAAACCTAAATCATAACACAGAATCGAGAACAAACACACCTCCTCCACGAACGTCAGACCTTCCTCGTGTGAAGTCGATCAAATCAAATCGGCACCTCCCTCCGCCTCTCCTGCTCCACCGACCACCAGCCCACCGCCCACCTCCGTCTCTTACCTTCCTCGCCAACTCTTCAATCTCTTTCACTTCTCACAAAGCACACCACACCCAAAAGCCCCTCACAGAGCTCTTCTTCAGGACTTGGCAACCATCACAAGCATTGCAACTCCATTGAACCTTATCACCGGTTTGTGCAACTCCACCATCATGACGACACCACAGCTGGAAGCCCTTTTTAATTTTAATAATTCGGTTAGATGGTTGCCTCTGTGTGTGTGTAAAATTGTTGAAATGTGCTGTGACAACCATGTGTGATTCGTGTGATTGTCTTTGTCACAGCACATTTTTATCCCTTTTCACCTTTGAAAATCCGGGTAGAGAAAACCCGGAAAAAGCCCGTGCTCGGCCCGCATAAAAAAAATCCGGGCACGGTCCGGATTCGGGCACTTAGGTGTGAAGTCCGAGTAGGTCTTGGGCACCCCCAAACCCGGACCCGACCCGGACTTTTGCCATCCCTACCCTGGTCAAACCCCGAAACAGCGGCATAGGTCGTCGTTTCGTCTGTTATTTTTTTTTTGTTTTGCTTATTTTTTAAACGACACCGTTTTTGCTTCTATTTTTACTACCCTGTTCTAATTTGTTCTTTCTCTTCGTTTAACTTAACCCAGCTGCACACCCCTTGCTTCTTCCCCTTCGTTCTCTTCATCACACCGTTTGTGCTTTTAATTTTTTTTCTTTGTTTTGATTTGCTAGGAACGAAGAGAAGAGAAACAACAATATACCTGAATTGAAAAATGGTGCCCCCTGGTTTCTTCAGTTTGAAGCATAGGGTAGATTGATGTGTATAAATTATTAAACTTATGCATGCTTCTTGGTTGTGTTTATATGAATCATATCTTGCATCATGATTCTTTCATTGCCATTAATTTCTTCCTTTGAACTTGGAGATTGTCCTCGAAAATCTCAACAACAAAGAGACTCTACAACTATATATGTTGGTGTGCAGGAAAGTATAAAGTTGCATGTTTGACCTGAGAATCTTAAAATTTTTCTTACTAGTGCAAAATATGTCCTTTAACTTGAATAAATTACCACCATCCTAACCAAATGAGACTAGATTAATGAATAATAGACTAAGGATTGCGAATGGCTGGACCTCGGTCGATGAAGGAAAATGGAATGAGGCAAAGGAAGGAGCAGCTGGGTTCTAAAGGATTTGCAGTTGGATTTGCAAATGAACGTGGCTGTCGGTCGATGAAGAGAACGAAGAGAAGAGAACAAAGAGGAAGAAGCAAGAGGCCGACATCTGGGTTAAACGACGAGAAGGAAGAAATCAGAACAAAGAAAGCAAAAATAGAAGCAGAACGGTATCGTTTCCAAACGAATCAAAACAAAAAAACATAAGAGCCGAAAACGATGATCTATGCTGCCGTTTCGGGTTTGACCCAGAATTTGACCCGAGACAAATATCAGCGTTGTTTTTATAATAAGATACCATTTATTTTAAAAATGTTCCAACAACACTTTCATTTATCTTTTTAGCTGTCATCAACTATTTTGTTTTTTCAGTTGGCACAGACATGGCCTTATATTTTAAACCGAAAAAAAAAAAAAACGATATGAAATTATCACGAAACCTCCCAGAAGGTTCCAAGGTGTATACAGGATCTGACATCACATTCAATTATTTTCACAACCCAAACTTTCTTCTGATCAAAATCTCTCCTCTATTGAACTGTTATGGCTTCTTCTTCTTCTCGTCCATCAACCAGTATGAGTTTGAGTTTGATGAATCCTCGAAATAATAAGAAGTATGATGTTTTTCTTAGTTTCAGAGGAGAGGACACCCGTGACAACTTTACCAGCCATCTCTATTCAGCTCTGTGTCAAAAAAATATTGAAACTTTCATTGACAACGATCTTAAGAGAGGAGATGAAATTTCACAGTCTCTGCTTGATAAAATTGAAGCATCAACCATCTCAATTATCATTTTCTCAGAAAGATATGCATCTTCAGGATGGTGTCTCGATGAACTTTTAAAGATACTCGAATGCAAGAGAAATTATGGACAGATTGTGATACCAATTTTCTACCGGGTCGATCCATCGCATGTGAGAAGGCAAATTGGGAGTTTTGGGGAGTCATTTTTTATGCTTGAAGAACGATTTCCATACAAGACCCCTAGTTGGAGGAGTGCTTTGACGGAAGCAGCCAATCTATCTGGCTTTGATTCTCGTGTAACTGGGTAACAACGTGCTTCTATCTAATTCTTTTTATTAATTAATCTAGTATAAGTAGCAAATGATATTAAAAGAATGAGTTTAACTTATCACTAATTTATTAATTAAATAATTTTTATGAAGATTAGGTTGTGATCTTGCATATTTAATTAAACTTCCACTTATTTTATTTGATGAAATTGTTCTTCACGTTAAATTAGCTTTTTTTTTTTTGCAACTAAAAACGCATGATTCTCTGCCACGTTTTCATAAGTTTGAACTTATATGCTTTTATTTTTTAAATAGGCCTGAATCTAAACTTATTGAGGAAATTGCCAATGAAGTTTTGGAGAGGCTAGATGATGCTTTTCAAAGTGATAACAAAGACTTAGTTGGAGTTGAATGGCACCTTAAAGAAGTTGAATCATTATTACGCATTGGGTCCACGGGTGTTTGCAAATTAGGGATTTGGGGCATCGGAGGTATTGGCAAGACAACAATCGCTGGTGCTGTTTTTAACAGCATATCCGGATATTTTGAACGTTCTTACTTTGCTCATAATGTTAGAGCAGCAGAAGAAACTGGCAGATTAGGTGACTTGCGAAAGGAACTGCTTTCTACATTATTGAACGATGGAAATGTGAAGAAATTTCCAAATATCGGCGTCAATTTTCAAAGCCAAAGACTTGCTCGCAAGAAGGTTCTTATTGTTTTCGATGATGTGAATCATCCAAGACAAATAGAATTATTAATTGGACAGCTTGATCGGTTTGTGTCAGGAAGTCGAATAATAATAACAACAAGAGATAAACAAGTTCTTACAAATTGTGAGGTTGATCATGTATATCAGATGAAGGAATTAGTACATGCTGATGCTCATAAGCTTTTTACTCAATGTGCTTTTAAAGGAGACCATCTCGATGCAAGTTATACAGAGCTCACATACAAGGCATTAGAATATGCACGGGGAGTTCCCCTGGCTCTTAAAGTTTTGGGTCACTATCTATCCCGAAGAAGCAAAGAGGAATGGGAAAGTGCAATGAGAAAACTGGAGATAATTCCTCACATGGAAATCCAGGAGGTGTTAAAAATAAGCTATGATAGCTTGGATGACACTCAGAAGAATGTTTTTCTAGATATTGCATGTTTGTTGGAAGGAGAGGTTAGAGATGAGGTGATAAGGTTTTTTGATGGTAGTGGCATTCAAGTTGAAATAGAATTAAGTGTTCTTAAAGATAAGTCTCTCATCACTATAGACTTCGATGAGCGGATAAGAATGCATGACTTGCTACGAGATATGGGAAGAGAAATTGTTCGAAAAGAATCTATTGATCATCCAGGAAAGCGCAGTCGATTGTGGAATCACAAGGATATTTATGAAGTTTTAAAGAAAAATACGGTGAGCAACTATAGGTTTTCAATTATATCTTATTTATTTTACATTGATATTAATAGTTTGTCTTTTTTTTAAATTTATAATAAGAATAGAACTGATACTGCTTAAAATTAATGAAAGAATAATATTAAAAAATTAGTAAAATAAAATAGACAGATCCGTTATTTTCCCCCTTAGTTTCTAACATTGCCCTGTTAAGCTAAGTTCAAAGTCCCCCAAGCAAACTAGCGTTTTCAAAGAGAGAGAGAGCAAGAAAGAAAAAAGAAAAACGACCTCAATCTTTTTCATTAAACGAAAAAACAAAATTGCTTTTCCTCGTCAACTCAAGCTCTCTCTTGACCCTTAATTAAAATGAAATACTAATATACATAGCAAGTATTTCTAATTGTAATGGAATAATGTTTCATGGAAATTTTGTCAATTAATATTAGAATTTTGCAGTTTAAACAATTTCTTCAATTTTTTTATTTTATAATTGCTAAAAAAAATTAGCTGCGTGGTTCAAGATAAAGTAATACTAATATTTCTATTTGGGTTTGACCGCTTAAAAGTAATCGTTTATTTGTTAGCTTCAATTATGTAACATCTTAAGGTCTCTTATTTTGTTGTTAGGGGACCGAAGCAATCAGGGGTATCTCCTTAGATGTGTATAAAGTTAACAGTGAGATACAAATAAATCCATTTGCTTTCTCAAAGATGACTGAATTGAGATTCTTGAAATTCTATCGATATGGATTTAGATATGGATTTGGCGATGAAGAGAATAAGTGTATAGTGTCTCATTTAGAGGGTGTATCATTCGCTGAAGTAAGGTACTTCCAGTGGCATCAATGTCCATTGAAAAAGTTGAGTATACATGCGGAGAATCTTGTTTTTCTAAAGTTGCCTTGCAGCAAGGTTGAACAACTCTGGGATGAGGTTCAGGTATATATTTGTTTGAAATTCTTTCAGTAATAAATTCTAAATGCAATTGATGCTACAATTAATATTCGTGATGGTATCTGTTTATTTATAATAATAACAATTATTTATAATTATTATTAATTGTTTTGGGCAGAATCTTGTTAACTTAAAAGAGATAGACCTCCGTTCATCCAGGTCGCTAACGAAGCTCCCAGACCTCTCACAGGCCCAAAATCTTGAGATTCTGAAGCTAGAGGGCTGCTCGGGATTGATGGAAACTCACTCATCTATTCAATATTTAAATAAACTTGAAGTCCTTACACTGGACGGCTGCAAAAGCCTGACGAGGCTTCCAACTAGCATTCATTCAAAATCTCTCAAGACACTTGAACTTTCAGGTTGCTCAAATTTGAAGAACTTCCCAAAGACATCCTCATCTCGTTATAGGTATGTATTAGAATTAGATAGATATGGAATCGAAGAACTGCTCTCATCCGTCGAGTGCCTATCCAAACTCCAAACACTATGCATATACAATTGCAGAACGCTAGAGTACATGCCGCATAGCATATTTAAGTTGAAGTCTCTTCAATATATTAGAATCTCTGATTGTCCAAATTTGAAGAGGTCTTCAGAGATCCCATCTTGTAATAGAGACGAAAGTACTGGAATTGAGCGACTACCCTTAACAACAAGGCTTGAGAGTCTCCCAAGCAGCCTGTTTATGCCCAAATCTCTTGCATCTCTTGAAATCACTGATTGCTCAAAACTTAAGAGATTGCCTGATGATGAACTTGAAAATTTAAGAGTCCTGAAGACAGCGATAGTTATAGGAACTGCTATAAGAGAAGTACCAGAAAGCCTTGGTCAGTCACCCTTATCTGAGTTGGAATTGAAAAACTGTTCAAGTCTTGAGAGTCTCCCAAGCAGCATGTGTATGTGGAAGTCTCTTACATCTCTTGAAATCATTGATTGCCCAAAACTTGGGAGATTACCTGATGAACTTGGAAATTTAAAAGCCTTGAAGGAGCTGAGAGTTAATGGAACTGCTATAAGAGAAGTACCAGAAAGCATCAGACATCTTTCTATGTTGGAATCTCTGGACATAAGCAATTGTAAGAAGCTTCAAACCTTACCACCAGAGCTTCCATGCAATCTAGAGCACTTAGTTGCAAGTCACTGCACATTATTGGAAGCATTCTCTGCAGGTTTATCATCACCTTCATTCGATTTATCTGTTGACTTGAGAAATTGTTTCAAATTGAACCCGAATGAGGTCAGTGTAATCGTCAAAGATTCTCTTCAAGAAGACTACGCAAGGAGGAGGAATCGGGTGTGTGTCTCTAGTTGATCACTCCGTTTATTCTATTTTCTTTTTCTCTTTTCTTTAATTAGAGTTAACATTATTTTTAAAATTAATCATTGTGATTTTTGTGGCACAGTCATACAATGGATCGATCCTTAGAGGTATGTACTTCCCTGGGAGTGAAATTCCAAAATGGTTTAGGCATCAAAGTATGGGATCTTCTGTAACCTTGAAGACTCGACCAGCGGGTTCCTTCAATAATAATAAATTATTGGGCTTTGCTTTCTGCGCAGTGGTCGCATTTACAGGCGTACGCAGATGGATAATGTGCAAATGGGAAGTCAAATCCGAAGGTGGTCATCGCTATCTCCGTGATTGGGATTTGGGGATAATTAGTCCTGTTGAGTTTGATCACGTGTTTGTGGGATATTATCTATTCAGTCGTGAGGTCTTAGATAAACCTAATGATGAGGTTAGTAAGGTCTCTTTCGACATTGAGCGCAGCAAAGTGAAAAGCTGTGGGATAAATTTTGTGTACGCTCAAGATTCTACTGAATCAACCGAAGAGGAACCACGCCCCAAAAGTCTGAAAAAATTATTCTTCAACTCCATCGCCGCTGCTACTCTTTAACAGAAAAATCATTCCGTATACCTTGTTTCTTTATATTTATACGTGTATATGTTGTCTTCTTTTTATATATGCGTTTTCAATGCGTACGAATTCTTTTTGTTTTCTCTTTAATTTGTGTTCAGTTCATGTCTGGATCCCAAAAGTTATATACGCGTGTACTATCTAATAACATATATAATTTCAAATATAAAGAAACAACATGTGCAGATTAAAGATTATTTAAATGAATTATATATTTTTTAAGTTTTGAAAATTAATAACAATAGGGTTATTTTATGATGCTGTTATAAAATATTACAATATCAAGATTCAAGAGCAGTATAAATATAGTTTAGAAAATCAAAAGTTAGTTAGAAAAATATTTTAATTTCAATTATTTAAAATTTAAACATATTAAATGTGTTATTTGTGTTTTTTAAAGATTAAATAATTAAGAAAACAAGTACAGGCTATTAAAACCTTTATATCATCGTTTTAAAAAATATGTATTTTAATATTGACACTACTCAATCTTAGTTTATCCTCTTATTATTATCCTTCTTCAACAAAAGAAAAAAAAAATATTAGATTAATAATTATTGCAAAAATTAATTCAACTTAATCTTAGCCAATGATTAATTTTCCAAAAAAAATTAGCAAGAATTCAACATTATATTCTGGCACTTATGAATGACAAGGAGGATCTGTATTTAACTTTTAATTTTATTGGTGATATAGAAAATATTTATCAAATTACAAAAAATGAAATCACGTCGTGAACTTGAATACTATCTATTAATTATTAAGTAATTAATTATTTATTTACTAAATTAAATCAAGAATGAAGATTAAAACATTTCAATCCAAGGGTCCATAATGACTCATTATCAATACTGTAAAAATTCATACACCATTACAGAAAAATCCATAATAGATAATATCAATCGATTAAGTCCGGACTTTCGAGGTATGTATTTACTCTTCAGGATTAAATTTATGTTATTTTGAATTAATTACTAATTAGGTACGTTAAGGTGTATGATGTTGTGAAAAATTACTATTGGTGGGTATTGATCACAGCAACAAGAAGTACCTATTTAATACTTATGTTAAATTACAGGATCTGTTCAACATATCAAATACCAAATTTTAAAAATGACAAACAATAACAAACAGAAAAGAGCTCCTAATTGATTATGTGTTTCAGTAAATAAACTCTGCCCTTCCATTTCAAGTTTCTACTGTCAGTTCCGGTGATCATGCTAGTGGTACGGTGAAACGATAGATCTTCTTTTAATTTCCGGCACATTGAAACTCTCTAACTAGTGTGTTATTTTTTCATGAAATTTCTAATATCCATTAATAATTTCTTAATTTTAGTGAGAAGTAAGTAGATCATGGGATGAGAGGAGAAGAGTTTTGGCTGATATAACTCCTACTACAATCAAGTTAGTAATTGCACTTGCTAATTGTATATTTAGTATTTGCGATTTTGTATTGCCTTTCCAAGTTGATTTTAGCTTTTTTTTTGCTCTCTTAATAAGTCTAAGAGTTTGAACTTGATGGAAAGTTCAGGTTTTGTGCTATTGTTAGATTTGCTCCTTTTGTGATGTTGGATATTTGATTTTTTGTTTTAGTCATTATACATAAGATTTAATGATCGTTGATGCAGAAATCTAGTCGAGTTGTTTAACAACAAGATGCCCGCAACAACAGTTAGATTTGTTGTAATTGGGGAGATGGTTTTGTGCTGTTGTTTCACTGTTGAGCAAACACCTCCGACTTCGGGCACCTCCTTCTGGAATGCTTGTGCTCACAACAATTAGTTAAAGGGACGTCGGATATTGTCCTGCGAAAACTTTCTAATCTTAAGTTAGTAATCAGGCCTTTTGGGAAAAATCTATTGAAAAGAATTTAGATCTATTGCAAATAGGTGTAGAAAATAAAATAAAAACTAAAATTAACAATTTAATTAATTTTTAGAATTACTGCTCACTGTTACTGTTCACAATTACTGTCTCGATTACTGTTTATGATTATTGTTCATCCGTATAAAAAATATTAATTTTCTAAAAACACAATAAATTGCAAAAAATAAATGACACAAAAGTTTTTATGTGGTTCAGATTAATCAATCCTGCAACCATGAGGCTATGTCCAAATAAAAAGAACTTCACTAAGTTGTGATGTTATAACTGATAGATTTACTAAACTTAAGACTCTCACTTACAGTTTATCACCATACAGTTTACTCAACCTTAGACTGAATCTGCTTCTTTTAAATAATTGCTAGCCCTCTTGATCCACGATCCTTAAGGCACTTCGAAAGGTGATAATAGAAATTCTTTAATTCTTCAATGTCTAGTGATTCAAGATCTATATAACTCTCCTCATAAATGAAAAGGAGATAAGAAAACAAATCAACACAACATTATGCGCCAAATCTGAATTCTCTAGGGAGGAGGTCAAATTTTACTTCTCCGCTTTATGTTCTGTGTTGTGCGTACTTTTAATTGTGAAAAATTAGTTTATTTATATAGGCTCTAGGATTCTACAAAAATAGCAAGTCTTAAAAGACTTAGATTTTTTTGCAAAATGAAAGTTTCTTTTCTCTTATAATTCCCATGAATTTGAATAGGAATAAATTTGATCTTTTTACCTTACTTGTCTCCCAAGAAATATCTAGAGAATTTAATAAACTTCCTGTTTGAACCAACTTCTTGCTCTAAATAGATCTCATACGCCAATTATAGAATCTCATCATTAATTGACTTGCTAAATTAGACATCTAATTAAATTAGGAAACAAATATTCTTAATAAATTAGAATCTCACTAAATTAGGGAATTAATAAATGAATTCCTATTACAAGATATGCAATAAATAATATTTCAATTTAACTAAACTTGCCGTAAGATGCCAACTCTATAAATCATAGACTTAACACCTTTACCACAACTCTCATGGCTTAACTGTAACTAATTTGGGTGAAAAAGACTTGAGTTCATAAAGGAAAAGGCAAGATAAAAATGGACCGAATTATTTAGGAAGAGTGAGTATATGGAAGTATAGTAAAAAATTGTCCAACCCCTTTACCTTTGTCCTCTATAGCTCTCATACCCCACTGGAATTATTGACTTCCTCTTCCCCACAATCATTATTGGGTCAACGGGAAGTGTAACTGCATACAAGTGGGTAGTGTAACTACTTGTTTCAAATAATCAATGTGTTTTCCCATCGTATTTTCTGTTTATATTTTTATTTTATGTTATTTTTGTTTTTATCTACTGAATTTTATGCGCCTCAGTTTATATGAGAATAATCGCAGCGTTTTCTTTTTAATATTATAGAAAAGTAAAAAAGAATTCTCTTATCTGCAGCAGGTTTGTCATAAATGCTTGAAATGCTATGCTATTCAGCTCTTTTTTTATAAAAGGCATGTGAGATTAATTCATCGGCACCATCTGATCTCTTTTTTTTTTTTTTGGCTTTCCAAACCTTTGTTTTTAGATATTATGATGATGAAAGTCACTTATAGATGTTCTGGAACGATTATGTGTCGATAAGAGGCTACACTTCACAAATATTTACTATCATTGGAATGGTGATTCAACTTAGTGAGCGAGTGCCAAAGAAGCTCTGTGTTTGACTTGTGTTGGTTTGGCTTCCGCATGTAAAGTATATTAATAAAAGTCACATGGAAGCGGTCAATTTATAGTTTAGACGGAGTTTTCGGTCATTAATATTACTATAAGATTTTTGGATCAATGCTTCCTAAACAATAGTAAATTTTTACAAAATTCCTTTCTGAAAATTCCTATGCAACTGACTTATTTCGAAAGCGACAGGTTTAGGAGGCAAACAAGAAGCAATCTTCAAATAGGGTACGAGAGGTCCTTTCCCTAATGTAATTGGACTATGACATGAATGCATTGAGTAGACACTTTTTTCCTTTGAAATGAGTATCTAAACTATGTGGTTAAATATGTTTAGTGTTATTATAAATTTTAGAAATGAGTATATTTTGTTGGGAAATTGATGAGTGCGAAGTAGACATATAAGTAAAGTAAAATTGAGAAATAATGAGAGAATACACACACAGAAAACAGCAGAAATTATGTGGTTCAGCTTTTAACTTACGTCCACGAGCGAACACAAAAGAAAAATATTTTACAAGTAAAAATAAGTTACAAATATTATGGTATTTTTACTTACTGTCCAAAATCCCAATACATCTAATCTCTCAAATCATGAAACTAACAAGAGCTTTATAATTTTAAGCTCATCTCTTACAATTCTTGACTGTCTTCACAAAATTAGAATTGCTTCTTAATTGAATAATTCAAATGAGGAGAACCCTCTATTTGTAGTCATCAAATGACTATTATTTATCTTTATTTATTATTATATTATTTTTTTCTCTTACCTGAGCGTGCGACACTGCTCTTCTAGAAGAGCGGTGCCCCATTGTTCACTTTTTTTGACATATTTTATCCTCCATTCTGGCATCGATTCAATATATGATAATATTCTTGAAAATTTTCTATTGTGGTTTGGGAAGTGCTCAAAGCACTACAAGGATTGAAGAGCTACTTCAGGAGGGTTAGAATGTGAAGCGTATATAGAAGGAATCGCTTTATGAAACAAGTCTGAACTCTCTACCATCTTCTCCCTCGTGAGATTTTTTTTTCAACCAGATCTAGATATACATGTATTGAAACCAAACGCCTCTTTTTTTTTTTAAGCCGAACTTTCCTCTCTTTTTGTCTTTATCAAAACCTGAACTTCTTCTCTTTGCTGTTTTTTTTTTTTTTTTTGTGAATGCCAAGCTCATGGTAGTGTGTATTGTTGATGTAGTGAATACCGTGCCGTTTGCTTTTGCCGCTCCTGCATACTATATAATCCATTTGGGTTTGCAAACAACTTTAGTGAGTCGTCTCGTTTCAAGCATTATATGGTTGTTGCATTCTTGTATTTATGAATGTGAATTTTGTTGGGCGTTGGGAATTTTGTGCTGTGTACGATGTTGCTTGTAAGCTTTGATGAATAAAGCAAAGTGGTGTTGGTAGTGAAGGGTTGCTGTCATTTAGTTGGGTTGATAGTGGAGATATTGATGCATTGTGTTGTTGGGATAATATGCTCTTTTAAAGCATATTAATTTATTTTCTGATTAATAAAATATTTGAGATATTTTAATTGCATGAATATATTGAATAAAGTCCATTTAATTATATTATATGTATTTATGTGATCACCATGTGGATTCTGTACATATAAATACATGTTATCTTATGATTAAATAAATTAAGTCAGATTGATAAATAAAGTTGAATGACACTTTATTTAGGTTTATTAATAGAAATTCATCGAACGATTTATTAATCACGTATGAATTCATCACGTAGTTTGACCACATCGAAATTTGGATCACTGGGATTTAATTAACCTTGAAACGACCACGACTTATTAAATCTCATAGGCATTGATTTTATCGTAATCTTAATCTCGAGTTAATTATGATTTCACGATTATAATTGTTATTCCATTTTAGTTACCAATGGGCACGACACACTCGCCAAGACACCCGTGATCTTGGTGGGAGCAATTATGAGTATTGGAGTTATAGATTAACAATATAAAATTTGTACAACATCTCTCGATTTTGATTGATCATATAATTCTAGACACAACATATTTAATACGTTGAAAATGATCATTAGAGAAACCAGAAGTATCAAGGAATGTAATTAAATCGATCGGACAATTGAGATATCGATTTAATTAACGATGTACAAAGATCGAAAGAAGAAAAAGAAATCAATGTGATTTAATTATTATTCAACATACAATTATGGAGGTCCGGCCCAATCTTATAGTGGAGTAGAATTGGAATTAAATGATTAGGCTTGTTAATTACATGCTTAATGTTGTAACACGATCAGATGTTCCCAAACGATCCCGCAATTTCATTTAATCGACCGCACCACTACCTGGATTAATAAGAAGATAACTAAGAATTTAATAAAACATAATTATATTATTTAATGGCCCATTAATATACTTTTGTATAGACAGCTTACGTTATTTTATGCGCCCCTTACTAAAAAGAAAAGAACGTGACTTTTATTACAGCTATGTTATTTTATGCCCCATGGACAGAAGAAAAGTTACGTGATTTTTATTTTGTTCTGGGTTTCACTAAAGAAATAATATAAAAGCTTATTTTTCCCCAAAAAGAAAGTCATACCACTTAATACGAATAGAAAAGATTTTTCTCTTCAATTTTGAGAAAAATTTTCTCACGCTACCATTTACTTTAAGAGTGATAAAGGCGACCACACGCCGTCACAGATCAAACCCGCATAACCCCAAGATCGTTTGGCGATGGATCGCGATCTAACGAATATGGTGACGGATCGTGATCCGAGGCCTAAATCACATCAATGAAAAAGTTCAGATTTTCACGACAATTTCTAGATTCATGATTCATATATATTTTATGAGATCGGTCCAAAAGTTTTTTTAAACCCAGATTTTCCCAACAACCCAGATCGAGCCCATATCATATTAATATATAAGAATTTGTATGAAATCACTCTCGATTTTTACGTATTAGAGCCAAGACAATTTATTCGATATATATTATTTGTTTTAATATACGAATAAAGACGTTAATTGTCATTTTAATTAGATTTTCTACTGTATTTTTCTTTTGGATCTGTAACAAGAGGGGTGGTTTATCATCACCATGTTTCCCTCTTGATTTATTTTACTGTAATAGAATTTTTGTAAGCCAAAATTGGCCTAGGAAATTTATAAATTCGGATCACAGTTCGGAAGAAAAAGACTGGAAATTTCAGAAACAGCCACCAACCAGCGACCACCACCGGATAGCGTTGCACACGCACCAGCCAGCACGTGTGGCCAGCAGCGTTCGGCCAGCATCGCGCGGTCGGCCCAGCAGCGCGCGGCCAGCAGCACATGCTGCCAGCAAGCGCGCGCAGCAAGCCAGCAGCCACGCGAAGCCGGCAGCGAGCGCGCGGGAAGGCCAGCAACGAGCGCGAGGGAAAGCCAGCAACGCTGCGCGCCCTGCACGCGCAGATGCAGCGCGCGGCCTGTGCGCGCCGCTGGCGCACGCAGCAGCAGCACACGCTGCAGCGCGCAGCAACAGCGTGCGCGCAGCAGAAAGCGCGCTCTGCAGCCCGCTGGTGCGCACAGGAGCAGTAGCAAGTTGCGTGCACTGGTCCGGTGACTTCCCGGCGTGGTGGTTTCACTCAGATCGGCGTCGGGGATGGCCGGAAACCGGCGAATAGCAGCTGGAGCTTTTTTTTTTGGTTAATGGCAGCTGGGAAAACGAAAGAGAAGAAGATGGGTAGGGTTTTTTCAATGGTTTTTATCATTGAAGTCCTTACGGTTCCATAGTTCTTCTAATGGGCAGTAAAGTGTTAAATATTTTGCATTTGAGTCCAAAAACAGTTTTGGGCTTAATGAATCCTAGTTTTAGGCCCAATTAAAATTTGGGCTTAATGGATTAAAAATGCATAGATAAAATTTAACACATTAAATTTATTTTTGGTCCAAAAGTTTTGTTTATAATAAAAAAAAAAGGAATTTTATTTATTTCCTTTCAAAATTAAAATTGGACCATTAATAAATTTTAAAAGCTCAATTTCCCAAGATATTAACATGTTACCAAGATTGGAAGATGGGCGTTCAACGTGAAGATTAGGTTTGCTTAATGTATTTTTCATTTTGTGAAAGCATTTAATTAAGATTATTTAATTATTTTTCTATACGTGTTTTGGTTGATAATACGCCACGATAATACGCCATATGTATTGCGCACTTCTACGATAATGATACATGTCATTCATTAATTATGAATTTCATTATATTGTTTGAAAATCATGTGCTTTATAATATTGGATATCATCTAGATAATATTATAGGAAGCAATTAACAATATATTATTAATGTATGTTTTCAAGGAAAACCAATTTTAAAATATTGAGTGGGAGAGGAAAATTCAAGATAATTTTTCCCATGCTCCATCATAGTTCAATAATAAAATTATATATATACTTGACTCACGATGACGCTCCCTACGGAGGGTATATATATTAGATATTTTATTGGATGAACTTCTTTAAAGATAAAATTGAAATATTTTTCAATCAATTGTTCACCCCAACGGTGACTATTGATATGAAAAATACGTAGATTGAAACAATGGTAATACACTCAACTAAAATTTGTTATTAACCTTCCCAACGAAGCTCTGTTAACAAATTTAGGCCCAAAAGGATAACGATAATTATTTATCATATCTCTACATGAAAGTAAATAATCCAATGGAAAATTGGGTCTAGTAAGTGTAGACATGACTTCCCCAACGGATAGCTTGTCAAAGCGGTACTAGATTATCGTTACAATAAATTAAAATGCATTTATGGTTTTTTACATTTTTGTCATTTATTGTGAATATTGTTTCAAAGTATTTATGCATGTCTATTTTTTCAGAAAATGACTTCCATCAACCCATTATTTATTATCCTTGTTAAAAATGAACTCACTGGAGAAAATTATTTAGATTGGAAACGCAACCTATTTAATATCCTCACTGCTAAGGACTGCAAATATGTGTTGACCCAGCCTTGCCCTCCAGAACCATCGTTATACGATTATAGAAATCAGAGGGAGCCTTATGAGAAATGGTGCGAAGCTAACAAAATGGCTAAGCGCTATATATTGGCTTCGATTTCTGTGGAACTGCATAAAATACATCGGAGCATGGAAACATCCACTGAAATAATGGCTAGTCTTCATCAGATGTTTGGGCAGAATACTCATTTTGCCAGAGATGCAGCGTTAAAACGTATCACGGATACTAAGATGGAAGAGGGCATAAAAGTTCGTGAACATGTCCTCAATATGATGGACTATTTGAGTGAGGTAGAGATTCATGGTGTACAAATCGATGATAAAACAAAGATTAACATGGTGATTGAATCTTTACCTGATACATTCAAAGAGTTTAAGGTCAGCAATATCTTAAACAATAAAGATATGATCTTAATTGAATTAATGCACGAACTACATGCTATAGAAGAGTTTTATCATAGCAGAAAACTTCCTGAAAAAGGATTCTCTTCAAGGCTTAAGTCGAAAGACTGGAATGAGCAAGAAAGAGTAGGGTTTGGCAAAGTGTTCACCAAAAGAAGTGGCAAGCCAAAAGGCAAGTGTTACAAGTGTGGACAGAAGGGTTACTGGAGGAAAGATTGTCCTAAGATTGTTAAAATTAGGTATAGAAAATCTTTAAGCTTCCTAATTAGTTCATATTTCTATTGATTTATTCAATAGTGAAATCTGAGATAGCTAATTAGTAATTCATTTATTTGGTTTTCAAGAAACCAAGAGATTAAGTGAAGAAAGCTTCAAGAAGCAGTTGAGAATATGCTAGTTTATATCTATTGAAAGGCTAGATCAATTTTACGAGACTTTAGTTTTGATATTTGTCTTTATTAGAGGAATTTAATTTCGGTGACTTGTTTTAATAAACAGGAGTACACTGTTATTTATGGATCCTCTATTTATTACTTATTTATAAAGACATTTTATATCATATAAGTCCATTGATCTATTCATAGTAAGATATAATGATAAATAGTATATGTTTTTATCTAAGAAAAAGAAATGTTTCTTCTGACCAAAATAACCTCTAAATATTTATGCTTAAGTCATATAAACTATAATAAGATTTTAAGAAAATGATTAATGATAGGCTCCTTAGCCTATTAAGATTTATCATTGTAATTCTATAAATCTTATTTAGAAAAGTAATATGACTAGAATGCTCTTTAAGAGCTAAAAGAATAACATTGTATTGGATGATTTAGTGCATACAAATGTATACAGACTAATCAGTTTACATGTGGTAAGAGGTTATGAGTATTCAATCAATTTTGTTGATGAATATTCATTTCTTTTATGTTTGTCCAAATGCGTTGTGATTCCATTGCTTTTGAAATTCAAAAGGGTACATGGATAAGACAAAGCAATTAGACAGGAACATAAAAGAACTTCGATATGATCGAAACAAAGAACACTATGATACTATAGTGTAATTAAATGGAGAAATAAGATTCTTTTGGATAAAACAAAATATATACTAAATGGTTTATCAATTGCCTTTTTAATTCCAGATACCAGAATTTAAAACTGTAAAAGTTTAAGGAACTTAGATTCATCTACCTCAGTGTCTACTACTCCAAGAAATTATGAAAAAGTCACAAATATAGTTTGAGACACATTCGTATTTGGAGTTTACTAATATTTATACTAGGATCAGAGGTAGAAAAAGATGAATTCGTGTTCAGAACTTTGCATGTTTTAAGTATCTTAAAGGAATAAGGTAAAGTCTAAATTATAGTCCTCAAGATAGGAATGTATTTATAGACATATTCTTTACTTTCTTTGAGGAAGACTATATAATGACTTATTACCTAAGAGTAAGGTAAAACTAGAGAAATAAAAAGGAGATCAGGTTGATGCTCAGCTTTCAACACCTGTTATTGAACAGGAAGAACAGCAACAACCAGCTGATCAACACAGGATTATCCCTGAACGACAATCACTTTTAGAACCTCGTCGTAGTGGGAGGGTAACTAAGTTACCAGTAAGATATATGTTATTGGGAGAAACCTATACGGCGATCTCAGATAAACAAGTATAAGATCCCACTAGCTTCAACGAAGTTCTAATAGATAGAGATGTTGAATTTTGGAAAAAAGGCTATGAATCAAGAAATGGAATCTATGAATTCCAATAAAGTCTGGGAACTTGTAGAGGCACCAAATGGGGTGAAACCTATAACGTGCAAGTGAATCTACAAGAGAAAAAGAAGAGTAAACGGAATGGTGGAAACATTTAAAGCAAGATTAGTAGCCAAAAAGTTCTACTCAGAAAGAGAATTCGATTATGAGGAAACTTTTTTCCGGTTGCTATGCTTAAATCCATCAGGATTCTACTCTATATTGCTGCAGTGCTAGATTGTGAAATTTGGCAAATGGATGTCAAGACTGCCTTTCTTCATGGCATCTTGAAGAAGACATCTACATGCAGCAACCAGATGGATTCATACTAAAAGGCCAAGAACACATGGTATGTAAGTTGCAGAGATCTATTTATGGATTGAGGCAAGCATCCCGGTCATGGAACATCAGATTTGATCAAGCGATTAAATCGTTTGGATTCATTCATAATATTGATGAACCATATGTGTACAAGGAAAATCAGGGAAAATCTGTAGCCTTCCTAGTTCTTTATGTAGATAATATTCTCCTGATTGGAAACAATATAGGAGTATTGACTACAATAAAGAGTTGGTTAGCGAAACAGTTTGATACGAAAGACCTAGGAGAAGCAAGTTATATTCTTGGTATCATCTTTATATGAAACTGGAAGAATAAAACTTTAACCTTGTCTCAAGAGGTCTATATCAAAAGGTATTGGCTAGATTTAGCATGGACAATTCCAAGATTGGTTTATTACCATTCAGATATGGAATTGTATTCTCTAAGGATCAATCTTCTAAGACATCTGAAGAGATAGAAAGAATGAGACGAGTTCCCTATGCAGAAGCTGTGGGAAGTCTTATGTATGCCATGCTTTGCACTAGGACAGATATCTGTTTTGCAGTAGGAATGGTTAGCAGATATCAATTTAATCTTGAACCTGAACACTAGACTGCAGTCAAGCATATAATGAAGTATCTGAAAAGAACTAAAGATTATATGCTTATGTATTCTGGTGATGAACTCATTCCAGTGAGTTATACATATTCTGACTTTATGTCAGATAAAGGATTCTAGAAAATCAACTTCCAGCTATGTGTTTGCATTAGGAAGTAGAGTTGGAGGAGTGTGAAACAATCTTGTATCACAGACTCTACAACTTAAGCTAAATATGTGGCTACATCTGAAGCTGCAAAAGAAGTTGTATGGCTCTACAAGTTCCTACAAAATCTTGAGATAGTACCTGTTGTAACTGCACCCATTAAACTATCTTGTGATAATAGTGGTGCAGTAGCTCAACCAAGGAACCACAAGAAACAAAACATATTGAAAGGAAGTATAATCTTTTAAGAGAATAGTGTAGATAGGTTATATGAAAGTACCCTAAATGGCATAAGATGCTAAATAGCAGATCTTATTACAATGGCCATTAGTGGAAAATCTTTATAACCTGCACTTAGAGCCCTAGAGCATGTGCAGTATGCCAGATATGCTTTAAGAGCTAGTGGGAGATTGTTGGGATAATATGCTCTTTTAAAGCATATTAATTTATTTTCTGATTAATAAAATATTTGAGATATTTTAATTGCATGAATATATTGAATAAAGTCCATTTAATCATATTATATGTATTTATGTGATCACCATGTGGATTCGCTGTACATAAATACAAGTTATCTTATGATTAAATAAATTAAGTTCATGATTGATAAATAAAGTTGGGCACTTTATTTAGGTTTAGACGTAGTAAATTCATTGAATGATTTGTCTTAATCATGTATGAATTTCGCGATGTAGTTTGACTACATTGAATTTGGATCACACATGGGATTTAATTAACCTTGAAATGACCGGACTTATTAAATCTCATAGGCATTGATTTCTTGTAATCTTAATCTTGAGTTAATTATGATTTCATGATTATAATTGTTATTCCATTTTAGTTACCAATGGGCACGACACTTGTGGTCAAGATTACCCGGTATCTTGGTGGGAGCAATTATAGTATTGGAGTTATAGATTAACAATATAGAATTTGTACAACACATCTCTTGATGGGTTTTGATTGATCATATAATTCTCTGGCCAGAGTGTGTCAACATATTTAATATGTTGAAAATGATCATTAGAGAAAACCAGTAAGTATCAAGGAATAAGATGTAATAAATCGATTGGACAGTTGAGATATCGATTTAATTAACGATGTGGTACAAAGGATTGAGCAGTAAAGAAATCAATGTGGCTTGGGACGAATTATTATTCGAACATACAATTATGGAGGTCAGTTCCAATCTTATAGTGGAGTAGAATTGGAATTAAATGATTAGGCTTGTTTAATTACATGCTTAATTGTTATAGCCACGATTGTATGTTCCCAAATGATCCCCGGGTTAGCTCATTTAATTGACTGCACCACTACTGGATTAATAAGTAAGATAACTAGCAATTTGGGACAAAAACATAATTATATTATTTAGTGGGAGGCTCCATTAATATACTTTTGTATAAAGGGGCCTTATGTTATTTTACAAGGTGGTCCCCTTATGGAAAAAGAAAAGTAACGTGACTTTTATTACAAAGGGGCCTTATGTTATTTTACAAGGTGGTCCCCTTATGGAAGAAGAAAAGTTACGTGATTTTTATTTTGGAGCCTAGGGTTTCACTAAAGAAATAATATAAAAGGCTTATTTTTCCCCAAAAAGAAAGTCATAGCCACTTAATACAGAATAGAGAAAAAGATTTTTCTCTTCAATTTTGAGAGAAAAATTTTCTCATGCTAGTTTACTTTTAGTAGTGATAAAGGCGACCACACGTCAAGTGCAGATCAAACCTGAGTCATAACCTGGAAGATCGTTTGGCGATGGATCGTGATCTAACGAATATGGTGGTGACGGATCGTGATCTGAGGGCCTAAATCACATCAGCGGAAAAGCTAGTTCAGATTTTCAAGGTACAATTTCTAGATTACAGATTCATATATATTTTATGAGATCGGTCCTAAAAGTTTTTTTTAAAAACTGTATTTTCCCCAACATGTGTATTGGCATTGAATGTGAAATTAGGTTTTTAAGTGTATATATTAGGCGATAATAGAATTTAGGGGTGATAATGATTCCCTTTGTAGTATTTAATCGAGAATGGGTGGTAATAGGAAAAACGGAGGAGATATTGAAGCTGAGTTGAATGATAGTGCGGTAGGGAATGATTTTGAGAGAGCAAGAAGTGAAATACATGGGCAAACTAGTGGCGAATCGAATACACAACTTAGTGATGATGGAGATGATCATAAAGAATATAGTGTAAACATAATGAACTTTGACACAACAAAAAAAGACATTGAAGAGTTAAGAATGGAATATCACATTCTCGACAATATTACGCTTAGGTTACTGAGGGAAGATGAAATGGCCAGTAAACTGGGTGACGAAGAAACCACGATTTATATGGAGATGTTTAGACTTGGTTTTAGGTTGCCAATTCAACCTTATTTTGCCCGAATGTTGGTCAGGTTGGGTCTTATTCCTGGTCAGCTTGATCCAAATGGTTAGAGGATTTTAGCAAGATGTATAACGTAGACGTATTTAACCAGACAAGGTTGAACTATGTTTTAAAGAATTCACTCACTTGTATTTGTGTAATGAACATGGGGTAGGTCACAAAGGATGATACTATTTTATGTAGAAATCAAAAAGTAAAAGAATAATACTTGACTTTCCCGGCTCTTGTAAGGGTTGGAAAAATCAGTACTTTGCGGTTGGCGGAAATTGGGGTAGGGACATAGAGCTGACAAAGGGTTGGTTTAAAGTGCTCACTCAATTTAGTAGACCAGGTAACGAGAGTTTTATTCAGATTGAGGTTGGAGTTTTGATTGTGAATTAATGCTTGCCTTGTTGCAGTGACTTGGAAAAAGAATATTGGCATAAGCGATAGACTAAGGACTAAACTTGAGAGAGGTTTGCGCGGAGGATTGGAAGTTATTTTTGACACCTGAGAGACTATTTAGCATCAACCTCATTTCTAGCTTTCCGCAAAATAAAAAGAAAATAAGAAGAAAAGGTGAAACTTTTCTAAGTGAATATCCTTGCGTAATGCATCATAACATTTAATAATTTCCAATTTTGTGTAGGTACCTATATCCATTTATTGTAATATGACTGCACCACATAAATCGAAATTATTAAATTTAAAAAAGGGTTAATTATCACTGGGTGACACATGTTTTGACAAATTTAAAAAAAGTGACACATGTTCTAAAAATACTCGAGCGGGTGACAAACGTTAACTTTAACATGAACAGTAAATTAATTACAAAATAACATTTTTGCCCTTAGAATTAATTATAAAACAATATTTCTACCCCTATAACAACTACAAAATGACATTTCTATCCCTATAATTAATTACAAAATATGTTTATGCTCCTACTGAATTATTTTTTATTTTTAAATAGAAAAATTATAAAAATTTCATCTAAGTGTAATTAGCTGGCATTGTTTTTGGTTAAGTCATACAATTTCTTTTAAAAAAATTTCTTGGTGAATCAAATCAAATTTTCTTATTAAATTAACGGCAAGGTTTGATTCAACAAAAAATTTTAAAAAAGATTTGTTCAATTTAATAAAAAAAAAAGTCTGCTAAGTACACTTAGATGAAAGTTTTTATATTTTTTAATTTAAAAAATAAAAAATAATTGACTAGGGGCTAAATTTTGCAACTAATTGTAGGGATGCAAATGTCATTTTATAGCATTATAGGGGAAGAAACATCATTTTATAATTAATTTTAGGGGCAAAAATATTAGTTTGTATTTAATTTACTATTCACATTAAAGTTAATGGCAAGGTTAACAGTTTGTCACCTACTTGAATATTTTTAAAACATGTGTAACCATTTAAAAATTTTTCAAAATATGCGTTACTCAGATGATTAACCATTTAAAAAATAATGTTAGCTTTACCTAAAGAAAAAAAAAGAAAATAGAATAAAAGGAGTTAGTCAAAGAAGTACCTCATCACGATTCATCCACCATGCTTGATCTTTTTTAAGAGAATCTTTGACGATTTATTGAGCGCATTCGAGTCCAATATGAAACAATTTCCCAAGTCAATAGATAACTCGAATGAAATTGATGGCAAACCTGCAGATAAGTCTTCTAGCAGAATCACAGCATTCAGGAAACTATACAAGAACACAAACACAAACCCGTACTCTCTTCTACTGATTATAATAAAGTCAAGTTTAAGGGAAGTGCTGGGGGGATCATGGAGTGATTAAGCAGCTTTTCACTCAATAAAAATATGCAGCAAAAATATGAAATATCAGCAAAAATCATGTAGTGCTAAGTTGGTGATTGTGTTAATTTAGAAAGGAGTTAAAACTGTTTCAGAAAGTGATCCCTTCTATATACGCTTCACATTCTAACCCTCCTGAAGCAGCTCTTCAATCCTGGCAGTGCTTTGAGCACTTCCCAAATTATCATAGAAAAATTTCAAGAATATTATCATATATTGAATAAATGCACAGAATAGAGGATAAAATATGTCAAAAAAGTAAGTGGTGGGGCACCGCCCTTCTAGAAGAGCAATGCCGCACCGCTCAGGTAAATAAAAAATAATATAATAATATAATAATAAAATAAAGATGAATAGTAATCATTTGATGACTATAAATAGAGGAATTCTCCTCATTTTTTATCATTCAATTAAGAAGCAATTTCAATTTTATGAAGAGAGTCTAGAGTTGTAAGAGATATTCAGATAGCTTAAAATTATAAAGCTCTTGTCAATTTCGTGATTTGAGAAATGGGGTATATTGAGATTTTGGGTATTGAGTAAAAATACCACAATACTTGTAACTCCTTTTCATTAGTAAAATATTTTCATTCTGTGTTTGCTCGTGGACGTAGGTTAAAAGGTGAACCTTGTAAATTCTAGTGTTTTCTGTATATGTATTGTCTTATTATTTCTCAATTTCACTTTAGTTGTGTGTCTACTTCACTCATCAATTTCCCAACAAAATATACTCATTTCCAAAATTTATAATAACACTAAACCTATTTAGCCACATAGTTTAGATACTCATTTCAAAGGAAAAAAGTATCTACTCAATGTATTCATCTGCTTAAAAGATCAGGTAGTAGTTAGACATAAATTTAACAATCAAATAAAACCTTGGCTGATAAATTAGGATCTAAGTTGCAAAAATATTACATTAGCCTTCTTGGTGCATAAGTTGTGGGTGTGCTGCAGAATTTGTCTAAACATTGGGTGTAGGCTAAAATTAACCCATAAATTAAAAATAGTAACTTTAGTGACTACACAATCATTAATAAAAGCACATGTTTATTACAGGTCTCCCATTCCGTCTATGTTCTTGTTCTTCATTCAACAGCTGGATGCTTCCTTTTTCGGAATTGATAACCAAGACTGAAGCCACAGAATAGAAGTAACATCAGCTTGAAGTAATCACACTCTCATACAGGAAAGGTGATACAGACATCCTAAGATCTATTAACTTACGTCTAGTAGGACATCATAGATAGAAGAAATAGCAATAAGGTACTAAGATTTATTAAGATGTTTACTAGGCTAAACCAATTACCTCATGCAGAAACATTCTAACTCACAGATTACAAGCTTCAACGGATCAACAATCCCTAACTTAATCATATTCATATATTCATCTGGTACAAACAAAACGAAAGCATTCTCATCAAAACTAGATTATTAAAGAATCACTCAAATTTCATTTTTTTTTCTATACAGGAGAGAATAACCTATAGTTTGACCGTATCCAAGATCTATATTGTCCTGTTCCAGCAGCTTGTCAACAACAACCGAACCATCAAATCCTGCAGCAGAGGCAATTGTGTACACAGGCATCTGTAATTGTAGGCTTAAATATTTGGCAAGAACACTAAATAAGAATACGAGGACCATTTCTATTAAACAATTGATGGTTGTCGAAGCCAGCAAAAATAAATACCTACTCTAATAAATTTGTGTATAGTGATTGGCGAAAGCGGTGTCGTGTCGTTATTTAAATCCTTTCAAAATATAAAATGCAAAGTAAGGGAGATTGTTGACAAGATTTAAAATCAAATTAAAAATAACAAGAATGCAAATTAAAATTGTAATTCAAATTGGAAAAAACTCTGGTTGAAGGAATTAACTCAGCTTGATTCGACTACTGATCATTGATCTAAATATAAATCATTATTGCTTATGAATAGACTGGTTATAGCTACTGAGACGCTCTAATAGCCAATCTCTCCTTAACTAGTCGATAACCAACGTACGACCATTAGTTATTTCCCTAATCAATAGACAACCCTAGATACGATCATATGATTTAATCAACTGACAGCCTGAAAAACCAGAGAGACCCAAATCCTAATCAACAAACGCATACGATGGTTCATTTAAATTAGATTGTTTATTCTCATAACACAACTCACTGCTATGCTATTTGTCACAAACATTAAAATCTTCATACGATGAATCTTTTAATTGACAATAGATTAAGCTAATAATTAAATAGTGGCCAATTATCTAACTAGCAAACATAATCATGATAATAATTCAGAGAATAAACAAATACCCAAAAAGTAATTAAACAATTAAAGCATAAGAAAGATCTCACAGTAATGATGAATCAAAGCTTTATTAACCTTCAACCAAAAAAATAAATTTAGTTCCTCATAGAGAGAAGAGAAAAATTTAGATCTAGGATTTTCTTCTTTTCCTTCTTCTTTTTCCCTCTCTTTGTGTTTCAATCCCTTTTGTATTCTAGAGTTTTTATAAAAATAGAATACTAAAATCTAAAATATTCTCTAAATTCGGAATTACAAAAATAACCCAAAAAGGTGAAACACGTTAAAATAAAAACTGCAAGTTCTTCGTTGACAGCACGCGCCCACGCCTTATCAACAAAGTTATTCTGAAATTCATAATTTCTCCATGAAAATAATCATCCTCAAACATCATCTTCTAGCTTAATTTTAGCACCAATCAATAGAATTGCACCTACAAAATAAAACACAAATAAATCACTATTATTAAGTGCAAAACATTGATATTAAAGGGAGTAAACAATACAAAATTAGTGCATAAATTGCACTCTAACAACAATTCTGTTAAAAGTATTACTGTAATTTTTAGTTTTCAATAAAACAAAAATTAAAAGCAAGAAGATCTCAAAGAAATACAATATATACAACCTACTACTTACACAGAGAGAGTTTGGTAAGAAATTCAAACAGTTTTGATAGTTAGATAGATTTGAACAAACAAATAATTAAAAGTTCATTAAAAGGTGAAAAACCATACGGGTGCATCTGGCTCATTGTATTAGTTATGATTGAAAAGCAAATTATGCAACCCAAGAGGGGGGGTGAATTGGGTTTTTAAAACTTAAGCTAACAAATTGCCCACCAATATAATCTAATGCCTTAATACACACAAAAACAATAAATCTTGAAGCAATTGAATCAAATACAATAAATTAAACAATGCTTAAAGATAAAAGTGTAAGGGAAGAGAATGCAAACACAGCAAATTTTACGTGGTTCGGCAATCCCCGCCTACGTCCACACCTCCAAGCCAACCAAGCTTGAGGATTTCACTATCCAAGCCTCCCAAGACTTTAAGTTCTTTACACTTGACTGCAAGGTGTCAATAGACCTTCACAATTAAGAGATTATCACCCCAATCTCTTTATCCCAAGTGTTTCCCTCACTTGAACACACTCAATTTGATAAGAAATGAAAATTACACAACAAACTCTCTATAAGAGTGGATTCACAAATGATAGCACAAAATGATTTAATCTATGATGATTTTGCGAATTGGAAGCTCAATATATGTTGTGGGATGTTGTTTATGTCATTACTCTAAAATGAAGTTGGAGTTGAGTTTTATAGTTAAACCCAAAAACTACCGTTATTGTCAAATTAAAGGTTTGCTGAGATTTAACTGGAATGAACAGTGATTTTACCGTTATTTTTGAATTTTGCTACAGTACTACTGTTCCTGAAATTACAGTTTTACCCCAATACTTTCTGTAATTATACTATGGCCCAGAAAGTCTCAAAACTTTTCAAACAAGTCCAATTTCGGAATATTTAAAATTAAATAATTCCCAAAACTTTCTAAAATTATGGTATGTCCCCAATTATAGCAAATATTTTCAAATGGGTCCTTTTTGAGTTTTAACCAAATTGTCAAGAAGTTTTAAAGTTCTCAAAAACTTTCACTTAGACCCTCAATCTTTTGTAAGTCACAATATAGCCCAAAAGATTTAAAACTTGACAAATAAGTCCAACTTCGAAATTTAAAACTTTTTCATTTTAAATCAAATTTCTCAAAACCAAAAATAATTATTTACTAGAACATCTATTGAGCTTCACAAATGCTAAACCAAGCATAAAATAAATCATACCGGCTTTACAAGAAATTGTCGCACTGGATTTATCCGCTGAAATTTTAATTCCTATTCTCGATTTCGTCATTTCGAAAGATCTTGAACTTGATTTCACTTGCAAAAAGATTATCCTTCAAAAAGCTAGTGAGCTTGTGAAATACAAGAATTATTAAAACACTTAATACATATGTTTGTTATCATCAAAATTATAATATGTATAGCCCTTTAGGCTAACAATGATAATATTGTATATTATAATCTCTCAGAAAAAAAGAAAAAATTGTATACTATAAAATTATCGTTCTCACATCTTATTAATGTGGGCCAAATGTCTTCAAGTATAGAATTGGGTAGAGGGAGTGGGCAATATTAATTATCAATACTCTCCGTTGGGCATCCTATTGCATTGTATTATTTTTTAATTAATAATTAATTATTTTTAAATATTTTGATTAGTTTTACATAAAACAAATATAAAAATGAAGCTTGAAAATATCAAAAAAAATTGTCTCCACCGGCAAAATAACTGGCAATCAGCCATTTATCCAACAAACTTAAACTAATACTTAATATAATTCTTATATATAAAATAATATAGTATTACAAACTTAAACTAATAATTAATATAGTTCTAATATTTAAAATAATATAGTATTAAAATAACATATTACTTGTAAGAGTGCTTTTCTAGTAAGAGATCCCGCAACTTACTAGTGCAGAATCCCTAATAATTTCTATTACTTGTAAAGCACAATACAACTTCATACCCACCTTTTCAATGAGATTAATTAATACAATGGCACTGTGTATACAACCTAAAAATGCAACCAAACGCATGGATATGTTGCACTAAGCAATATCTTTATACTAAACGTAACCTAAGAGCATGCTGCATAAGCTTAACACGATCTTCTCACCAGAGTTTGCAACTTCTAATTTGTCCAACTCCTTTGAGGCATGTAGAAATGCGACCCCACCATCTGTACAACACATTTTTAGTGTGAAATTTTAACTAGACGTTGCATGTCAAAATATGACCAAGTGAAATTTTAAAATAAAAGGCTAAGCCAGGAACAATTCCATCTTCCGGCACAATCTTCACAGCATCTATGGCATTATTAAGTCTAATACTCATTTTGTCCTTGCTTGATCCACCAACCTTTACATCAAATTAAACTGGTCAAAATATGTCTACAATTATCATTGGCGATCCTTACAGCTAAGAAGCCAGAACTGCATAAGTAATGTACAATTCCAAAGAATCAAACCTTAATAACAGCAATGCCACGAGAAAGTTTTGCAAACCTCTCTTCTAATAACTTTACTTCTTCGTCTGAAGAGCACAACTCAATCATGGATTTCAACTGCAAAACCAATGAAAGAAGACATTCAATAATTAATAAATGCAATGGAAAGAAATCAACAAATCGTTGGAAGAACTAGTCAAAAAGCAAAACAAACCTGATCACATCTATTTCTAACACTTTGGAGGGTTATAAACCCACCAATGACAATCATCTCATCATGTGATACTATAACCTATAATGATGGAGAGGGGCAAATTTATTGTTAGAATAAAACCTGTCCTTGACATGAATGCAGATCCATACCATATATCATTTAATATCTTACCTTTCACAAATGCCACTAAAATCCTGTGGTTCATTCGCATCATACCTTCCAGTTAAAACCTAAAAATGAGAAGAACGCAACATCATGCTGCAAAGCGGAGTGGAAACTTAAAAAATAAACCTTGGCTTCAGTTAAAGCAGCAATGTCCTTCAATATTTCCTTCCAATCTTCTACAAGTTCAATAGGTTTGACAACACAAAACTTCAAACAACGCAAAAACACACAGAAGTCAAATAATATATAAAACAAAATAGAAAGTATACAAATTGAATGATACATGCTATTTGGGTGTATTTGGCACACTGTATTGTATTATGCTATATTATATTATTTTAATATAGGTGTATTGCATTATCTTATATTACATTAGCACTGTATTGTAATAATATTGTACAATCTTTGCTACTGCACTGTATTGCATTAATTTTTAATTATACTATATTTGGTACTGCACTGTATTGTATTAATTTTTTGTGATTAATTTAAATTATATTTTTATAAAATAATATTTATTAGCACTTTAAAAAATAAATATAAAATTAAAATGTCATAATTCTTCGGAAGCTTATAGTCTCAAATTTTCAAAAGTTTAATTTTCAGTATTTTCTAAATATATAACTTGTGAAATAAAAATCGAAGTAAATAATTTAATCAAATAATCTCCAGATAATTTGACAACATAAATAAATAGTTAAAATCTTCAAGATTAGTTCAAAAATCACCTTAGGATGATAGAATAAAAGTTTATACATATTATAAGACAATTATAAAATAATAAAGTGATACAATTGTTATGACATATTCACTAAGAAAATGAATTGTGCTAAATAATCTAATAATTATTTATATTATTAATTATTAATTAATATTATTCAAATTTATTCATATTTAAATATTTATTATTAGTTATAATAAATTATTCAGAAATAGCTAATTTAATTATTATAATATAATTAAATAATATAATATTATATTATGTTATTTAAGTATTTATTACTAGTTATATTATTAAAGATTAATTAATATAATTTTATATGTTAATTAATATAATACAATTAAATAATATATTATTTATTTATACATTTAAAATAATAAAAATTAAAATATAATATAATATTATTAAATAATAAATAGTAAATTTATTAATTTATATTAAAATTATAATGTAAAAATATAATATAATATAATATTAAATTAAAAAAATTAAAAGGACAAAAAAAAAAAGAAGGCTAAGCTAAATGTCGGGTTTAACTAATGCGCCCAACTATTGCATTAGGGTGCATTATAATACAGCAGTTTGATGCCCCAAACATGGAGTTGCATTGTTAATTCAATGCAATCCCATGTAATGAGAGTATCAAACACTCCCTTTAAGTATATCTTTTTCATTTCAGCTAATCATTCATGTAATCTCTAATGAAGTTCCAGAGCAAGAAAATTGCCATCTTAGGCCAAACCATGTAAATTATCATACCATTTACTGATTTAAAATCTTTCTACTCGGCCCAAAAAATAAATAAATAAATTGGTTACCTGCTTTGAATATAAGTCCAGTCTTGCATAATACATCCAACCACTTCTTTGTTAATATCCATAGCAATAATGAGTAAAGGATGAATCTAAGAGAAGGAAAAAAAGTCATCAATTAAATCCCTTGATAAATATACTTAAAATTTTCTTTTAAAAAAAAATATATATTTTTTTCTTTATAGAAATCTACTTACGTTACAAACCATATCAGCTGCATTAACAACTAGATTCTTGTTAGAAAGTTTATCCCCAAGGATTATAACCAATGGATTATGTAAAACCTGGCAAAAAGAAAACCATTGGTTGTGTTAACACCAATAATGTTAGGAGCTGAGATTGGATTTTATTGACCAGTGCGATCCCTATCAGCAAGGCAACAAAGGAGGCTTAGGTAGCGTTTGTTTTTTTATCTGAAATCTAAATAGACCTGAATTAGTCTGAATTCTAAATAGAGCTGAATATCTAAATATAAATAGTATGTTTGTTTTTTTGTCTGAATCGTTAAAAATAAGTATTAAGTTGTTTGTTTTTTAAACTTAAAAAATTTTGAAATCCGATATTTTTACATCTATGCCCTTACAAATTATCATATTAAACAATTAATAATATCTCAAATAATATAAATAAAATAATATATTTTTATAAGATAATCATACTCAATTGAGTACAACCCTTTAATATTCTAAATTAGTATATTATAATCAATTTTATCATTGTCTAAGATGTTTTATATGAAAAATATTCATTAAAAATTATAAAGAAAATTAATACTAATTTGAAGAGAGAAAAAAAGTTTGCAACTATATTATCACAAGTTATAGAGATGGATAATAATGCTAATTATTAAACTTAATTAGTTATAGATGAAATTTAATTAATTAGATGGGGAGATTTTGGAGAATATTTTTTAATGATGTCATTTAGACTTTTTAGATTAAGTAAAAAGCTAAAAAAATTAGCTTAAGAACTTAATGACTTAATGACTGAAATTTTTGATTAAGTTGAAAAAACAAACAAACTTAATGACTTAACTAATTACAATTAAGTCAATTAAGTCATTAAGTTAAAAAAACAAACAGCCCCTTAGTAATTAAAGGTTATAGAAATGCTTACACATGTTTTTTTTCCCCTTATCAAAGAAGAAAGGAGATGCAGCGCCCCAGTCCTTTAGCAACAGACCACTTGCTACCTCTAAAGTCAATTCTGTTTGTCCATCTTCCTAAGCATGTTTTGAGGACAAAATCTTGGATTTTGTAAAAAGGTATTAAATATTATTAAAAAAATGAATCGCATAAATTTTATAAATTTATAAAAAAAATTTATAAATTTAAGTGATACATGAATCACTTAAAAATTTTATAAAAAAAAGGTATTAAATATCTAACATAAATATAATCAGTGCCCCTGAAAAATACCAGAATATTTAAAAAGGGATTAATCGCAAGTACCCATATTTTTATTAAAAGTAAATACGACCAAGTGAGGCAAAAAAATTGAAGGAAAAGGAGAGGCACAAATATGCCAAACATTAATTAGAAAATCAAGATTTTACTAAAGAAAAACAGACCTATCAGAAATATTAGCATCAACATAAGTTTCTATTTCTTTGGCCTATATTCCGCTCTTCACCGTTATATTTTACTTTATTAGAATGATGACAAGAGACACAGGTCAACGACAGGACGAATTTTATAGAAATAATAAAGGAAGGCAGGAAGAAAATGTACAAGCTACATCATGCCAAACCAATCTCAAAGACCTGGACAAATTAAAAAAGGGATGAATTCCACAAGCAACACATTCACAGCAAATAAAAAAGGAAAGGACTTAAGGAATTGAATAAGCAACTTACAAAGATAACAATAGGACCATCCTTGCTAACTTTCTCCATAGCCTTGGCTATAAGCTTGCCAATCTTCCTATCCCCATTTGCTGCTGTTGTTTCAACCTTTTCCCCTCAAAACAAAGATAATAACACATCACCATGCTTCAAACAAAATCACCTCAATGTCCATTTACCAAATAATCATCCCAACTCTTAAACTAAGAAAAATTCAGAAAGTAACGTGAGCAATTTCATCAAACGTGCTGACCACTCGTGCTCTGCGCCTTAAATGTTCACTCACAACTTCACAAGCTGTCCTAATTCCATATTTTAGATGTGAAGGACGCACACCTGCTTCCAGTGCCTTGAGTCCTTCTGTATGAATGGCTTTGTGCAGGACTGATAGATATTTGCGACCTGAAAACAGATACATCAAACTCCAGATAATGTACCCAGGACATTCGTACATTTAAAAGATTCTTAACAGTTTTCAATAACAGAAACTACTACTTGCAAACATGACAGCCACAAGGTCTAGGAAAATAAAACAAGGAAGTTTTAGCAGCCAAAAAAGAGGCACTCACCAGTTTTGTCAGTGTCAGATCTAGGGCTTTTAATGTGTTTTTACAAACCTTGCACCAGCATTATTTCTATAACTATGACGCACAAAACTTTCTTCTGTCACATCATGGGCCTATGGCACCGTAGACAATAAATTAGAAAAACATCTCAAAACCCAAGGTAATTGAAGGAATGAAGAAACTAACAACTAACAAGAATATGCAGTAAATAATAAAAATTAAATTAAATTAAAACCATGAAGAGAAGGGACACCATGCAGAGAGGAGAGAATATTGCAAGTCTCAGTTAAAAATAATATTTATATAAAACGATTATGATAACCAGCCAAGATATAATGGATGAGAGTCCGCTAAAATCAATGGTATGCTTCTATGGATGAGAAACTTACTTTAGGCCTCCGGCCGAGGTTAACGTTAAAAGAAATATCCTTGACACCATTGGTATAATAAGCTCTACTCCAAAACAATCTACGATCAATCTGATGCAAAAGTTCAGAAATAAATAAATAAAATAAGTCAACGAATAGAAAATCTTACAAAGGAAGAAGAAGAAATCGAGAGATTATTCACATAAAAAATAATAATAATTCAATCTCATTCTCACCAGCGGATACGGTTCTTAGGCTTAGTCAACCTTCAATTGATAAAAAAGATAAAAGAAAAATATGAGTCAGAAACTCAGAAGTTCAAAAACAAATTAAAAATGCGAGCTTCAAAATTTATCGAAAGACCAAAATTCAGAAATCACCTACCTCACCCTCATTATGGCGGCGAGAAAAGAGGCAAATCCAAACATGTTTTTGTGTATCTACGGAGAAGTACTCAAAGGGCCAGTTTGGGATTCCGAAAGCTATTGAAATAAGCTACTTGTTAAAGTTTGATCGTGTGTGGCACATGTGTAGCAGGTCACATGACCAAGTTTCCTAGTCAATAGGAGTTTGTTATTTAATTGGTTATTGGTAGCATAAATATCCTATTTAAAAGCATGTTTTTCTGTTTTTTAGGAGAATCTGTTTTGCACGTTATGTAGTGGCTGGTTTCGTGCTTTATCAGCTGGTGTAATTGCCTATATAAAGGCCATTGATTAATGAATAAAAGAATCAATTAAGCACTTCCTCTTTCCTTTGTCTTTTTTATTTTCAGCTCTATTATATTCTTTGTACAGAGGCTTTATTTACAACAGTGGTATCAGAGCGAGGTTAAGAAAACAGCAGTTAAGAACGATGGCCTATGACAATTTCGTGCAACCTGCAATTCCACACTTTGATGGTCACTATGATCATTGGACCATGTTGATGGAGAATTTCTTCAGGTCTAAAGAGTACTGGCAAGTAGTTTTTGAAGGCATAATAGAACCAGCAGCTGGCACGGTAGTGACGGATGCACAGAAAACTGAGATTGAGGGGCAGAGGCTAAAAGATTCAAAGGCAAAGAATTATCTATTCCAAACAATTGATCACTCAATCTTAGACACCATTCTTTGCAAGGACACCTCCAAAATGATATGGGATTCCATGAAGAAAAAGTATCAAGGGTCAACTAGAATTATGAGGCAGCAGCTTCAAGCACTTCGTACTGAGTTCGAATTACTTCGTATGAAATCAGGAGAGTCAGTTGCAGAGTATTTCTCCTGCACAATGGCAATTGTAAACAAAATGCGGGCTCACGGTGAAATGATGATAGATGTTACAATAATAGAAAAAATTCTTCGCTCAATGACTCCAAAATTTAATTATATTGTTTGTTCCATTGAAGAATCAAAAGACATTGATGAACTTTCAATTGATGAGTGGTAGGGATCCTTACTAGTTCATGAGCAGAAATTCTGTAGGGAAGACAAAGAGGAGCAAGCTCTAAAGGCTTCAACTAACAACAATGTTGCAACACCGAATAGATCAGCAGATCGAGGTAGAAGAAGAGGAAGAGGAGGATGAGGAAATAGAGATAAAGGTAGAGGTAGAGGCGGACGAGGCAATTTTAGAGATGATGAAGACCAATCAGATTTCCAAACAAAGGTAGAGGCTGAAATCATCAATTTGATAAATCTAAGGTAGAGTGCTTTAGATGTCATAAATTCGGTCACTATCGTTCTGAATGCTATACAAAATTGCCCAACGACAAAGAAAATGGAGAGAAATTGAATTTTACAGAAAAGAAAGAAGTGGAAACCTTGTTGATAGCTGTTCAAGTTAACAAAAAATTGGAGTCATATGTGTGGTATGTGGATACAGGCTGCAACAACCATATGTGTGGAAGTAAGTCACTCTTTTCTTCCTTAAATAAAGACTTTCATTCTACAGTGAGTTTTGGTGATTGTTCTACTGTTGAAATTATGGGAAAGGGTGATATTAACATTAGAACCAAGAATGGTTTTGTAGAAACAATTTCTAATGTTTTCTATGTTCCTGACTTAAAAAGTAATTTGTTAAGTGTTGGTCAATTGCAAGAAAAAGGTTATGTAATAACCATTCAAAACTGTGCTTGTGAAATATAAGACCCTTCTAGAGGAGCTGTTGCAGTTGTTCAAATGAGTTCAAACAGGTTGTTTCCGTTGAAAATTAATAGTGCACAATCTTGCTTAATGGTTGAAGTGAAAGACCCTTCATGGCTTTGGCACTTTCGCTATGGCCACTTGAATTTTGGTGGACTGAAAACTCTCCAATAGAAAAATATGGTTAAAGGTCTTCCTGAAATTGGCATTCCCTCTCAAGCTTGTGAAGAATGTGTTGTTAGCAAACATCGTTCTCAATTTCCTCAAGGAAAGTCATGGAGAGCAAAAAATGTCTTGGAATTGATTCATTCCGACATTTGTGGGCCGATAAAACCATCATCTAATAGAGGTAAAAAATATTTAATTACTTTCATTGATGATTATACTCGGAAAACATGGGTGTATTTTTTGCAGGAAAAATCAAAAGCTCATAGTATATTTAAAAGTTTCAAGGCTCGTGTTGAAAATGAAATACGGAAAACAATTAAAACTCTTCGAATTGATCGTGGTGGCAAATACTGCTCAAAAGCATTTGAAGATTTTTGTATTAATTATGGTATTTGAAGGGAAGTCACAGCTGCTTATACACCACAACAAAATGGTGTATCGGAGAGGAAAAATAGAACCATTCTCAACATGGTGAGAAGCTTGCTGAGAAGAGGAAGAATTCCAAAGAGTTTTTAGCTAGAAGTAGTAAATTGGAGCATCCATGTCTTGAATAGAAGTCCTACTTTTTCTGTTCAAAACATGACACCAGAGGAGGCTTGGAGTGGCCGAAAACCAGCTGTTGATCACTTCAGAATTTTCGGTTGCATCGCTTATGCACATGTTCCAGATAAGAAAAGAAAAAATCTTGATGATAAAGGTGAAAAGTGTGTCTTTCTTGGCATAAGTGAAGAATCCAAGGCATATAAATTAATCAATCCAATCACGAAGAAGATAATAATCAGCAGAGATGTCATTTTTTATGAGGAAAGCACTTGGAACTGGAATAGGCAGCAGCCTACACAAGTCATGTTTGACAGTGACAGCGAAGAAGAAAATCAACAATCATTACAATAGCAAATTTCAGCGGTTCCTACACCATCAAATCAAGCTCCAACAGCTGCTGAAACATCCTCATCAGTTGTAGAGGCTACTGATGTAGCAGCTGTACCACGTCTTCGCCGAGGTCGGAAGAGGCCTATATGGATGAAAGATTATGAGGTAACTTGTGTTCAATCTGATAGTGATGATACAATTGCTCATTATGCTTTGTTCTCAAATTGTGATCTTGTTATATTCCAAGTAGCTATCAAGGATTTAAAGTGGCAAAAAGCCATAGATGAGGAGATGTGTTCTATAGAGAAAAATAAAAGTTGGGAACTGGTTGACCTTCCGAAAGGGCAAAAGTCCATTGGCAATTAAACAAGGATGATGGAATTGACAAGCACAAAGCCCGCCTCGTTGCAAAAGGGTACAAACAAGAACATGATGTTGATTATAAAAAGATGTTTGCTCCAAATAAAGACTTGACACTTATTCGCTATGGTTATCCAGCGAATTACAAGTCCCGGCCTATTTATCTATCATCTATCAGTTGGATGTAAAGTTAACATTTTTGCATGGCGAATTGGAAGAAGAGGTGTACATTGATCAGCCTCCTGGATATGTGAGGCAAAGTCATAAGAATCAGGTATACAAATTAAAGAAAGCATTATACGGATTAAAACAAGCACCGAGAGTGTGGTACAGTTGTATATATGCTTTTTTTACTAAGGAAGGTTTTCTTAAATGCCCTTATGAACACACATTATATATTAAATATAGAGGTGATACGAAAATATTAATTGTGTGTTTACATGTTGATGATCTCATTTATGTTAGTAATGACAGAGCCATGCTTAATGATTTTAAGAAATCTATGATGATTGAATTTGATATGACTGATTTGGGGTTGATGCATTATTTTCTTGGCATTGAAGTACTGCAATCCTCCGCTGGTGTCTTTATTTCTCAAAAAAAAATATGCTCTGGAAATTTTAAACAGATTCATGATCAAGGATTGCAATTCGATTTCAACTCCAATAGAGTATGGTCTGAAACTCTCAAAGAATGAAGCTGGGAAAAGGATGGATGCTACTCTTTACAAACAAATTGTTGGAAGTCGTATATATTTGACATCAACAAGACCAGATATTATGCATGCTATCGGTTTAATTGGCAGATACATGGAGAATCCAATTGAAGCTCATCTCTTAGCTGCAAAGAGAATTTTCCGCTATGTGAAAGGCACTGCAGATTTTGGAATCTTGTACAAAAATGGTGAAAATTCAAGCTTGATTGCGTTCTTGGACAATGATTATGCTGGAGATATTGATGATAGAAAGAGCACATCTGGAGCAGTATTTATGTTGAATTCTGGAGATGTTGCATGGTCATCTAAAAAGCAACAAATAGTGACTTTGTCAACAACTGAAGCTGAGTTTGTTGTTGCAGCATCAAGTTCATGTGAAACTATTTGGCTAAGAAGGTTACTTGAAACTTTACGCAACCAGCAGCAAGGACCAATTATGATCTATTGTGATAATGTTTCTGCAATAAAACTCTCAAAAAATCCAGTCCTCCATGGAAGCAGCAAACATATTGATGTGAGGTTTCACTTTTTGTGTGATTTATGTAAGGATGGTGTTATTGATTTGGTATTTTGCAAGAGTGAAAATCAACTGGCAGATATATTGACTAAATCCCTAAAACCTGCAGCTTTTATGAAACTTCGAAGTATGCTTGGCATTTTCTCTTTAAAAGAAGCTGAAGCTGTTTAGAAGAGGGGATTACAATTTGGTATGTGTAAACTGATTTCTGTAGATATCAGTTTAAGGGAGGGTGTTAAAGTTTGATCATGTGTGGCACATGTGTAGCAGGTCAAATGACCAAGTTTCCTAGTCAATAGGAGTTTGTTATTTAATTGGTTATTAGTAGCATAAATGTCGTATTCAAAAGCATGTGGTTTTGTTTTTTAGGAGAATCTGTTTTGCACGTTATGTAGTGGCTGGTTTCGTGCTTTATCAGCTGGTGTAATTGCCTATATAAAGGCCATTGATTAATGAATAAAAGAATCAATTAAGCACTTCCTCTTTCCTTTATCGTTTGTATTTTCAACTCTATTATATTCTTTGTACAGAGGCTTTATTTACAACACTACTTGTGCTATGCACATAAAATAAGGTGCTGTTTAAAAAAGTAATTTGGTATTTGATAAACTGTGCTGTTGCGGTTATTGTGAGTTTGAAAAGTAGAGTACATGCTTTTAGTAAATTTTACTACAAAAATATTGTTTTATTATATAATGACCAATATATATATATATATAAGTTTTAATTGCTTTTTATTTTTAGAGTATGTTTAATAAATTATTTAGACATCTTTTTTCTTAAATATGTAATATATATTAAACTTTAAAAGCCATAGTTATGAAATTAGAATATGAACTTACTGGATCAAAACTAGAGAGAACATATATGATTATGGCGGTAATATGATATTTGATGATTTATATATAAGGGTTTATGGATAAGTGAGATACAATTGTCTTTTCATTAAAATATAGGATTATAATAGAAATTTTAAAAAGGTATGATAGCTTATTCAATAAGTTACTTATAAAAAACAATCCTCTACTTACTTTTAAAAGTTATTGACAAAATGGAGAAAATTATGAAATAAGTTGATTTTATAAAATTTACCAAATACTATTTTTATCAAAAATTATAAAATAAACAACTTATTAAATTTTAACTGCACTCCCAAACTGACCCAAAGACTGAAGAGTCTTGATGAGTTTATCAAGTTATTGAGTTTTTTACTATTTTTCAATTTTCAAGCGGCGGCTTTAGATTTATTAAAGACAGTAAACTTGGGTTAGAGAGGGCAGGGTTAAAGCTCGGGTTTGGTTTTGCATCGGTTTGGGACAAAATGAAAAATCAAAACACAAATGCTATCCATCTATTATATGTTTTAATCGTTTGTATATTCTTAACAATAAATGAATTAGTACTTCAGTAGATTGATTACCGAGTTGAAGAATTGTATAGCTGGTGTCTGAACCGGGGAGAGGAAGAAATTTTACAATATATGACTTTCATAATCAAGATTTGACGGGGAAACATTGATTAAAAATTAAATATATAAATATACAAATTATTGTTAATACAGATCTTTTTATCACTTATAATTGGAACAATATAATTTTGTTGAAGAAGAAACAATAATAAAAAGATAAACTAAGATTGAGTTTTCTTTAACATTAAATACATTTTTTAAAAGAAAATATAGAAGTTTAATTGAATAAACTATACTTCTTTTATTATTTAATCTTTAAAAAACAAGTTTAAGATTCGATAAGTGGTAAGTTTAAATTTTAAATAATTGAAATTAAAATATTATTCTAAATAATTTTTAATTTTTTGAATTACTGATCAAATTTAACGGTATATATTTATACCATTATTGATACTATAATTTTTACAACAGCATTACTCATTTTGAAAAAATGTTAAGTTCTCTCTTTCCATTATCTCTGTAAAATTTTAGGATTTAAAAAAATTGGAGAAAATAAAAGTTAATTTCTGCCTCTCTATTATTCATTTAATTTTTTTTTTCTCTCTCTCTCTCTCTCACCTTCTTCTCTAATCTAATTGCTAACCTAATTGCTAAACACCTCTTTCACCGTTGACACATTATTATCAAAATTTTCATTGATAATAATTATTATTACTAGCAAATAAATTTATTCCAAGCATATATGCACTGTTTGAGGTTCTTGAACTTACAATAGCTAGAGTACTATCTCCTAATGCTGGATCAATAGCACCCAAATAAACAGCAGCAATCACAAATTCATTAATTGGTTCGTGTTCATCATCAAGTCATGTTCTAGGCACAAATTGAATTGGTGATTCATCTCAAATAGTAAAATTATTTAGATTGGCACTAGTAAAATTCGAAAATAATGGAGGCATGCAGCTTGGCATAAAACAGCAGTAATCACAAGCTCATTAACTGGTTCGTGTTCATCGTCAAGTCATATTCTAAGCACAAATTGAATTGGTGATTCATCTCAAATAGTAAAATTATTTAGATTGGCACTAGTAAAATTCAAAAATAATGGAGGCACACAGCTTGGCATAAAACTAGACATCTTAAGCTTGAACTTTATTTTGATTTCAAATTCTAAAGTATTTATATTAGTTACTTGAGATACATTCTCTACCAATTCTATATATGTAGTTGATCGTGGTATGATTATTCCTTTAGCCTTAAAGACCTATGAATCTATACTCGTCATCTTGTTCAATTCATATAACATTGAAGAGAATTGTGCTCATAAAAATGATTAGGGAGATGCAAGAGGTTCATCCAGCGTTAGCTCAAGTCAGTTATCTTGGTTTATTGGAAAATTATGTATATCAAGCTTTTACGTGGCTTGATTACAATTGCTCAAAATAGAAAGCCTTTAGAAAAAAGAGAGAAGGAAAAAAAAAGAATAAACTGAGTACTTATGCTTCTTCAAAAGGGGGAGAAAAAGAGAGATAGTCCAATGATAAAGAGAGAAGAGATAACTTACCTAGTTTGAATTTTCAAGGATTTTTATAAAAGGTCCACAACTCACTTGCAGGACATTTAGATCTTAGTTCCGAGCATTGTCTTACAAGTGAGAAAGAAAAGCAGGAGATAAGAAGAGTTATTTATGCTTCAGTAGTTGGCAGCTTTGTATATGCCATGGTTTGTACATAACCGAATATTGCTTATGCAATTGATATAGTCAGTCAGTTTTTCTCCAATCCGGGCAAAGAAACTGAACAATAGTAAAGTAGTTTTTCAAATATTTTAGAGGTACTTTCAAGGCATGTTTATGTTTTGGTGGTACTTTCAATGGCCTTTGGTCCAATAGGAGAACCCTTGCACTTACAATGTTGAGTGCAAGGGTTCGAGCCTCCATAAGAGCATTATGGGGGTTAGTTTCAGTACTCCCTCAATTATCAATTAATTGAGTGGAGACAGTCTCTCCCTTACGAAATGTGAGTGGAGTAGGCACCCCTCGAATATTTGTGAGGGTTAAAGTATCTGGGCAAGTGCTTCAGTGTGTCAATGTATGGCGGTGGTCCAAGTTGTATAGTATGATTGTAAATATTAAATGTAATGTCTGATACAATGTCAGTAACAAAAAAAAGTGTATACAGTTGCATATATGGTAGGAAATGTTGGTTCTAGAAAACTTTTATTAGGATATTTGCTCATATTTGCAGAGACAGCAGTCTTATGGCAGTTCAAACTTAAACAATGTGTTGCTTTGTTAACCATTTAAGTAAAAAATATTACAATTATTGAAGGTTGAAAAGAAATCTTGTGGATGAAGAATTTCATACAAGACTTATGTGTGAAACAAGTCCACTTATGTGAAAGTAGAGATCATGTGTAACCACTTTAAGGCCCGCCTTATAAAATAACATAACACTACTACAAAAATGTAAAACAATGACCCATATATTATGACGGTCTTTTTTAAAAACCGTCATTAAAAATATTTAATAACGGTTATTATACTAACGGTCATAATATATAGTATTTATAATGACGGTTCTATTATAAAACCGTCATTAAATGTCATACTAAAATATAGTTTCACTTTTAATGACGGTTCTATTATGTAACCGTCATTAAATATCAAATTATTATTTTTAATGACGGTATTAAACAAAACCATCATTAAAAATCAAGTTATTATTTTTAATGACGGTTTATAAACAAAACCGTCATTAAAAGCCATTACTTATCAAGCTATTATTTTTTATGACGGTTTTATTATAGAACCGTCATTAAATATAAAATTATTATTTTTAATGACAGTTTATAAAAAAAAACTGTCATTAAAAGTCATAACATATCAAGTTATTATTTTTTATGACAGTTGTATTATAGAACCGTCATTAAATATAAAACTATACTTTTAATGACGGTTTTAAACAAAACCGTCATTAAAACCCACTGTTATTTATTTTTAGTGACAGTTTAAAAACCGTCATTAAAAAGCTCACATATTTTTAATGACGGTTTTTAATAACCGTCATTGAATATAAAGAATTATTTTTAATACATGACCGTTTTATAACAACCGTCGTCATATGTTATTTGCCTAAAAAATTTTTAAAAAGCCGATAAAAGGAATAAAGGTAACGTGCAATCCCTAACCACTCACATTCCTTATCTTCTTCTTCAATTTTCAGGAATCACAATCACAACGACTCATACACAGTCACACACACCAGCCCTAACCCTACATAAGCTATCAAACGTCAATGCCGCCATCGCTGTCAAATCGATTCAAGTGCTCTGACACTGAGTCTAGCCGTCCTTGAGCCGATTTGCTTCCTTGTTCTGCCGCCGCTATCAATCTCTGCCATTCTTGAGCCGATTCATTTCGGCTAAACAGCTGTTGTCGTCTCTGCCGACATTGCCTCTGTGTTCATTCACCATCAGATGCAAGGTTATTGTGGTGACACTGCCTCCGCTGTCAAGTCAGGGTTATTGTTTCACCACTGTAAGTTGCTTTCTCCATTTTTGCAATTCTTTCGTCTTAATTTGGTTTGAAACATTTGCTCGTTGGATTTATTTCCCCTTCATTTATAATCGATTTGGTGATTTTGTGTTGTGTAGCTTGTACCTTAGTCTCTCCTTTTCCTTTCATAATATTATAAAATATGTCGTGCACTTTGTCCTTTCGTTTCTTGATTTTCTTGGTTAATGAATTTGGAGAAAGAGCGAATTATGGGTAAGGGGATAGAAAATCACATTGACAGAAAAGACGACTGAAACGCTCTGATTTTTACTAAGCGGAGTTTACTTATTTGTTAAAATTATGAATTTTAAATTATTAATGATTTAATTGTCTTACGCTTATTATATTATTTGTAAAATTTTTGTTACAAGTCCAGACCATGAACCTCTTTATATTTTAGCATTTCTTTATTTATTTACGAAACAAAAACCAGCGTTCGGATTCAAAAAGAACGAAACAGAAAAAGGAAGAAAGGAAGCAAGAGGATAACAGCACGTGAGAGAGGAGAAGAGGGAGAAAGAAGGGAAAGACAAGAGAGGCTAGGTGAAGGATTTGGATTTAAAGAGACAGAATTCAATTTCAGAGCAAAATATCAAATATCCGGCTTTTTGAATTTGTAAGCCTTCTTTCTTAGTTCACTTTATTATTTTATTTTTCTTCAAAATTCTTGTTTAAATTGGCATGCATGTTGATGTTGTTAAGTCATTTCTAAACTAACTTGCATGCATGATTAAAATTCTGTTTATTTGGGTATTAAGTCATTGAAATTAGTCTCTTTAGCCATGCTTGTTTCAAGTTCAGATTCTTATTTGTAAAAAAAAATTCTCTGTTTGTTCCATATTCACATAATCTCTTCTTTAACTATTTGATTAGATTTTTGTTCATGCATGGCTTAATTAATTTCGAAATCTTCTTACTTATAAAGTATTAATGTCTTTTTCAATTAAATTCTCTAAATTTTCCTGGCTGCCATATGAACAACTCTAATTTTTTTCCTTAAATAAATTTGTTTGAGTTCTGATTAATACTTTAATTTAATAGATTATAATTTAAATCTTGCAGCAGATTATAATTTATGGTGCTAATGGTGTTTTTTTTATTTAATCCATTGTTTTGTTCTTCAGGCTATTGATCCTAGGACTTGTATGGTTTTATTCAAAATGCTAAATTGGGTTGTATTCCAATGGTTGTATTTTGATGCTAAAAGAAGTATGTAGTGCTACATTTCTTTTTGATTTTTTTTATTTTATTATCATTATTATTTAGCTTAACGGCAATCCAATTTTCTCCCTACCGTTGTGAGTGTGGTCAAACCCCAAACAAATGAAGAAGTTTTCCAGTTTTATGTCTTAAATCAAGTGCCTGTAAATATAAAATCGAGATTGAGCTAATGAGTGAAAATGGTGATACTTGGGATTTTTTGAGGCTCTGCTTTTTTTCTTTACTTTAAAAGCTAATTTGTTTAGCTTTACCTTTGATTTGAATTTTTTGTTTCTGTTCTTTGCAGCCAACCAATGAAAATGGTGATACTCGGGCTCCAATAAGTATTGATTTAATAGGAACCACATTGGTAAACCTAGTTGCAAGACAAGAACTACTTTGCAAAACATGCTGTGTGTACAATTCTGAGCATTAAGGATCCAGTTTCTGAAGGGCACGCTTGCTGGCTAGGTATAAATGTTCCAAGTGCCAATCCCACCTTGTGCAAGCACAAAATATAGTCTCTATTTCCTTTTTGGATTATATTTGTTTGTATAGCTATATGATACTGGATTTTAATTTAAGAATTCGTGTGGTACATTTTTTGACTGTTACGAGTTAGTTTGATCAAGGTTATTTAAGTACTAAACTGTTTTAATTTCTGCTTGTATGCATTTAAGTTCTTTATATGCAAATGACAATTATATCAATGTGTAATGTAAATTGAAATTTGTCAATGTGGCTTCAATTGTACAGTTTAGAATATAAAAACAACTATCTAAATTTTAATTTGAAAAAACAATTGAAGTATAGTAATTTTAAATTGCTATTTTTTTTTATTTTTACTCATGCAAAAGATGACGGTTCTTATATAAGAACAGTCATCAAAGAGCGATATAAGATGACTGTTATGATACAAAACCATCTTTAAAAATTGATATTTAATGACGGTTATTAAAAAACCGTCATTAAAAATATATTTTTAATGATAGTTGTTGGCAAAAAACCATCATTAAAACTTATGTACTTATAGCATATAATGACGGTTTATTAGATAACCATCATAATAAGTATACATCTAATGACGGTTTTTAAACCGTCATAAAAGTGTACCCTTTTAATGTTGCTGCCTAAGATGACGGTAAAACCGTCATCTTATGTCTTTTAAAACCGTCATTAAAGGCCAATTTTGTGGTAGTATAAGGCCCCATTTGCACATGAATATAACACATAAGGTCTTAACAAACAAATATTATAATTAGGTTTATCACCTAATATGCCAGTTTTCTTATTTTTACGTTCAATAGTGGTACAGTCAATTAAATGAGCTAACCAAGGGATCATTTGGGAATATACAATAGTGGCTACAACAATTAAGCCTATAAATGAACAAGCCTAATCATTTAATTCCAACTCTACTCCACTATAAGATTGGAACTGACTTCTATAATTTTATACTTGAATAATAATTTGTCTCAAGCCACATTGATATCTTTACTGCATAATCCTTTGTATCACATCGTTAATTAAATCGATATATCAACTGTCCAATCAATTTATTACATCTTATTTCTTGATACTTACTAGTTTTCTCTAATGATTATTTTCAATATACTAAATATGTTGACACACTCTGGCCAGAGAATTCTATGATCAAGTACCGAAAACCCATCAAGAGATGTGTTGTATAAATTCTATATTGTTAATCTATAATTTCAATATTTATAATTGCTCCTGCCAAGATACGAGGTAATTTTGACTACAAGTGTGTCGTGCCTATTGGTAACTCAAATAGAATAACAATTACAATTATGAAATTATAACTAACTCAAGATTGAGATTATAGTAAAATCAATACCTATGAGATTTAATAAGTCTGACAGTTATTACAAAGTTAATTAAATCTTATATGTGATCCTATTAATGTAATCGTACTATATCAATAAATTTATACATGATTAAGATAAATCATTCAATGAATTTATTAAAGTCTATACCTAAATAAAATGTCCAACTTTATTTATCAATTGCGAACTTAATTTATTTAATCATAGGATAACTTGTATTTATATCTTCGGTGAATCTACATAGTGATCACATAAATACATATAATTAATTAAATGAATTTTACTCAAGATATCAATGCAACTAAGATACTTGAATAAAAAACCTTATTTATTTTATTAATCAAAAAATTTATTTATTACAATTAAATAAACACATATGCTTTTAAAGAGTATATTTTCCCCACAGCCGCGTGTGAAGTTAGCTGTATATGTTCAGAGTTTCAATTTAGGGGAATTTTTTGTAGACATGCCCTTACAGTATTGATACGTAGCAGTGTTGAATTACTTCTGAAAATGTACATTTTGTCAAGGTAGAGGAAAGATGTGAGGAGATCCTATAGCAAGGTGAAAGTTAGTTATGGTGTGCAGCATTTATCCATTCAGCAGGAGAGATATGAAAAAATTTGTAACGCTTTCAGTAAGGTTGTAGATATAGCTGCTAATGATGAAAGCAGTTACAAATTTGTATTGGATTGGATTAATACGGCACTGAAAGACCTGCCCAAGTAAATTCGGTATGCAAGTGTCGAAACAACTATTTCACCAACAACTGGTACAGGTGAAGTAAGTTGTAATAGTAAAAATATTGAATATGTAATCAATGATCTAGTAGCAACACGCCGTAAAAGTCGTCCTTATCTGAGGAAGCAATCTATAATTCGAAAGAAATCAGCCTAAAAGAAAAAAGCTGCAGAAAAAAATAAGGTTCGTTGATTTGTTATGTTAAATTTTATAGGATTTTTTTGTTGAATTTTTATGTTAAATTGTCTGTTATAATTTATAGGATTTAGAAGAAGATGCACCATTATCTTATGAAATGCCTAATGAATTCTCCACATAGCAGAGTAACGTGGGCGTGGTAAGTTTGTGGATTTTTTTGTTAAAATGTTCTTTTATTTTGAATATCCATAACTAAATATATTGTTGAACATTTATGGACATCACATGAACAAAGTGTTGTTAATGCAAATCTCAATCAATACAGGCCTTTAGGCTACTATAATGTAATAATGTAATTCATAAAGAAATTTTAATTTTTAATGTCGATTATATATATATATTTCTTTTTTAATTTGTGTAGGTACCTATATACTCAAAATAAGGTGTTGTGCACAATATTTATTAGTCATTTCCTTATAATTGGCACTAAGTAAGTTTTCATCTGAAAATCACAATTTTTTGGTGCATACTTATATTTTTTTAATTTCTAAAATTTTATATGATGTTTTAATTTTTTTTTTGTATTCCAACAACCACTCCCTCCGTATGCTTTGCAACCACATTATCCTTCTTATTCGATGACGTACGAGGGACCTGGAAGTGAAAGTTTCCAACATTTGCTACATCACTATGTGATTGATGTTTGACTTATATTTTGTTCGAATAAGTTTTTCTAACATTTCACTAAAATCTGGCTAAAACGAACTAATTACAGTAATGAACATGTAATTGCACAATTGTTACTTTCTTTTTCTGTAATTGTTATTGGTCTGGTAGCTTTTTTCAAAATTTTCGATGATATTTTTTGACAATTTTCTATGACATAAATCAGTACAACAACACCAATAAAAAAAAACTTATAACAACAACTTGAATCTTATATTTAGAGGGACAGAACAATATATATGTCTACAAATTTTTAATGAAATAATTGTACAAATTAAAACAACTCAAAAATAAAAATTTAATATAAAGTATAGTGCAATAATCATAAACATTTTAATGAAGTTGTAACTTGGTGCATGTTACTTCGAAATTGCGTATGCTAAAGTTCTTTATGCAACAATTGAAATTTAATAGATAAACGCTCAATTTCCAATGTCAACTTCCTAACTTCCTCTAATAACAAGTCCATTTTCTCATCGCTAGACTTACGATCTTCTGTCCATTGAAGGTTTTTACATACTCTACATTTTTAAAATTTACGATTTGGATTCTTCGTAGTACGTGATGTTAACAGCTCCATTTGGCCACCACATTCATTACATATTTGTAGTGAATTTTGACTTTCATTTGTGCTAGATTGACATTGCCAATATTACACTACTTTAACTGCCACAAAAAATAAAAAATTATTACCAACAAAATTATTTTCAAACTTAATCCTACAATTTTCACCAAATAATTACCAATAAAATTTTCAACATGTGTAACATATGCCAACTGACAATTTTCAACATGTGTAAAATTTTCAACAAAAAATTTTAGCCAACTGGCAATTTTCACCATATAATTACCAACAAAAATTTCAACATGGGTAATACATATACCAACCGGCAAATATTACCAAATAATTATGAAAAAAAAATTACCAATAAAATAATTATCAAACAAAATAATTACCAATAAAATAATTACCAAATAATTATCAACAAAATAATTACCAACAAAACAATTACCAAATAATTATCAACAAAATACGTACCAACAAAATCATTACCAACAAAATAATTACCAATAAAATTACTAACAAAATAATCACTAAATTAAATGATTACCAAATTACCAAAATAATTCCCAACAAAATAGTCACCACATAATTACCAAACAAAATAATTACTTACAAAATTACCAACAAATATAAAAAAATAATTATCAAAATAATTGTAAAAAATAATTACCAAACAAAACGGAGAGAGACGGGAGAGACGATGAGCAACAAGCAGCGCCACCAACCACCGAGCAGCGAGCAACAAGCAACGACCACCGACCACCGACCACCAAGCAACGACCATTAAACAGCGGGTAGCGACCACCAAGCAGCAATTCTTCAGAAGCGAGGGAGAGAGGGAAGAAGTGAACTCGTGAGGAAGTGAGGGAGAAGAGGAGTAGATCTCGAGTAGTAAAGAACAAGGGAGAGGAGTAACGAACAAGAGAAGGAGGAGTAGCGAGCGAGGGAAAGGATTCTTTTTTTTTTTTTTCCTTTTATACAGGCCTTTTAAGGTTATAAAATTCTTTTGTTTTTTTAGCAAGAATGCTGAGAGCTGCCGTTAAGAGAAACGGCACTATATGTCATTTCTCTCACGGTTCTCTCAGCATTCTTGCTGATTAGCACTACTCTTTTAAGAATTGAGCCCTTGACAATTTCCTTTGAAGCGGCCCCACTTCTTTCTCACACAGGCGATTTCTTAATAAAAAAATAACCCACCTTACTTTGCTTCAATTCCCATTGCATAAAATCATTAAAAGCATAGCTTACTGTTTTATTCTTACTGGCATCATTGTTTTCATCATAAGAATAGACAAAAGGATAGCCGTACCGTGATCCGACAAGATATTTTATAATTAGGTTATCTCTTTGAACCTAATTCTTGAAATCTCCATTCAGTTAGGTTGTGTTTTCCTTCGTAAAATAAATCTTTTGTTCATATGTGCTTTAGTCACACTCCTCTCGATGATTTTTCTACTAACTCTCTCTTTAACTCTAATGGTATTATGTCTACAACAAATATGTCTAAACCTACTATTATACATATTGTTGCATGCCTTCCAATTGTGAATTGATTATGACAATGTATGCAAATTACTGGTATAGTTTTGGCTATTTTGAAATCCTTCTAAGAATTCCACAGCCATTTTGTCTCTTCAGCACATTTGTCCATTTGCCATCATCATATGGTCAATTTTTCATGCCATTGTTTTGGTGCTAGCTTCAAACTATATAACGACTTTACTAATTTACAGACTTTCTTTTCTTGAGAGCTATAAAGCCTTTAAGCTACTCCATGTTGATTTCTTCACTTAAATCTTTATTTAGAAAGGTTAATTTTACATCCATTTGACACTCTCAGCTAGAAGTGAACCGACCAAACCCAAAAAAATTTTAGTCTAGTTCAATATTTTTTCTTGGAAAAAATTGAATATTTCAAATTGGTATAAAATCGAATACTCTGGTTCAGTTTTCGATTTGAAGTTTTAAGTTCAAAAACCAAACCGAAAAACTGAAAAAATAATTTTTAAATTAAAAAAATGCCACATGCCGTTTAGGGATTTGTTAAATCAGGCGAGATTGGGAAAAATTCGGTTCTATTTTCTTTGGGTTTCAGTTCTATATTCTATAAGTAAGAGGAAAAAAGAAACTGAATTGATTAATGTTGAAATTGAATCGAATAGAAATACCCAAACTAATTTTTAAAATTTCTCAAACTGAATCAAATTAAAAATTTTCAAATCAAACCAAATTGAATCGAACAGATGCCTATCCCTACTCTTAGCTCAATAAGTGTTTCTGATAATTCATGTTTTCAATCATTTGTGTGCACATAAGTGATGTATTGAAGAATATATGGCAACAGAAATAGCTTATGCAACATTAATGCCGAACCTTTAATTGATACTTTTCATCATATAACACTATAAGTAAAATGACCTATGATGACATGTGCTTGTGTGACAATTCTTGGGCTTAATCTCTTATATAACAAAAAGATGAGAGACTCGTGATAAAATTTGTTATATCATAAAAGTATGATAGATTTATGATTTTTTTTTTACTCTCAAGAATTAATGGCTAATTTGTGATAAAGATTTTGACTGTCAATTTGTGATACAATTTTTATTTTGACTTTATTTTATGTAAATTTGACTGAAAATTTTAAAATGAGTTTATTAAAAAAATTAACCAAAAATTAAATTTAAAAAAAAAGTAAAAACAACAGTGTTCAGATTAAAAGTAAATATAAAAATAATCTAAAAAACTTTAGCTCATATCATTTTTTTTTTTTCACTCTCGCTCTCACTCTCACAGGTCAGAGCAGCCCTTTGCCTGAAACCCTTGCACCAGCGCTGAACCATCAACAATGTTATCTCATCTCTCACCAGCAAATTTTCCTTGTCTCCCACTGTCGACTTTGTCCCTCACTACGAAACACACAGAAAATCCACCGAACGCGTGTTGCTTTAATTGAATTTTAAAACTCTAACTTTGGGTGGGCAAGCCTCAAAAAATTGGTTTGGTATGGATTTTTTGTTCCAGTTTAATATATTCTAATTGAAAAAAAAAAACGGAATAGTTCAATTTGAAACCGAGCCGAAAAGTTTGGTTCGGTTTTGGTTCAAAATTTCAGAACTGAAACCGAACCGATTTTCGAATGGTACTTTCGTAATTTTAAATACACACAGAGGTTTACCGAAAACACAGTTTCAAAATCCTACATTTTAGTTATTACCCAACAATCTGCCGAATTGCTGCCCCTGTCAATGACCAAATCTGGCCTCGCTGCCGCTGCCGATTCCTTCTGTCTTTGCTTCTTTCTGGCTTTGTTGTGGTCACTGCTTCCTTGGTTTCATTTCGTTATTTTAATTTGAATGCATTCTATTAATAGATCAAACTCACCCTGTATTATATATATATATATATTGAAAATTTTTTATGTTTATTTTTTCTTCACAGGTAACTGAGTTTGTGTGATTGTGTTCTGTGTTCTGTGCATTTAATAAAAATGGTGAAAATTATGTATTTGTTGTTGCAGAGAGCAGATTGCCCAGCTTTAATTGCTGAACCTTGACTCCAATCGGTTACTGTACCATTAAGTAGATTCGTTGCCACGCCGTTAAGCAGAACTGTTACTGAACTGAAATCGTGGGTTCCAGTTTGGTTATTGTTTCCTTTAAGTGTTACTCGGTTTTTTAAATTTTCAAACTGAACTGAACCGAACTGCGAACTTCTGTATATACTGAACCGAGCTGACCCCCACCCCTGGAGGTGTAGTTCTCTAATTTGTTTACTGTGTTGATTAAGTCCGATTGTTTGGTTGATATGGGTAATCATCTTTTGCATGCCAATTTTGAGTAAAACTTATTGCCAAATTCAAACCCTACAGCTGTAGTTCTCAAATTTTTTCACTGTGTTGATTTTTTTCCTCAATTTCTCTATTTAAATTTATTGATTTGATAATCACATGCATTTTTCCATATTGCTCACTGTCTTCAAATTGGAGATTTCTCATGGCTTTGCAAAATATTGCTTCTTTGTATCTGGGGTTTTCTTAGCTTCAAGTTCTTGTTAATTGCTGTTGCAGTTAGCATTTAAAAGCTGGATCTTTATCTTGGCAATGCATTAAGCATAATCCGGGTCGTCTTGATTTTATTTTCAAGGCAGTGGAGTTGTTAATTTTAATTTTTATGTTTTGACTAGAAAGATGGCAATGGCCGAAAGCTGACCGCTTATGGAATATTGTAGTGGGTTTAAACTATTTTAAATTCAATCTATATACGAAATTATTAATTTTTACTTTTATTTTCTCATTTCTAATTGAAGGAATGACGTGAATTCCTTTACATGTTATAAATGTAGGGTATCAGAAACCTTTCTTGCGAGCTGTTGGATCTGAAGAATGCTGTGGAAAACTTTTGTGGTGATGTGCACCAAGTATTTGGCTTTCTTGAGGTAATAAACTATCAGTCTCACCCTCAAAGTTTTAGTTTTACTTTAAAGTTTTGCTTTTCAAAAAGGAGCAATGATATTGAAACCACAAATAACCATCATCCTTACTGGAATCGGAGGGGTGGAAAATGGGCTAGGCCAAGGTTAGGCCCTTAAAGCTTGGCCCAGCTTGGGCAAGCCATGCTTGAGGCCGCCATTCCCTTTTTTTAAGTTGATTACAGACTACCTAATTTTTAATTCCACCATTCCCTTCTTTCAAAGCCTTACAAATTGCTTATTTGAAGATTCAATTCATGAACCTTTTATGTATGCGGGTATTCTTCAATTTAAGGAAACGTAATGGATCTTGATAACTTGTACCGATTGATCATCAATTAATCATACACAATTCAGAGGAAGTAGGAATAATGCCTTAATCCACTTGTGGATTTAATACTAACAATCGATACATTTATGGCATGCGAGGCGGTATGGTTCCTTTAGAAAACGAAGCGCTATTTGCAGCAAAACCCTAAGTGAAAAATTTTTAAAAGAAAAAAAGAAAATGTCACAACCCTCTTTATATTATCTTGTGGATGCTACGACGTTGTTTTTTCACTGCCCTATTTGCCAATAGCTATTGCTGGCGCTTAAATTTTACGCACCAGACTTTAATGGCTGCTTTTCCAAGATAAGTTTAATCATGACGCAACAAATTACCCAGTTTCCTAAACACTAAATTTAGATTAGAGACATTGTCCAACGGCTATTTATTTTTCGTGCATGCATCAAACGGTTATATATATAATTGCCTCAGCATAACATACGGTGTTTTCACGCATACAACAAAATTGCAACACTACTTGATTAGCAAGCAACTGAGAGAGTTTCCAAATCCTACGTTTTTCAGTTTCCAAATTCTTCTCTCATTCATCAATTAAAACCTACCCGCCAAAAATCTTCTTAAACCCATTCAATTCAGTCTCGACTTCTGATTTCTTTAATTGCTTTTTGTTTCCCAGAACACCAATATAATGCCTCCTCACGTTGGATTAAGATTTTATCCAATAGAATAGGAACTGCTGGAGTTCTATCTCCTTCACAAAATTACTCAAAACTCTAAGCTCTATCGAGCTGACAATGATATTCCTATGAAAGATTGCAATCTCTATGGTCCCGAGGAGTCGGACTTGATTTGAGATTTGTACGGAGGAGACCAATTAATGGCGGGTCAAGCATTCTACTTCTTTACTTAGTTAAAGAAGGCGTCTCCTAAGGGTTCGAGATTCAACAGAAAGATTGGCATCGATGCTTGGCAGGGTGAGGATGGAGCCAAGCCTGTTCTCGCTGTTGGCTCTGAAGATCAAATTCAAGGGTTCAAGAAAAGGTTTAGGTTTAAAAGTTGAAAAAAACCTGCAACATAATGGGAGGTGGATTATGCATGAATTTACCATTAATCCAGCCTTGTTAGGTGATCAATTCTCGCATAAAGCACTCGATTTTGTTCTCTGCCGCGTGAAAAAAAACGAATTGGAAAACCACTCGGAGAAAGCCAATTTATGTGGGAAGCCGAGGAAGTCGAAACAAGTCGACGAGAAGAGCGACTCTGGAAAGAGATCTTCTGGTTCCAGGAGAAAGCAAAATGAAGTAGTGACCTCCAGCAGCCACATTGATCACGATGATGAGTGCTTTCAGAGCAAGTGCTTAAAGGCTCAACAAAATTCAATTTTGATAGAACAAAGCAACTCACCATGTTCGAGTAGCAGTCTGAACACAATGGAGTACCAAGGGGAGATCATACACTCAGTGCCTGAATATTCGACTCTCTTTGACGTTGAAGGATATATGGCCAGTCTTGTCCAAATCCTAGAAGAGGATAAGCATGATAAGGGCAGTCAAAATGGTCAACAGAGGGCTGAAGCAGAGGCAATCTGTATTCAACAGAACCAAGCAAATGACATCCCATGCTCTAGTAACACCAATGTGCAGATTGTGGAATTTGAAAGGGAGATGTTGTACTTATTGTGTGAAGTTTTTGAAACATTTTATGTGGAAAGGTGTTCGTCTAGTTTGGATTAGATCGTAGAGAGTGAGTGGACTGAGGGTCATGGTGAAGCAGTAGTCCTGAACAACTAGCAAGAGGCTGTTGAAGAAGAGGTCGTTTTGGCTCAACAAAACGATCTAATTGGGTTGCTATGCCTCGAAAATATCTTGGAAATTATGGAATCCGAAGTGGAGATTGATTCTTTACTTGAAAGACTTGTTTTTGATGTGTAAAAAATTTTGTCTGGACTTGATCAAACTGCTGAACCTTGGGATGAAGAAGGTGGAAAACTGCAAGCTATGGCATGGGAAGAGGAGACGGCGCCGTTGCCTGTAGAGTTTCTACGAGGGTCAATCAACTGCGTAATGCAATTGCAAGCAACGCACCAGAAAGGAGTGGGAAATTCTAATCTCACTCTTGCTCTCTCTGCTTTGCCATCTGATTTTATGAAAGCAGTACTTGGATTGCTTGTCTATGTTATGTAAACAGTGTTTCTTTTTCAACACACCAGAAGAAGTAGAGTGTTTGACCTGTCATTAATTGATCTCCTCCGTATAAATCTCAAATCAAGTCCTACTCCTGGGGGCCATAGAGATCGCAATCTTTCACAGGAATATCATCGTCGGCTTGGTAGAGATTAAGGTTTTGAGTAATTTTGTGACGGAGATAGAACTTAAGCAGTTCATGTTCTGTTGGAAAAAATCTTAATCCAACGTGCAGAGGCATTGTGTTGGTGTTCTGGGAAACAAAAAGCGATCGACGAAATCAGAAATCGAGACTGGATCAGACAGGTTTACGAAAATTTTTGGTGGGTAGGTTTTGATTGACGAATGAGAGAAGAATTTAGACACAAAAAAACGTAGGATTAGGAAACTCTCTCAGTTGTTTGCTAATCAGTAGTATTCGATTGTGTTGTGTGCATGAAAGCGCCGTATGTTATGCTGGGGCAATTATATAAATAATCGTTTGATACGTGCGCAAAAAATAAATAGCCGCTGGGCGATGTCTCTAATTTGAATTTAGTGTTTAGGAAATTGCGTATTTTGTTGCGTCATAATTAAGTTTATCCGGGAAAAATAGCTGTTGAAGTCTGGTGCGTAAAATTTAAGTTTATCTGAGAAGTGGCATCGTGGCACCCACGAGATAATATGAAGAGGGTTTGTTTTCTTTGTGACATTTTCTTTTTAAAATTTTTCGCTTGGGGTTTTGCGGCAAACAGGGCTCGTTTGTTGTTGTTTCGCTGCAATCACTGCTCCGTCACGCTGCTGTCTACTCTCTACTGCTTGTTGCTGTTCCGGTAAGTTTTTGTGCTCTATTTCTTTATTCAATGGATACCACAAATGTTTGATCATATGCCTATTTGTGTTGGTGTTAATAAGTTATCGTATATGATCATGTTTTTTTTTTTTGCCTTTTTGGATTTTAGTTCTCAGTTTCTATTTTTTAAATTTTTTCTATAGTTGAACATGTCCATGACTTTTTTCAAGAAGGATTGAAGAGGATTTATTTTTAAAAATTCCTTTTCTTATTTTTTATTTTCTTGTTTTCTTTTTCATGAAGGTGTTGATTGTTAGTACTAAATCCACAAGTGGATTATGGCATTATTTCTCCTTCTTTCGAATTGTGTATAGTTAATTGATGATCAGTCAGTACAAATTATCAAGATCCTTTACATTTCCTTAATTTAAGGTCACTCGTTTACATAAAAAGTTCATCAATTGAATCTGAAGCAACTTGAAAAGCTTGAAAAAATGGAATGGTGGAATTAAAAATTAGGTAGTCTATAATCAATTTAAAAAATGAAATATTTTTTCCCTCAAATTTCAAAAATTCAAAAATCCAGGGTGTGCTTTGGTGTCCTGGCACAGGCTAATGGGGGCCTTAAGCATGATTTGCCCTAGTTGGGTTAGGGCTTGAGGGCTTGGCTTGGGCCAAACCCATTTTCCGCTCCTCAGATTCCAGTAAAGACGATGGTTATTTGCAATCTCAATATCATTGCCCTTTTTCGTGTAACTTTTCAACTTTTTTTTTAATATGTTTTCAATTAATACTTCATTTCTCGATCATTGTCTTTGTTATCTCTATCGGTTTTGATCTTAAGTATTGAGTCTTCTATTACTGCAAAATATTTATTCAAGTTTTAATCAATTTTTGTTTTCTATATCAGATATTGTATGGAATCTCAACATGGTCGACTTTGTATTTATTATAAAGTGGCAATGTTGTTGATGTTCTTTTCCGCCATTGGCATTCAGGTTGGTTTGGGTTGTTATATTCTTTAATTTGACGAATTCATAAACTGATTACTTTTGTGCCAGTGGAGAGATTCTAGAATACCTTTGTTGTGTTACACCTATTTAAAAACTCATCATGTAATTGGTATTTAATACAACAGAGGTATTCTAGAATCTCTTTTGCCAGTGGATGTGTGTGCTGATGTTGTTAATTTATTGCGTTTTTCTTTCTCTTCCACCAACCAAGAAAACCCTTCTTTGGGGTTTGCTTTGTACTGCCCACTTTTATTTTGTACTTATTAAAACAATTGGGAATGGAGATTTCTCTTTGTTTCTGTAGGGATGGTATGATATCCAGAACTGTTGGTTGATCATCGGTCAGTATGGAGAGGATGTTGGTGGTATTCACTGAGCCAAGCTAATTTTCAGTGGTCAATAATGGTCACTGACAGCCAAGGATTACTTGTATGGCTGTGGACATCTAGGAAGTTGTCATGTTACTATAATTGCTATTGCTTGATGACATGCTGGCTAAAAAAACAAGTTTGCTGTTCTTGAGATTGAGACTGTTAATTTGTGGAATATCTTTTTGCACCTCCTTCAGTATGTGCTCAGTGTACTATGGACAACGTTGTTGATTATGTTCTTCTAAAGAACATGTTATTGTTGTAATGTTATCATATTTGTGAAGATGATTGCTATTACAGTCTTGAAGAAATTGTAGATGCCCCTTATGTTAAATGTGTATGGATCACCATCACTCCGTCAAGGCTTGCCCCCAAAAAAAAAAAAGAACTGATTACAGAAATAAGGACATAGCATAAAAATATTACAATATCTCAGATCAGGATAATTTGGTCAGTTTTCTGACTTAATCTCTTATATTTTCAGGAGCGAAGATGCGAGGCAAATTCTGATGTCAACTACAATAACAATGCTTTTTCAAGTTCCAAGAAATATCTGATGACTTCTTATTTTGGAAAATATGAAAAATTGCTCGATTCAAATTTCGAAGAATTCATTGCAAATGAATTGCGTACTAGCTTCTGTGAAGTTCTACCAGATAATACAAGTTCTGTTATAAGACGATCAGTTCTGCTGCGCCATTTGATTGGTGAAGGTTCTCATCGGAATCTATTATAATCTATGAGATTTTATGTTGACTCAAAGTCCTTATCTCAACTGCCCTTTCACAAGTGTGAGCTCATAGTCATTGAAAGACTGCCCTCAGGAATCTTTGCTGATCCATTTGAGCTGCAACATCTTCACCAGCGTGGTGGTAAACTACATTGATATTTTGTGATAAAATTTTCGAAACTGCTCAAAAGCATGCTTATTGTTTTGCTTACCTTTGTGATGTTAATCATTCCATGCCCATTTTTCTGTAGTTTTAACAGATGTAGCTGTTTTTGGAGATACAAACTTGGAATTACCTTCATTTCGTTCCAACCGGTCTGCTGTTGAAATTCACATGAATGTTGGTTCCAATAGGTTTTTGAGTCAAAAGGATGGACTGGAAATTAAAGTACAGCTTCCACTACATGCACGTTATCAGGTGAGCAAAAGGGAGATCAGGAAATGGATAACAGAATTTGGAACTTTTCACTTTAATTGCAGTGTCTCTTTCTTGTGGACTTAAAAAAAAATATATAAAAAGATATAAAATAATACATCAGGCATTCTTTTAAAAAAGTTTGCATTCAAAGTTTTAGTTCTTACTATTAATTCTTTCAGCTCCCTTTCTAGACTAGTTACAATTATATTTGATGCATGTTCAAATTAGTTTTCAACTGTTGTCAGTTATTGCGTCTTTTCTTTAGAAATTATTGTTGTTATTTTTTTTTGTGCAGAATTGTTTTCATTATTTTTGGGTGTTTTAATTTGAGGTTTATGCTTTGGTTGGATTTGAGGGATTAAATTGTATGTTGAAGTAAAGAGATTCAGTTGCTGCAATCCATTAACAAAATTAATTCGCATTTCAAAAAGTAAATGAATGTGATCAAGTATTTTCAAGATTTTACTTTTAATTTGCATGTTTAGATTGCAGTTTATACTTAATTTTGTCCTCTTGTTATGCTTTTATATTAATAATATATCTTCGATTGTAGTTATTATGTTCCTCATTAGATGCTTCACGTTTACTAACAAAATTCTCGGAATTGTTGAAATGACTTTAAAGGATTTATACTGAAATTTTGTAGGTAAATGATCTATGGAACACTAATATAATTTTTGACTCAAGTCTGTTGTAAATTTCTGGTTTTGCTCCTGGACATTACCATGACATAAACGTGCTGCAGAGAAGTGTAATAATCACAATAATAGTCTGTTGCACTATGAAAAGTGAAAAACTAAGTTTGAATTGTTAGCAGTTTTCACCATCTGCTAATATAATCTTTATGAATGTAAAATTTAAGTGTCTTATAAGGTTTGCTGGTGTTTTACATTTTTTGTTTCTTTTCTTTCTTTTTCTCATTTTCCTTTTCTGTTTCAATTTACACAACTTCCTAAATATAGCTGCATTGACTCTGGCAGTAGTTGCCCTGCTCCTGTATTCCTCTTTCATACCTAGGCACGTCTCTCTCTCCTCTCTTTTTTTTTTTTTAACATTGGCATGTTTTACCTTTATAATGTTCGAGTGAACTAGTTACCTAAGAATGGCTGAATTACTACAATAGGTAAAATGAGAAAATAAAAATGAATGGTCTATAAGAGAGGCCTACAATTTCACCTAGAATGTCCGGCTTTTGTACCAGTTTGTTGTATATTTCGAAATATTTTTCCATTCTTGATTATTGACGACTAGTTGCCAAGTCCAGAAACAAAGCAAACTACAAATATTTTTACGACTCTTCAACATCTATAAAGATATGCAGCAGTTTGATACTTGTGTGCCCCTCTTGATTTCTTCCACACGTGAGACCTGATGTCTGATTCGACCCGTAGCTATATCATCATTAGTTTTGGCTTCTCTTAGATTAGTTTTAGCTTTTCTTAGTGCTTCTCCTAGTTTCAGTTACCAGAACTCTCTCTTAGATTTCCTAAGAATGTCCTAGTCTGCAAGTGTAAAATAAAACAGGATAGTCATACATGCATAATGAGATGTCAAGATTTAAGGAATTGATGCATTGATATGTGCGATAAGATGGTTGCTTTTATTGGAAATTGAAATAATCTAGATCACATTAAGGTAATCATCTGTTGTGTACTTGTGTTTATCATCAATGTGGAACGCTATTGACAACTTGAAAATAGTGGAGGATATATCAGAATTTCTGACCGAAATTTCACTGTCATACAGCCCTTGGATGAATCTGGCTATTCACAGGTAGAATTTGGTGATCCAGATTTATTCTTACGCTGCTGCATCGAAGGAAAGCTGCAGGATCAGAGCTGTTTATTCATCCCAACTTCTGAAAATGCGGAACGTAAAACTGGTCGTGCAGTGTGGAGAATACCTTCTGGGATTAAGAGTCATGCAGTGTTTGTTTCTGTTGTTACTTTTGTTTCAGCCTTCATATCAACCATTTTAATTGTCTTGACATCTTTTTTTTGTTCAGACTTCAAAGCATGCAACAGTTTAAAATGTTCCTAATTACTTAGGGTAGTAAATGTATAAGACTTTTTAACGTTTGTTAGATTATATCCATCCAGAAAACCAAGAGTTCCAGCTCCACTGTTGTATTTCGATCTAAAATTTGGTTTCAGATCGGTTTGAGTTTTGCTTGCGTTCGGTGTGAATCTTGTCTAACTAAACAGGACCAAAACCGGTAACCCGTCTAGTTCCCCAAATAAACAAAGTGCCCACATGGTGTAACCAATTGGTGACATCTGTTTAGCTATGTTACAAGTTACTACAGCAAATTTAAAAAAAAAATATTGTATAATGCTTAAACAGAAAAAAAATTTGAAAGCAAAAGGCAGAAATCAAAATCAAAATAACGAAAACAGAAAAAAGATTGGGTTTTATTTCATACTTTTGGAAAGTCAGTCTGGTTTTATCCTATGATCATTATTTTTAAAATCACAATGATCACTGCAACTCTTTGTTTTTTACGCTTTAATACTAAATAGGTGCCTTGAATCTAATATCTAAATATCAGTTGTTCTCGGCATCCTTTTTGCAAAATATAATGAGTAGCAAAATTGTCATATGCAAGTCCAAATGATTCTCAATGAATTATATTTTATATTTTTTCTACTTTCAATTTATTTATTTTAATGTTATTTATCAGATTATTATTTTTTTATAACAATTTGAATAACAGATTTTGATTTTAGAATAGAACCAACAATTGATAACACCCAAGCAACTCAAATATTATATAGCTGTACTAGAATGTCTTACACATGCTCCTCGGTAGGGGTGGGCATATCATAGGTTTATTCAAACCCAAACCAAAGAAAATAATTTGGATTGGGTAAATCATGGAAATGGGTTAAATTTTAGTTTTTTGTGTATAAAATTATTTTATAATAGTTTGGCTGTGGTTAATCTATGGGTCAAGAATTACTACAATCCACCACCACCCTAATTGTTTTTTTTTTTTTCCCTCTACACTACCAATGTTCGTCTATGTTGTAATCATATGTTGTAATCATTTATTAAATTTAAACTAATTTATTACTACAATCCCTAAATCTCTATTAATCCTGCAATAAAAAGAACATCCTTTGCTTTTAATTTTAATCCCCTTTGTATAATGTCCTTTTTCACCTGCACCATTATCTGTCCATTTTCTATTAAATTTATAACCAATGAAGGTGGTCCTAACCAATAGATGCCAGCAAAAAAATCGAGGAATCGAATGAATTGAATTGACAATTTTGATTCGGTTTACAAATTTAAAAAAAAAATCTATTCAATGAATTAGACGCAAAAAAAATAATAATAATAACTTCGGAGCTAGATAACTACAAAAAATTAATATTTTAAAGTTAAAATAATTTATGATTATCAAATTTAACAACAGAGTTTAGATCAAACATTATAATTTTTTTTTTTGGTTATTCATTTATTGGTGAAGGAGTGGACTCAATTGATCATTGAATTTTATTTTCATTCTTTTAATTTGGTGTTTATGTCATGTTCATGGAAGTTTGTTATTGGAGTTTAATTTAATTCTTTCTTTTAATTTTTTATCCACAATAATTTTCATATTTTAATATTAATTTAATAATTAATCATAAATAATTATTATTATAATTTTGATATAATTAAATTTATTAAAATAAAAAAATATTTTGATTATAAAATTCTATCCAAACCCAAATGGTTTGATTGAGTTAAAAATATTTGGGTTAGTTTGGGTTGGATCTAAAATTTTATGGTTTGGTTTGGGTTGACTTAAAAGCGGCCAAAACTATCTCTTACCCTCTCGGCAATGATTCTTCATGAAACAACATTGGCAAAGAGATTAGTATGAGATCACTCTTTTTGTCGCAAGTGTATCTCATCTTAGCTTGCTCCCAAAGCAATTGAGGCCACAACACATGTGAGAAAGCCAGAGTTCACCTGATGATATATCTTTCACATTTTCAAGTGAGTGATTATGTTGGAGGGGCAATTTCATAGAAAAGTGCAAAACAGTTTATTATAGATGCGTTTGGTGCATGCTTTGAGACCACTATTCACGGAGTATGGCTGCGAAACTTTATTTTAGGACTTTGTTTTATGCAGGTTTGATTAGAAATCCTAAATTGAGTTTATTAGACAAAAATAAACCAAAGATTAAAAAGTCATTTTTCTAAGTGTTTAGCTAAACATATTTTCAATCTCATTCTCACGAGTCACAATAGCCCTTCGCCTACCAGCATTGAACCACCAGCAATGTCATCTCGTCTCTTGCAAATAAATTTTTCTTGTCTCCTGCCGTCGGTTTTGTCCCTCATTGAGAATCATGTGGAAAATCCATTGAGACTGTGCTGCCCTCATTGAATTTCAAAACCCTGATTGAGAAACCTTCATTGGTTAAGCCCAACTATTTGATTGATACAGGTAACCTTCTTTTGCATATTAGTTTTGAGTATAACTTCTTGTCAAATTCCAACCCTAGAGGTGTATTTCTCAAATTTGTTCTAAAGGTTCTTTTTTTTTTTTTTAAATTTCTCTAGTTAAACTTATTGATTTGTTGTAATTACTGAAGCCTATAACTATAACACGGCATGGGTTTTGTTCTTGAGTATTGCTAATCATATGCATGTTGCCATATTGTTCAGTCTTCAAAATTAGAGATTTCTCATGGTGTGAAATAGTCAAACTTCTGCTCCAATCATAAGAATTGATTGCTATACAGAATAAAGGCATAAACGTTAGCAAATTATCACTACAGAAACCATAAATACTCACATAACATGTAGGTAAATACTAGTTCATTGGCACTTTTTTTTCCATTGCATACGCAAGGAGGGTGAGTGTTAAGTATAGGAGAATGCATATTTATAAAGGGTGAAATTGTCATTTTGTACTCCAAGTCTCACAAATATTTCTACTTTATGTGCTTAAATCTTTTAAGCTTTTATTACGTGTGCTTTATTATAATTTAAGGATTTTAGGTATTTCAGGGATCTTTTGGCTATTTCATGACTAACGAGAAGTCAGATAGTAAAACAAATGACATTTTTTAACTCAAAACAATTGAAAATCTTAGAAGGAGCATAAAGGGGTATTCAGTACTGTTCATGTATACAGTACTATTTACAAACAAGGCACTGTTCACATATATGGTATGATAACGTGGTATTTGAAATACTAGTTATGCAACCCAAGAAGGGGGGTGAATTGAGATTTTAAAACTTAAGCTAAATAAAACATACAACAATTCAATCTACTGTCTTAATGAAATCAGAAACAATAAAATTAATAAAGTATAATAATAAAAGAGTAAGGGAAGAGAGAACAAACACAATGATTTTTTGTGATTCGGCAATCATCGCCTATGTTCACGCCTCAAAGCACACTAGACTCGAGAATTTCACTAAACGAGCCTCCAAGGCTGCAACAACCCTTACAATTGACTTCTAAGGTGTCAATAGACCTTCACAATAAGAGATTATTCCCAACCTCTTAACCTAAGTGCATCCCAACACTTACAACCTCTCAACTTGATTTTACAAAAGGATTACAAAAATTCTCTCACACAATATGTTTAAATATAAATGAAAGCCTAATAAATGTGAATAAATGAAATGAATATACAAAGTTTATGCTCTATACTTTCAGAGAAATGCTCAATGATAACAATGGTTGCATTACTTAAAATGGATTTGATTTGAGCCATTTTATAGTTGAAGAAGAAAATTAGCTGTTATTGACTTTCTGGTGATAATTGGCTTGCCGCTTTGTGAATCAGCTTATTGATTTGTGAATCAGCTTGCCGCTTTATGTCACTGTTTTATTCAAATATTTTAATTTTTGCACATCCGATTTGCCGCTTTCTGAATCCGATTAGCTGCTTTTATTTCAGAGAGTTTCTGTCCATAACCGGTTTGTCGCTTTCTAAATCCAGTTAGCCGCTTGCTGTAGTGAAATAAGTATTTTCTAAAATTATAATTTTACCCTAATACTTTCTAAAATTTAACTATGACCTAAATATTTATAAAACTTTGCAAATAGGTCTATTTTTAGAATTTTAAAACAATACTTGTTGATTTCAAAGTTTTCAAAACTTCTCAATTTAAACCATAAACTTGAAAACAACTAATTTCATAAATCATTTTCTTATTATAAAAATATAATGTGTAATTCTTTATTTATTCAAAACATGTGGTTTGTTATAATCAAAATCAATATTTTATAGTCATATAGGCTAACAGTATTGATCGATGACGTGGCAACATCCTATTAGTCTAATGGTGTGGTATTAAGTGATGATGTGGCAGGATTCTATTGGACTAATATATTTATGTGGCGTTGATAGATGATGTGGCAACATATTATTGGACTGAAATGATGATGTGGTGCTGACTAATGATATGTTCCAAACAATCAAAACTTGCCACATGGCCCAACCTGAGTGTCCAAATTATTTTTATCTGACGATCATGATTTATTTATTTAAAACCCTTTAAATATATTTTTTAACTCTATTTTCTGTAATTCTCTCTCCATCTTATATTTTTTATGTATTTTAATAAAATTATCATTTTACCCTTAGTTCAATTATGAGTGGCTAATTTGGTTTTAAGCTTTAGTTGAAGGTGAAGCCTCAACATGATTCATGAGCTTAATTTGTAAGTTTATTTTCTTTTTCTCTCTAATTTATGTGGTTGTTTTGACTCATTGTCAACAGTCAATGTATCTTATCTAGATTTTGCACAATATATCAGCTCCGTATTGAAAGATCATTACTGTCTGGTAGAATGAACACTTAGCACCATATTTATTAAAGAAAAATTCTCCTATAGTATTTTATGGGTCATCTTGACTCAGTATCAACAGAAAGTGCATCTAAGCTATTTAGTGGACTATCTTGCCATGTTATTGACAGAAAATTATTATCGTCTAGCACAACGTGTTCTTAACAACACCACATAGTAGTGGAAGACCATTACTCTCTGGCACACTAAGCGCTTGATAACTATCTTGCCATGTTATTGACAGAAAATTATTATCGTCTGGCACAACGTGTTCTTAACAACACCACATAGTAGTGGAAGACCATTACTCTTTGGCACACTAAGCGCTTGATAACATATTTATTAGAGTGAAGATTATGAGGAGTAGAAGTAACCCCTAATGAATTAATTGGAACTAAAAGGAAATATTAAACTCATGGTGAAATGTTGAGTGCGAATTCAAAGACTCAAGCGCTTTATTGCATAGTGTTCGTCTATGATTCATTCCGGCTATTTTATTTTAAATCTTAAGATAAAAAAAATTCACTTCCAACCAACTCGTATACACACTTAGAAAATTAACCCTACAGATAATTAAATCTATTTTCTTGTGGATTGACATTCGTCACTACAAATCTATACTACAATAGATTCATACGCTTATGAGTATAATAAACTTTTCACAATAGTGAGGTGATACATTTCCATGGGAGTAACCTAAAAATGATCAAATTGATTAAGAGATGTAATATAGGACATACAAATATAATGTGACATGAATGAATTTTAGAACCGGAAATCTCTTCACTTTGATATATCCTAGGCAAAAATGTCGATGAAGAATGCCGATTCACAAATTCACCATAAATAGAGACAGTAACTTCATTAAAGACAATAAGCAATAATTTTGAGTAATAATTCATAAAAATTATTTAAAGCTAATTTAATATGAAAGTAAAAAATTTAATAGATAATTCCATAAATAAAAAATTTAATAGATAATCCCATAAATAAAAAATTTAATAGATAATTCCACAAATACCTTTCCGGAGCATATCTATCTAAAGTATAGAGTAACAGGATCATTAGCTTGAAACAAACTAACTTTATACTTGAGATTTTTTCCGAAGGACACTTGATCATATGGTGAAAATTGATACCGTCCTAGCCTACGATTCGTATTTGGTGGAGTCAGCCGTACACTCACACTAGAGGATGTTTAAGGCTCTTACCTAAAGTCAACTAGTTCAGCTATATCCTATAGAAAATAAATTTAAATTTAAAATCATTTATCATTGAATTATCATAGAAATGAAATTTATAATACGAAATCTACAAACTCTACCTCATCTTGGAGAACATGTTGTTGGATGGAGATATAACCTCCTACGAAGTGGGGAGGGTCTTTAAGAATTTTGCTACTGCTTCACTAGTCCCAATTAGGCCATCGGTTTATTATAGTTTAATTTGCACTCCATAGAGCCCTCGTGACTAACCAGAAATGTTTTATATTTCCCATTAGTAGTTGGCTAGGTTTTTTCAAGTGGACATATAGGTTTTAGAATTTTGAAGGTTACAAATGGTGATGGATCAAATGGTTGATCTAATGGTGCACTATAAGGACGGCAATTGTTGAGTGTTAGAAAGTGTATATTTATAAAGGAGAAAATCGTCATTTTACACTTCAAGTCTCACTAACATTGTTATTTTTATTTATTTAAGTATTTTGTTATTTAATTACGTGTGTTTCATTATAATTAGTTATTTTATGTATTTTAGGGGTATCACGATTGTTTCACAATGAACGAGTGATCAGACAGCAAAACGGACGTCACATTTGAACTTAGGACGATCGAAAACTTTAGGAGGAGCATAAAAGGAAAAATGTCACTGTTCACATATACGGAACTATTCATACGTATAGTACTGTTCACATATACGGTACAAATAGTGTTACTGTGCAAAAACCGGTTTACTGTGCAAATAGTGGTCAAACCGTGTGAACTGTGCAAAAACCGGTTTACTGTGCAAATAGTGGTCAAACCGTGTGAACTGTGCAAATAGTATTACTGTTCAAATAGTGGTACATTGTTGTTGATGACGTGGCGCAACTCACGGCGTCAAACTGCTTTTAATCCGATGGTCATGATTCACTCAATGTACTATAAAAGGGGCTTCCCACAATTTGATATCCTCAATTCATTTCTAAGCTTAGATTTTTGTAATTCCTTCTCTTTCTTGTATTTTCTACGTATTTTAATAAATTTCCATTTTACCCCTAGTTCAAATATGAGTAGCTAATTTACTTTTAAGCTTGGGTTGAAGGTGAAGTCTCAACATGTTCCATGGGCTTTATTTGGTAAATTTATTTTCTTTTCCCCTCTAATATTTGTGGTTGTTTTGACTTTTAGGTAACAAATAATAATAGTCTTGTCTAGATATCTGGTTAAACCCCAAGACCCTAGTACAAGGTTATTATTATTTGGCACGATAAGCCCTTAGCACCATATTTATTTGAGCGTGGTTCATGAGGTGTGGAATCCCCCCTCATGATTTAATTGGTATTAATATGGAATATTTAGCCCATGGAGCATGTTGATGCAGATCCGGATACCCAAGTACTTTATTTCAATAGATTTCGTTTAAGTTATTCCTGCTATTCCAATTTAATTTCTAGCATATTTTAAATTCCTTTCACTATCAATCCAACCACTCATTTAAAAGAAAATTAATTCTGCACATAATTAAAATCAACCTCCTCGTGGGATCGACACTCGTCACCATTAATCTATTCTACAATAGATTCGTGCGCTTGCGAGTTCAATAAAATTTGCACAACAAGTTTTTGGCGCCGTTGCCGGGGAGGTAAGTATTTTAATTCGTAGAGTTAGTTTTTTTTTAATATTTATTTATTTTAGTTGCTCTCTTGTAATTGTTTTTTCTCCTTTTCTCATTTAAAAGAAAAAGAAATTAAGGTTAGAATTTCATTTTCTCTTCTTTAAATTTGTGTAATTTAATTTTCCTATCATTTTCTTTGTAATTTAATTTTGTTTATCTTGTTATATTTCTTTGTAATTTATTTTAATTTTAGTTAATATTTGTTTCACGTAATTTCTTTTTCTTATAGCAATTGAGTGTGTTTTCATAGTAAAGTTATAACAACGTGGCAAGGTTAGTATCGTAATTTCTCCTTCTTCTTTATTTTTATTTGTTTTGCTTTTATTTATTTTATTAACTGCGTGCATGGTGAAGGTCATTATCACCTAATCTTGAGCCTTTAGACCTTGAATTAAAAAAAAAAAACACACACCTGCATTTAAAAAAAATTGACATGGATTTGCAAAACCAGAACCACAGGAGAGGCCATTTAAGGACTATTTTAGTCCCTTAGCTAATTTGAGCACATCATGCATCAGATACCCAAATGTAGCTGCTAGGAGTTTTGAATTAAAACCTAGTGTGCTAAATTGTCTCCCTACATTTTATGGCCTAGAAAATGAGGACCCATATAATCATCTGAATGATTTTCATGCTATTTGTCAAACTTTTAAATATGAGAATTTTTCAGATGATGATGTTAAACTTAGATTATTCCCATTTTCTTTAAAGGATAGAGCTCGTTCATGGTTTAATACATTGCCTGCTAATAGCATTACATCATGGGAACAAATGGTAACTAAATTTTTAAATAAATATTTCCCAGTTCATAAAACCAATGCTATTCGCAGGGAAATTTCAGAATTTACTCAAAGAGACGACGAGCAATTTTTGAGCATGGGAGGCGATTCAATGGGCTACTCTTGAAGTGTCCACATCATGGAGTGAAATGGCACCAATGCCAATACTTTTTGGAGGGATTATTGCCACATATGCAAGAATGGCTAATGGCGACCAGTGGAGGAGAGCTTATGTCAAAAAGCGCTTCAGAGATTTGGGAATTCTTCCAGCGACAATCGGATAATTCCCAACAACGGAGTCGATCACTCAGAAATACCAAGAGAATTAAGGGAGTTAATGAGGTTCACGTTGGCGAGTCAAGCTCAGGAATTAAAGAAGTCAAAGAGATGGTTGAAGGCCTTTCTCGACGAATAGCATCATTAACGACAGCCAACTCAACAGAACCACATGACCATGACTCATATTCAAATCAAGTCAATGCCATAGGAGTCATGAGAAAACCATCAAATTACAACCCATACTCCAACACATACAACCCTGGATGGAGAGACCACCCCAATTTTTCATGGTCTCAAGGATTCCAACAAAATGAACCAACAGCTCCACCTCGCAATTCTCAAATTCCTCAAATTCCTCAAGCCTCTCGGCCACCATTTAGACCGTACAATCAAAACCCAAACCATACTCGGCCCAAACCATGGGAGGATCGTTCGAGTCTGAAAAATCTCACTAATTCTAGAATCGAGCGTGAGAACCGCACCGTTGATGAAGCTGCGAAATGAGATGAGGCGGGCTTGACTCACAAGCCCAATCAATTTCAAACATCGAGAAAATGGTAGGACAACTTGCTTCTTCAGTTCAAAATTTGGCCATGACCGTTGAAAAAGGCAAATTCCCAAGTCAACCAGTGCCTAATCCTAAAGCAGTGCATGAAGCAAGTTCCAGTTCACCACAGCAGTATGGAGAGGTCAAAGCCGTCATGACCTTACGAAAAGGAAAAGAAGTTGACAACAAAGTGGAGATGCCAAAATCAACTCAGATTGTACCTGTGAATACTGAGGACCCATCACCAGAGGAGAATGAAGAAACCAATCCACGAGAATACATTCCTAAAGTTCCATTTCCTCAGAGGTTAGCTAAAGGGAAGAAAGGAAAATCCACAGGTGAGATTTTTGAAATCTTCAAACAGGTAAGTGTTAACATCCCTTTGCTTGAAGCTATAAAACAAGTGCCATCGTATGCCAAGTTTCTTAAAGATCTATGCACTAAAAAGAGAAATATTCATGTTCAGAAAAAGGCCTTTTTAACAGAAAATGTTAGTTCTATACTCCAACATAAAATGCCTCTAAAATTCAAAGATCCAGGCTCCCCCACTATCTCATGTAGTATAGGGAACCACACAATTGAGAATGCTTTGTTGGATTTAGGAGCTAGTGTAAATCTGTTGCCTTACTCTGTATTTGTGAAACTTGGACTGGGAGAATTACACCCAACTCCAGTGGTGTTACTGACTGGTCGGTCCACAAAAATCCTCGTGGTATTGTGGAGGCGTTCTTATTCGGTAGACAAGTTTTATTTTCTGTTTATTTCATTGTAATTGACACTCAACCGATCTGAGATTCAAATAAGCACATCTCCATTATCCTAGGCCGCTTTCTTGCTTGGCTGCCGATGCTCGCATTCAATGCGAGCTGGAAATATCGATTGTCCTTTGGCAATATGACCATGGAGCTCAATATTTTCAACATTGCCAAACAACCTCACAATGTGGATGATGGAATTGTTGATGTGGATTTAATAGAAACATCAGTTGATAATAATTTTCTGTCAAACTTTAGTGATGACCATTTACAAACATGTTTAACTCACTTTGGTTTGGATTTTGACATTGACAGATCAATCGATGAGGTCAATACACTACTTGACTCAGCACCATCCATGGACACAAATAAATGGAAGTCAAGAGTTGAACAACTAGTGCCATCAGAAAAGGAACTCAGCCCATCATCAGAATCACCGAAACTCGAGCATCGTGCGTACTGGGCCATCAAGAAATTCAATTTTGACATGCAACAAGCTGGCTCAAAAAGAAGATTACAGCTGGCCAAGATTTACAAGCAACGAATAAAAGTCTTTCACGACAAGAAAATTATGAGAAAATCAATTATGAGAAAATCTTTCACTCCAGGTCAGAAAGTGCTTTTATTCAATTCTTGCTTTTCCATTCCCAGGTAAGTCACGTTCTCGATGGTTTGGCCCATTTGTTGTTCACACTGTTTTTCCACATGGGGCAATTGAAATTAAGGATCAAAAGAACGGCGTTACTTTTAAAGTTAATGGTCAAAGATTAAAGCCATATCTAGAATACCAACCACATAGAGAGGAGAGTGAAATAAATCTGAGTGACCCACCAAGTTTAAATTGAGGTTTTTCTTTTCTTTTCGGTAATTTGATTTGATTCTTTTCTTTCTTTTGATTGTTCTTTTGCTGATTGAAATTATTTTTGTTTAAGTGTGTTTGTTTAACCATTATATTTTCTCTTATCATTTTAATCATGAGACAGTACCTCTTGTACACGATTAGAACACTTCAACGTATCCAAACTCATCTCAGAAAGCAGATACGATTTTGTAAATTTCATTCTATCTGGGATCTACAACCGCCAGAGTTAGTATTTCACGTTAAAGATCTAGAAAGACAACTCACAGAAATAGAGGATGGAATTTTTGATCTGGAATTGGAGCTTGAGGTAATTCGATAAGAGGACGATTTTAATTTGCTTTGTGTGTTTTAATTTATTTTTCTGTTTGTGTGTTTTAGTTTGCTTTGTGTGTTTAAGTTTGTCACCCCGGTGAAGAGGCGGATAACGGTACTCCGTGACAATCAAGTCGGTTACTTCAGTTTCCCACAATAAGCGATATTCGAGGCGAAGGCATGGACAGACGAGATTTTAGCAAAGCTTCACAAGCGATTCGCCTTCGCTTCCTCTTTTCAATCTATAAAGCCCGATCTGAGCGCATGCGATTGCTTATGAAGAATGGCATACTGCGACATCCATTTGGTTAATCGAGGCCAAAATGCGCTTGGCGGTGAGTTACCTCCTAAATTTATTGCATACATGCCTGGTTGTGGTAAAGGAAATTATGCGAGAAAGCAGACGAGCTAAAAGACTTTCTGTTGCTTGTCATAAGTGTGCGAGCGATATGCAATAAAAACCATGTTCTTTAGGAATGGTGTCGATAACGGAAGATAAGATTAAATTCATTAGGGATGGCTTGAATAAAGAGTCATTGGATAATATCCTTTGTCTTTTGAAACGCATCCAGGTGGATACGTCTGAAAAGCGATTCTCCGATTATGGCCATTATTCGAAAAAGAACGTGCACGATACGATCTCGGGAATCGACTATAAACGACCTGTTTGCGGTTGTAAGAAAAGCGGATGGGAAGCCTATCCTCGACCCATGAGGCGTTGGCCGTTCTGGGCGTAAAACCAGAGGAAGATGTGAGCCACGCTACTGTGAATATCCTTTTACTTTCTTGTTGTTTTTATTTCCGTTGTTTTACCATTCGCATTATTGCGCTTTAATAATTTTTGTTATCATTGTTTCTTTTCCTTTTTAAGCATTTCTTTTTGACTCTCGAGCCATGTGCCTTACGCGTTAATTGACATTGACATAATACCTCATACACAGCTGTGACCCGTTGTCACCAAGGTTCTTAAATATAATTTTTGTTGTTGTGCACTCACAAGTTGTTTTTTAGCAGTATCTTAATGGCAGTAACACTATTTAACAATTCAAGAACATTTGTGTACTCTCTGGATTTAACTATGGCAAACATAAAGAGTTCGTTGAGGCAGCCATAGATCTTGGTCGAAGAATAGCAGAGAGAAAACTGCACTTGGTGTATGGAGGAGGTGAGGTTATCCAAAATAGTCTCGAGCTGCTTATGTCGGAGGAGCCAAGTGTTAGGCATCATCCCAACAATCACAAAACCTTTGGGCATTTGTCTAACTCATCAACCTGGAGAAAAGTTAGTTGTCTCGGTATGCAAACGCATCGAAATGATAAATCATCTTGATGCTTTTATTTTCCTTCCGGAGATCTTGTAACTCTAGAGCACTAATCACATTAGCATCTTGGGCCCATCGAACATCCACAGAAACCCGGTTTGTTAAATGTCAATAATTTTATGATGGCTTTATCGCATTTCTTAACCATGCAATAAAACCTATTTCATTCCTTCCTCGATTAAAAATCTTTATTTGTGCACATCGCTAAAGAGCTACTTGATACATGTTTATCAATCGAGAGGCATCCGGGACGTTGTGTTGGAATGTTCAAATAATGATGGTAACGATGCTGATGAAAGTACAAATTAGATATAACTCTCCGCATGTAAATATTATCATAAGTGTTGCACTACCCAGGTGATGTCTTCTAAACTCTACTTCTTTCCTTTCAAACATTGAGGACAATGTTTCATTCAGGTTGGGGGGAGGGAATAGTTGACAATTGTGGAATATTGGTTAAGTTTTTACTAATCTTTTGTTGTAGAACTAACCATTTTGAATAGAAGATGGCTGAATATGGAGTGTAGTTACTCTAGAAACGCATCTTCTTAGTAAAAAAAAAAAAAAAAAAATTATTATTATGTTTTTCCTAACTTTTCTTTTTGACTTCTCCTTTATAAATATATGTTTTCAAGTTTTTAAGTCGAAGATGGTTGAATATGGAGTGTAGTGACTCTAGAAACGCATCTTCTTTAAAAATAAAAAAATAAAAATAAAAAAATAAAAAAAAAAAAAAAAAAAAAATTAGACATTTTTCTTTAATTTTTCTGCATGTATGTTTTCTTTTTATGTTTAGAATAGGTTGGGGGGTAGAATGTCGTTAAAAAAATATAAAAAAAAAATATTTGGTAATTTTGTGTGAATTTTTTTTTATATTGGATGATATGATGACTTTCGAATTTTAGTATTTGTATTATCTTTGGTCTTGAGTGATGTTACACCATGTTTGCTATTCTATATGTTGATGTTGGGGACAAATATGAGTTGCTTGAAGGAATGCATATGTCAAAATAAATTCCAAGTGAGTTTTTGAGCCTATTAATTTTTCTTGGAGAGTAACCCTTTTTGCCCATTATTCATGCAGCTTAGCAGTTTATTATTTTATACATGATCTCTAGATTTCCTTTAAGTCAACCCTTTAAAAAAAAAAATGTGTGTTGTTGCATCTAAAGGCCCACCTAACTAGTAGATATGGAAGATTATTTAGAGCTCTAAGAGACGATGGAAGGCCATCTTTGATCCGTTTGAGCCTTTCAAGCCATCCCTATTGTAAAATATCCATAGTTAGCCATTTTGAGCCTAAATAAATAAATTAAAAAAAAAAAGCTTTTTCTTTGTTAACTTATCATCCTGACCCACTCCAATTTGGAGTATTACCCGTTATAATACAAGTTCCATCACCTATTTATGTTTGAGAAAAAGGATAAATAATTATTTTGTTCAATAAAGTTGTGCCATATAAAAAAAAAAATTCAAAAAGAAAAAAAAAGAAAAAAAAAGGGATATACAATAGCAATAAATAAGCAAAACGCATCTTGTAATTTTCAAAAGTTCTTGAAATTTTTCTCAAACATATATATTTTGTTTCCCTATTTTCCTTTCTTTGTTAAGCCATGTCCCTAGCCTACGTTACGTCCTAATAAAAGTCCTTCTTGATTTTAGAGAACTATAGTCTGAAGTAAAAGCTAGTTATATGGGCTATTAAGATGTAGTGATGCATTTAAAAAAAAAAAGAATAAATTGGGTTGACTAGTAATTTATTTGAGGTCGTATTATTTCTAAGCTGTGGGCATATTTCTTTCATCTTGGTGAGAGTGTGTGGTATTTCTATATTATTTTCTCTCAATTCACCATTCATTGTAGTGACAATTTTTATTGGGTTTAATTTCTTTGTGAGAATGTCACTACTACCGGTGAGATTTTGGGGTTTGACATGTTATTCTTGAAAGTGGCCTGATTACTATAGTCTACTGGACTGATGCATGTGGATTGTTGATGTGGCTATGATATTTCTTTAGACTAGAGATAATACTTGTACTTTTCTTTGATTGCTATCATTAATCTGATTGAATAAACACGTGTGTTTAAAAAAAAAAAAAAATTGGTTTTGAATTTTATCTTCGCTTTATTTGCTAGGGACTAGCAATAAGCTGGTTGGGGGTGTGTTGAGTGTTAGAAAGTGTATATTTATAAAGGAGAAAATCGTCATTTTACTTGATATTTTATTTATTTAAGTATTTTGTTATTTAATTACGTGTGTTTCATTATAATTAGTTATTTTATGTATTTTAGGGTATCACGATTGTTTCACAATGAGCAGTGATCGAAGACAAAGCAGACGTCACATTTGAACTCGGGACGATCGAAAACTTTGGGAGGGCATAAAAGGAAAAATGTCCGTTATCACGGGCTATTCATACGTATAGTCTTGTTCACATATACAGTACAAATAGTATTCTTGTGCAAAACCGGTTCTTTGTGCAAATAGTGGTCAAGCAGTGTGTTGTGCAAAAACCGGTTTCTTGTGCAAATAGTGGTCAAACCGTGTGAGCTGCAAATAGTGTTCTTGTTCAAATAGTGGTACATTGTTGTTGGTGATGACGTGCGCAATCGCAGCGTCGGCTGACAATGATGGTCATGATTCACTCAATGTACTATAAAGGGCTTCCACAATTTGATATCCACAATTCATTTCTAAGCTTAGATTTTTTATAATTCTTCTCTTTCTTGTATTTTCTCGTATTTTAATAAATTTCCATTTACCCTAGTTCGAATATGAGTGGTAATTTACTTTTAAGCTTGGGTTGAAGGTGAAGTCTCAACATGTTCCATGGGCTTTATTTGGTAAATTTATTTTCTTTCCCCTAATATTTGTGGTTGTTTTGACTTTTAGGTGACAAATAATAATAGTCTTGTCTAGATACAGTTAAGCCGGCACCCTAGTACAAGGTTATTATTATTGTACGATCAATAACAACACCGTATTTATTTGGCGTGGTTCATGAGGTGTGGAATCCCCTCATGATTTAATTAGTATTAATATGGAATATTTAGCCCGTGGAGCATGTTGATGCGGATCAGGATACAGTACTTTATTTGATAGATTTCGTTTAAGTTATTCCTGTATTCCAATTTAATTTCTAGCGTATTTTAAATTCCTTTCACTATCAATCCAACCACTCATTTAAAGAAAATTAATTACATAATTAAAATCAACCTCCTCGTGGGATCGACACTCGTCACCATTAATCTGATTCTACAATAGATTAGATTAAACTGATGAGTTCGATAAAATTTACTGTGACATGATGGATTGAATCTTGCAGATCCATCTAATTCAAGTCCAATCAGATTGGATTTTAGTTGATTTAAAATGGATTTAGATTGGATTTAGATATTGATGTGTGGATCTAAGATAGATTTGGAATAGGTCCATATCTATTTTAATATCTAGATCCAGGTCTATAATCACCTATCATTTTATTTTATTTTAATTTATTTTAGAAATTTCTTAACAATTGTATAATTATAAATGATAATAAATTTCATTCATAGCATAGTGGTATTTACCATGTATTTAAAAATCTTAAAACTTAAATATTAGTTTTGCAAATTTAAATGATAATGGGACAAAAATAATTAAGGTTAACCAACCCCAAAGCATGCACATGTAGTATTCAAATTTAGGGATGACAATGGTACCCGTAAATCTGCAAATCGTTAATGGTGCTCATAGAACCAACTGGAATGGGTAATATTAAGCAACGGGACTTCAACCATACATCGTTTTGGGTTCAAATTCACAATGCACCAATTATGTGTATGGATAAAGACATAATGAAGAAGATTAGTGAAAATATTGGTAAGGTGGAGGAGGTAAAAATGAATTAAACAGGGGAATGTTTGGGGTCTTTTGCTCGTTTAAGAGTCTTGATAAATATAACAGAACTGCTGAAGAAAGGGTGCTATTAAAACTAGAAGATGGCAAGAGAATTTCTATCAGAATTACGTATGAAAAATTACCAGACTTCCATTTCTGTTGTAGGATAATTGGGCATCAATATAAGGAGTGTCTTGAGTACAAAAGGCAGCCGAAGGATGAGTTAATATATGGACCATGGATGAAAGCACTAAAAAAAATAGAAAGAGCCAAGCAAAAAATAGAAGAATTCTGGTACAGGAAGCAAAGGGCAGCACGATCAGCAACGAGAAACCATGAACAAGAAGAAAAGACCCAATAAAAAATGGATCAGGACACCCCAGGCATGATAGATGGATCCGGGGCAAGCCAACTTCACAACGACAACAGCACAAGGCCAATAAAGATCAGCCATGTGAAAGGACCAGCTAAAGGCTCATTAATGATATAGAATGGGGCTGATAAACAGCAGACTATAGGCTATAGCAATGTTGTAGAGATAGTTGACATGGAGCTAATGTCTAGGGATATGAGCATTTTAGTGGGATACAATGAAACGGAAGAGCGAGAGAATATAATAGTGCTTGAAAAAATGGAAAAAAGCTCAATGGGCCATAACACACAGGGAGACAGTTTGGCCAAACAAAAAAATATAATAAGGTAGAAGCAACTGAAAAATGCATATTTATGAAAAATAAAAAGAAGAAATGGAAGTCACAAGCGCAGAGAAGAGTTATTAAAGGGGCTGGAAATGTTGGATCAAATTCCCTCAAGCGGCCTAGGGAAGAACAAATGAGAGAAAGCCTGGAGTGTAAAAAAATGAAAGAAGGAAGTTCAGATGCTTCACAGAGTGAATCAGTTTCACTATCCTAGCAATACTTGATTTGTGGCGGGAAGGAGAGTTTGGACAAAGGAATTCTACAAAGAATGCAGCGATAGAGGCTGGAAACCAGCTCCGCTGATAGCTATGAAAATAATAAGCCGGAATGTTCAGGGTTTAGAGAATCCCTGAACATGTCTAGCTTTGAAGAAAATTCTCCAAGTGCATCAACCTCAGCTGGTTTTTCTTTGTGAAACCAAACTGAAGAGTGTGCAAGTTAAAAAAGAGTGTGAAAAGCTGATGCTAGATAGTTATTTTGCAGTGGATAGAGTTGGGAAGAGTGGTCGTTTAGCTTTAATGTGGAGCAACGATATTGATGCCCAAATTAAATCATACAATAGACACCATATAGACATGCATATTCAGAATACAAACGGGAAATGCTGGAGATACACAGGAGTATATGGGCACCCTAAAGCAACGGAGAAAAAGCACACCCGGACTCTTTTGAGAAGATTGGCAGGTTTGTCAGCTCTCCCATGGTTGTGTTTAGGTGATTTTAATGATGTAACGGCCAAATTTCTATTTTTTTTAATGAAATTTTTTTAGATGACATTATTGCCCTTATATGGGGGGTTATTTATGGGGTAATTTTTTTTAGGGGTTACTTTTCCAAATTCCATAGGGTTTCTTAAACTCCCTATAAATTCATCTTTTATTTCCCTTTTTCATAACCCTAAAAACTTACGATATTCTTATTTCCTCTCTTCTCTCTTTATTCGTAATTTTCTTCACTCGAACACCCTAGGATTGATCAAAGCAAAGCGGTATGTATACCCTCCTTATTTCCTTCAGAATTTCTTTTAAATCATTCTATTTAGGGTTTATGTTTGGCATGATTTTAGATTTGTTTTATAGATCTTGATGCATGATATATGATGTGTTTAGATTTTATTTAGGGTTTTGATTAATTAGAGTTTAGTTAATCAACCCTTGGCATAATATAGGATGATTACGGACAGCATGATATCTTGATTTTAAACTGATATTTTGTGAACGAATTTTTCTTAGAAATTTATATTCTGGAAAATAGACGTATAGAACCTCTTTAATAAATTTTATTTCATCAAATTTGATTTCGTTTTCAATTTAATATGTATTTTCGAAGTAGAAAGCACTGCATTGGAAAACTGCGATTCCAGCAGTACGATCGGGATTACAAAATTATTTTCACTACCAAATGAATTCGGAAAATTATGAAATTTTATACAGATGTTAAGACACTGTTTAGTATCTCCAGTTTTAATTTCATAATTTTCTGATAAGTATTTCATTTATAAAATTCTCGAACACATTACATTGTCGAGTTATGAGAAAACAGTTTCGAAATTGTTGAGAAATAAATAGTTTTAAAAATGTTTTTGATCTCTGATCCTCTTCAAAATTTTATACGAGGTAACCATGGATGTCCAAAATAGCTTTGTAGAATATTATGTCATTCCGAGGTTTAGATTAAGAGTTAAAATTCTAAGATCAAACCTGTACGGGAATGAATTAGAAGGGCAGATTCTTAGAGTGAGTTATTAATAGTTATGTTTTGTATTTGTTAAGGTGTTGAAGACTCTTAGGGACTTAGAAGTGTGTAGTTCAAGATTCTCTTATCGAGGTAAGTAACTTCATTCCTAGTATACTGGATATATATAAGTATTTTGATATTATTATTATAAGTATAAATGTTTTTATACTACTTAGAAGATTAATAGATTTTAGTTTTTATACTACTTTGACGATTAAAGGATTTTTTTAGCAAAATCAGTTGATGAAAATGTTTTCAAATATGAATTCTTTTAACAAAATATTTTATAAATGCATTTTAATGTGTAAATTATTTTGGCGACATGACTACTTATTATGATTTTATCTGTAAATTAGTTTGCAAGCCTAAATTATTTTTATGGATTTTTCTGAATCTGATACGAATGTTTGGTACTCATGTGTGATTTTAATTATTGATGATTATGAGATTCTTAATGTTTTGGCTCATTGTCCATAGTTATTCTGATTGTAATTCTGATTCTGATCGTAATATACGATATATCTGCGGACCGATCTTGGGTATAAGTTACGAATGTACACAATATTCTTATTCGATTACATGCAGTCGGGGGTCACCGGACTGACACTATGTGACATGAGCTAACTTTTATTTTACATGCATGTGAATATGATTTACCTTAATAAGTAACTCTATTTTTTATATTCTGAATTCTTATGGATTTACGTTATCTAATTGAAATACATTATTTCATAATGAGTTATAGTTTTTACGAAATTTATAGATTTATGAAATATGCTTTGCTCAAAGAAGGCTTGCAATGTTTTTTTTTTGGTATCGATAGGCCTAGTGTGATAGGAATGGTCTTACTTACCGAGTTGACGGCTCACCCCTCGTCATTACTTTTTGTAGATTAAGTTCCTTTGAGAGGTATGCCTAGCCTTGAAGCTAGAGACTTTCATTTCTGTCCACTATTGGAATAAGAAGAAGAATAGGCACATGTTTCTTTTTAGTTTAGTTCGATCATGAACTTGTAATTTGGGTTTTGAGACTTTGTTAATTTTTATGTTTCTCTAGAGATTATTTAGCGTTGGTTGTATGAACTTATGGATTTTTCTTATAAGATTATGAGGTATTTCAGTTTAGAATTTATGAGTAGAGATTATAATTTATGAGTAACCTTCTTCTCTCACGTGTTCTGCACATGTTAGATTTGGGGTGTTACAAATGATATCCTATATCCAAATGAAAAAACGGGGGGTGTAGATAGAAATTCCAATTTGATAACCGAATTCAGAGATTATAAGTTGAGCAAAGGACATCCGTTTACTTGGTGTAACAGACAATTTGGACCATATTTTATAGAGGAAAAATTAGATAGGTTTTTCTACAATGAAGAATAGAGAGCTGAGTTTCACGATGACCTAAAAACAAATTTACTCCATTTGGAGTTTGATCACTGCCCAGTTCTGATGGAAGTTCGAGAACGACAGTGAAGTATTGTGTATGAGAGAAGAAATTTTAACTAAATTTATTATGAGGATATATTGAGTTGCTATGAGGAATGCAAAAGTATTGTGAAAAAGAAGTGGTTGCAGTGGCATATAACTACAAAAATCAATTATAACTACAAAATTTCTTTTTAGAAGAAGAGATGTATTGGAAACAAAGGTCAAGGGCAGACTGGCTAAAAGGAAGGGACAAGAATACAAAAATTTTTCATGCCGAAACATCATCTAGAAGAAGAAAAAACAGAATTGAAGGCATTGAAGACAGGCTGGAGAATTGGCAGAATGACACAGAGGAAGTTGAGAAAAGTTTTTGCATATACTTCCAAGAACTATTTACAACTTCCAATCCAGGAGAGGACGAGATCAAGGTAGCACTACAGATGATGGCTCCTAAAGTTACGACGGAGATGAATGATTTTTTGGAGCAGCCATTCTCAATAAAGGAGATTACAGCATCACATTTTTAGATGTGTCCAACAAAAACTCCAAGGCCAGATGGATTGCAAGCTATTTTCTTCTAAAAGCATTGGGAAGCTATAAAAAAGAGAGTACTTTCAACATGCCTCTACGTCGTAAACGAGCAAGGTACCATGGCTCCACTTAATTATACATATATTGCTCTAATTCCGAAGACCGCCAAGCCTAAGAAAGTAATAGAATTTAGGCCTATTAGCTTATGTAATGTAATATACAGATTAATAGCTAAAGTAATTGCTAATAGGCTAAAGCAGATTCTTTATCAGATACTCTCCCTAACACAAAGTACTTTTGTACCAAATAGATTGATCACTCATAACATCATAATTGGCTACGAGTGCTTGCACAAAATTCGACACAGCAAAGAGAGAAAAAAAGGGGTAGTAGCTTTAAAACTAGACATAAGCAAAGCATGTGATAGAGTAGAGTGGTCTTTTTTGAAGCACATTATGAAAAAACTTGGCTTCTCGGATAAATGGATTAACCTTATCATGAACTGCATAACCACCCCTTCATTTTATGTTATTATAAACAAAGTTGCGAAAGGGCTGATACAGCCACAAATAGGGCTTAGGCAAGGTTGCCTTTTATCCCCTTATCTCTTTTTAATGTGCGCAGAGGTGTTCTCCAATTTGCTGATTTGTGCTGAAAGACGGAGCTTAATTTATAGTTTGAGATTTGATAAAAATATCATAATCTCTCACTTATTCTTTGCGGATGATAGCTTGGTATTCACAAAAGCCTCAACTGAAGACTGCAGTCACTTGAAAGTAATTTTTGACTGCTATGTAACAGCCTCTGGGCAACTGTTCAACTATGATAAATCATTAATGTTTTTTAGCCGATAAATTTCAGATGAGAATGTTGCTGCAATAAAAGACATTTCTCAACTTAATGTGGTTTCGAGACATGAGAAGTACTTGGACTTGCCTTTGATGGTGGGGAGGAAAAAAAACATCTTCTTCAACGACATTAAACTCAAAATGTTAAGCAAGATATCTTATTGGCAGCATAGATTCTTTTTAAATGGAGGCAAAGAAGTACTTATCAAGGTAGTGGCTCAGGCAATACCGGCATATGCTATAAGTGTGTTCAAAATACCTCTAGTTTTATACAGGGATATCCGAATAGCAATTGTAAGGTTTTGATGGGGGTCAAAAGAAGACAAAAATGAATCCATTGGGCAAGATGGGAGAGCATAATGTCATAGGATGAGTATTTTCGCGCAGCAATCCCGTGTAGCACTTGAGCAACCTTTAGCGTTCAAGTCGCCAAGTAAGTCTTGAATGTTTCTCCAACTAGCAAAGCACGAATACTTGTAGAAAATTACAAGATTAGAATGGCCAAATGGAACTATATTATACACTTTAGAAAATTACAAGTGTGCTTATACAAGAGAGCTTGTGTTGCTAGTGTGTTAGGTGTGTTGTATGTGTATGGAAGGTGTGTTATTGGTGGGTGAAAATGGTGGGTGCTCACCCATATTTATAGTAGGTGAGAGTGCTAATTCTAAAGAACTCTACATAAGTGGAAAAATATTTAAGAGTCCATGTGGAGAAACCTAGAAAGTTCTAGTTTATGTGCAATATGTAAAGAATTGTAGCACATGGGCCGGGCTTAATCGTTGCTAAGCGCACCACGACTGGTTAGATGTCTTGGCGGCCAATTTCTAAGTACATCCCTCTTTTAAGTGCATCCCGCCTTGAATGCTGAGCAAGCTCGTGTGTGCGGATTAACCTCCGATCATGGGAAATTGAGTGGCCCGTGACAATCCTCCCCCACATATGCCCGCAGCATCCTCGTCGCATTTTCATGCTTGTTGTGCTGCACATGTTCCGCGAATTTCCATATGTCGTCTTTGCGTTCCTTTGTTGCTTCATTTTCGGGGAGGTTCTTCCATTTTAACAAGTGCTTATTGTACGCCGGTATACCCCGCCTTCGGATTACTCAAACTGAAAAGATGTACTCCACGTCCTTGTCGGATGCGTTGACAACGACGGTTGGGGCACGTCTTGACTTGCCTCGGCTCAGGTCTTCCGCATCTCTATTGTATGGCTTGAACAAGCTCACGTAGAATACAGGGGTGAATCTTGAGTCTTGGTGGGAGTTAGAGTTGGTAGGAATCTTTGCCCACGCAGGCCCTTTGTATCGCCTCACTAACCCTTTGTGAACTTTCCGCAACGTCTTGAACTGTTGGCGTATGAGCTTTACCATCACTTGATCACCTTCCTTATACTTGACATGACGTCTTCTCGAATCAGCCAACTTCTTCATTCTTCGTGTGGCCTTGTGGAGATATGGTCGCGTGATATCCGATTCCTTATGCTATGCCTGGGTAAGCTTGTAAGCCATTGGGCTTTTCCCTCCATAGGTCGAGGCTATGGCGTTGGGCGTCATAAGATGAAATCCCATGATGATCTCGAATGGACTCTTGTCTGTGGCCTCACTCCATTGTAAGTTGTATGAGAATTGGGCAATATCTAGTAATTTGGCACAATCTCGTTAGTTAGCACTCATATAATGCCTAAGATACATCTCAAGTAGGCTATTAATACACTCGATTTGTCCAACTGTTTGCTGGTGGAAGCTTGTCAAGAACTTGAGGTCGATTCTTAACATCTTGAATAGCTCCGTCCAAAAGCGTCCAGTGAAGTGCGGATCTCAGTCACTCACGATGCTCTTCGGAACTCCCTATAGCTTAACGATGTACTTGATGAATAGGCGGATAGCCTCATCCACTTTGTAATCGATTAGTAAGCGATGAAAGTCGCATACTTGCTATAGCGGTTAACTATAACCATGATGCTTCCGCACCTCTTGGACTTGAGTAAGGCCGAGATGAAGTATATGGTGACACTCTCCCATGCCCTTAATGCCGTCGGTAGAGGCTCTAATAATCCTGCTAGAAGTTGAAGATCCGCTTTTTCTTGTTGGCACACAAGGCATGTTTGTAAGTAGGTCTCGATGTCGTCTCTCATGTACGGCCAAAAGTATGAGGCTTAGACGAGTACGGTAGTGTGCTCTACTCTGGAGGGTGGCCACCGTACTTTGAGTCGTGGCGCTCTTTGATCACCTCCTCAATGTAAATTTTCCTATCTTGGCACAATTAATCGATCTCCATTGGTGAGGAGAATGCCTTCCTCTTGTCAAAATCGTCTTGTCTTCCCTTCGAGAACCTTTCCCAACAAGTTTTTTGCCAATAAATCTTGTTGGAGGCCTTCTTTGATGTGTCCAATGAGGTCAGATTTCGACTGGCTCATGCTAAGCGTTGCCAACTTTACTTTGCGACTTAGAGTATCTGCAACAATGTTGGCTTTCCCGGCCTTGTACTTGAGTCTATAATCGAATTCCGCAAGAAAGTCCTATCACCGTCCTTGCTTGGGACTCAACTTCTTTTGCATTTAGAAGTAGCTGATGGCTACTTTGTCCATCAAGATCACAAAGTGTGAGCCAAGCAAGTAATGTCATCACACCCGTAGGCAATGGATAATTGTTGTCATTTCCTTTTCTTGCACGATGTAGTGGCGTTCTGTGTTGTTGAGCTTCCGATACTCGAACACTATGGGGTGGCCTTCTTGCATGAGTACTCCGCCTATGGCAAAGTCAGAGGCATCCATTTGAACCTCAAATGGCTTGGTGTGGTCCGGAAGTGTGAGGACGGGCTGTCCAAAGATAGCCTTCTTTAACTTTCTGAAAGTGTGTTGGAATTTCTTGGACCAATGCCACGTGCGGTTCTTCTTCAACAGCTCGGTCATGGGTGCCGCTATGGCCGAGTATCCCTTGATGACAGCGGTAATAATTCACCAATCTAAGGAAACACTAGAGTTCGGGCACATTGGTGGGAGCTTGCCACTCTAGTATGGTCTTTACTTCCGAGTTCTTTATCATGAGTTTCTCGTCCGCTATCTTGTGGCCAAGGAACTCCACCTTTCATTGGGAAAACGAGCACTTCTCCATTTTGAGGTAGAGTTCATTCTTGCGCAGTACTTAGAGAACTTGCTGTAGGTGGTAGGCATATTCCACGAGTGTGGTGCTATACACCACAATATCCACAACAAAGCGGTCGATGGACGGTTAGAGAACTTTGTTCATGAGGGTGTAAAATGTGACCGGTGCATTAGTGAGATCAAACGCCATAATAAAGAATTAAAAAAAGCCATACCTAGTCACGCACGCCGTCTTCGACTTGTCCCTTGGTGATGTGCACTTGGTAGTACCTGGACAGTAGGTCGAGCTTGGTGAAGTACACCGCGTTGCCGAGTTGGTCGAACAAATCTGCAATCAAGGAAATTGGATACTTGTTCTTGATTGTAATCTTGTTGAGCGCCTGATAGTCAATATACATGTATAGAGATCCGTCCTTCTTTTTTTAGAAGAGCACGGGTGACCAAATGGAGCCTTCGATAGACGGATGTAGCCCGCATCCAGCAAGTATTTGAGTTGTCTCCGTAACTCTTCTAGCTCGGTTGGTGGCATGCGGTAAGGCGCTAAGGCTGGCGGCTTTACGCTTTGCTCGTGCTCAATCTCATGTTCCACCTTTTGCTTCAGTGGGAGCTTCTTCGGAAGCTTCGGACGCATGACGTCCTTGAACTCGTCGAGGACGGCTTGGATGAACGGAGGGACTTGGCTCGGCAAGCTTTCTCGATCTTCTCTATCGCTCATGTCCACGATCTTCAAGTGCTCGGCTGGAACCATGCATGCCATACTCTTATCAAGGATATTTAGGGAGTTCACGACCGACAGTGGGAAAGTATGGACTCAGTCGAAGAATGGACAACCTTGAGATCATCCATGGGCACGATCGAGAACTCGAGCTTTTCACTTCATACTCTAATTGTTACATGCACGTCTTGTGCGGTACCTACAATGGGCTTCGTGGGTGAGTTGACCGCCTTTATTATGCCTCTGTCCTTCATCACATTTAGGCCTAGACACTTGGCCTCTTCTTCTGAGATTAAGTTGTATGTTGCTCCAGTATCGAGCAATGCACGAACAGCTTGGCCATTGACCATCGCGCTCACATACATGAGTCCCTTCCTCGGGGCTGTAGGTGGATGGCTCTCGAGTACGCCAAGATATTTGAGGAAGCCCATTCTAGGTCTGGATTCTTCCGGTGTCCGTGTAGAAGCGGCGAGAGCACTAAGCGACTTTTTCTCTGGACATTCGCGTACCCAATGAGGGTCGTTACAAATGAAGCATGAGCTCCAAGGTTTTAACGGCTGCTGTTTCTTTGACTTGCTTTGCCTGCTCTTACCACTTGGAGGCTTTTTTTGTACCCTTCTTTGTGATTGTAGCCCTTGTCCTTTCAAATCTCTCCGCAACCTTTACCGTGGCTAGTCCTCTTGTCCTTGGATTGGTCAGAGTAATCGAATAATGATTCCACAACGGCAATAGCTTCATCAAGAGATTGCACGCCTCGTTTATCAGGCTCCGTCTTGGCCCAATCCTTGAGGTCGTCTTGGAAGTAGAAGAGAGAGTCCTTATCGAACATGTCGGAGATCTCAAGCATGAGGGTGGTGAAGTTGTTGATGTAATCACAGACGCTACCCGTTTGCTTGAGCCGACGTAAGTGCGCTCACGCTTCCTTCTCCGCATTGCTTAGGGCGAAATGTTTGCGGAGTTCTTGCTGAAATTCGGCCCATGTACTGATGGCGTAAATGGCCTTGCTTATCTCACCATGTTTTCACCGCCACCATAATTACGCGGCTCCTCGAAGGAATGTAAGTGCAGTGCTCACTTTCGATGCCTCGTCACGGACACCCATGGCATCGAAATATTGCTCTATCCTAAAAAGGAAGTTATTCACCTCAATGGCGTTGTGGATGCCATCATAAGTGTCGGACTTTGGCACGTCAATGCGGCACGCATTACTCGAGCTTGTGAGAATTGCAGTTAGCCTAGGTGTGATCGTGCGTTCGTGCCACGCCTAATCCGAGTAGACCTCCGCACGGACTGTCCGTAGTACATTTTGCATGAAGCTACGCAAGTTGAGTAGCTAATTATGGAACGCTCGAAAATCCCCTCGAAGAGAGTCGACTTGGTCTTGCATGAAGGCCTTGGTGGCTACCGTGAACTCACCATTGACTCCCTCCTCTAAAGTGTCAAGGGTGTCTTGGACAGCAGACATCGAGGTTTCAGGCACGACAACACGAGGTTCTAAGGCATTTCTAGAAGGGGCTTTGGACTTACCTTGAGACTTAAGTAGTGGGCATCCCTCTTCACGGCCACAAGCTTGTTCCAGTACCTCCACACCGAGTGCGCCCTCTTACAATGTGCTAGAAGGATTGGCTATCTTTTACGAGCTAGCTTAAGTGTGGGTGCAAACTTGACTCTGATACCACTTGTCACGGGTTGAGTATTTTCGCGCAGTAATCCCGTGCGGCACTTGAGCGACCTTTAGCGTGCAAGTTGCTAAGTCAACCTTGAATGCTTCTCCAACTAGCAAAGCACGAATACTTGCGGAAAATGCTATGAGAAGAAAGAGTAGAATGGCCAAATAGAACTATAATATACACTTTGGAAAATTACAAGGGCACTTGTACAAGAGAGCTTGTGTGCTAGTGTGCTAGGTGTGTTATGTGTATGTGTGTGGGAGGTGTGTTGTTAGTGGGTGAAAATGGTGGGTGCTCACCCCTATTTATAGTGGGTGAGAGTGCTAATTCTAGAGAACTCTACACAAGTGACAAAATATTTAGGGATCCATGTGGAGAAACCTAAAAAGTTCTAGTGTATGCGTAATATGTAGAGAATTCTAGATCTCGGACCGAGCTTGATCATTGCTAAGTGCACCACAGTTGGTTAGTTGTCTTGGCGGCCCATTTCTAAGTACATCCTTCTTCTAAGTGTATCCCGCCTTGAATGCTGAGCGAGCCCATGTGTGCGGATTAACCTCCGATCATGGGAAATTGAGCGGTCCGCGACAATAAGCCAAGCAAAAATCAGAGGGGGTTTAGGCTTCAAGGACATGTTAAGCTTCAACCAAGTTCTAGTGGCAAAGCAAGGATGGAGATTAATCTAACAACCTGATTCATTGGTGGCTAAAGTGTTGAAAGCTCGGTATTTTAAAGAAACTGATTTTATGGAAGCAAAAATTGACTTTAAACCATCCTTTATATGGAGGAGTATCTTGTGGGGTAGGCAAATTCTTTAAAATGGAGCAAGGTGGAGAATCGGAAAAGGAGACAAAGTTCAGATTATGGCAAGTAATTGGATTCCCAAGCCAACATCATTCAAGCCAATATCGGCACCATCATTGCCAGCAAATATGAAAGTTTCAGAGCTTATTAATGCGAATTACAATTGGAATAATAATTTGACTGAGCAACATTTTGTCAAGGAGGTTGCAGAGATAATCAAAAGGATTCTGTTACCAAGACAACCTGATGAGATTAAGGATAAAACTATCACAAGCACATGGGATGAGGCATATTCAGATCCTATTCAAGTTTCTGTGGGACCCGTTACAAGAGTGTGAACAAAGAAATTCAAAAAAGCACTTAATTGATTGATTTAAGCAACTTGGGCTCAATCAAATTCGTGGAGACCCATTGAAGGAAGCGCACATGATAAATGCATGATTCAAGCTCTTGAAGTTTTCAAATAATCACTTCCATGAAATAGGGAGTTGGTTTGCATATTATGGCGGGAAAATATATATATATTTTTTTTCACATACTTTCCTATTTCTTAAGGAGGCTATTAGGGAAACAAATCAGTTATTTCTATTTTAATTACCTTGTTTCCATTTAATTGATGTGAGGCATTTAAGTCTTATTTTATTTTATTTTTTAAAAATATTTAGTATGTACATTTAAAATTTAAATAACGGTGTGATATAAATAAAACAATATCATAATATTTATTAAAATAATCAAAATAACAAATAATATAAATGCTTTGTTTCACATTTTTTTATTAGATTAATAATAGTATTCAACCCTCACATTTTATTTCATAAGACCCCATATATTTTACCGTACTCCATTTATTTCTAGAGATACCCTTGTACCGTGCGTCAATTTGATTATACTAATTTGTTTATACACACACTCAGCAGCCACAGATATAGATTAATTTTGCATTAAATGAACTTTTGTTGTGGAATGTGGACAGAGACATCGAAGGTAAACGACGACACTATCAATTGTAAGTCAGTCTTAAATCCTTTCAGCCTTTGAAGCTTTGAAATTTAATCATACGGGTCCAGTTGAGTCTTATGATTTTAGCAAATAAGCCATTGCATGTGAATTGCGCGTGAGTCTGACCAAGTCAAAGAGTTTGTTATTTTGTCTTAGAAAGAGCGGGAATTGATGCAGACCTCGATTTGCGGGTTGACACTGACAAAATCAGCCTTCAAACGAGCACTGTGCACGGATTGCTTCCTGACTTTAGAGAGAGAATAGAGAGAATTTTCTACATAAAGTTATTATTTGCAAATGTTTTGTAGAGTCTTGTAGTTTCGGGGATGGAATTACGCTAAGTTGGAGGATGTTTCTTTTGGCAGAGTTCAATCATATAAAAAGTAGATATTTTGCTTCAAAATCTGTGTTAGCCTAAAGGGCTACACATTATATAATTTTGATGATAACAAACATGTGTCTTAAGTGATTTAATAAATATTGTATTTCATAAGTTCACTAGTTTTTGAAGGATAATATTTATGCAAGTGAATCAAGTGAAATCAAGCTCAAGACACTCAACGGACAACGGCGAAATCAAGATTGAAGTTTAAAGTTTAACGGACAAATTATTGCGACAATATCTTGTAAAGCCGGTATGATTTAATTGATGCATGATTTAGCATTTGAGAAGCTCAAGTTTTGTTTAATAAATTATTACTTTTTATAAACCAAAATGTTTTATATTTAAGATAAAAGTATTTTGTGAATTTGAGCAATTTGGATTAAAATGAAAATGTTTTACAATCTTTGATTTTAATAAATATTATTTTGAATTATCTTTTAAATCTATTTGCAAAGATTTGAAACGTTTTGGGCCATATTGTAACTTATAAAAGATTGAGGGCCTAAGTGAAAGGTTTTAAGAACTTCAAGATTTATGTTGATTATGTTAAAACCTAAAAAGGGCTTCTTTTAAAAGTATTATTATATGTTGGATCATAACATAATTTCAAAACATTTTGGGAATGACAAATATTATTTTGAATTAGGATTTGGGTTTATTTGCAAAGGATTGAAACAATTTGAGCCATACTATAATTTATGAAAGTTGGAGGACTCAATGTAATTCAAACTTTTGATATCCAAAATTGGACCTATTTGAAAAGTTTTGTGACTTTCTGGGTCATAGTATAATTACAGAAAGTATTGGGGTAAAATCGTAATTTCATGAACAGTATTACTGTAGCAAATTCAAAAATTAACGGTAATATCACTGTTCACTCCGGCTAGCCGGTTAAATCAAGCGGCTAGCCGCTTGGTCGCTGGAATTTGCTTATAACGGCTAGTTTTTCGGGTTTAACTATAAAAACTCAATTCCAACTTCATTTTAAAAATTCTAGCAAGCCAAAACAAGTTTATAAAACATATATTGAGCTTCCATTTTGTAAATCATCATTCATTGAGTCATCATTGAGCTATAATTTGTTTATCCACTCTTGAAGAGAGTTTTATTGTTGTAACATTCATTTATCTTCAAATTGTGAGTGTTCAAGTGGGAAACACTTGGGGTGAAGAGATTGGGGATATAATCTCTTGTTGTAAAGGTTCATTGACACCTTGAAAGTCAATTGTAAACATTTGAAGCCTTGGGAGGCTTGGATAGTGAAATCCTCAAGCCCGGTGTGCTTGGAGGCGTGGACGTAGGCGGGGATAGCCGAACCACGTAAAAATCCTCGTGTTTGTTTTTCTCTTCCCTTACTCCTTTATTATTATGCTTGCTTAAATTTATTGCTTTTGATTTGATTAAGGCATTAGATTTAATTGGTGTGTGATTTGCTTAGGATAATTTTTAAAACACCAATTCACCCCCCCTCTTGGGTTGCACACTTGTATTTCAATTGGTATCAGAGCGAGGTGCTCTTGTATAGGCTTAATCGTCTAGAGTTAAAGATCCATGGCAACCCATAATGACTCAATCTTTAGGGAAGGACAATCCACAATTAGACCACCGTTCTTTGACGGTAACGACTACCCATATTGGAAAACTAGGATGAGAATTTATTTGCAAGCATTAGATTATGAAATTTGGGAAGTTGTTTGTGATGGTCTATTCATGCCTATGACTAAAAATGAAGTAGGAGATGATATTCCAAAACCCTCAAGTCAATGGAGTGTATTAGAAAAGAAAAAGATGTCTTTAAACTCCAAAGCAATGAATGCTTTATTTTGTGCACTTGACAAGAAAGAGTTTCATAGAGTATCTAGTTGTGAGAGTGCTCATGAAATTTGGAACAAACTTGAAGTCGTGTATGAAGGCACAAATCAAGTTAAAGAGTCTAAAATAAGTAGATACACTCGTCAATATGAATTATTCCAAATGCAACAAAATGAAAGTGTGTATTCTATGTATACACGATTTACCGACATAGTGAACACCCTAGGAGCCCTAGAAAAAACTTTTTCAAATAGTGAGAAAGTGAAGAAAATCATTAGGTCACTTCCAAAAGAATGGAGACCTAAAAGAACTGCCATTGAGGAAGCCAAAGATTTAAATGTCTTACCTATTGATGATTTAATTGGTTCTCTCATTTCATATGAAGAAGATTTGGCAGCTGAAAAAGGGCACGAGGAAAAGAAGAAAAACATTGTTCTCAAAGCCTCTAAACTTGAAAGTGATGAGGAAAGTGAGATGGATGACGAGGAGTTTGAAATATTGGCTAGAAGATTCAGAAAATTTTACAAGAAGACCAATGAGCAGAGAAAGCTTAAAGGTTACAAGAATAAAAAGGAGAAGAAAGAGTCAATCACTTGCTATGAATGCAAGAAACCCGGACACATACGACCGGAATGTCCTCTCCTCAACAAACTCAAGAAGAAAGCTATGGTGGCTACGTGGGATGATAGCGAAGAGGATACAAGTGATGATGAAGAGCAACAAGAGATGACAAATTTAGCTCTTATGGCATTTGGAGAAGAGTCATGTGATGAACTTGATGAGGTAAATGATCCTACCTATGATGAATTGCATGATGCTTTTAAAGAATTGCATGATGAGTTTATGAAAATCGGTAAAAAGAATGTATGTCTTAAAAAGAAAATGGCAGAGCTCGCAAATGAAAATGAATCTTTAAGTGCAAAGATTACATGTCTAGAATTAGAGAATAAAACATTGCATGATAGAATTGCACTATCAAATGAGAAACCTAGTACTTCATACAAGCATCTAGAATCACATGTTAATGACTTGAAAAATGAAAATGATGCTTTACAAAAATGGAATGATTCATTAAATGAAAAGATCAAAGAATTGGAATTAGATACTGAAATGTTACATGATAGGATTGCATCATTTACATGTAAACAAAGTACTTCATATGAGCTTGAGAAATCACATGTTGATGAATTAATGAATGAAAATGAAGTGCTTAAGAAGAAGAGCAATGAGTTAAATGAGATTGTCTTAAAATTCACAAGTGGTCAAAAGAATTTAGAAAAATTGCTAAGCACTCAAAAATGTGTATTTGATAAAGGCGGACTTGGGTATAAGCCTTACTTGAAACAAAAATATTATAAGAATTATTTTGTTAAGGCTACCTCCACAAATGATCATAGAATTGTTTGTCATTATTGCAATCAAAATGGTCATATGAAATATAGATGTCCAGTGAAAAGAAATGTATATTATGGAGCAAAATATATTTGGGTTCCAAAAGGAACTATTGCTAACATTCAAGGACCCAAGAATATTTGGGTACCAAAGCACACAACTTGAATTTTTGTAGGTACCATAAACAAGGAATGGTGGAGAGTTCCTTGATGAAGCTTGTGGGGATAATCACTTGATCATGGTGTAAGCAAAAATAATGAGGCAAGATGTTTTAATTGCTTTGGTAACAATTCTTGCCCATTTATCTTGTTGAATAGATCATGATGAATGGATAATAGCTTGGATTTGCGAAAGTATACTTGTATGTTTACATGATTGATTTATCATTGTGTATAACATTGAGTGCTTTATCATGATGTATGGTTATTTTTATATGATGATTGATTGTCAACTCACCATAATGGATTTGTTTAATTTTAATGACTATGTAATGCCTAAGCATGATAAATGAGTGATATGTTTGATTTATTGATTCTTGAATGCTTATATGTTTCATAATTATGTAAAATATATGCATGATAAAATTCTCGTATTAACATCTCTAATTATGTTATTGAATCTATTAAAATTGCTTGCTTGATGATTGTTGATATTTATGAAGAGTTTGAGCATGATAGATATGTAAAGTGTTGTGACTTATTCATTTCGAATGCTTGTGTGCTTCATGATACATGCTTGATGGATGAATTATTTGCTTGAATTAATCATGTTTTTAAATGTTTAAAAGCATGATTTATGCATTAAGATGGCTCTTGAGATGTTTCGGAATCAAGAATGATGACGGGATTGATCGAAAATGGCCGAAAAGCAACCTCGGTGTAGCTGGACAGCAACCAGGCGGCTAGCCGCTTGGAATCTGTGCAAGAACCCGAGAGCAAGCGGCTAGCCGCTTGGTCACGGGTTGGACACCCCTTTTCTCCTTCATTTTGGCTTTCTTCCTCACTTGTTCATTCTCTCACCAAACCGTGAACTCCTCCTCCATTTCCATTCAATTTTTCTTCTTTTCTCACCCATTTTAATGTCAAAATCAATGATTCAAATCAATATCCATGCATTCTACTATTATTAAACACCTCTCAATCATCATTTCTTCACTTGTTCTTCATCATCTCATCATCATCTCTCACGAGTGAACAGTACATCACCATTTCTTTCTCAAATCTCTTCATCTTTCACTCTTTTTCTTGTTAAAATCAATGATCCAACTCATTACCCATCCATTACTCTTTCAATTTTCATCCTCCAAACATCATTTCATCACTTTTTCACAAAAATCCCAAATCTCAAAAACCTAGCTTTGGCCGTTTCTCTCTCTACATTTTCAAGCTCCCTTTAGCCTATTTTTTATCCAATCTACATCATATATCATCTTCATTCATCTCTAAGATTGATTTTCTTGGCTGAAACACATCCATTTCACTCAAGTTTTTAAAAATCTGAAATTGGTATTTAAGCTTGTTCTTGATTTTTTCAACAAATGGTGAGTGGTGACAAATCCAAGAGCAAACAAATAGCCAAGGGACGCAAGGACGATTATGGAGATAATACGGAGTTCTTGTCAACTCATTTTCGGCATCTCACACCTCGGAAACGATTCCTCGACAACTTCATGTCAAGGTTGGTTGTTCCTCCACATTTTGTTAATCTTAAGATTTTGGCGAATTTGGCAATTTGTGATAAATCTCTTGATAAATTTCTTATTGCCATGAGTTGGAAAAAATGTTTTGGGTTGTTAAGGAGAAATATTATGAAAATTTAGTCAAGATTTTGTTTTTATTCGAATATGAATATGGAATCCTCGGATATAATTGTTACAAGTGTTGGTGGAATTCATATTGAATTTGATATTGCGAAGAACAATTTTCAAAAATTCTAATCATGTTATTAATGCTATCAATATTAATTTCTTGATGATTTTGATGATTGATGATTATATGAGTGTGGCTTGATGAATTGATGGAGTTGTTGGTTTGTTATAATTGTTTAAGTTCATATGGAAGTGTTTTTAACGATGTTGTGTATTTAAGGATTTGCTCATTTTTAAGGGGAGCCTCTGCCGAAATTTTTACTCGCACAAAATAGATAATATCTTCATCGAATTATTTTTGATGATTGTGTTTTGATTGCATCCATTATTTGTTTTATGATGAAAGGGGAGATAAATATGATATATTTTTGGATAAAATCATTTTGGTTAATTTTTTAAATTGGCCATATATTTAGGGGGAGCATACAATATGATTTTGGATAATATGCATTTTGAACTTTTTTGTTGTCTAAAGGGGGAGACAAAGTAATATATCTTTTTTTTTTTATGTTTTCAAAAGGAGGAGAATAGCATGCACTTTGAGCATTCTTTTAATGATTGATTTATGATTATGGTGATGATTTTAAGATTTGATGGTGATTTAATTAAATGATTTTTTATATGATGATTTTATGAGGAGTTGATTTGGTAATTGATGGAATGATGGTTCATGATCATTTTATTGTTAATTGGATGTTTGGTTTTTATATACTTCTTGATTAATTATTGAGATGTTCTATTTTGGTATAAGCATGAATTTATAGTAATTTTGATGATGAAGGGGGAGAGATCATGTATTTTGAATTTTCGGATAAAGGTAACACGTATTTTGAACTTCAAATATTCATAGTAATTTTGATGAAGAAGGGGGGGAAGTCATGTGTTTTGAATTCCCTAAAATATTCATGCATGGTTTTGAAATATTAAGGGGGAGCTTACATGTTTTAAATTTGATTTATTTGTTGAATCATGTATGCCATGTATTAAGGGGGAGTATAAATGTCAAAATACAAATATTCATAGTAATTACTGTAGCAAATTCAAAAATTAACGGTAATATCACTGTTCACTCCGGCTAGCCGGTTAAATCAAGCGGCACCGGCAGTCGCTGAACATAACGGCTAGTTTTTCGGGTTTAACTATAAAAACTCAATTCCAACTTCATTTTAAGAACTCTAGCAAGCCAAAACAAGTTTATAAAACATATATTGAGCTTCCATTTTGTAAATCATCATTCATTGAGTCATCATTGAGCTATAATTTGTTTATCCACTCTTGAAGAGAGTTTTATTGTTGTAACATTCATTTATCTTCAAATTGTGAGTGTTCAAGTGGGAAACACTTGGGGTGAAGAGATTGGGGATATAATCTCTTGTTGTAAAGGTTCATTGACACCTTGAAAGTCAATTGTAAACATTTGAAGCCTTGGGAGGCTTGGATAGTGAAATCCTCAAGCCCGGTGTGCTTGGAGGCGTGGACGTAGGCGGGGATAGCCGAACCACGTAAAAATCCTCGTGTTTGTTTTTCTATTCCCTTACTCCTTTATTATTATGCTTGCTTAAATTTATTGCTTTTGATTTGATTAAGGCATTAGATTTAATTGGTGTGTGATTTGCTTAGAATAATTTTTAAAACACCAATTCACCCCCCCTCTTGGGTTGCACACTTGTATTTCAATCTGTAATGTCAATAAGCACAAGCAATATCCCACAAAACACTCTCGAGTATCTTAAGATAAAAACCCCAACTACTAATACTTGAAAGCATACAAAAGACACCAAAGCATAGGCATCTTGAGCCCCCCCTCCCCTCCACCCCAAGAAAATGGGTTAATATAATGTTCTCTGAGCTTATATTCTTGAGAAAATATAAAAATTAAACTTGTACTAATAGTACTAATTGTTTATTATATTTCTTTTGATAATAGTTCATTAATACAAAAAGCATGTATCTTTCTTCAAAATCTTAAAGCCAATAAGCACAAGCAATATCCCAAAAAACCACTCTATAATATCTTCAGACAAAAAAGCCAACTACGAACACTTAGAGGCTTGCAAAGGCCACCAAAGCATAGGCATCTTTAGCCCCCCTCCCCTCCCCCTAAAAAAAAAAAGATTAATATAACGTTTTCTAAGTCTATGTTCTTGAGAAAATATGGAACTTAAACCTGTAAAATGACTACACAGAATATAATTTTTCATATAGAAATGGTAGTAAATATATCCTCCCATTCAAATTCCTCATATCCAATTATAGTTTCCTTAGTATTGTCCAAGCCTATGCTTCCAATGCCTCAAGTATAAATTTTGCATCAAAGCTTCCAAAAGGCCTATTGATTCCAAACTTTTCTCCACATTTAGTGGCAATATCACACCGGATGAAGCAACTATTACCCGTCTGTATCAGCAATTTGTTTAAATCGTTGGAGAGGGCAGGCAGTTTAAATGCTCCCATATTCAAACGAAGCAGTTCCCAAGGTTTTGCAACCATGTTCCCACCATCCAGTTGTTGACAGACCCCAAATCATTGTAACATCCCTTTTATATTCAAAATTCCAAATATCATCATTTATAACTTGTAGATGTTTTGTAGAGTTTTATAGTCTCAAAATTGTAAAATAAATAGACAAATAGATTTGTTTCTGAGATGGAATTAGGCCAATTTGAAGGATGAACTATTAAAAATCTGTAATATAACATAGTAATAATTATTTATTCTATTTCTTTTAGTAATAGTTCATTAATACGAAACAAATTTATTTTGTTTCAAAATCTGTAAAGCCAATCAGCATAAGCAATATCTCACGAACCACTCTATAGTATCTTCAGACAAAAAAGTCAACTACTAATACTTGAAGGCTTACAAAAGCCACAAAAAAATAAGCATCTTCAGCACCCATTCCTTTTTCACCAGGCCCCCTGAAAAAAGGATTAATGTAACGTTTTTTAAGCCTATAATCTCGAGAAAATATAGAACTTAAAGCCCGTAAAATGACTGCATATAATATAATTTTTCAGATGGAAATGATAGTAAACATATCATCTCATTTATATTCCCCATAACCCAACTATAGTTTCACTAGTACTGTCCACATTAGTATTGTCCAAGCCTCTACATTCTATGGTCTCAAATATAAATTTTGCATCAAAACTTCCACAAGGCTCATCAATTCCAAACTTGTTTCTACATTTAGTGGCAATATCATACCAGACAAAGCAACTATTACCCGTCCGTATCCACATTTTTTTAAAAAAAAATTTCATGATTTTTAGTGATTATTTTTAATTGTAGCTAAATGTATACTTTTAGAATTAATGTATACCAAATTATGATGTATACATTTTAAATTTTCTAAAAGTATACATTTAGTATACATTTTAAATGTACCTAAATATTAATCTTCACTTTTATATAATTTTCGTCACAATTTTTGCCTAAAAAAAGGATTAATGTAACGTTCTCTAAATTTATATTCTCGAGAAAATATAAAAGTATAGTTGAATAAGAGTAAGCATATCCTCCCATTCATATTGCCCATAGTCCAACTATAGTTTCCCCAGTACTGTCCAAGCCTCTATATTCCAAGGTCTCAAATATAAATTTTGTATCAAAGCTTCCATAATGCACATCGATTCTAAACTTTTCTCCACATTTAGTGGCAATATCATGTCAGACAAAGCAACTATTACCCATCTGTATCATCAATTTGCTTAAATAGTTAGAGAGTGCCAGGTGGTTCAAATAATCCATCACTCGAACGAAGCAGTTCCTGAGATTTTGTAGACATGTTCCCATCGTTCAGTTTTTGACAGACTCCAAATCACTATAATATCCCTTTTATTTTTAAAAGTACAAATATTATTATTCAGAACTTATAGATGTTTTGTAGAGTCTTGTAATCTCGACCAGTGAAATAAATTAACAAATCGATTTATTTTTTAGATGGAATTAGGCCAATTTGGAGCATGAACCATCAAAAATCTACAACAAGACATAGTACTAATTGTTTATTATCTTTCTTTTAGCAATAGTTCTTTAATACGAAAAGCATATATCTTGCTTTAAAATCTGTAAAGCCAATAAGAACAAGCAACATCCCGCAAAACGCTCGACAATATTTTCGGATAAAAAAGCCAACTACTAATACTTGAAAGCTTGCAAAAGCCATCAAAACAGAGGCATGTTTCCACTGTCTAATTTTTAGCAGACTCTAAATCGCTATGATGTCACCCTTATCTTCAAAAGTACAAACATCATCATTCAGAACTTATAGCGTAGGAAAACCATAGTGATTAGACAGAATATGATGTGACGATGCCTTGAAGGGAAGTTTTATCCCCTCGAACTCTCTCTTACGAAACACACAGAAAATCCACCGAACGCGTGTTGCTTTAATTGAATTTTAAAACTCTAACTTTGGGTGGGCAAGCCTCAAAAAATTGGTTTGGTATGGATTTTTTGTTCCAGTTTAATATATTCTAATTGAAAAAAAAAACGGAATAGTTCAATTTGAAACCGAGCCGAAAAGTTTGGTTCGGTTTTGGTTCAAAATTTCAGAACTGAAACCGAACCGATTTTCGAATGGTACTTTTGTAATTTTAAATACACACAGAGGTTTACCGAAAACACAGTTTCAAAATCCTACATTTTAGTTATTACCCAACAATCTGCCGAATTGCTGCCCCTGTCAATGACCAAATCTGGCCTCATTGCCGCTGGATTCATACATCTTTCTTCCGGCTTTGTTGTGGTCCTTCTGCGCTTCCTTGAGGTTGTTCACTCTGTTGTGGTCCTGGTCAGGCTCTCGCCCCTCACCTTTCTTTTTTTGCTTTTTTAATTCTTAATTTGAATGCATTCTATTAATAGATCAAACTCACCCTGTATTATATATATATATATATATACTGAAAATTTTTTATGTTTATTTTTTCTTCACAGGTAACTGAGTTTGTGTGATTGTGTTCTGTGTTCTGTGCATTTAATAAAAATGGTGAAAATTATGTATTTGTTGTTGCGAGAGGCGGATTACTTGACTTTAATTCTTTGACCGTGACTCCAATCGGTTACTGTACCATTAAGTAGATTCGTTGCCACGCCGTTAAGCAGAACTGTTACTGAACTGAAATCGTGGGTTCCAGTTTGGTTATTGTTTCCTTTAAGTGTTACTCGGTTTTTTAAATTTTCAAAAGCTGACTGAGGCCGACTGCGAACACGTAATATCATGAGTGACCCCTTCCTACAGGTAATTCTCAAATTTGTTTACTGTGTTGATTAAGTCCGATTGTTTGGTTGATATGGGTAATCATCTTTTGCATGCCAATTTTGAGTAAAACTTATTGCCAAATTCAAACCCTACAGCTGTAGTTCTCAAATTTTTTCACTGTGTTGATTTTTTTCCTCAATTTCTCTATTTAAATTTATTGATTTGATAATCACATGCATTTTTCCATATTGCTCCTTTGTCTTCAAATTGGAGATTTCTCATGGCTTTGCAAAATATTGCCTCTTTGTATCTGGGGTTTTCTTAGCTTCAAGTTCTTGTTGATTGCTGTTGCAGTTAGCATTTAAAAGCTGGATCTTTATCTTGGCAATGCATTAAGCATAATCCGGGTCGTCTTGATTTTATTTTCAAGGCAGTGGAGTTGTTAATTTTAATTTTTATGTTTTGACTAGAAAGATGGCAATGGCCGAAAGCTGACCGCTTATGGAATATTGTAGTGGGTTTAAACTATTTTAAATTCAATCTATATACGAAATTATTAATTTTTACTTTTATTTTCTCATTTCTAATTGAAGGAATGACGTGAATTCCTTTCAATGTTATAAATGTAGGGTATCAGAAACCTTTCTTGCGAGCTGTTGGATCTGAAGAATGCTGTGGAAAACTTTTGTGGTGATGTGCACCAAGTATTTGGCTTTCTTGAGGTAATAAACTATCAGTCTCACCCTCAAAGTTTTAGTTTTACTTTAAAGTTTTGCTTTTCAAAAAGGAGCAATGATATTGAAACCACAAATAACCATCATCCTTACTGGAATCGGAGGGGTGGAAAATGGGCTAGGCCAAGGTTAGGCCCTTAAAGCTTGGCCCAGCTTGGGCAAGCCATGCTTGAGGCCGCCATTAGCCTGTGTCAAGCCACTTAAGTGTGCTCTGAATTTTTGAAATTTGAGCTTAAAAAATCTTTCATTTTTTAAGTTGATTATAGACTACCTAATTTTTAATTCCACCATTCCCTTCTTTCAAAGCCTTACAAATTGCTTATTTGAAGATTCAATTCATGAACCTTTTATGTATGCGGGTATTCTTCAATTTAAGGAAACGTAATGGATCTTGATAACTTGTACCGATTGATCATCAATTAATCATACACAATTCAGAGGAAGTAGGAATAATGCCTTAATCCACTTGTGGATTTAATACTAACAATCGATACATTTATGGCATGCGAGGCGGTATGGTTCCTTTAGAAAACGAAGCGCTATTTGCAGCAAAACCCTAAGTGAAAAATTTTTAAAAGAAAAAAAGAAAATGTCACAACCTCTTTATATTATCTTGTGGATGCTACGACGTTGTTTTTCACGCCCTATTTGCCAATAGCTATTCTTTGGCGCTTAAATTTCGCAGACTTTAATGGCTGCTTTTCAAGATAAGTTTAATTATGGCGCAACAAATTACCCAGTTTCCTAAACACTAAATTTAGATTAGAGACATTGTCCAACGGCTATTTATTTTTCGTGCATGCATCAAACGGTTATATATATAATTGCCTCAGCATAACATACGGTGTTTTCACGCATACAACAAAATTGCAACACTACTTGATTAGCAAGCAACTGAGAGAGTTTCCAAATCCTACGTTTTTCAGTTTCCAAATTCTTCTCTCATTCATCAATTAAAACCTACCCGCCAAAAATCTTCTTAAACCCATTCAATTCAGTCTCGACTTCTGATTTCTTTAATTGCTTTTTGTTTCCCAGAACACCAATATAATGCCTCCTCACGTTGGATTAAGATTTTATCCAATAGAATAGGAACTGCTGGAGTTCTATCTCCTTCACAAAATTACTCAAAACTCTAAGCTCTATCGAGCTGACAATGATATTCCTATGAAAGATTGCAATCTCTATGGTCCCGAGGAGTCGGACTTGATTTGAGATTTGTACGGAGGAGACCAATTAATGGCGGGTCAAGCATTCTACTTCTTTACTTAGTTAAAGAAGGCGTCTCCTAAGGGTTCGAGATTCAACAGAAAGATTGACATCGATGCTTGGCAGGGTGAGGATGGAGCCAAGCCTGTTCTCGCTGTTGGCTCTGAAGATCAAATTCAAGGGTTCAAGAAAAGGTTTAGGTTTAAAAGTTGAAAAAAACCTGCAACATAATGGGAGGTGGATTATGCATGAATTTACCATTAATCCAGCCTTGTTAGGTGATCAATTCTCGCATAAAGCACTCGATTTTGTTCTCTGCCGCGTGAAAAAAAACGAATTGGAAAACCACTCGGAGAAAGCCAATTTAGGTGGGAAGCCGAGGAAGTCGAAACAAGTCGACGAGAAGAGCGACTCTGGAAAGAGATCTTCTGGTTCCAGGAGAAAGCCAAATGAAGTAGTGACCTCCAGCAGCCACATTGATCACGATGGTGAGTGCTTTCATAGCAAGTGCTTAAAGGCTCAACAAAATTCAATTTTGATAGAACAAAGCAACTCACCATGTTCGAGTAGCAGTCTGAACACAATGGAGTACCAAGGGGAGATCATACACTCAGTGCCTGAATATTCGACTCTCTTTGACGTTGAAGGATATATGGCCAGTCTTGTCCAAATCCTAGAAGAGGATAAGCATAATAAGGGCAGTCAAAATGGTCAACAGAGGGCTGAAGCAGAGGCAATCTGTATTCAACAGAACCAAGCAAATGACATCCCATGCTCTAGTAACACCAATGTGCAGATTGTGGAATTTGAAAGGGAGATGTTGTACTTATTGTGTGAAGTTTTTGAAACATTTTATGTGGAAAAATGTTCGTCTAGTTTGGATTAGATCGTAGAGAGTGAGTGGACTGAGGGTCATGGTGAAGCAGTAGTCCTGAACAACTAGCAAGAGGCTGTTGAAGAAGAGGCCGTTTTGGCTCAACAAAACGATCTAATTGGGTTGCTATGCCTCGAAAATATCTTGGAAATTGTGGAATCCGAAGTGGAGATTGATTCTTTACTTGAAAGACTTGTTTTTGATGTGTAAAAAATTTTGTCTGGACTTGATCAAACTGCTGAACCTTGGGATGAAGAAGGTGGAAAACTGCAAGCTATGGCATGGGAAGAGGAGACGGCGCCGTTGCCTGTAGAGTTTCTACGAGGGTCAATCAACTGCGTAATGCAATTGCAAGCAACGCACCAGAAAGGAGTGGGAAATTCTAATCTCACTCTTGCTCTCTCTGCTTTGTCATCTGATTTTATGAAAGTAGTACTTGGATTGCTTGTCTATGTTATGTAAACAGTGTTTCTTTTTCAACACACCAGAAGAAGTAGAGTGTTTGACACACATTAATTGATCTCCTCCGTATAAATCTCAAATCAAGTCCTACTCCTGGGGGCCATAGAGATCGCAATCTTTCACAGGAATATCATCGTCGGCTTGGTAGAGATTAAGGTTTTGAGTAATTTTGTGACGGAGATAGAACTTAAGCAGTTCATGTTCTGTTGGAAAAAATCTTAATCCAACGTGCAGAGGCATTGTGTTGGTGTTCTGGGAAACAAAAAGCGATCGACGAAATCAGAAATCGAGACTGGATCAGACAGGTTTACGAAAATTTTTGGTGGGTAGGTTTTGATTGACGAATGAGAGAAGAATTTAAACACAAAAAAACGTAGGATTAGGAAACTCTCTCAGTTGTTTGCTAATCAAGTAGTGTTGCGATTGTGTTGTGTGCATGAAAGCGCCGTATGTTATGCTGGGGCAATTATATAAATAATCGTTTGATACGTGCGCAAAAAATAAATAGCCGCTGGGCGATGTCTCTAATTTGAATTTAGTGTTTAGGAAATTGCGTATTTTGTTGCGTCATAATTAAGTTTATCCGGGAAAAATAGCTGTTGAAGTCTGGTGCGTAAAATTTAAGTTTATCTGAGAAGTGGCATCGTGGCACCCACGAGATAATATGAAGAGGGTTTGTTTTCTTTGTGACATTTTCTTTTTAAAATTTTTCGCTTGGGGTTTTGCGGCAAACAGGGCTCGTTTGTTGTTGTTTATTGATCCTTTGCTCAAATCACTATTCTACTCTCTCTTGCTTGTTCTTTGTTAGGTAAGTTTTTGTGCTCTATTTCTTTATTCAATGGATACCACAAATGTTTGATCATATGCCTATTTGTGTTGGTGTTAATAAGTTATCGTATATGATCATGTTTTTTTTTTTTTGCCTTTTTGGATTTTAGTTCTCAGTTTCTATTTTTTAAATTTTTTCTATAGTTGAACATGTCCATGACTTTTTTCAAGAAGGATTGAAGAGGATTTATTTTTAAAAATTCCTTTTCTTATTTTTTATTTTCTTGTTTTCTTTTTCATGAAGGTGTTGATTGTTAGTACTAAATCCACAAGTGTATTATGGCATTATTTCTCCTTCTTTCGAATTGTGTATAGTTAATTGATGATCAGTCAGTACAAATTATCAAGATCCTTTACATTTCCTTAATTTAAGGTCACTCGTTTACATAAAAAGTTCATCAATTGAATCTGAAGCAACTTGAAAAGCTTGAAAAAATGGAATGGTGGAATTAAAAATTAGGTAGTCTATAATCAATTTAAAAAATGAAATATTTTTTCCCTCAAATTTCAAAAATTCAAAAATCCAGGGTGTGCTTTGGTGTCCTGGCACAGGCTAATGGGGGCCTTAAGCATGATTTGCCCTAGTTGGGTTAGGGCTTGAGGGCTTGGCTTGGGCCAAACCCATTTTCCGCTCCTCAGATTCCAGTAAAGACGATGGTTATTTGCAATCTCAATATCATTGCCCTTTTTCGTGTAACTTTTCAACTTTTTTTTTAATATGTTTTCAATTAATACTTCATTTCTCGATCATTGTCTTTGTTATCTCTATCGGTTTTGATCTTAAGTATTGAGTCTTCTATTACTGCAAAATATTTATTCAAGTTTTAATCAATTTTTGTTTTCTATATCAGATATTGTATGGAATCTCAACATGGTCGACTTTGTATTTATTATAAAGTGGCAATGTTGTTGATGTTCTTTTCCGCCATTGGCATTCAGGTTGGTTTGGGTTGTTATATTCTTTAATTTGACGAATTCATAAACTGATTACTTTTGTGCCAGTGGAGAGATTCTAGAATACCTTTGTTGTGTTACACCTATTTAAAAACTCATCATGTAATTGGTATTTAATACAACAGAGGTATTCTAGAATCTCTTTTGCCAGTGGATGTGTGTGCTGATGTTGTTAATTTATTGCGTTTTTCTTTCTCTTCCACCAACCAAGAAAACCCTTCTTTGGGGTTTGCTTTGTACTGCCCACTTTTATTTTGTACTTATTAAAACAATTGGGAATGGAGATTTCTCTTTGTTTCTGTAGGGATGGTATGATATCCAGAACTGTTGGTTGATCATCGGTCAGTATGGAGAGAGGATGTTGGTGGTATTCACTGAGCCAAGCTAATTTTCAGTGGTCAATAATGGTCACTGACAGCCAAGGATTACTTGTATGGCTGTGGACATCTAGGAAGTTGTCATGTTACTATAATTGCTATTGCTTGATGACATGCTGGCTAAAAAAACAAGTTTGCTGTTCTTGAGATTGAGACTGTTAATTTGTGGAATATCTTTTTGCACCTCCTTCAGTATGTGCTCAGTGTACTATGGACAAAGTTGTTGATTATGTTCTTCTAAAGAACATGTTATTGTTGTAATGTTATCATATTTGTGAAGATGATTGCTATTACAGTCTTGAAGAAATTGTAGATGCCCCTTATGTTAAATGTGTATGGATCACCATCACTCCGTCACGGCTTGCCCCCCCCCCCCCCCCCCCAAAAAAAAAAAAAGAACTGATTACAGAAATAAGGACATAGCATAAAAATATTACAATATCTCAGATCAGGATAATTTGGTCAGTTTTCTGACTTAATCTCTTATATTTTCAGGAGCGAAGATGCGAGGCAAATTCTGATGTCAACTACAATAACAATGCTTTTTCAAGTTCCAAGAAATATCTGATGACTTCTTATTTTGGAAAATATGAAAAATTGCTCGATTCAAATTTCGAAGAATTCATTGCAAATGAATTGCGTACTAGCTTCTGTGAAGTTCTACCAGATAATACAAGTTCTGTTATAAGACGATCAGTTCTGCTGCGCCATTTGATTGGTGAAGGTTCTCATCGGAATCTATTATCATCTATGAGATTTTATGTTGACTCAAAGTCCTTATCTCAACTGCCCTTTCACAAGTGTGAGCTCATAGTCATTGAAAGACTGCCCTCAGGAATCTTTGCTGATCCATTTGAGCTGCAACATCTTCACCAGCGTGGTGGTAAACTACATTGATATTTTGTGATAAAATTTTCGAAACTGCTCAAAAGCATGCTTATTGTTTTGCTTACCTTTGTGATGTTAATCATTCCATGCCCATTTTTCTGTAGTTTTAACAGATGTAGCTGTTTTTGGAGATACAAACTTGGAATTACCTTCATTTCGTTCCAACCGGTCTGCTGTTGAAATTCACATGAATGTTGGTTCCAATAGGTTTTTGAGTCAAAAGGATGGACTGGAAATTAAAGTACAGCTTCCACTACATGCACGTTATCAGGTGAGCAAAAGGGAGATCAGGAAATGGATAACAGAATTTGGAACTTTTCACTTTAATTGCAGTGTCTCTTTCTTGTGGACTTAAAAAAATATATATAAAAAGATATAAAATAATACATCAGGCATTCTTTTAAAAAAGTTTGCATTCAAAGTTTTAGTTCTTACTATTAATTCTTTCAGCTCCCTTTCTAGACTAGTTACAATTATATTTGATGCATGTTCAAATTAGTTTTCAACTGTTTTCAGTTATTGCGTCTTTTCTTTAGAAATTATTGTTGTTATTTTTTTTTGTGCAGAATTGTTTTCATTATTTTTGGGTGTTTTAATTTGAGGTTTATGCTTTGGTTGGATTTGAGGGATTAAATTGTATGTTGAAGTAAAGAGATTCAGTTGCTGCAATCCATTAACAAAATTAATTCGCATTTCAAAAAGTAAATGAATGTGATCAAGTATTTTCAAGATTTTACTTTTAATTTGCATGTTTAGATTGCAGTTTATACTTAATTTTGTCCTCTTGTTATGCTTTTATATTAATAATATATCTTCGATTGTAGTTATTATGTTCCTCATTAGATGCTTCACGTTTACTAACAAAATTCTCGGAATTGTTGAAATGACTTTAAAGGAGTTATACTGAAATTTTGTAGGTAAATGATCTATGGAACACTAATATAATTTTTGACTCAAGTCTGTTGTAAATTTCTGGTTTTGCTCCTGGACATTACCATGACATAAACGTGCTGCAGAGAAGTGTAATAATCACAATAATAGTCTGTTGCACTATGAAAAGTGAAAAACTAAGTTTGAATTGTTAGCAGTTTTCACCATCTGCTAATATAATCTTTATGAATGTAAAATTTAAGTGTCTTATAAGGTTTGCTGGTGTTTTACATTTTTTGTTTCTTTTCTTTCTTTTTCTCATTTTCCTTTTCTGTTTCAATTTACACAACTTCCTAAATATAGCTGCATTGACTCTGGCAGTAGTTGCCCTGCTCCTGTATTCCTCTTTCATACCTAGGCACGTCTCTCTCTCCTCTCTTTTTTTTTTTTTTAACATTGGCATGTTTTACCTTTATAATGTTCGAGTGAACTAGTTACCTAAGAATGGCTGAATTACTACAATAGGTAAAATAAGAAAATAAAAATGAATGGTCTATAAGAGAGGCCTACAATTTCACCTAGAATGTCCGGCTTTTGTACCAGTTTGTTGTATATTTCGAAATATTTTTCCATTCTTGATTATTGACGACTAGTTGCCAAGTCCAGAAACAAAGCAAACTACAAATATTTTTACGACTCTTCAACATCTATAAAGATATGCAGCAGTTTGATACTTGTGTGCCCCTCTTGATTTCTTCCACACGTGAGACCTGATGTCTGATTCGACCCGTAGCTATATCATCATTAGTTTTGGCTTCTCTTAGATTAGTTTTAGCTTTTCTTAGTGCTTCTCCTAGTTTCAGTTACCAGAACTCTCTCTTAGATTTCCTAAGAATGTCCTAGTCTGCAAGTGTAAAATAAAACAGGATAGTCATACATGCATAATGAGATGTCAAGATTTAAGGAATTGATGCATTGATATGTGCGATAAGATGGTTGCTTTTATTGGAAATTGAAATAATCTAGATCACATTAAGGTAATCATCTGTTGTGTACTTGTGTTTATCATCAATGTGGAACGCTATTGACAACTTGAAAATAGTGGAGGATATATCAGAATTTCTGACCGAAATTTCACTGTCATACAGCCCTTGGATGAATCTGGCTATTCACAGGTAGAATTTGGTGATCCAGATTTATTCTTACGCTGCTGCATCGAAGGAAAGCTGCAGGATCAGAGCTGTTTATTCATCCCAACTTCTGAAAATGCGGAACGTAAAACTGGTCGTGCAGTGTGGAGAATACCTTCTGGGATTAAGAGTCATGCAGTGTTTGTTTCTGTTGTTACTTTTGTTTCAGCCTTCATATCAACCATTTTAATTGTCTTGACATCTTTTTTTTGTTCAGACTTCAAAGCATGCAACAGTTTAAAATGTTCCTAATTACTTAGGGTAGTAAATGTATAAGACTTTTTAACGTTTGTTAGATTATATCCATCCAGAAAACCAAGAGTTCCAGCTCCACTGTTGTATTTCGATCTAAAATTTGGTTTCAGATCGGTTTGAGTTTTGCTTGCTTGCGTTCGGTGTGAATCTTGTCTAACTAAACAGGACCAAAACCGGTAACCCGTCTAGTTCCCCAAATAAACAAAGTGCCCACATGGTGTAACCAATTGGTGACATCTGTTTAGCTATGTTACAAGTTACTACAGCAAATTTAAAAAAAAAAAATTGTATAATGCTTAAACAGAAAAAAAATTTGAAAGCAAAAGGCAGAAATCAAAATCAAAATAACGAAAACAGAAAAAAGATTGGGTTTTATTTCATACTTTTGGAAAGTCAGTCTGGTTTTATCCTATGATCATTATTTTTAAAATCACAATGATCACTGCAACTCTTTGTTTTTTACGCTTTAATACTAAATAGGTGCCTTGAATCTAATATCTAAATATCAGTTGTTCTCGGCATCCTTTTTGCAAAATATAATGAGTAGCAAAATTGTCATATGCAAGTCCAAATGATTCTCAATGAATTATATTTTATATTTTTTCTACTTTCAATTTATTTATTTTAATGTTATTTTTCAGATTATTATTTTTTTATAACAATTTGAATAACAGATTTTGATTTTAGAATAGAACCAACAATTGATAACACCCAAGCAACTCAAATATTATATAGCTGTACTAGAATGTCTTACACATGCTCCTCGGTAGGGGTGGGCATATCATAGGTTTATTCAAACCCAAACCAAAGAAAATAATTTGGATTGGGTAAATCATGAAAATGGGTTAAATTTTAGTTTTTTGTGTATAAAATTATTTTATAACGGTTTGGGTGTGGTTAATCTATGGGTCAAGAATTACTACAATCCACCACCACCCTAATTGTTTTTTTTTTTTTTCCCTCTACACTACCAATGTTCGTCTATGTTGTAATCATATGTTGTAATCATTTATTAAATTTAAACTAATTTATTACTACAATCCCTAAATCTCTATTAATCCTGCAATAAAAAGAACATCCTTTGCTTTTTTTTTTAATCCCCTTTGTATAATGTCCTTTTTCACCTGCACCATTATCTGTCCATTTTCTATTAAATTTATAACAAATGAAGGTGGTCCTAACCAATAGATGCCAGCAAAAAAATCGAGGAATCGAATGAATTGAATTGACAATTTTGATTCGGTTTACAAATTTTAAAAAAAAAATCTATTCAATGAATTAGACGCAAAAAAAATAATAATAATAACTTCGGAGCTAGATAACTAGAAAAAATTAATATTTTAAAGTTAAAATAATTTATGATTATCAAATTTAACAACAGAGTTTAGATCAAACATTATAATTTTTTTTTTTTGGTTATTCATTTATTGGTGAAGGAGTGGACTCAATTGATCATTGAATTTTATTTTCATTCTTTTAATTTGCTTGTTTATGTCATGTTCATGGAAGTTTGTTATTGGAGTTTAATTTAATTCTTTCTTTTAATTTTTTATCCACAATAATTTTCATATTTTAATATTAATTTAATAATTAATCATAAATAATTATTATTATAATTTTGATATAATTAAATTTATTAAAATAAAAAAATATTTTGATTATAAAATTCTATCCAAACCCAAATGGTTTGATTGAGTTAAAAATATTTGGGTTAGTTTGGGTTGGATCTAAAATTTTATGGTTTGGTTTGGGTTGACTTAAAACCCAAACCAAACCAACCTATGCCCACCCTTACTCCTCGGCAATGATTCTTCATGAAACAACATTGGCAAAGAGATTAGTATGAGATCACTCTTTTTGTCGCAAGTGTATCTCATCTTAGCTTGCTCCCAAAGCAATTGAGGCCACAACACATGTGAGAAAGCCAGAGTTCACCTGATGATATATCTTTCACATTTTCAAGTGAGTGATTATGTTGGAGGGGCAATTTCATAGAAAAGTGCAAAACAGTTTATTATAGATGCGTTTGGTGCATGCTTTGAGACCACTATTCACGGAGTATGGCTGCGAAACTTTATTTTAGGACTTTGTTTTATGCAGGTTTGATTAGAAATCCTAAATTGAGTTTATTAGACAAAAATAAACCAAAGATTAAAAAGTCATTTTTCTAAGTGTTTAGCTAAACATATTTTCAATCTCATTCTCACGAGTCACAATAGCCCTTCGCCTACCAGCATTGAACCACCAGCAATGTCATCTCGTCTCTTGCAAATAAATTTTTCTTGTCTCCTGCCGTCGGTTTTGTCCCTCATTGAGAATCATGTGGAAAATCCATTGAGACTGTGCTGCCCTCATTGAATTTCAAAACCCTGATTCAGAAACCTTCATTGGTTAAGCCCAACTATTTGATTGATACAGGTAACCTTCTTTTGCATATTAGTTTTGAGTATAACTTCTTGTCAAATTCCAACCCTAGAGGTGTATTTCTCAAATTTGTTCTAAAGTTTTTTTTTTTTTTTAATTTCTCTAGTTAAACTTATTGATTTGTTGTAATTACTGAAGCCTATAACTATAACACGGCATGGGTTTTGTTCTTGAGTATTGCTAATCATATGCATGTTGCCATATTGTTCAGTCTTCAAAATTAGAGATTTCTCATGGTGTGAAATAGTCAAACTTCTGCTCCAATCATAAGAATTGATTGCTATACAGAATAAAGGCATAAACGTTAGCAAATTATCACTACAGAAACCATAAATACTCACATAACATGTAGGTAAATACTAGTTCATTGGCACTTTTTTTTCCATTGCATACGCAAGGAGGGTGAGTGTTAAGTATAGGAGAATGCATATTTATAAAGGGTGAAATTGTCATTTTGTACTCCAAGTCTCACAAATATTTCTACTTTATGTGCTTAAATCTTTTAAGCTTTTATTACGTGTGCTTTATTATAATTTAAGGATTTTAGGTATTTCAGGGATCTTTTGGCTATTTCATGACTAACGAGAAGTCAGATAGTAAAACAAATGACATTTTTTAACTCAAAACAATTGAAAATCTTAGAAGGAGCATAAAGGGGTATTCAAGATCGCTCATGATACAAAGATTATTTACAAATAAGGCACTGTTCACATATATGGTATGATAACGTGGTATTTGAAATACTAGTTATGCAACCCAAGAAGGGGGGTGAATTGAGATTTTAAAACTTAAGCTAAATAAAACATACAACAATTCAATCTACTGTCTTAATGAAATCAGAAACAATAAAATTAATAAAGTATAATAATAAAAGAGTAAGAGAGAACAAACACAATGATTTTTTGTGATTCGGCAATCATCGGCTATGTTCACGCCTCAAAGCACACTAGACTTGAGAATTTCACTAAACGAGCCTCCAAGGCTTCAACAACCCTTACAATTGACTTCTAAGGTGTCAATAGACCTTCACAATAAGAGATTATTCCCAACCTCTTAACCCAAGTGCATCCCAACACTTACAACCTCTCAACTTGATTTTACAAAAGGATTACAAAAATTCTCTCACACAATATGTTTAAATATAAATGAAAGCCTAATAAATGTGAATAAATGAAATGAATATACAAAGTTTATGCTCTAGACTTTCAGAGAAATGCTCAATGATAACAATGGTTGCATTACTTAAAATGGATTTGATTTGAGCCATTTTATAGTTGAAGAAGAAAATTAGCTGTTATTAACTTTTTGGTGATAATCGGCTTGCCGCTTTGTGAATCAGCTTATTGATTTGTGAATCGGCTTGCCGCTTTATGTCACTGTTTTATTCAAATATTTTAATTTTTGCACATCCGATTTGCCGCTTTCTGAATCCGATTAGCTGCTTTTATTTCAGAGAGTTTCTGTCCATAACCGGTTTGTCGCTTTCTGAATCCAGTTAGCCGCTTGCTGTAGTGAAATAATTATTTTCTAAAATTATAATTTTACCCTAATACTTTCTAAAATTTAACTATGACCTAAATATTTATAAAACTTTGCAAATAGGTCTATTTTTAGAATTTTAAAACAATACTTGTTGATTTCAAAGTTTTCAAAACTTCTCAATTTAAACCATAAACTTGAAAACAACTAATTTCATAAATCATTTTCTTATTATAAAAATATAATGTGTAATTCTTTATTTATTCAAAACATGTGGTTTGTTATAATCAAAATCAATTTTATAGTCATATAGGCTAACAGTATTGATCGATGACGTGGCAACATCCTATTAGTCTAATGGTGTGGTATTAAGTGATGATGTGGCAGGATTCTATTGGACTAATATATTTATGTGGCGTTGATAGATGATGTGGCAACATATTATTGGACTGAAATGATGATGTAGTGCTGACTAATGATATGTTCCAAACAATCAAAACTTGCCACATGGCGCAACCTGAGTGTCCAAATTATTTTTATCTGATGATCATGATTTATTTATTTAACACCCTTTAAATATATTTTTTAACTCTATTTTCTGTAATTCTCTCTCCATCTTATTTTTTTATGTATTTTAATAAAATTATCATTTTACCCTTAGTTCAATTATGAGTGGCTAATTTGGTTTTAAGCTTTAGTTGAAGGTGAAGCCTCAACATGATTCATGAGCTTAATTTGTAAGTTTATTTTCTTTTTCTCTCTAATTTATGTGGTTGTTTTGACTCATTGTCAACAACCAATGTATCTTATCTAGATTTTGCACAATATATCAGCTCCGTATTGAAAGATCATTACTGTCTGGTAGAATGAACACTTAGCACCATATTTATTAAAGAAAAATTCTCCTATAGTATTTTATGGGTCATCTTGACTCAGTATCAACAGAAAGTGCATCTAAGCTATTTAGTGGACTATCTTGCCATGTTATTGACAGAAAATTATTATCGTCTAGCACAACGTGTTCTTAACAACACCACATAGTAGTGGAAGACCATTACTCTCTGGCACACTAAGCGCTTGATAACTATCTTGCCATGTTATTGACAGAAAATTATTATCGTCTGGCACAACGTGTTCTTAACAACACCACATAGTAGTGGAAGACCATTACTCTTTGGCACACTAAGCGCTTGATAACATATTTATTAGAGTGAAGATTATGAGGAGTAGAAGTAACCCCTAATGAATTAATTGGAACTAAAAGGAAATATTAAACTCATGGTGAAATGTTGAGTGCGAATTCAAAGACTCAAGCGCTTTATTGCATAGTGTTCGTCTATGATTCATTCCGGCTATTTTATTTTAAATCTTAAGATAAAAAAAATTCACTTCCAACCAACTCGCATACACACTTAGAAAATTAACCCTACAGATAATTAAATCTATTTTCTTGTGGATTGACATTCGTCACTACAAATCTATACTACAATAGATTCATACGCTTATGAGTATAATAAACTTTTCACAATAGTGAGGTGATACATTTCCATGGGAGTAACCTAAATATGATCAAATTGATTAAGAGATGTAATATAGGACAAACAAATATAATGTGACATGAATGAATTTTAGAACCTCAAATCTCTTCACTTTGATATATCCTAGGCAAAAATGTCGATGAAGAATGCCGATTCACAAATTCTCACCATAAATAGAGACAGTAACTTCATTAAAGACAATAAGCAATAATTTTGAGTAATAATTCATAAAAATTATTTAAAGCTAATTTAATATGAAAGTAAAAAATTTAATAGATAATTCCATAAATAAAAAATTTAATAGATAATCCCATAAATAAAAAATTTAATAGATAATTCCACAAATACCTTTCCGGAGCATATCTATCTAAAGTATAGAGTAACAGGATCATTAGCTTGAAACAAACTAACTTTATACTTGAGATTTGTTCCGAAGGACACTTGATCATATGGTGAAAATTGATACCGTCCTAGCCTACGATTCGTATTTGGTGGAGTCAGCCGTACACTCACACTAGAGGATGTTTAAGGCTCTTACCTAAAGTCAACTAGTTCAGCTATATCCTATAGAAAATAAATTTAAATTTAAAATCATTTATCATTGAATTATCATAGAAATGAAATTTATAAAACGAAATCTACAAACTATACCTCATCTTGGAGAACATGTTGTTGGATGGAGATATAACCTCCTACGAAGTGGGGAGGGTCTTTAAGAATTTTGCTACTGCTTCACCAGTCCCAATTAGGCCATCGGTTTATTATAGTTTAATTTGCACTCCATAGAGCCCTCGTGACTAACCAGAAATGTTTTATATTTCCCATTAGTAGTTGGCTAGGTTTTTTCAAGTGGACATATAGGTTTTAGAATTTTGAAGGTTACAAATGGTGATGGATCAAATGGTTGATCTAATGGTGCACTATAAGGACGGCAATGGATTGAATCTTACCCAAGATCCATCTAATTCAAGTCCAATCAGATTGGATTTTAGTTGATTTAAAATGGATTTAGATTGGATTTAGATATTGATGTGTGGATCTAAGATAGATTTGGAATAGGTGCATATCTATTTTAATATCTAGATCCAGGTCTATAATCACCTATCCTTTTATTTTATTTTAATTTATTTTAGAAATTTCTTAACAATTGTATAATTATAAATGATAATAAATTTCATTCATAGCATAGTGGTATTTACCATGTATTTAAAAATCTTAAAACTTAAATATTAGTTTTGCAAATTTAAATGATAATGGGACAAAAATAATTAAGGTTAACCAACCCTAAAGCATGCACATGTAGTATTCAAATTTAGGGATGACAATGGTACCCGTAAATCTGCAAATCAACTCCAACCTTCCCACAAAAACCCATTCCCTATGGCCAATTTTGCAGGTTACGGGGAGGGGGGGTTTTGGCATGTACCACGTATCTGGGGATTCCCACTTGGGTATCAATCAACTCGCACTTTTTTTAATTATTGTTTGAAAAGTTTAATAATTTTAATACTTATTATAATTATTATATAAAAATTGATTTCATTATATAGTTGTGGATTATTAGATACTTCCTATAATTATTATATAATTATGGATATTATATATTTATTATAATTTTTTCTTCAGAGTAGTGTTTAGAAAGTATTAGTGTTAGAAAATATTAATCTTAAATCATTATTGTAGGAATTGTGTTAGATAGGTGCTAATGGTGGTGAATGAAATGAAAATCTTTAACTCTTGGAGCTTGCGTTGAACGAGAATATTAGATGATAATTGTTGTTGGTGCAGTGGTGATACTTTTGCATAATTGTGTTGTTACTTTTGGAGACCAGTTTTTATTTTTATTTTTTAATTGAAAGCACTTTTACAGTTTGATGGACTCATGTATTTCGCACTTAAATTTAAGAATTGGTGTTGAATTGAGAATTAGTGCTGGAATTGTTTTTTTTTCCAGGATTGATGTTGAAATTTCAAAATTGATAAACTGATTAATTTCGGGCTACCCCCTCGTGAAGTGACAATCTTCAAATCGCCCCATTATTATTAAAAACATCAAGTTACCTCTCAAAACTCGTTATCTTTAAATATTGACCATCGTTGACTCATAAAAGTATGAAAGTACCCCTACCCTAATAGAATAATCTTACAACAACATTGTAAGACTAAAAAAATAGTTGATGTATGACTGGTCATTGAAAAATAAAAAAAATAGTTAATATATGACTAATCATTGAAAAATGAAAAAGTTAAATTATTACAATAGTAATTTGTAAACAGTGAAGAAGAAATTAAAAAATAAATTGTTGAAAAGATTTAATAGACTAAAATAAATTGACAATTTTCCTAAATTAGAGATGTGGTTAAGCAAATTACAAGACATGCCATTATATTTAAATCACGATAGTGCCATCAAGATCAAATTTCAAAATTATAGGCCATGCCATCTTCGTCTTTTTCTTTCATTTTTTCCTCATCCTTACTCCTTCATCTTTTCCTTTCGTTTGTTTTTTTTTTTTTCTTATCCTTACTCATTCATCTTTTTCTTCATTTTTTTCCTCATCCTTACCGGAGTTCTCTTTCTAGATAGTTCTCTTTCAACAGGAACCTAGAATAGAGATAGTAAAGATTTCATAGTGATCCAAGTCTGTCACTTACGGGTTGGGTGGGGAGAGTCGCTCTAAGGGTGGATGGAAAGCAATCAAAGAAGTAGAAACGGGGAACTGGTAAGGGGTTTAAACACTGACATGGTATTAATATAGTTAAGAAGTTGGTAAGTTCTTCTAGTACAACTGATTTTAAGAAGAGAGATGGATGCAGAGGAATTAATATGTAAATGTGAAGCCATAAGTTTAAAATCAAAGACAATATAATAAACTTTGGGGGCAGAATGAAAGTTAAAGGAGAGAGAGTTGTAGCACACTGTCTCATTGGGAATGTTTTGCATACACATGGAGTCTCCCCTGAAGGACTCAGGGCAGCGATGCAACAAGTGTGGAGATCCATAAAGGAAGTGCAAGTAGAGAGTCTAGGCGAAAAATTCTTCATTTTAAAGTTTGCTTTAGAAGGCGAAAAAAAGAGGATATTGCATTGGGGACCATGGCACTTCAACAACTCGTTAATGGTGCTCATAGAACCAACTGGAGTGGGTAATATTAAGCAACGGGACTTCAACCATACATCGTTTTGGGTTCAAATTCACAATGCACCAATTATGTGTATGGATAAAGACATAATGAAGAAGATTAGTGAAAATATTGGTAAGGTGGAGGAGGTAGAAATGAATTAAACAGGGGAATGTTTGGGGTCTTTTGCTCGTTTAAGAGTCTTGATAAATATAACAGAACTGCTGAAGAAAGGGTGCTATTAAAACTAGAAGATGGCAAGAGAATTTCTATCAGAATTACGTATGAAAAATTACCAGACTTCCATTTCTGTTGTAGGATAATTGGGCATCAATACAATGAGGGTCTTGAGTACAAAAGGCAGCCGAAGGATGAGTTAATATATGGACCATGGATGAAAGCACTAAAAAAAATAGAAAGAGCCAAGCAAAATGCAGGCTAAAAGTGGCGCAATCAGCGAGAAACCATGAACAAGAAGAAAAGACCCAATAAAAAATGGATCAGGACACCCCAGGCATGATAGATGGATCCGGGGCAAGCCAACTTCACAACGACAACAGCACAAGGACAATAAAGATCAGCCATGTGAAAGGACCAGCTAAAGGCTCATTAATGATATAGAATGGGGCTGATAAACAGCAGACTATAGGCTATAGCAATGTTGTAGAGATAGTTGACATGGAGCTAATGTCTAGGGATATGAGCATTTTAGTGGGATACAATGAAACGGAAGAGCGAGAGAATATAATAGTGCTTGAAAAAATGGAAAAAAGCTCAATGGGCCATAACACACAGGGAGACAGTTTGGCCAAACAAAAAAATATAATAAGGTAGAAGCAACTGAAAAATGCATATTTATGAAAAATAAAAAGAAGAAATGGAAGTCACAAGCGCAGAGAAGAGTTATTAAAGGGGCTGGAAATGTTGGATCAAATTCCCTCAAGCGGCCTAGGGAAGAACAAATGAGAGAAAGCCTGGAGTGTAAAAAAATGAAAGAAGGAAGTTCAGATGCTTCACAAACAGAGCTGAATCAGGTTTCACTATCCCTAGCAATACTTAACAGTTTGTGGCAGGAAGGAGCAGGAATTGTTGAGTTTGGACAAAGGAATTCTACAAAGAATGCAGCGATAGAGGCTGGAAACCAGCTCCGCTGATAGCTATGAAAATAATAAGCCGGAACGTTCGGGGTTTAGAGAATCCCTGAACATGTCTAGCTTTGAAGAAAATTCTCCAAGTGCATCAACCTCAGCTGGTTTTTCTTTGTGAAACCAAACTGAAGAGTGTGCAAGTTAAAAAAGAGTGTGAAAAGCTGATGCTAGATAGTTATTTTGCAGTGGATAGAGTTGGGAAGAGTGGTCGTTTAGCTTTAATGTGGAGCAACGATATTGATGCCCAAATTAAATCATACAATAGACACCATATAGACATGCATATTCAGAATACAAACGGAAAATGCTGGAGATACACAGGAGTATATGGGCACCCTAAAGCAACGGAGAAAAAGCACACCCGGACTCTTTTGAGAAGATTGGCAGGTTTGTCAGCTCTCCCATGGTTGTGTTTAGGTGATTTTAATGATGTAACGGCCAAATTTCTATTTTTTTTAATGAAATTTTTTAAGATGACATTATTGCCCTTATATGGGGGGTTATTTATGGGGTAATTTTTTTTAGGGGTTACTTTTCCAAATTCCATAGGGTTTCTTAAACTCCCTATAAATTCATCTTTTATTTCCCTTTTTCATAACCCTAAAAACTTACGATATTCTTATTTCCTCTCTTCTCTACTGTTCATAATTTTTTCTTCACTCAAACCCTAGGATTCAATCAAAGCAAACGGTATGTATACCCTCCTTATTTCCTTCAAGAATTTCTTTTAAATCATTCTATTTAGGGTTTATGTTTGGCATGATTTTAGATTTGTTTTTATAGATCTTGATGCATGATATATGATGTGTTTAGATTTTATTTAGGGTTTTGATTAATTAGGAGTTTAGTTAATCAACCCTTGGCATAATATAGGATGATTCTGGACAGCATGATATCTTGATTTTTAAACTGATATTTTGTGAACGAATTTTTCTTAGAAATTTATATTCTGGAAAATAGACGTATAGAACCTCTTTAATAAATTTTATTTCATCAAATTTGATTTCGTTTTCAATTTAATATGTATTTTCGAAGTAGAAAGCACTGCATTGGAAAACTGCGATTCCAGCAGTACGATCGGGATTACAAAATTATTTTCACTACCAAATGAATTCGGAAAATTATGAAATTTTATACAGATGTTAAGACACTGTTTAGTATCTCCAGTTTTAATTTCATAATTTTCTGATAAGTATTTCATTTTATAAAATTCTCAGAACCTGTTCTGTTCGGTCAAGGTTATGAGAAAACAGTTTCGAAATTGTTGAGAAATAAATAGTTTTAAAAATGTTTTTGATCTCTGATCCTCTTCAAAATTTTATACGAGGTAACCATGGATGTCCAAAATAGCTTTGTAGAATATTATGTCATTCCGAGGTTTAGATTAAGAGTTAAAATTCTAAGATCAAACCTGTACGGGAATGAATTAGAAGGACAGATTCTTAGAGTGAGTTATTAATAGTTATGTTTTGTATTTGTTAAGGTGTTGAAGACTCTTAGGGACTTAGAATTTTGTAGTTCAAGATTCTCTTATCGAGGTAAGTAACTTCATTCCTAGTATACTGGATATATATAAGTATTTTGATATTATTATTATAAGTATAAATGTTTTTATACTACTTAGAAGATTAATAGATTTTAGTTTTTATACTACTTTGACGATTAAAGGATTTTTTTAGCAAAATCAGTTTATGAAAATGTTTTCAAATATGAATTCTTTTAACAAAATATTTTATAAATGCATTTTAATGTGTAAATTATTTTGGCGACATGACTACTTATTATGATTTTATCTCTAAATTAGTTTGCAAGCCTAAATTATTTTTATGGATTTTTCTGAATCTGATACGAATGTTTGGTACTCATGTGTGATTTTAATTATTGATGATTATGAGATTCTTAATGTTTTGGCTCATTGTCCATAGTTATTCTGATTCTGATTGTAATATACGATATATCTGTCTGGACCAGTACTGGGTATAAGTTCTGAATGTGCACACAATATTCTTATTCTGATTCTGTCTGGGCCGGGTCACTGGGACTATAGGTGACACTATGTGACATGAGCTAACTTTTTATTTTCTGTGCATGTGAATATGATTTACCTTAATAAGTAACTCTATTTTTTATATTCTGAATTCTTATGGATTTACGTTATCTAATTGAAATACATTATTTCATAATGAGTTATAGTTTTTACGAAATTTATAGATTTATGAAATATGCTTTGCTCAAAGAAGGCTTGCAATGTTTTTTTTTTTTTGTATCGATAGGCCTAGTGTGATAGGAATGGTCTTACTTACCGAGTTGACGGCTCACCCCTCGTCATTACTTTTTGTAGATTAAGTTCCTTTGAGAGGTATGCCTAGCCTTGAAGCTAGAGACTTTCATTTCTGTCCACTATTGGAATAAGAAGAAGAATAGGCACATGTTTCTTTTTAGTTTAGTTCGATCATGAACTTGTAATTTGGGTTTTGAGACTTTGTTAATTTTTATGTTTCTCTAGAGATTATTTAGCGTTGGTTGTATGAACTTATGGATTTTTCTTATAAGATTATGAGGTATTTCAGTTTAGAATTTATGAGTAGAGATTATAATTTATGAGTAACCTTCTTCTCTCACGTGTTCTGCACATGTTAGATTTGGGGTATTACAAATGATATCCTATATCCAAATGAAAAAACGGGGGGTGTAGATAGAAATTCCAATTTGATAACCGAATTCAGAGATTATAAGTTGAGCAAAGGACATCCGTTTACTTGGTGTAACAGACAATTTGGACCATATTGTATAGAGGAAAAATTAGATAGGTTTTTCTACAATGAAGAATGGAGAGCTGAGTTTCACGATGACCTAAAAACAAATTTACTCCATTTGGAGTTTGATCACTGCCCAGTTCTGATGGAAGTTCGAGAACGACAGTGAAGTATTGTGTATGAGAGAAGAAATTTTAACTAAATTTATTATGAGGATATATTGAGTTGCTATGAGGAATGCAAAAGTATTGTGAAAAAGAAGTGGTTGCAGTGGCATATAACTACAAAAATCAATTATATGCTGAGATTTAAATCAATTGCCAAGAGATTTATGGCCGAATTGAAATTGTTGAGCAAAGACGAATTCAGGAGCAGAGATAAGAAACAGAAGGAGTTAATAGGAAAGCTGAAGAGTGCAAAAAAGTGCAACCTCCAGTATGTAAATGGGAATGAAATTAGACAAATTGAGCGGCAAATACAAAATTTCTTTTTAGAAGAAGAGATGTATTGGAAACAAAGGTCAAGGGCAGACTGGCTAAAAGGAAGGGACAAGAATACAAAAATTTTTCATGCCGAAACATCATCTAGTATCAAGACGTGGAGAATAATGACAGAGGAAGTTGAGAAAAGTTTTTGCATATACTTCCAAGAACTATTTACAACTTCCAATCCAGGAGAGGACGAGATCAAGGTAGCACTACAGATGATGGCTCCAAAAGTTACGACGGAGATGAATGATTTTTTGGAGCAGCCATTCTCAATAAAGGAGATTACAACATCACATTTTTAGATGTGTCCAACAAAAACTCCAAGGCCAGATGGATTGCAAGCTATTTTCTTCTAAAAGCATTGGGAAGCTATAAAAAAAAGAGTACTTTCAACATCCCTCTACGTCTTAAACGAGCAAGGTACCATGGCTCTACTTAATTATACATATATTGCTCTAATTCCGAAGACCGCCAAGCCTAAGAAAGTAATAGAATTTAGGCCTATTAGCTTATGTAATGTAATATACAGATTAATAGCTAAAGTAATTGCTAATAGGCTAAAGCAGATTCTTTATCAGATAATCTCCCTAACACAAAGTACTTTTGTACCAAATAGATTGATCACTCATAACATCATAATTGGCTACGAGTGCTTACACAAAATTCGACACAGCAAAGAGAGAAAAAAAGGGGTAGTAGCTTTAAAACTAGCATAAGCAAAGCATGTGATAGAGTAGAGTGGTCTTTTTTGAAGCACATTATGAAAAAACTTGGCTTCTCGGATAAATGGATTAACCTTATCATGAACTGCATAACCACCCCTTCATTTTATGTTATTATAAACAAAGTTGCGAAAGGGCTGATACAACCACAAAGAGGGCTTAGGCAAGGTTGCCTTTTATCCCCTTATCTCTTTTTAATGTGTGCAGAGGTGTTCTCCAATTTGCTGATTTGTGCTGAAAGACAGAGCTTAATTTATAGTTTGAGATTTGATAAAAATATCATAATCTCTCACTTATTCTTTGCGGATGATAGCTTGGTATTCACAAAAGCCTCAACTGAAGACTGCAGTCACTTGAAAGTAATTTTTGACTGCTATGTAACAGCCTCTGGGCAACTGTTCAACTATGATAAATCATTAATGTTTTTTAGCCGATAAATTTCAGATGAGAATGTTGCTGCAATAAAAGACATTTCTCAACTTAATGTGGTTTCGAGACATGAGAAGTACTTGGACTTGCCTTCGATGGTGGGGAGGAAAAAAAACATCTTCTTCAACGACATTAAACTCAAAATGTTAAGCAAGATATCTTATTGGCAGCATAGATTCTTTTTAAATGGAGGCAAAGAAGTACTTATCAAGGTAGTGGCTCAGGCAATACCGGCATATGCTATGAGTGTGTTCAAAATACCTCTAGCTTTATACAGGGATATCCGAAGAGCAATTGTAAGGTTTTGATGGGGGTCAAAAGAAGACAAAAATGAATCCATTGGGCAAGATGGGAGAGCATAATGTCATAGGATGAGTATTTTCGCGCAGCAATCCCGTGTAGCACTTGAGCAACCTTTAGCGTTCAAGTCGCCAAGTAAGTCTTGAATGTTTCTCCAACTAGCAAAGCACGAATACTTGTAGAAAATTACAAGATTAGAATGGCCAAATGGAACTATATTATACACTTTAGAAAATTACAAGTGTGCTTATACAAGAGAGCTTGTGTTGCTAGTGTGTTAGGTGTGTTGTATGTGTATGGAAGGTGTGTTATTGGTGGGTGAAAATGGTGGGTGCTCACCCCTATTTATAGTAGGTGAGAGTGCTAATTCTAAAGAACTCTACATAAGTGGAAAAATATTTAAGAGTCCATATGGAGAAACCTAGAAAGTTCTAATCGTTGCTAAGCGCACCACGACTGGTTAGATGTCTTGGCGGCCAATTTCTAAGTACATCCCTCTTTTAAGTGCATCCCGCCTTGAATGCTGAGCAAGCTCGTGTGTGCGGATTAACCTCCGATCATGGGAAATTGAGTGGCCCGTGACAATCCTCCCCCACATATGCCCGCAGCATCCTCGTCGCATTTTCATGCTTGTAGTGCTGTACATGTTCCGCGAATTGCCATAGGTCGTCTTTGCGTTCCTCTGTTGCTTCATTTTCGGGGAGGTTCTTCCATTTTAACAAGTGCTTATTGTACGCCGGTATACCCCGCCTTCGGATTACTCAATCTGAAAAGATGTACTCCACGTCCTTGTCGGATGCATTGACAACGACGGTTGGGGCACGTCTTGACTTGCCTCGGCTCAGGTCTTCCGCATCTCTATTGTATGGCTTGAACAAGCTCACGTAGAATACAAGGGTGAATCTTGAGTCTTGGTGGGAGTTAGAGTTGGTAGGAATCTTTGCCCACGCAGGCCCTTTGTATCGCCTCACTAACCCTTTGTGAACTTTCCGCAACGTCTTGAACTGTTGGCGTATGAGCTTTACCATCACTTGACCACTTTCCTTATACTCGACATGGCGTCTTCTCGAATCAGCCAACTTCTTCATTCTTCGTGTGGCCTTGTGGAGATATGGTCGCGTGATATCCGATTCCTCATGCTATGCCTGGGTAAGCTTGTAAGCCATTGGGCTTTTCCCTCCATAGGTCGAGGCTATGGCGTTGGGCGTCATAAGATGAAATCCCATGATGATCTCGAATGGACTCTTGTCTGTGGCCTCACTCCGTTGTAAGTTGTATGAGAATTGGGCAATATCTAGTAATTTGGCACAATCTCGTTAGTGAGCACTCATATAATGCCTAAGATACATCTCAAGTAGGCTATTAATACACTCGATTTGTCCATCTGTTTGCTGGTGGAAGCTTGTCAAGAACTTGAGGTCGATTAGCTGACTCCCTATAGCTTAACGATGTACTTGATGAATAGGCGGATAGCCTCATCCACTTTGTAATCGGTTAGTAAGCGATGAAAGTCGCATACTTGCTATAGCGGTTAACTATAACCATGATGCTTCCGCACCTCTTGGACTTGAGTAAGGCCGAGATGAAGTATATGGTGACACTCTCCCATGCCCTTAATGCCGTCGGTAGAGGCTCTAATAATCCTGCTAGAAGTTGAAGATCCGCCTTTTCTTGTTGGCACACAAGGCATGTTTGTAAGTAGGTCTCGATGTCGTCTCTCATGTACGGCCAAAAGTATGAGGCTTAGACGAGTACGGTAGTGTGCTCTACTCTGGAGGGTGGCCAGCGTACTTTGAGTCGTGGCGCTCTTTGATCACCTCCTCAATGTAAATTTTCCCATCTTGGCACAATTAATCGATCTCCATTGGTGAGGAGAATGCCTTCCTCTTGTCAAAATCGTCTTGTCTTCCCTTCGAGAACCTTTCCCAACAAGTTTTTTGCCAATAAATCTTGTTGGAGGCCTTCTTTGACGTGTCCAATGAGGTCAGATTTCGACTGGCTCATGCTAAGCGTTGCCAACTTTACTTTGCGACTTAGAGCATCTGCAACGATGTTGGCTTTCCCGACCTTGTACTTGAGTCTATAATCGAATTCCGCAAGAAAGTCCTGTCACCGTCCTTGCTTGGGACTCAACTTCTTTTGCATTTAGAAGTAGCTGATGGCTACGTTGTCCATCAAGATCACAAAGTGTGAGCCAAGCAAGTAATGTCATCACACCCGTAGGCAATGGATAATTGTTGTCATTTCCTTCTCTTGCACGATGTAGTGGCGTTCTGTGTTGTTGAGCTTCCAATACTCGAACACTATGGGGTGGCCTTCTTGCATGAGTACTCCGCCTATGGCAAAGTCAGAGGCATCCATTTGAACCTCAAATGGCTTGGTGTGGTCCGGAAGTGTGAGGACGGGCTGTCCAAAGATAGCCTTCTTTAACTTTCTGAAAGTGTGTTGGAATTTCTTGGACCAATGCCACGTGCGGTTCTTCTTTAACAGCTCGGTCATGGGTGCCGCTATGGCCGAGTATCCCTTGATGACAGCGGTAATAATTCACCAATCTAAGGAAACACTAGAGTTCGGGCACATTGGTGGGAGCTTGCCACTCTAGTATGGTCTTTACTTCCGAGTTCTTTATCATGAGTTTCTCGTCCGCTATTCAGGCCAAGGAACTCCACCTTTCATCGTGGAAAACGAGCACTTCTCCATTTTTGAGGTAGAGAGTTCATTCTTAGACTTAGAGAACTTGCTGTAGGTGGTAGGCATATTCCTCGAGTGTGGTGCTATACACCACAATATCCACAACAAAGCGGTCGATGGACGGTTAGAGAACTTTGTTCATGAGGGTGTAAAATGTGGCCGGTGCATTAGTGAGATCAAACGCCATAATAAAGAATTAAAAAAAGCCATACCTAGTCACGCACGCCGTCTTCGACTTGTCCCTTGGTGATGTGCACTTGGTAGTACCCGGACAGTAGGTCGAGCTTGGTGAAGTACACCGCGTTGCCGAGTTGGTCGAACAAATCTGCAATCAAGGAAATTGGATACTTGTTCTTGATTGTAATCTTGTTGAGCGCCCGATAGTCAATATACATGTATAGAGATCCGTCCTTCTTTTTTTAGAAGAGCACGGGTGACCAAATGGAGCCTTCGATAGGCGGATGTAGCCCGCATCCAGCAAGTATTTGAGTTGTCTCCGTAACTCTTCTAGCTCGGTTGGTGGCATGCGGTAAGGCGCTAAGGCTGGCGGCTTTACGCTTTGCTCGTGCTCAATCTCATGTTCCACCTTTCGCTTCAGTGGGAGCTTCTTCGGAAGCTTCGGACGCATGACATCCTTGAACTCGTTGAGGACGGCTTGGATGAACGGAGGGACTTGGCTCGGCAAGCTTTCTCGATCTTCTCTATCGCTCATGTCCACGATCTTCAAGTGCTCGGCTGGAACCATGCATGCCATACTCTTATCAAGGATATTTAGGGAGTTCACGGCCGACAGTGGGAAAGTATGGACTCAGTCGAAGAATGGACAATCTTGAGATCATCCATGGGCACGATCGAGAACTCGAGCTTTTCACTTCATACTCTAATCGTTACATGCGCGTCTTGTGCGGTACCTGCAATGGGCTTCGTGGGTGAGTTGACCGCCTTTATTATGCCTCTGTCCTTCATCACATTTAGGCCTAGACACTTGGCCTCTTCTTCTGAGATTAAGTTGTATGTTGCTCCAGTATCGAGCAATGCACGAACAGCTTGGTCATTGACCATCGCGCTCACATACATGAGTCCCTTCCTCGGGGCTGTAGGTGGATGGCTCTCGAGTACGCCAAGATATTTGAGGAAGCCCATTCTAGGTCTGGGTTCTTCCGGTGTCCGTGTAGAAGCGGCGAGAGCACTAAGCGACTTTTTCTCTGGACATTCGCGTACCCAATGAGGGTCGTTACAAATGAAGCATGAGCTCCAAGGTTTTAACGGCTGCTGTTTCTTTGACTTGCTTTGCCTGCTCTTACCACTTGGAGGCTTTTTTTGTACCCTTCTTCGTGATTGTAGCCCTTGTCCTTTCAAATCTCTCCGCAACCTTTACCGTGGCTAGTCCTCTTGTCCTTGGATTGGTCAGAGTAATCGAATAATGATTCCACAACGGCAATAGCTTCATCAAGAGATTGCACGCCTCGTTTATCAGGCTCCGTCTTTGCCCAATCCTTGAGGTCGTCTTGGAAGTAGAAGAGAGAGTCCTTATCGGACATGTCGGAGATCTCAAGCATGAGGGTGGTGAAGTTGTTGATGTAATCACAGACGCTACCCGTTTGCTTGAGCCGACGTAAGTGCGCTCACGCTTCCTTCTCCGCATTGCTTAGTGCGAAATGTTTGCGGAGTTCTTGCTGAAATTCGGCCCATGTACTGATGGCGTAAATGGCCTTGCTTATCTCACCATGTTTTCACCGCCACCATAATTACGCGGCTCCTCGAAGGAATGTAAGTGCAGTGCTCACTTTCGATGCCTCGTCACGGACACCCATGGCATCGAAATATTGCTCTATCCTAAAAAGGAAGTTATTCACCTCAATGGCGTTGTGGATGCCATCATAAGTATCGGGCTTTGGCACGTCAATGCGGCACGCATTACTCGAGCTTGTGAGAACTGCAGTCAGCCTAGGTGTGATCGTGCGTTCGTGCCACGCCTAATCCGAGTAGACCTCCGCACGGACTGTCCGTAGTACATTTTGCATAAAGCTACGCAAGTTGAGTAGCTCATTATGGAACGCTCGAAAATCCCCTCGAAGAGAGTTGACTTGGTCTTGCATGAAGGCCTTGGTGGCTACCGTGAACTCACCATTGACTCCCTCCTCTAAAGTGTCAAGGGTGTCTTGGACAGCAGACATCGAGGTTTCAGGCACGGCAACACGAGGTTCTAAGGCATTTGTAGAAGGGGCTTTGGACTTACCTTGAGACTTAAGTAGTGGGCATCCCTCTTCACGGCCACAAGCTTGTTCCAGTACCTCCACACCGAGTGCGCCCTCTTACAATGTGCTAGAAGGATTGGCTATCTTTTACGAGCTAGCTTAAGTGTGGGTGCAAACTTGACTCTGATACCACTTGTCACGGGTTGAGTATTTTCGCGCAGTAATCCCGTGCGGCACTTGAGCGACCTTTAGCGTGCAAGTCGCTAAGTCAACCTTGAATGCTTCTCCAACTAGCAAAGCACGAATACTTGCGGAAAATGCTATGAGAAGAAAGAGTAGAATGGCCAAATAGAACTATAATATACACTTTGGAAAATTACAAGGGCACTTGTACAAGAGAGCTTGTGTGCTAATGTGCTAGATGTGTTATGTGTATGTGTGTGGGAGGTGTGTTGTTAGTGGGTGAAAATGGTGGGTGCTCACCCCTATTTATAGTGGGTGAGAGTGCTAATTCTAGAGAACTCTACACAAGTGACAAAATATTTAGGGATCCATGTGGAGAAACCTAAAAAGTTCTAGTGTATGCGTAATATGTAGAGAATTCTAGATCTCGGACCGAGCTTGATCATTGCTAAGTGCACCACAGTTGGTTAGTTGTCTTGGCGGCCCATTTCTAAGTACATCCTTCTTCTAAGTGTATCCCGCCTTGAATCTTTGAGCTAGCCCGTGTGTGGATTAACCTCCGATCATGGGAAATTGGGCGGTCGCGACAATAAGCCAACAAAAATCGAGAGGGGTTTAGGCTTCAAGGACATGTTAAGCTTGACCAAGTTCTAGTGGCAAAGCAAGGATGGAGATTAATCTAACAACCTGATTCATAGGTGGCTAAAGTGTTGAAATATCCTTAATTTAAAGAAACTGATTTAATGGAAGCAAAAAATTACTATAAACCATCCTTTATATGGAGGAGTATCTTGTGGGGTAGGCTAATTCTTTAAAATGGTGCAAGGTGGAGAATCGGAAATGGAGACAAATTTCAGATTATGGCAAGTAATTGGATTCCCAAGCCAACATCTTTCTAGCCAATATCGACCATCATTGCCGGAATATGAAAGTTTGAGCTTATTAATGCAATTACAATTGGAATAATAATTTGGTGAGCAACATTTTGTCAAGGAGGTTGCAGAGATAATCAAAAGGATTACATTGCAAGACAACCTGATGAGATTAAGGATAAAACTATCACAAGCACATGGGATGAGGCATATTCAGATCCTATTCAAGTTTCTGTGGGACCCGTTACAAGAGCGTGAACAAAGAAATTCAAAAAAGCACTTAATTGATTGATTTAAGCAACTTGGGCTCAATCAAATTCGTGGAGACCCATTGAAGGAAGCGCACATGATAAATGCATGATTCAAGCTCTTGAAGTTTTCAGATAATCACTTCCATGAAATAGGGAGTTGGTTTGCATATTATGGCGGGAAAATATATATATATTTTTTTCACATACTTTCCTATTTCTTAAGGAGGCTATTAGGAAAACAAATCAGTTATTTCTATTTTAATTACCTTGTTTCCATTTAATTGATGTGACGCATTTAAGTCTTATTTTATTTTATTTTTTAAAAATATTTAGTATGTACATTTAAAATTTAAATAACGGTGTGATATAAATAAAACAATATCATAATATTTATTAAAATAATCAAAATAACAAATAATATAAATGCTTTGTTTCACATTTTTTTATTAGATTAATAATAGTATTCAACCCTCACATTTTATTTCATAAGACCCCATATATTTTACCGTACTCCATTTATTTCTAGAGATACCCTTGTACCGTGCGTCAATTTGATTATACTAATTTGTTTATACACACACTCAGCAGCCACAGATATAGATTAATTTTGCATTAAATGAACTTTTGTTGTGGAATGTGGACAGAGACATCGAAGGTAAACGACGACACTATCAATTGTAAGTCAGTCTTAAATCCTTTCAGCCTTTGAAGCTTTGAAATTTAATCATACGGGTCCAGTTGAGTCTTATGATTTTAGCAAATAAGCCATTGCATGTGAATTGCGCGTGAGTCTGACCAAGTCAAAGAGTTTGTTATTTTGTCTTAGAAAGAGCGGGAATTGATGCAGACCTCGATTTGCGGGTTGACACTGACAAAATCAGCCTTCAAACGAGCACTGTGCAAGGATTGCTTCGTGACTTTAGAGAGAGAATAGAGAGAATTTTCTACATAAAGTTATTATTTGCAAATGTTTTGTAGAGTCTTGTAGTTTCGGGGATGGAATTACGCTAAGTTGGAGGATGTTTATTCTATTTCTTTTGGCAGAGTTCAATCATATAAAAAGTAGATATTTTACTTCAAAATCTGTTTTAGCCTAAAGGGCTACACATTATATAATTTTGATGATAACAAACATGTGTCTTAAGTGATTTAATAAATATTGTATTTCATAAGTTCACTAGTTTTTGAAGGATAATATTTATGCAAGTGAATCAAGTGAAATCAAGCTCAAGACACTCAACGGACAACGGCGAAATCAAGATTGAAGTTTAAAGTTTAACGGACAAATTATTGCGACAATATCTTGTAAAGCCGTTATGATTTAATTGATGCATGATTTATCATTTGAGAAGCTCAAGTTTTGTTTAATAAATTATTACTTTTTATAAACCAAAATGTTTTATATTTAAGATAAAAGTATTTTGTGAATTTGAACAATTTGGATTAAAATGAAAATGTTTTACAATCTTTGATTTTAATAAATATTATTTTGAATTTGATTTTAAATCTATTTGCAAAGATTTGAAACGTTTTGGGCCATATTGTAACTTATAAAAGCTTGAGGGCCTAAGTGAAAGGTTTTAAGAACTTCAAGATTTATGTTGATTATGTTAAAACCTAAAAAGGGCTTCTTTTAAAAGTATTATTATATGTTGGGTCATAACATAATTTCAAAACATTTTGGGAATGACAAATATTATTTTGAATTAGGATTTGGGTTTATTTGCAAAGGATTGAAACAATTTGGGCCATACTATAATTTATGAAAGTTGGAGGACCCAATGTAATTCAAATTTTTGATATCCAAAATTGACCTATTTAAAAAGTTTTGTGACTTTCTGGGCCATAGTATAATTACAGAAAGTATTGAGGCAAAATCGTAATTTCATGAACAGTATTACTGTAGCAAATTAAAAAATTAACGGTAATATCATTTGTTCCTCACTAGGGTTAAATCAATGACTAGCCGTTTTGCTTATAACGGTAGTTTTGGGTTTAATATAAAAGCTCAATTAAAACTTCGTTTTAAAAATTCTGCAAGCCAAACCAAGATTATAAAATATATATTGAGCTTCCATTTTGTAAATCATCATTCATTGAGTCATCATTGAGCTATAATTTGTTTATCCACACGTGAAGAGAGTTTTATTAGTGTAACATTCATTTATCTTCAAATTGTGAGTGTTCAGTGGGAGCAACTTGGGGTGAAGAGATTGGGGATATAATCTCTTGTTGTAAAGGTTCATTGACACCTTGAAAGTCAATTGTAAACATTTGAAGCCTTGGGAGGCTTGGATAGTGAAATCCTCAAGCCCGGTGTGCTTGGAGGCGTGGACGTAGGCGGGGATAGCCGAACCACGTAAAAATCCTCGTGTTTGTTTTTCTCTTCCCTTACTCATTTATTATTATGATTGCTTAAATTTATTGCTTTTGATTTGATTAAGGCATTAGATTTAATTGGTGTGTGATTTGCTTAGGATAATTTTTAAAACACCAATTCAGCCCCCCTCTTGGGTTGCACACTTGTATTTCAATTGGTATCAGAGCGAGGTGCTCTTGTATAGGCTTAATCGTCTAGAGTTAAAGATCCATGGCAACCCATAATGACTCAATCTTTAGGGAAGGACAATCCACAATTAGACCACCGTTCTTTGTGATGTGACTACCCATATTGGAAAACTAGGATGAGAATTTATTTGCAAGCATTAGATTATGAAATTTGGGAAGTTGTTTGTGATGGTCTATTCATGCCTATGACTAAAAATGAAGTAGGAGATGATATTCCAAAACCCTCAAGTCAATGGAGTGTATTAGAAAAGAAAAAGATGTCTTTAAACTCCAAAGCAATGAATGCTTTATTTTGTGCACTTGACAAGAAAGAGTTTCATAGAGTATCTAGTTGTGAGAGTGCTCATGAAATTTGGAACAAACTTGAAGTCGTGTATGAAGGCACAAATCAAGTTAAAGAGTCTAAAATAAGTAGATACACTCGTCAATATGAATTATTCCAAATGCAACAAAATGAAAGTGTGTATTCTATGTATACACGATTTACCGACATAGTGAACACCCTAGGAGCCCTAGAAAAAACTTTTTCAAATAGTGAGAAAGTGAAGAAAATCATTAGGTCACTTCCAAAAGAATGGAGACCTAAAAGAACTGCCATTGAGGAAGCCAAAGATTTAAATGTCTTACATATTGATGATTTAATTGGTTCTCTCATTTCATATGAAGAAGATTTGGCAGCTGAAAAAGGGCACGAGAAAAAGAAGAAAAACATTGCTCTCAAAGCGTCTAAACTTGAAAGTGATGAGGAAAGTGAGATGGATGACGAGGAGTTTGAAATATTGGCTAGAAGATTCAGAAAATTTTACAAGAAGACTAATGAGCAGAGAAAGCTTAAAGGTTACAAGAATAAAAAGGAGAAGAAAGAGCCAATCACTTGCTATGAATGCAAGAAACCCGGACACATACGACCGGAATGTCCTCTCCTCAACAAACTCAAGAAGAAAGCTATGGTGGCTACGTGGGATGATAGCGAAGAGGATACAAGTGATGATGAAGAGCAACAAGAGATGACAAATTTAGCTCTTATGGCATTTGGAGAAGAGTCATGTGATGAACTTGATGAGGTAAATGATCCTATGATGATGAATTGCATGATGCTTTTAAAGAATTGCATGATGAGTTTATGAAAATCGGTAAAAGAATGTATGTCTTAAAAAGAAAATGGTAGAGCTCATGAATGAAAATGAATCTTTAAGTGCAAAGATTACATGTCTAGAATTAGAGAATTAAACATTGCATGATAGAATTGCACTATCAAATGAGAAACCTAGTACTTCATACAAGCATCTAGAATCACATGTTAATGACTTGAAAAATGAAAATGATGCTTTACAAAAATGGAATGATTCATTAAATGAAAAGATCAAAGAATTGGAATTAGATAATGAAATGTTACATGATAGGATTGCATCATTTACATGTAAACAAAGTACTTCATATGAGCTTGAGAAATCACATGTTGATGAATTAATGAATGAAAATGAAGTGCTTAAGAAGAAGAGCAATGAGTTAAATGAGATTGTCTTAAAATTCACAAGTGGTCAAAAGAATTTAGAAAAATTGCTAAGCACTCAAAAATGTGTATTTGATAAAGGCGGACTTGGGTATAAGCCTTACTTGAAACAAAAATATTATAAGAATTATTTTGTTAAGGCTACCTCCACAAATGATCATAGAATTGTTTGTCATTATTGCAATCAAAATGGTCATATGAAATATAGATGTCCAGTGAAAAGAAATGTATATTATGGAGCAAAATATATTTGGGTTCCAAAAGGAACTATTGCTAACATTCAAGGACCCAAGAATATTTGGGTACCAAAGCACACAACTTGAATTTTTGTAGGTACCATAAACAAGGAATGGTGGAGAGTTCCTTGATGAAGCTTGTGGGGATAATCACTTGATCATGGTGTAAGCAAAAATAATGAGGCAAGATGTTTTAATTGCTTTGGTAACAATTCTTGCCCATTTATCTTGTTGAATAGATCATGATGAATGGATAATAGCTTGGATTTGCGAAAGTATACTTGTATGTTTACATGATTGATTTATCATTGTGTATAACATTGAGTGCTTTATCATGATGTATGGTTATATTTATATGATGATTGATTGTCAACTCACCATAATGGATTTGTTTAATTTTAATGACTATGTAATGCCTAAGCATGATAAATGAGTGATATGTTTGATTTATTGATTCTTGAATGCTTATATGTTTCATAATTATGTAAAATATATGCATGATAAAATTCTCGTATTAACATCTCTAATTATGTTATTGAATCTATTAAAATTGCTTGCTTGATGATTGTTGATATTTATGAAGAGTTTGAGCATGATAGATATGTAAAGTGTTGTGACTTATTCATTTCGAATGCTTGTGTGCTTCATGATACATGCTTGATGGATGAATTATTTGCTTGAATTAATCATGTTTTTAAATGTTTAAAAGCATGATTCATGCATTAAGATGGCTCTTGAGATGTTTCGGAATCAAGAATGATGACGGGATTGATCGAAAATGGCCGAAAAGCAACCTCGGTGTAGCTGGACAGCAACCAGGCGGCTAGCCGCCTGTTCCAAGCGGCTAGCCGCTTGGAATCTGTGCAAGAACCCGAGAGCAAGCGGCTAGCCCCTTGGTCACGGGTTGGACACCCCTTTTCTCCTTCATTTTGGCTTTCTTCCTCACTTGTTCATTCTCTCACCAAACTGTGAACTCCTCCTCCATTTCCATTCAATTTTTCTTCTTTTCTCACCCATTTTAATGTCAAAATCAATGATTCAAATCAATACCCATGCATTCTACTATTATTAAACACCTCTCAATCATCATTTCTTCACTTGTTCTTCATCATCTCTCACGAGTGAACAGTACCTCACCATTTCTTTCTCAAATCTCTTCATCTTTCACTCTTTTTCTTGTTAAAATCAATCATCCAACTCATTACCCATCCATTACTCTTTCAATTTTCTTCCTCCAAACATCATTTCATCACTTTTTCACAAAAATCCAAAATCTCAAAAACCTAGCTTTGGCCGTTTCTCTCTCTACATTTTCAAGCTCCCTTTAGCCTATTTTTTATCCAATCTACATCATATATCATCTTCATTCATCTCTAAGATTGATTTTCTTGGCTGAAACACATCCATTTCACTCAAGTTTTTAAAAATCTGAAATTGGTATTTAAGCTTGTTCTTGATTTTTTCAACAAATGGTGAGTGGTGACAAATCCAAGAGCAAACAAATAGCCAAGGGGCAGGGGCGATTATGGAATAATCTGAGTTCTTGTCAACTCATTTTGACATCTCACACCTGGAAGCTTGATTCCTCGACAACTTCATGTCAAGGTTGGTTCTTCCTCCACATTTTGTTAATCTTAAGATTTTGGCGAATTTGGCAATTTGTGATAAATCTCTTGATAAATTTCTTATTGCCATGAGTTGGAAAAATGTTTTGGGTTGTTAAGGAGAAATATTATGAAAATTTAGTCAAGATTTTGTTTTTATTCGAATATGAATATGGAATCCTCGGATAGAATTGTTACAAGTGTTGGTGGAATTCATATTGAATTTGATATTGCGAAGAACAATTTTCAAAAATTCTAATCATGTTATTAATGCTATCAATATTAATTTCTTGATGATTTTGATGATTGATGATTATATGAGTGTGGCTTGATGAATTGATGGAGTTGTTGGTTTGTTATAATTGTTTAAGTTCATATGGAAGTGTTTTTAACGATGTTGTGTATTTAAGGATTTGCTCATTTTTAAGGGGAGCCTCTGCCGAAATTTTTACTCGCACAAAATAGATAATATCTTCATCGAATTATTTTTGATGATTGTGTTTTGATTGCATCCATTATTTGTTTTATGATGAAAGGGGAGATAAATATGATATATTTTTGGATAAAATCATTTTGGTTAATTTTTTAAATTGGCCATATATTTAGGGGGAGCATACAATATGATTTTGGATAATATGCATTTTGAACTTTTTTGTTGTCTAAAGGGGGAGACAAAGTAATATATCTTTTGTTAGCCTAAAGGGCTACACATTATGTAATTTTGATGATAACAAACATGTGTTTAAATGAGTTAATAAATATTGTATTTCACAAGTTCACTAGTTTTTGAAGGATAATATTTATGCAAGTGAATCAAGTGAAATCAAGCTCAAGACACTCAAAGGACAACGGCGAAATCAAGAATAGGAATTGAAGCTCAACGGATAAATCTAGTGCGACAATTTCTTGTAAAGCCGGTATGATTTAATTGATGCATGATTTAGCATTTGAGAAGCTCAAGTTTTGTCTAATAAATTATTACTTTTTATAAACCAAAATGTTTTATTTTTAAGATAAAAATATTTTGTGGAATTGAGTAATTTGAATTAAAATGAAAATGTTTTACAATCTTTGATTTTAATAAACATTATTTTGAATTTGATTTTAAATCTATTTGCAAAGATTTGAAACGTTTTGGGCCATATTGTAACTTATAAAAGATTGAAGGTTTAAGTGAAAGGTTTTGAGAACTTTAACATTTGTTGATTATGTTAAAACTTAAAAGACTTTCATGAAAAATATTATTACATGTTGGGCCATTCATAATTTGAAAGTTTTGGGAATGATAAGTATTATTTATAAATTCGGATTTGGACTTATTTGCAAAGGTTTAAAACAATTTGGGTCATACTATAATTGCTGAAAGTTGGAGGACCCGAATGTAATTCAAATATTTGATGTCCAAAATTGGACCTATTTGAAAAGTTTTGTGACTTTCCGGGCCATAGTATAATTACAAAAAGTATTGGGGTAAAACTGTAATTTTCATGAACAGTGTTACTGTAGCAAAATTCAAAAATAACGGTAACATCACTGTTCATTCCAGGATTAAATCAAGGCCGCAATTATTGGAATTGCCTATATAATTTGGTTTTTGGGTTTAACTATAAAAACACAATTCCAACTTCATTTTAACTACTCTAGCAAGCTAAAACAAGTTTATAAAACATATATTGAGCTTCCATTTTGTAAATCATCATTCATTGAGTCATCATTGAGCTATAATTTGTTTATCCACTCTTGAAGAGAGTTTTATTGTTGTAACATTCATTTATCTTCGAATTGTGAGTGTTCAAGTGGGAAACACTTGGGGTGAAGAGATTGGGGAGATAATCTCTTGATTGTAAAGGTCCATTGACACCTTGGAAGTCAATTGTAAACATTTGAAGCCTTGGGAGGCTTGGATAGTGAAATCCTCAAGCCCGGTGTGCTTGGAGGCGTGGACGTAGGCGGGGATAGCCGAACCACGTAAAAATCCTCGTGTTTGTTTTCTCTTCCCTTACTCCTTATTATTATGCTTGCTTGAATTTATTGTTTTTGATTTGATTAAGGCATTAGATTAAATTGGTGTGCGATTTGCTTAGCATATTTTTAAAATCCCAATTCACCCCCCCTCTTGGGTTGCACAACTTGTATTTCAATTGGTATCAGAGCGAGGTGCTCTTGTGTAGACTTAACCGTCTAGAGTTAAAGATCAATTGCAACCCAAATTAGCTCAATCTTCATGGAAGGACAATCCATCACTAGGCCACCTTTATTTGATGGTAATGACTACTCATATTGGAAAACTAGGATGAGAATTTATTTACAATCTTTAGATCATGAAATATGGGAAATAGTTTGTGATGATTCTTTCATTCCTAGGAATAATGCTTTAAGTGAGTTGGATAGGAAAATGATGTCTTTAAATTCCAAAGCTATGAATGCTTTATTTTGTGCATTAGATAAAAAGGAATTTTATAAAGTTTCAAATTGTTCTAATGCTTATGAAATTTGGAGAAAATTTGAAGTTTTGTATGAGGAGACTAGAAATGAGGAGGAATCTCATGAAGTGTCAAATGTGGCACTTATGGCAATTGGAGATGAATCGGATGATGAGCTTGATGAGGTAAGTGATCCTACCTATGATGAATTGCATGATGCTTTTAAAGAATTGCATGATGAGTTAATGAAAATTGGTAAAAAGAATGCATGTCTTAAAAGAAAAATTATCGAGCTCACCAATAAAAATGAATCTTTAAGTGCAAAGATTACATGCTTAGAATTAGAGAATAAAGCTTTGCATGATAAAGTTGCACTATCAAATGAAAAATCTAGCACTTCATACAAGCATCTAGAATCACATGTAGATGACTTGAAAAATGAAAATGATGCTTTTCAAAAATGCAATGTTTCATTAAATGAAAAGATCAAAGAATTGGAATTAGATAATGAAGTGCTACATGATAGGATTGCATCATTTACTTGTAAACAAAGTACTTCATATGAGCATGAGAAATCACGTGTTGATGAATTAATGAAAGAAAATGAAATGCTTAAAAAGAAGAGCAGTGATCTAAATGAAATTGTGCTAAAATTTACAAATGGGCAAAAGATGTTGGATAACTTGCTCAATACACAAAAATGTGTGTTCGACAAAGGAGGACTTGGATATAAGCCTAACTTGAAACAAAAAATATTATTATTTTGTTAAGGCTACATCCATATGTGATCATAAAATCGTTTGTCATTTTTGCAATCAAAATGGTCATATGAGTTTTAGATGTCCTATTAAGAGAAATATATATTATGGTATGAAATGTATTTGGGTTCCAAAAGGAACTATTGCTAACATTCAAGGACCCAAGAGTATTTGGGTACCAAAGGGCACAACGTGAATGTTTTCTTTGTAGGTACCACAATCAAGGAATGGTGGAGAGTTCCTTGATGAAAGCTTATGAGGATAATCATTTGATTTTGATCTAGAAGAAAAATATGAGGCAAGATGATTTAATTGTTTTGGTAACAATTCTTGCCATGTTGATTTTGTTGAATGGATCATGATAAATGGATAATAGCTTAAATTTGTGAAAGTATGCTTATATGTTTACATGATGGAATATCATTGTGTATAATATTGAGTGATTTATCATGATGCCTTTATTTGATTTTGATGATTATATGGTCTTTGATTTCTTCTTCTTAATTGTCTATCATCATTGTTTATCTATTAAGTATGTGTGAATTCATATGTCATTTATTGTGTTATATCATCATTAATTGAATTGGCCTATGTGAGCATTTGTAATAATGGATTTGATTACTTGTTCATAATGATGGCTTTTCTAAATAGCTATGTTGATTTTGATAGTCTAAAGATTTGAGATAAAGAATATGCTTTGATGATTACATGGATTTGATGACGTTTGATCTTATGTGATCTATGATTGGTGAATGCATACATTTATGTTTCATGCACTAATTGGATTTTTGAAAAGTTTTGAATCACAAAATGACTTTTAATTGATCCTTTTTTTTTTTGGTAAATTTGTGTGTACAATATGAGTTTAAGGTTAAGCAAATTTCAATAAGAGGCAAAACTATTTCCAAGCCTAAACTGGTATACCACTTTCTCTCTTCCGGAAATCCATTTTCTTAAGTGTTGGCTCTCGGGATAACTTCCGGCAAACCGGATCTCAAAACCGGAAACCCGAATTTGCAAAGCTTTACAATTTGTTTCTAAACCGGCAAGCCGGTTCCATCAAACGGTAGGCCGAATTTGAGAAGGACAACTTTCGGAAAACCGGTTCTCTCCAACCGTGGCCAATTTGTTTTGAAATTTTCTGGAAGCCAATCGGTCAACGGTTATCAAGACAGGAAAACCGGATTCAATGTTTGTCCTTCTTGCTGAAGCAGGATAACCGGTTAGCTAATCCGAGCAGCAGATGCAATAGGAAGCCTTTACAATTTTGCTGCCCAGGCGGATACTCAAAGCCGTGGCCAGAATGCATGATGTTTTGGTTCTTTGTCAAACTCGGATAACCGTTAGGATAACCGATGGCATTCAAGATAGATGCTTCTTGCCTTCAATGGTTGGCGGTTAGCTAAATCCGGATTGCCGGATTCGTGAGACTATTTATCTTTTTCATGCTTTCTCTCTTTCGGCAAGCCGAATGCTTTCCCTCTCCAAAACCGGTTCTTCCCTTCTCCAAATTCACTTCATAATCAATCATGTTTCACTCGTTTTTGATGAAAGTCAAGCCAAATAACTTGTTTCCCATCAGGTTTTATATTTAAAGTCATCTTCAAAATCCATTTTCATCATCAAACTCACAAGTAGTCTCTTATGCTTATATTCACACACCAACATTTCTTACTTTATGATTTTTCATTTTTTGATTATATGGACGCTTATGCATGTTTTTCATATCCTTGGATTATGTGTCTATTTTAGATAACATATGATTGTTGGTTATGTCTTTACTTATGCTTTGGATAATTTTGAACTAATGTGCTTCATGATACATGCTTGATGGATGAATTATTTGCTTGAATTAATCATGTTTTTAAATGTTTAAAAGCATGATTCATGCATTAAGATGGCTCTTGAGATGTTTCGGAATCAAGAAATGATGACGGGATTGATCGAAAATGGCCGAAAAACAACCTCGGTGCAGCTGGACAGCAACGGTGAGGCTAAGCAGAAGCTGTCCTGAAACACGAGCAATGACTAGCCGCTTGGCCCAATGCAGTTAAGCTTGGTCAGAGTTAATTATTTCTCCCCCCTTTTCATGTGTTTCTTCAACCTCTCATCACTCTCTCTCTCTCCATGGTTTTTCTCCTCAATTTCTTCTTAAATCTTCTTCACTTCTCAACCATTTTCATGCCAAAATCATTGTTTCAATCCATCACCCATCCATTCTACTCTTATTAAACACCTCTTAATCATCATTTCTTCACTTGTTCTTCATCATCTCATTATCATCTCTCACGAGTGAACAGTACTTCTCAATTTCTCTCTCAAATTTCTTCATCTTTCACTCATTATGTTGCCAAAAATCAATCATCCAATCCATTACCCATCCATTACTTCTTCAATTTTCATTCTCCAAACATCATTTCATCACCTTTTCACAAAAATCCCAAATCTCAAAAACCTAGCTTTGGCCGTTTCTCTCTCTACATTATCAAGCTCCCTTTAGCCTATTTTTTATCCAATCCACATCATATATTAGCTCCATTCATATCTAAGATTGATTTTCTTGGCTCAAACACATCCATTTCACTCAAGTTTTAAAAATCCGAAATTGGTATTTAAGCTTGTTCTTGATTTTTTCAACAAATGGTGAGTGGTGACAAATCCAAGAGCAAACAAATAGCCAAGAGACGCAAGGATGATTATGGAGATAATACGGAGTTCTTATCAACCCATTTTTGGCATCTCACACCTCGGAAACGATTCCTCGACAACTTCATGTCAAGGTCGGTTGTTCCTCCACATTTTGTTAATCTTAAGATTTTGGCGAATTTGGCAATTTGTGATAAATCTCTTGATAAATTTCTTATTGCCATGAGTTTGAAAAATGTTTTGGGTTGTTAAGGAGCAATATTATTTAGTCAAGATTTTGTTTTCATTCGAATATGAATATGGAATCCTCGGATAGAATTGTTACAAGTGTTGGTGGAATTCATATTGAATTTGATGTTGCGAAGAATAATTTTCAAAAATTCTAATCATGCTATTAATATTTTTAAAATTGATTTCTTGATGATTATATATGTGTTACTTGATGAATTGATGGAGTTGTTGGGTTGTTATACTTGTTTAAGTTTATATGGAAGTCTTTCTAATCATGTTATGTATTTGAGGATTTGCTCATTTTTAAGGGGAGACTTTGTCGAAATTTTTACTCGCACAAAATGGGTAATATCTTCATCGAATTATTTTTTATGATTATGTTTTGATTGCACCTATTATTTCTTTTATGATGAAGGGGGAGATAAATATGATATGTTTTTGGATAAAATCATTTTGGTTAAATTTTTTAAATTGGCCATATACTTAGGGGGAGCATACAATATGATTTTGGATAATATGCATTTTGAATTTCTTTGTTGTCCAAAGGGGGAGACAAAGTAATATATCTTTTTGATGATTCATAAATGGGGAGAATATCATGCACCTTGAGCAATTTTATTTTTAATAGTTGATATATGATTATGGTGATGATTTTAAGATTTGATTATGATTTAATTCCATGATTTTTTTTATGAAGCGTTGTTTTGGTAATTGATGGAATGGTGGTTCATGATCATTTTATGGTTAATTGGATATTTGGTTATTATATGTTTCTTGATTAACCATTGACATGTTATTGGTATAAGCATCGAATTTATAGTAATTTTGATGATGAAGGGGGAGAGATCATGTATTTTGAATTCCCGGATAAAGGAAACATGTATTTTGAACTTCAAATATTCATAGTAATTTTGATGATGAAGGGGGAGAAGTCATGTGTTTTGCATTCCCTAAAATACTCATGCATGGTTTTGAAATATTAAGGGGGAGCTTACATGTTTTAAATTTGATTTATTTGTTTAATCATGTATGCCATGTATTAAGGGGGAGTATAAATGTCAAAATACATGAGATGTTTGTCATCATCAAAAAGGGGGAGATTGTTAGCCTAAAGGGCTACACATTATGTAATTTTGATGATAACAAACATGTGTTTAAATGAGTTAATAAATATTGTATTTCACAAGTTCACTAGTTTTTGAAGGATAATATTTATGCAAGTGAATCAAGTGAAATCAAGCTCAAGACACTCAAAGGACAACGGCGAAATCAAGAATAGGAATTGAAGCTCAACGGATAAATCTAGTGCGACAATTTCTTGTAAAGCCGGTATGATTTAATTGATGCATGATTTAGCATTTGAGAAGCTCAAGTTTTGTCTAATAAATTATTACTTTTTATAAACCAAAATGTTTTATTTTTAAGATAAAAATATTTTGTGGAATTGAGTAATTTGAATTAAAATGAAAATGTTTTACAATATTTGATTTTAATAAATATTATTTTGAAATTGAATTTAAACTTATTTGCAAAGATTTGAAACGTTTTGGGCCATATTGTAACTTATAAAAGATTGAAGGTTTAAGTGAAAGGTTTTGAGAACTTTAACATTTATGTTGATTATGTTAAAACTTAAAAAGACTTTCATGAAAAATATTATTACATGTTGGGCCATTGCATAATTTCAGAAAGTTTTGGGAATGATAAGTATTATTTATAAATTCGGATTTGGACTTATTTGCAAAGGTTTAAAACAATTTGGGTCATACTATAATTGCTGAAAGTTGGAGGACCCGAATGTAATTCAAATATTTGATGTCCAAAATTGGACCTATTTGAAAAGTTTTGTGACTTTCCGGGCCATAGTATAATTACAAAAAGTATTGGGGTAAAACTGTAATTTTCATGAACAGTGTTACTGTAGCAAAATTCAAAAATAACGGTAACATCACTGTTCATTCCATTGTGGTTAAATCAATGACTGGCCAGTATTATTGAATTTACTATAAAGTTTTCGGGTTTAACTATAAAAACTCAATTCCAACTTCATTTTAACTACTCTAGCAAGCTAAAACAAGTTTATAAAACATATATTGAGCTTCCATTTTGTAAATCATCATTCATTGAGTCATCATTGAGCTATAATTTGTTTATCCACTCTTGAAGAGAGTTTTATTGTTGTAACATTCATTTATCTTCGAATTGTGAGTGTTCAAGTGGGAAACACTTGGGGTGAAGAGATTGGGGAGATAATCTCTTGATTGTAAAGGTTCATTGACACCTTGGAAGTCAATTGTAAACATTTGAAGCCTTGGGAGGCTTGGATAGTGAAATCCTCAAGCCCGGTGTGCTTGGAGGCGTGGACGTAGGCGGGGATAGCCGAACCACGTAAAAATCCTCGTGTTTGTTTTCTCTTCCCTTACTCCTTATTATTATGCTTGCTTGAATTTATTGTTTTTGATTTGATTAAGGCATTAGATTAAATTGGTGTGCGATTTGCTTAGCATATTTTTAAAATCCCAATTCACCCCCCCTCTTGGGTTGCACAACTTGTATTTCATCTTTTTTTTTATGTTTTCAAAAGGAGGAGAATAGCATGCACTTTGAGCATTCTTTTAATGATTGATTTATGATTATGGTGATGATTTTAAGATTTGATGGTGATTTAATTAAATGATTTTTTATATGATGATTTTATGAGGAGTTGATTTGGTAATTGATGGAATGATGGTTCATGATCATTTTATTGTTAGTTGGATGTTTGGTTTTTATATACTTCTTGATTAATTATTGAGATGTTCTATTTTGGTATAAGCATGAATTTATAGTAATTTTGATGATGAAGGGGGAGAGATCATGTATTTTGAATTTTCGGATAAAGGTAACACGTATTTTGAACTTCAAATATTCATAGTAATTTTGATGAAGAAGGGGGGGAAGTCATGTGTTTTGAATTCCCTAAAATATTCATGCATGGTTTTGAAATATTAAGGGGGAGCTTACATGTTTTAAATTTGATTTATTTGTTGAATCATGTATGCCATGTATTAAGGGGGAGTATAAATGTCAAAATACAAATATTCATAGTAATTACTGTAGCAAATTCAAAAATTAACGGTAATATCACTGTTCACTCCGGCTAGCCGGTTAAATCAAGCGGCTAGCCGCTTGGTCGCTGGAATTTACTTATAACGGCTAGTTTTTCGGGTTTAACTATAAAAACTCAATTCCAACTTCATTTTAAAAATTCTAGCAAGCCAAAACAAGTTTATAAAACATATATTGAGCTTCCATTTTGTAAATCATCATTCATTGAGTCATCATTGAGCTATAATTTGTTTATCCACTCTTGAAGAGAGTTTTATTGTTGTAACATTCATTTATCTTCAAATTGTGAGTGTTCAAGTGGGAAACACTTGGGGTGAAGAGATTGGGGATATAATCTCTTGTTGTAAAGGTTCATTGACACCTTGAAAGTCAATTGTAAACATTTGAAGCCTTGGGAGGCTTGGATAGTGAAATCCTCAAGCCCGGTGTGCTTGGAGGCGTGGACGTAGGCGGGGATAGCCGAACCACGTAAAAATCCTCGTGTTTGTTTTCTCTTCCCTTACTCCTTTATTATTATGCTTGTCATCATAAAAAAAAAGGGAGATTGTTAGCCTAAAGGGCTACACATTATATAATTTTGATGATAACAAACATGTGTCTTAAGTGATTTAATAAATATTGTATTTCATAAGTTCACTAGTTTTTGAAGGATAATATTTATGCAAGTTAATCAAGTGAAATCAAGCTCAAGACACTCAACGGACAACGGCGAAATCAAGATTGAAGTTTAAAGTTTAACGGACAAATTATTGCGACAATATCTTGTAAAGCCGGTATGATTTAATTGATGCATGATTTAGCATTTGAGAAGCTCAAGTTTTGTTTAATAAATTATTACTTTTTATAAACCAAAATGTTTTATATTTAAGATAAAAGTATTTTGTGAATTTGAGCAATTTGGATTAAAATGAAAATGTTTTACAATCTTTGATTTTAATAAATATTATTTTGAATTTGATTTTAAATCTATTTACAAAGATTTGAAACGTTTTGGACCATATTGTAACTTATAAAAGATTGAGGGCCTAAGTGAAAGGTTTTAAGAACTTCAAGATTTATGTTGATTATGTTAAAACCTAAAAAGGGCTTCTTTTAAAAGTATTATTATATGTTGGGTCATAACATAGTTTCAAAACATTTTGGGAATGACAAATATTATTTTGAATTAGGATTTTGGTTTATTTGCAAAGGATTGAAACAATTTGGGCCATACTATAATTTATGAAAGTTGGAGGACCCAATGTAATTCAAACTTTTGATATCCAAAATTGGATCTATTTGAAAAGTTTTGTGACTTTCTGGGTCATAGTATAATTACAGAAAGTATTGGGGCAAAATCGTAATTTCATGAACAGTATTACTGTAGCAAATTCAAAAATTAACGGTAATATCACTGTTCACTCCGGCTAGTCGGTTAAATCAATGAGCTAGCAGCAATTGGAATTTCTTATAACGGTAGTTTTGGGTTTATATAAAAGCTCAAAACTTCGTTTAAAAATTCTAGCAATGAAAACAGTTTATAAAACATATATTGAGCTTCCATTTTGTAAATCATCATTCATTGAGTCATCATTGAGCTATAATTTGTTTATCCACTCTTGAAGAGTTTTATTGTTGTAACGTTCATTTATCTTGGTGTGAGTGTTGAGTGGGAAACACTTGGGGTGAAGAGATTGGGGATATAATCTCTTGTTGTAAAGGTTCATTGACACCTTGAAAGTCAATTGTAAACATTTGAAGCCTTGGGAGGCTTGGATAGTGAAATCCTCAAGCCCGGTGTGCTTGGAGGCGTGGACGTAGGCGGGGATAGCCGAACCACGTAAAAATCCTCGTGTTTGTTTTTCTCTTCCCTTACTCCTTTATTATTATGCTTGCTTAAATTTATTGCTTTTGATTTGATTAAGGCATTAGATTTAATTGGTGTGTGATTTGCTTAGGATAATTTTTAAAACACCAATTCACCCCCCCCCCTCTTGGGTTGCACACTTGTATTTCAATCTGTAATGTCAATAAGCACAAGCAATATCCCACAAAACACTCTCGAGTATCTTAAGATAAAAACCCCAACTACTAATACTTGAAAGCATACAAAAGACACCAAAGCATAGGCATCTTGAGCCCCCCCTCCCCTCCACCCCAAGAAAATGGGTTAATATAATGTTCTCTGAGCTTATATTCTCAAGAAAATATAAAAATTAAACTTGTACTAATAGTACTAATTGTTTATTATATTTCTTTTGATAATAGTTCATTAATACAAAAAGCATGTATCTTTCTTCAAAATCTTAAAGCCAATAAACACAAGCAATATCCCAAAAAACCACTCTATAATATCTTCAGACAAAAAAGCCAACTACGAACACTTAGAGGCTTGCAAAGGCCACCAAAGCATAGGCATCTTTAGCCCCCCTCCCCTCCCCCTAAAAAAAAAAAGATTAATATAACGTTTTCTAAGTCTATGTTCTTGAGAAAATATGGAACTTAAACCTGTAAAATGACTACACAGAATATAATTTTTCATATAGAAATGGTAGTAAATATATCCTCCCATTCAAATTCCTCATATCCAATTATAGTTTCCTTAGTATTGTCCAAGCCTATGCTTCCAATGCCTCAAGTATAAATTTTGCATCAAAGCTTCCAAAAGGCCCATTGATTCCAAACTTTTCTCCACATTTAGTGGCAATATCACACCGGATGAAGCAACTATTACCCGTCTGTATCAGCAATTTGTTTAAATCGTTGGAGAGGGCAGGCAGTTTAAATGCTCCCATATTCAAACGAAGCAGTTCCCAAGGTTTTGCAACCATGTTCCCACCATCCAGTTGTTGACAGACCCCAAATCATTGTAACATCCCTTTTATATTCAAAATTCCAAATATCATCAAACTGTAAAATAAATAGACAAATAGATTTGTTTCTGAGATGGAATTAGGCCAATTTGAAGGATGAACTATTAAAAATCTGTAATATAACATAGTAATAATTATTTATTATATTTCTTTTAGTAATAGTTCATTAATACGAAACAAATTTATTTTGTTTCAAAATCTGTAAAGCCAATCAGCATAAGCAATATCTCACGAACCACTCTATAGTATCTTCAGACAAAAAAGTCAACTACTAATACTTGAAGGCTTGCAAAAGCCACCAAAAAATAAGCATCTTCAGCACCCATTCCTTTTTCACCAGGCCCCCTAAAAAAAGGATTAATGTAACGTTTTTTAAGCCTATATTCTCGAGAAAATATAGAACTTAAAGCCCGTAAAATGACTACATATAATATAATTTTTCAGATGGAAATGATAGTAAACATATCATCTCATTTATATTCCCCATAACCCAACTATAGTTTCACTAGTACTGTCCACATTAGTATTGTCCAAGCCTCTACATTCTATGGTCTCAAATATAAATTTTGCATCAAAACTTCCACAAGGCTCATCAATTCCAAACTTGTTTCTACATTTAGTGGCAATATCATACCAGACAAAGCAACTATTACCCGTCCGTATCCACATTTTTTTAAAAAAAAATTTCATGATTTTTAGTGATGAATTTTAATTGTAGCTAAATGTATACTTTTAGAATTAATGTATACCAAATTATGATGTATACACTTTAAATTTTCTAAAAGTATACATTTAGTATACATTTTAAATGTACCTAAATATTAATCTTCACTTTTATATAATTTTCGTCACAATTTTTGCCTAAAAAAAGGATTAATGTAACGTTCTCTAAATTTATATTCTCGAGAAAATATAAAAGTATAATTGAATAATAGTAAGCATATCCTCCCATTCATATTGCCCATAGTCCAACTATAGTTTCCCCAGTACTGTCCAAGCCTCTATATTTCAAGGTCTCAAATATAAATTTTGTATCAAAGCTTCCACAATGCACATCGATTCTAAACTTTTCTCCACATTTAGTGGCAATATCATGTCAGACAAAGCAACTATTACCCATCTGTATCATCAATTTGCTTAAATAGTTGGAGAGTGCCAGGTGGTTCAAATAATCCATCACTCGAACGAAGCAGTTCTTGAGATTTTGTAGACATGTTCCCATCGTTCAGTTTTTGACAGACTCCAAATCACTATAATATCCCTTTTATTTTTAAAAGTACAAATATTATTATTCAGAACTTATAGATGTTTTGTACAGTCTTGTAGTCTCGACCAGTGAAATAAATTAACAAATCGATTTATTTTTTAGATGGAATTAGGCCAATTTGGAGCATGAACCATCAAAAATCTACAACAAGACATAGTACTAATTGTTTATTATCTTTCTTTTAGCAATAGTTCTTTAATACGAAAAGCATATATCTTGCTTTAAAATCTATAAAGCCAATAAGAACAAGCAACATCCCGCAAAACGCTCGACAATATTTTTGGGTAAAAAAGCCAACTACTAATACTTGAAAGCTTGCAAAAGCCATCAAAACAGAGGCATGTTTCCACTGTCTAATTTTTAGCAGACTCTAAATCGCTATGATGTCACCCTTATCTTCAAAAGTACAAACATCATCATTCAGAACTTATAGCGTAGGAAAACCATAGTGATTAGACAGAATATGATGTGACGATGCCTTGAAGGGAAGTTTTATCCCCTCGAACTCTCTCTTACAGACGTTAAATCTGATTAGATATCCCATTAGGTTACCAGAACCTACTCAATATATGCAACCTCCTTAATATTTTCTTATTATATGTCGTGAATCGAATTGGAAAGGCATTGCAATAATTCCCAAAGAGCATTATCATTAACATGACAAAAATGGACCTTTGTCGTTTCATCTCCTTCTAGAATCCCGAGTCTGGTCTATTACAACAACTATTTTAAAACCTACTTTATCTCTTCCACAAGCATACCAGTATTTCATGTCGTGTTTCAAGCAGCGCGTTGGCAAAATCACTTTTCTGTGCTGATTCCAAACAGCCTATTCATTCTTTTTTTTTTCACTGAGAACAACTTCTTTTAATTGAAATTATGAAGTAATATACAATTATATCAAAATCGATATGACAGAAACTTTGAGATGAATAAAGGCCAAAATAAGCTCTGAGAGAGCATTAGCAAAAGTGCAAAACTATCAAAATTTGAAAAGTGCTTCACATCTAAACTTAGTTCACTGACATGTCTAATAATTCCAGCTGGTAGAGGTTATCCAAGAGTTCACTATCCTCTTTTATCAGCTTGCCTATCTCATATTGCATCAATTCCTCTATTCTCACAACCTTGTCCATCATCTTACAACTCATCAATGAATAGGAAAGAGTAATAAATCCGGTTAATCCTTGACGTCGAGTTAAAAAGCAAACCGTAGGCTCCTCCTTTTTAGCCAAAAAAACTCTTAAATCTCCTTTTTATCATATGTCGAATCTTTCTTACCGTTATCCTAAGATCCTTAAAGCAAAATCTAAACATAGTTACTTTTATTGTCATGTTCCGTCTAAGAAAATGGGATATCTTGCATTTCCCTGATGCCAATGCAGAATATAAGATGAGTGTCTGATACATATCCTCATCTTTAACCACCACGCCAGCCGGTATCATCTTCACTATGAAACCTTTCAGAGAGTCATAGTGCAAATAGTCATCCATCATGACAAGTTCTGAAAACTTCAGCCACGAACCAGTTAAGCCTTCTTTAAGGATGTCTAAGGTTCTGAGAATAAAAAAGATTCCTAGCCCTGACTCCATGATTTTTTCTTCAGCCTTCTTGGATGTCGAGCTTACAATCTTTGTGATGCTCAACATGATATTGCTCAGAAACAAGAATGATAGATGTAACTTCAAGAATTCACGCAAACCCAACCAGCGATGGCTAACTCTAGTAGATTTTTTCATCTTACTATTCACAAACGGCCAGGTACCCCACACTACTACTAATCCAACAAATGACAAAGCAAAAAAGGGGTTACCAATCACCTCCCCTCTCAATCTTACCAGCCGTGTCATATAAGCCATTGCCATAGGATTTATAACTGCCCCATCTAAACATCCTCCTCTTGCATTACAGGCCTCACACAACATCATTTCTTCATTAAACACTATAAAATACATGCTTCATATCTTTAAATCTCACTTCAAGAATTCTGAATCTCAGTAAAAGTGTTCCATACGGGTTCAGTTTCACCAACAGCTTTTTCCACAGTTCCAGAAATTTTCTTCTCGCGGTGTGTCTTTGTTGAAACACGGCAAATGATTTTATTTGAGGCCAAATTGATACTGGCACTCCAAGTGAACTGCGTTTTCAACTTGAAAGCAACTTCTTCTCCATTGTGCAATTTTAAGGAAGGGTTTGCGCTTCTGCGGCAGCTGCGGCTACCCCATTCATTATGCACATTGACTTTCATTCTTGCTCTTGAAGAAAACAATTCCCTCACGAATTGGCAACATATCAGTGTTGTAGTTGTAGTAGTGTAAGGGGATCGTGATAGAATAATGATCATCAAGCTTAAGGAAACTAGACACGCCCACAGATGAACGGAGACGAGACTCATTAGATACTAAAAGTAGATGACGTCTATGACTCTGAAACTGATCCTTAAAACCATCATTGCTGATAATGTGATCAAATATATGTGTTGTTAAACAATCAAATATAAGATTGATTGGGAGCCTAAAAAATACTTCAAGAATTAAAGATTTCGTCATCTTTGAAAATACCCAATGATCTAGTTCCTTGATTCATTTTTCTTTTTCTTTAGATTATTCTTAGGATTTATTGATCTTTAGTTTAACTTCCCTATTTTGGTCCCCCGCTTCAGACTATTTTTCTTCTTCTTTTCTAAGATTTATCTTTTTGACAAACATAGATAAATAGAGTAAAAGCCGATGAAGGGTTTTGAAGAGATTTCTTTTAAGTTTGTTTTTAAGAATTTGTTGTGGCACTGTTTAATTATGTTTTGAGGAAGCTTCTAAGCTTTAATTAGCTACTCAATACTTTTTTTATGAGGCAGATTTAAGCTTTAATTAGTGGTTTATGTCACTTTGATACATTATATTACAACCATCTGATTCTTAATTTAGTCTCCCTCTCTCTGTCTAAATAAATTTGAACCATCAATCACACATAAATGACACTTCATCTAATGATCTCATCAAATGAATCTGTCTTGTCTTTCATTTCCTAAAAAATGGGAGTTCAAATTGCTATAGCTCATATTTATTTATTGGCTATAGGCGTTTGTTACCTTACATCGTAAGTTAACAAACATAATAAAATGAAAAACGTTGAATTTGAAACTTCAAATCCAATGGCTGAAAAGAAAAAGTAATGTATCAGGAGAATTATGGGGAAACAAGACAAATTCAAATTTGGAGGTTTTCTTTTTCATTTAATTTATTTATCCGAATAATCCAATGCTCGCATGATCATAAAATTAATCATGATCCTAATGTAAATCTTAAAAAATTTATGTAAAAATGTCAGGTTAATTAAATATGTGTAATAATAATAATGATATTAATAAATAATAATAACAACAACAATAATGATGATTAAAAAATAATAATAATAGTAACAAAAAAATAATAATAATAAAGAAGTAATAATTTATTAATTCATTATTATTTAAACAATATTATAATGATAATTATTATTTTCATTATTATTCATTAAAATATTATTATAATTATACTTTTTTAATTTTTTAATTATAATTTTATTATTCTTTATTAATTTTATTAAATTTTAAATTTTAATTATTATTTAAATTAAGGATAAAATGTGTATTAAAAATTTAGTTGAGGGTAAAAAAGTCATTCTTTGAAATAGAGTTCTGATCTCTAACAGCCTTGGGAATCGGAACTCATTGCTCCCATTTCGATTCCAGGCTTGCATTTTACAGGTAAACAACTTATTGATTTTGATTCCTTTATTCCAATTCATGTTACTGTTTAGAAAACACAGCACTAGGCTTAATAATGGTAATAATAGAATGGGCAATGGAAGGCATCAATACTTTTCTTATTCTTCTTATTAACCAAAATCATTATGGATGTGTTTTACTTGGATGGTTTATGATTGTCTAGTAATTAAGAACGGGTGCGAATGAAATACACAAGAGAGATTATGATTTAACTTTTAAAATTTATAAAACTAAAGGCATTTGTTGCCTTACGATTTAACCATCTTTTCATTCGGCTTCAACCGATAAACTTATATTTGTACTAGTTACAAGTGCCGAAATTTTGATGGTATGCTTGTTGAAACTTTTATGTTTATTTCTTTGTTATATAAGGACTTGTCAAAATCAGGAATCATTACCAGAGTCCTGATTCCTAGGAGGTTGGGAATCAAAACTCCATTCCCAGAAATATTTTTTTACCCCCAAATAAATTTTCTAATATCCAATTTATCTTTTATTTAAATCATAATTATAAATAATAAATAATAAAATTAATTTCATGGTCATGCAAGCGTTGGATTATTTGGGGATAAATAAATTAAATTAAAATAAGAAAAAGAAAACTTTAAAGTCTTAATTTCTCCTAGAGAATCTCTTTCTAAGAGTTAGATTTTAAGTTTTAAATCCAATACTTTTCATTTTATTATGTTTCTTACCTTATCATGTAAGACAACAAACGTCTTATTTATTTATTTGTAAAGGTATAAATGTAGTAGTTATATTATCTTATATATTTATTTATTTGTAAGGGAATAAATTTAGTTATTTACTGATATCCAAAAAGAACTAAAAAAAATCATTTTTTTTATCTACTAATTACCAATTTTTTTCTTTGAATTGTTGTATCTTTACCTCAATACAAGAAAATTAACTCGCGCACTTAAATTAGTTGATTTAAAAATAAATAAATAAAGAGAAATGTCACGAAATGATTTGGATCATTATTTAGTTGGCTAATGGCGCTACTCGACACGGACGTCGAGCGAAGCCATGTCGAGCGAAGCCATCTAGACTAACAGAGAAGTGGAACCAAACCAAGTGATGTCACTCGTGTGATATCACAGACTGTCTGACTCTGTAATTTTCGAGTGGTCAAGAAGTTTACTTAAGAAGAAACGACGTCGTTTAGGATAAAATTCAATAAACAATTATTGCAGCCATATATGGTAAGCCAAGCAAACAACCATTAGCCACCGAAGCTGATGGGTTCTTAATTAAACAAAAGTATCCATTCTAGTGCCTTAGCTCATTCATTGTCTGTGTTTTCCAAGCAAGACACATGTTTCACACCCTTTAACCACTCATTTTCACTCTCTTCTTCTCTCCGATAGTCACCACTTCTTTGGCTAATTCATTGAAAACTTTAACTCCAAAAAACAAAGCCTAAAGGTAATGTTTAATTATTTTGTTATTTTATTGCTAATATTGCCTTGTTCTTAGGGGAAGGAAAAAAAATAGTTGGGAAATGTTGCACTGTTATGACTGTTCTTGGTAAGTTTCAGATCAAAATTTGAAGTTTCAACGGATTTGTTGGCTTCTTTAAGTTGGAATACTTGAATATTGAAATGGGTGTTGTGATTTTTGTAGCTGTGACTTAAATTTCCAAATTTTAAAGGTTTATTGTTTTTGTTTATGTGATTTGGTGGCCGTTTCAGTGCTTGAATGGTTACACCTGTATTGAAACTTTACTTCATTTCCAGGAATAGTGGAGGTTTGTTGTCTTTTTTACTACAATTTAAAATTGAATTCGTAAGGCTAATTTCCGAAATCGTTCATATACCTTGCCAGGCACGCAGCTTTCCTGCAAATTCTTTATAGTTGCGAATTTGCATGTACATTACCTGTTGTTGTTTATTTCGCCTCTTTGCAATGATGCTGGGTTTGGACTTGCAGTTGTGTGTGGCTTAAGCTGATTACTATTTCACTCTTCTGGTCAAACTTATGCAGATTGGTGATTGTTTCAGCGCTTTCCATTGAGAATTTTGACTGAGAATTATAAGTTTCAGAAGATGACCATTTTGAAGCAATCTCCAAGTAAAAACCTAAGGTCTAAAGGCTTTAAGGTGAAACACTTTCTTCAAGTATGCTTGTTGCTTGCAATTTGCTTCTGGTTGTTTCACCAAGTCAGAAAGTCGTATGACAGGAAGAAGGCATACAAGGAGGGCACCGCAACACAATCAGCAGTGAAAAGTGAGCGTGAAAGCATTAAACTTGGCAGAAAAGACGTCCGTCTTCCAGTACAGCAAGTAACTTTGGAAGAAGAGAGAGAAGAGGTTGATGAGACGAAGAAGGCTAAACCTGAAGAAAGCAAAGATGAAGCAGGAGGTGGCGGAGATGATGAGATTGATGGTAATGAGCAAGACAAGTCAGAAGAGGAAGAGCCTGAAGAAGTAGAGGATCTCATTGATGAAGAAGATAGAGAGAGGGAGGACGAAACTGCGGAGCAAGAGAGCGAAGAGGCAGAAAATCGACTTGAGGATGAAAGCTTGTTGGTAAATCAGGTGCATTATGGAGATGGAAGTAATTCGGAAGCAAGAAAGGAGCTCTATAAGGGTGAAAATGCAGCCAGAAGATAGAATCCATCAAGCTGTTTCACCAATGTCGGAACAAGTAACAGTGAAGATGCAGATACTTTCTGATGAGTAATGTAGTTGTAGGGTAAACACTTAAAAGAGTTAAGATGGTGGATGATGCCCTGAAGGATTTTCCATAGGCAATTGTACAGATTTTTTTGTTCTTTATGCCTTAATGGTTAGTGCCTAGATGAAATAATCATATGGACTATTGAGCTATTAGCCTTAATGGTTAATGCCTAGATGAAATAATCATATGGACTATTGAGCTATGTAGAATTATTCTGGAATAAGATGATGATGCATGGTCAATGCCGGTTGAAGACTTGAAGTAGTTGTTAGATTTCAAATTTTTATATTTTTGTTTAATCTCAGGTTTCCTAGAGTTTTAGATGAAAAGATTTATCTTTCCCCTCCTTTACTTGGTTAGTTCATTATAAGCGAAAAGTGTTCCCTGGCATATCGAACAACATAACCTAATCGCAGTCGTATATCTTGAAAGGTTGTGTAAAACACAACAGAAATCAAATAATTTACCGAAGTTGCCGAAAATCATAACGCAAAGCCGTGAGCTAATAACATACTTTCAATTGAGATGGTTCATATTAAACACTAAATGCAGGAAGGGGGACGGGGTTCAGATCTTCATCTATTTTTATCAATACTAACTGGAAAAAGCAATCAGAAATTCTTTGTAAGCATCCTCGGCAAAACTTGCTACCAAATTGTACACATAGATTATGACAATCTCTTGTGAAAATTAACCTATTTCACAAACAAAAAGGAGTCTTGTATGATCCAATTTCATGAATCCTTGGGGTGAACTTGCTGGCGTGCATTCCACTGCAACAGCATCCAAATTATTGATGTACCTGATTAAGGTCAGCATTTAATTAAAATGGCAGCAAGGGAGTGAATTTAGTCATTCAAAATGTCAGCAGCAAAAACATTAACCAGATCCAGATTATATTTAGAAGTTGAAAAATTCTGACAGCACATGTGGATTTTTAGCTTGAAATTCTTTTAAACTTATAGCCAACAAGTCACTCATGAAATGAATGACTGTATCAGGCTAGAAACAGACTAGCAGCTTCACCCTGAATGGTCGTGGTCCATTGTAATCCAAAACGCTTAGGGTTTAGGACTCACGAGTAGATAGTGCTTCTCATGTATAGCAGCTGAAAGTCCACAAACTGAACCACTAATATCAGGACCGGAAGTGTCATTACCATCTATTGGATATTAAATTGATGAGATTTTTTTGGTCTCAACAATAAGTGGCAAAATTTTGTGCAAAATTTTGTGAAATAAAAAATGATCACAAGGAAAATAAAACAGACAACTTAGTCCAAGCACAAAGGAGGTTTAATGAGGACACTATAAAATGGCTAGATTTTTAGTTAGGGAACTTCATACCAGCAAAGATGCCAACAGTTGTCAGATTTCCAATGGCCATTGTTTGATAGATTAGGTATTCAGTCAAGAAATGACCAAAAGCATAGATGAATGACAGAAGTGTTGCCAAATACAGCGGTCTGTTTTCAAGATTAAATGCACAAAGAAAGCAAAGAGTGCAAGTCAAAAGTGTCCAAATCCCAAATGTCCTTCCATGAACTTCAGTCACTACATAGAATTCATAGAGAAAAGATCATCAGTATCTCACATAATATAGTTCACCACAAATGGAAGGTAGAAAATGAAACAGATGCTGCTTCATGAAAGTGTTTTAGGAAGAAAAAATCAATATATACTTCCAGAAGGAAAAAAGAAAAAAATCAAGCATTTCTAATTAGAACATGGAAAGTTAAGAAATCCTGGACATTGTCATCAGCAAATTGAGCATATCCTCCTACAACCAATTGTAAAGCAGTAAAAGCACTAAGTTTGACAATCTGTGGATGTCCAAAAGAGCTGAGTAATTTAGTGAGCTGCATTACTGTCGAATCAAAATTCTAGAATAAGTTCCTTTTCAGAGGCCAGAATTTAATTCATCTTCGTGCGAGCTTCAGTGGCCATTTGTGAAGCTACAGAAGAAAATATGGTCAGCAAAGAGAAGAACTAATATTTTTAAAACATTAGTGGCTTCCTCATAACAGATATACAAACAAGAACACAGTGCACTTTTAATTTGAATTAACAGATTGTAGAATTCCCCATTCAACTTTGAATATGCAAAACCTTCAGGAAAGAAAGGACAGAGCGGAGCAGAAAGAAGTCTAAAGATAAGGACACAGACTGCAAATATGACAATGCTAAAACTTTATTAACAGACCACATCCTGGTCCCTTTGCTCCTTAGTGAAATCCAACATATGTTTCTTAATTAGCCAACTCAAATGTCAAATCCACCATCAGTGGAACAAATGCAATCCCTTTTTTTTGTTTTTCTCGTCTTCAACATGAATCAATATCTATTCTTTTGCTTTATGCACTCTAAATACCACAGCTCAACATCCGAAATTATGGTGCTCCTATGATTACTTTATTAACACAATTACAGAAACCCAATCTAAGTATCTTAAAATCTCGAAACTCTGGGATCTCTGCTCACCTTGCAAGCCTGCAAATACAGGGCATTGTCTCCGCATTGGGTGTTCATTAAGAAATTAAAAATAAATAACTAAATAAACAAAATAGAAGAATTGAGAAGAGAAAGTAAAAAGGCAAATATATTTAAAAACAATAACATACTGGTAGTGTTGGAGAAGACAGCAAGTCTGAGAGCCCAAATATCGAAGAAGCCGAACCAAACGGAGGCTAATCGAAGGGAACCAACCAGCATCAGCCACCATCCCAATGCCTTCATTTTTCCTTCCCTTTGTGTTGACTGTTGACGCACTCCCCACTCTTCTTCTTCTTCTTCTTCTTCCAATCTGTTTTGTGTTTAAAGCACAAAAAATAAACGTCACCGTTTCAAAAATTTGATATGATTAAAAACAAAAAACAAAAAAAAAAATCCTTTCCTATTAAGATGTTTGTTTAAGCAAAACAATTATGATTGCTTGAGCTTCTCGACTCCAGCTCACCTTCACATGCAGAACTGCTTAAAATGATTCTCCCCTGATATTGATAAACTGTACGATATCCGTATTTATAAGCAACTACTTTACAAACACGTGCCTTAAACATCCTTTATCTAGAAATGCTTAAAATGATAAACTGTAAAATATTGATTAACCGTACGACATCCTTGTTTATAAGCAGCCACTTTACAAACGCGTGCTTAAACCCCTTTATATATATATATATATTAATATAAATGTCTTTTTATTTTTTTATACAAACACGTTATTAAATCGCACAATTTAACAATATTTTTATTTGTACTTGAGAATTATTTTATATTAATTATTTTTTATTGTGAATCCTTTTTTTTTTTTTTTTACAGGTATGTTTTTAAATTGTGTAATTTAATAGAGTTAGATTTAATACGGTTAAACTATATAACTTTGTAATACATTAAAAAATAATTTTATTAAACTATATGTCTTAACAATGTGTCTGCATTAAAAAAGACCTTAGCATGGCTATATGTGTGTGTGTGAACATATACTAAAAGGAAGATGATGATGATAACTTGATTCCGTGATTTTGTTTATCTGTTAATAAATCTGCTTGCTAGACTAGAAAGTGTCTTACTTTCCTACTCATCCAAATCTTGTCCATACATTGAAGTGTGATTAGAGCAGTTGAATTTTCATCTTCAATTGTTTTTCTTTGTAATTTAGAAATTCAGTTGAGTTGTTTCTCATTTTATTTTACTTCTAAACACAAATACTAGCAAATTGGTCAAATTTTCAAATTATCCCATCCCATAACTGATTTAAAAGGTTTCAGTATATTATTCTGTAAATAAACTACATCTACCGCAAAAAATGGCCCAAATAGTCATTAGTTTATTCATTCAATCTTCTTTCTCTCTATATATAGATGGGCTTTTCCAACGAAAAAAATTAATGTTGTCATCAAAAGACGCGCGGCCATTATTTCAGGGTCTTCGTTCGCTCAAACAGTTTTTTGTTGATGGATTATTAGTGTAATAAGAGTTTTAAACAATTTATATGGAGAAGTCACAAAATCATCAGAAGCAAAATTAATCAATACACGGTATGTCAACAATATAAGCTCCATGATGTGGAGAACCAATCGCATAAGTCATACCATGCTAACAGACCAACAATAATAATAATAATTGCACATTGAATTAAAAGACCAACACAAAGCCCATTTCCGACAAATTGAGCCCAATAAATGAAGATGAAGGGTAGTTTGGGAATGGAAGTTACCGAAAGCAAACACAGATAATGCTGTACTCTTGAATCCTATTCTCAATCGAAAGGTAGGCAAGAAATCCGTCACTCTGCAAGAGCAAACGCAGCGCAGACCAAAGTGAAGGAAACAGAAAAGGAATGTCGATCTCCTCATTTTTCGGTTCGCAATTGCAGTGGTTCCCATTTTATCAAGTAAGAAGTTGGGAGTAGAAGGGAAGTGCAATGTTGGGTTGGTGATAGAGAACTCATCGAGGCCGCAGAAGAAGGCAACGGCGCATCACATGAAAACGAGGCCACGCAAGACTCAGCCTTGGGACGTCAATCGAAAACCAACCGTTTACCCTCCTTTGCCTCCTCTTCCTCCTGATTGGACACTTGTTTCTGATAACGCCGACACCGATGCATCCCGAGACCGACGCCGCTGAGCCTGCGGCTTTAGAAGCACCACTTGCCAGTGGTTAGCTTCTTGGCTTGTGACTTCTGTTCATTTTGTTTTGGCACTCTTTGGTTCTTGTTCTCCCTTTATGGTATCATTTTCTTGTTTTAATGATTAATGGAAATTAACTTCTTGTAAGTTAAGTATTCTTCCCATTGTGTTTGTTGGTTAGTCTATTGAAACTACTTAATGGCTGTTCAGGTCCGTGTTTTTATTTAATATGGCAGAATTCGATAGAAGGATGATGAACTGAACTGTCTGATCGAGAATATATCACCGTTTGAGAAAATCATGGAGAACCAGAGCATTTTACAATGGCTTTTGGCTGTTGAAACTTATTCTCAAGTTTCGGTTCTATAGTTCTAGATTCGGTCGAAAGAAAGAAAATGGATATCAATCATTTCATTGTGATGGCAATTTGTGGGGGCTATGTACCCGATAAAATTCACGGGAAACGCACATAGAAAACGTCCTCAAATGTTCTCCCCTTTCAGTCCTTCGGAAAAACGGTTATCGTCGGCTCGATTTCTTATCGTGCCACTACTAGTCTATAAATCGAAGACAATACTGTTATTTCTATCCAAACGCACATGCTTGGTTCTTATCATTAACGAATACACTAATCCATTCTCAATCTTCCCCATATGCTGCGTCGAAAGATAGATAGATACACACCTTTTCAGACATATCCTAAACATGGAACGATGAATTTTTCTTTTTTAATTTTTTGCCTCTAATTCTACCATCAGCACGGGCATACACCACACGTCATTTGATGTTTGCACCCAAAGAAGCAAGATACCCAACAACAACACGCCTTACCCGTAGCTTTGTCCTTTGTCAAATACCTAGGAAATCTATGTTGTGAAAATTTACAATAAAAGATTCTCCAACCAAAAATGTCAAAAACATAAACTTTATTCTCCGTGGTTAAGAAGCAGACCAATCAGAAAAACAAAAGGGATTTGCGCTGAGCATCAAGCAATCAATTCTAAAACAGCAAACACCGAGTCTGAAACCAAAGTTAAGGAGTCACAAATATGTTACAGTTTTTCTCTACTTTACCATGCACATTTCAGATGGATACCAGCACTCTCAAAAAGAAAATGTCAACATAATACGAGGCGGGTGAACTCACCAACCGCTAATATCATCCTTGCGGTGTAAGAAAGTAGTGGCATGACAATAGAAGAATAGAGCAACAACGAAGTCCAGCAGAATTCTTAACAAGCTGTGTACACAATGGATTCTTCTGTAGGGGACCAGGTGGCCAGTGATCACAGGAGCTGGAATTTTTGGACTTCTCTGCATTTTTGCATGGAAAATTCTGCATACTCACTCCTCGAACTGCTACCAATATGGCACGGTACAAGGTACCAAAGCAAGCACAGCAGTTTTGTCGTGCTATTACTAAGCTGAGACCATATTATCATTCTCCGAGATGGTGCCCCACTGCTTAACCACAACAAAGTCCTTCAACAGTCACTTAGCAGGACTTTTTCTTGTACCGGCTCTGTGCCAGGCTTAATAGGAAGTCTGTAAATATGTGATCGTACTCCGGCATTTTCCCATACCCTGCAAAATATTCAATGCCAGTTCCAGTGCTACTAAGTATTCTTTAAAGTTGTTGTAAGCAACAAATAATTATAGCTCTAATGAAGAAGAACAACTATGAAAAATAAAAATCGGGTTCTCACTCACCAGGGAAGTAGTTAATGTCAATGACATAAAATTGATCTCTGGTCCCATGTTCTCTGATAATATCCAGATTGAACAGCCGTAGACCCTACATATTACATAACAGTGATGAATATATCCAAATAATCAGGCAACAATGACTTGTAAACTGCTGTAAAAAACAAAATGGAGAAATAAGAATAGCCACCAGTTGACGACGAAGTTCCTAGGCAAGTCTCTATAATAAAGGTCGCGGAGGAAGCTCTGCAGAGATGAAAAAGGAAACATATTAAGTTGGCCTTCTCGAGATTTATTGAATCAGTCAACATGTTTTAGTCACTTTTGACGTCATGAGCTACTTCTCATTACAGAAACCCAATAAGGCACCATCGCACCAGAAAGAACATTTTGTGCAAACTCCAATCACCATTATATCATAAAACTTCAGTTGCAAAATCAACAGAGGATGCAAAACCCAACCCCCCTAAATTAAACAGAGATTTACTCACCAGCAACACAAGGGTCCAAATCAGCATCATCTGCAGAAGCTGCAGCACAAGACACCCGTGGAAAACGGAATACACCAGCACTTCTAGAGAGATCTTGTTTAGTGACATCAGGTAAAGAGAATCTCCTGACCACTTTTATAGCTTCCCCAACAATATAAACCTTAAAAAGAACACCTCCTATGACCAATAAAGAAAGGCCAATTGGAGTTATGTCCCGCTCAGAGCAAAATAAAGATAATATAGTGTATATTGGCAAGATAAACAAATGCCATTTGCTTACCATGATTAACAAATTCCTGCAGAACTAGTGGAGGTTCAAGTTTCTTCAGGGAATACTGATCATAAGCGAGTGAAAGTTCATGTGATTTTGCACTCCCATCAGCAACCAATGGCTTTGCAACTGAAACGATAAAAGTATGAAGCCTTGTTTAGGAAAAAGAACCAAAAAAAGAAGGGGATCGCTTAAAATATACATACAAGTGATTTTAAAAGTAGCAAACATTACCGCAAGGTGCCTAAACTTAATTTTTGCTACTAAGTTGATGCACAGCCTAGATCATGCATAAAGATACATACCTAGGGGTAGAGTCAGTCCAGCTTTCAAAACCACATCAGGGATCGATGATGCATCTCTTTCAATAACTAATTGTCTGGGAACATCAACTTTACCTGCATTGTAAACCACCAGATTACATTAATGACGAAAAGTAAGCATTTTTTAGCATCTAATGTCTAAATACAGTAAGAAAATTACCATAGGAGTTAGACAGATTCATATCAGCTACACACTGAAGCATGGATTGACGGTTGTGCAAGTGTTGAATAGCATCTGGAGGATCAAGTACTGTGACTTCTGGATGTGTTTGCCTGTATTCCTAAAATTACAAAGTGAAGAAGGGTAAGAAAGCATGCTCGGTTATACTGCATAAACATTTACAACATACATGCAAGAAAACCTGACCAAGAACTATTCCTTAGTTGATTTATTGATTATTAAAACAGAAATTTATGACATGTTTCTTTAGTTGATTTATTGATTATTAAAATAGAAATTTATGACCTGATAAGAAATCTTGATGCGTCACACAACAAAGTAGAATCCAAAAACATTAACATAAGTGTTATTACAGGTTAACCGAATATGATTAACCTTGAACCGATTATGATTAACCTTTAACCGATTCACCAACTTGAGTCTTAGAATTAAACAAACAAAGATAAAGAATAAAGAATAAAGAATAAAGAATAACGTATGAATCACTCCAGCAAGATTAACAAATGAGCAAGAAGAAGAAACCAAGAAGCAGAACACACAAGGGATTTACGTGGTTCGGTACCCAAGTACCTACATCCACGGCTGAGAAACAGCAGGGGGTTCAAGCTTTATTAATGAAGATGATTACACAAAGAATCAACTGAGTACAGAGAACAAATCTCGTGTTTACAGAGTTTCCTAATTCTCTCTCTAACTCTCTCAAAAAAACTCCCTTTATTAATGATACAAGCCAGCCCTTTTATAAGCATGTTTCTGTTCCTGGAATCAGCCATTAGTCATAACGACTTCTTAACAAACAGCGGGTCCACACTTTCCAGCTCAGCTTGCCACGTAACTAATAACAGAATTGAACTAATCAGCTTCACAAATCTCCACCTTATTTCCATTCTGATACTTTAGCCTTCCCCTCCCTGCTCTGCTCCAGCATTTTGATACTTAGTTCACAAGTTATCAAGACCAATCAAGTTCAAGGAACTTATGAACTTGACTGCTGGTAGGGGCTTAGTAACTATGTCTGTTGGGTTCACCTCAGAGGGTATTTTAACAACATTCACTACGCCACTGTTGATTTCCTCTCTAATGAAGTGAAGTCTCACATCTATGTGCTTGGTTCTCTCATGGAACTTGGGATTCTTACTTAGCTGAATAGCACTAGAGCTATTACAGTTGATTTCGACTGTGTCTTGCTGGAATCCCAATTCAGAAGCCAGACCCCTTAGCCAGATAGCCTTTTTTACTGACTCTGTAAGTGCAATGTACTCAGCTTCAGTTGTTGAAAGTGCAACAACTGATTGTAGTGTGGCCTTCCAGTTGATTGCACCTCCACACAAGGTAAACACAAAACCAGTAATTGACCTCCTTTTGTCTAGATCACCTGCAAAGTCTGAATCCACAAAACCAGTAACCTTACAGGTAGCTCCATTCACTTTCCCAAACAGAATACCATGATCTGAGGTCCCCTTAAGATATCTCAATATCCACTTTACCCCATTCCAGTGCTCCTTTCTTGGATTTCCCATAAACCTGCTTACTACTCCAACACCATAAGCAATGTCAGGCCTGGAGCAAACCATGGCATACATGATGCTCCCAATAGCACTTGAATAGGGAATTTTCTTCATATATTCTTTGTCTCTATCATTTGTGGGTTCTTAAAGTTTAGAGAGCTTGAAGTGAGCTGATAAAGGTGTTAATACAGGTTTTGCATTATCCATAACAAATCTACTCAGAACTCTCTTTACATAGCCAGCTTGAGTAAAAAACAAAGTCGTTGATGGTCTGTCTCTTACTATTTCCATACCCAGGATCCTTGTGGCAGCACTTAAATCTTTCATTTCAAACTCAATGCTGAGCTACATTTTGAGTTCTTCCATAGCTTCCATTTGTTTGCATGCAATAAGCATGTCATCCACATACAGAAGTAGGTAGATATAGTTATCAGTGCCCAAATTTCTAAAGTACACACAACTGTCAAACTGACTTCTGTCGTAACCTTACTAGTTCATGAACTGGTCAAACCTCAGATACCATTATCTTGGTGACTGCTTTAACCCATACAAACTTTTCCTAAGTAAGCAAACCATATCTTCAGCTCCTTCTTCTATAAAGCCCTCTGGTTGTGTCATGAAAATTTCTTCATCAAGGTTGCCATGTAAGAAGGCAGTCCTTACATCCATTTGCTCTAGTTCCAAGTCAAAGTAAGCAGTAACAGCAAGTAACAACCTTATGGAGCTATGTTTGACCACTGGTGAAAACACCTCATTGAAATCCACCCTTTCCCTTTGTGTGAACCCTTTAGCTACTAACCTTGCCTTATACCTTGGTTGTTTGTTGTCCCTCTCTCTATCCTTGAGCTTGTTTATCCATTTGCAGCCTACTAATTTTTTATTTGAGGGTTTCTTAACCAAGGTCCAGGTGTCATTTTTCTTAAGGGAGGCTAGCTCTTCCTCCATTGCAGCAAGCCACTTAGCTTTGTCACTTCTGCACATGGCTTCTCGGTAGCTGATGGTTTCTTCACCATTTATATCTTCAGCAATATTAAGAGCATATGAGATGAGATCAGCAATGCCATACTTCTTAGGCATTTTAATTGTCCTCCTTTCTCTATCTCTTGCAAGGAGATAATTGTTCAGCTCATGGGACTTGGACTCCTTCTCAGATCTTTTTGGAGTCTTTTCTTTGGGTTGGGAATCTTCAACATGCTCCACCTTCAACTCAGTATTTTGTTCCTTGTCTGGTCCAGTAGGCATCACTTCAGTTTCAACTTTGGACAGCAAGATTGAGTCTTCATCAAATATCACATCTCTACTGATTAGAGTCCTTGAGGGTTTGCCATCAATGCACCAAATCTTGTATCCTTTGGTGCCTTCTGGATATCCCATAAAGTAACCTTTCATTGCTCTAGGTTCCAGTTTGCCTTGCCTCACATGGGCATATGCAGTGCAGCCAAAGATTCTCAAGTAGGTGATGTCTGGTGGTTTGCCTGTCTAAACTTCTTGTGGAGTTTTGAACTTTAAGGCTGATGAAGGGCTTCTATTCACTAGGTGGGCTACTGTTGTTACTGCCTCAGCCCAGAACTGTTTAACTAAGTTTGCATTGAACAACATACACCTCACCTTTCAAGTAAGGTTCTATTCATCCTTTTAGCAAGGCCATTTTGCTGTGGGGTGTGCCTTACTGTTCTATGCCTTGCTATGCCCTTAATTTTGCAAAAATCATCAAACTCATTGCTGCAGTACTCCAATCCATTGTCTGTCCTCAGCCTTTTAACTTTCTTGCCAGTCTGATTTTCTACCAGAGTTAACCATTCTTTGAACTTCTCCAGGGCTTCACTCTTTTGTCTTAGCACATCTATCCAGACCTTCCTAGAATAGTCGTCAATGAAGGTTATAAAGTACCTAGCTCCACTATGAGAGGGAACCTGGGATGATCCCCATAGATCTGAATGAATGTAGTCTAAGGTTTGTTTTGTTTCTTGTCTTCCAGTATTGAATTTGTGTCTTGTTGTTTTACCAAAGACACATTTTTCACAGAACTCTAATGAAGATATGTGATCAGCTCCAAACAAACCTTGTTTCTTTAATTCTTTTAATCCTTTTTCACTCATGTGAGCTAGTCTCATGTGCCATAATTTGGTTTTATCACTGCTTGCAGTGGCTGTGATTCCAGGCAGAAGAGAGGATCCTACTAAAGTATAGAGGCCATTTTTTCTGACTCCTTTCATAATGGATTTACCATTTTTCATCACCTCGATCTCTCCATTTTCTGCCTTAATGCTACAGCCAAATTGGTCTAATATATCCAGTGATATAAGGTTTCTCTTAAGTTCAGGTACATATCTAACTTGTTTTAAGTTTCTAATTGCACCATCAAACATTTTAATGTCAATGGACCCAATCCCATCAACCTTACAAGCTAAGTCATTTCCCAGTAGCACTTTACCACCCTCAGCATCCCTAAATGTTTTAAAGAAATGCTTATTGGGACACATATGGAATGAGCATCCAGAGTCTAGAATCCACTCACCAGTTGGGTGTTTGTCTGTTGCTACTAACACATCAGCACCCTCTGAGTCTTCTTCTTCCTTTGATACAATGGCAGCTTTTCCATTTGATTCCTTTTGAAATTTTTTCAGTTTCTTCTTCTCAAAGCAATCTTTAATGTAGTGTCCTTCTTTCTGACAAAAGTAGCACTTCCTCTTCTTTTTCTTCTTCTCTGATTTGTCTTTCTGACTTGCAGTCTTCTTCTCTTTGTTATTCTTTTTCTCTGATTTAGATTTGACAGCCAGCCCTTCACCATAGCTTTGTTCTTTGCCATTTGATCTTTTCTTTAACTCCTTGGACTCCAAAGCACTCTTGACATCTTTGAGGGTGAGGGTCTGTCTCCCATAGAGAAGTGTATCTACAAAATACTCAAATGAGTCAGGTAGGGAACTAAGCAAGATTAGAGCCCTATCTTTATCTTCCAAGTTGATATTCACATTTTCAAGATCCAAGATCAGCTTATTGAATTCATCGAGATGGTCTTTTATAGTTACTTCCTCTTTCATGGTAAAAGTATACAGCCTTCTCTTCATGTATAATCTCTTGGCTAGTGACTTCTTTAGATATAATTCTTCAAGCTTCGACTATAATCCTGATGCAGTCTTTTCTTTAGCAACCTCCCTCAGCACTTCATCAGAGAGATACAGGATAATGGTGCTGTGTGCTTTATTGTTAATGGCTCTATGATCTCCTCCTGTTCTTGAAAGGCCTTCTGATAAGTCTTTCGTAGCCTTTGAATCTTCATCTACATCTTCAAGTGAACTGTCAAGCCCTTGTTGAATGAGGATTGCCCGCATCTTTAAGCTCCAAAGGTAAAAGTCATTATCACCATTAAACTTCTCAAGATCGAATCTGGTGCTAGCCATTTCTTATCATGAACTGCTGCCAAGAGAGCTGGCTCTGATACTAGTTTGTTATTACATGTTAACCGAATATGATTAACCTTGAACCGATTATGATTAACCTTTAACCGATTCACTAACTTGAGTCTTAAAATTAAACAAACAAAGATAAAGAATAAAGAATAAAGAATAACGTATGAATCACTCCAGCAAGATTAACAAATGAGCAAGAAGAAGAAACCAAGAAGCAGAACACACAAGGGATTTACGTGGTTCGGTACCCAAGTACCTACATCCACGGCTAAAAAACAGCAGGGGGTTCAAGCTTTATTAATGAAGATGATTACACAAAGAATCAACTGAGTACAGAAAACAAATCTCGTGTTTACAGAGTTTCCTAATTCTCTCTCTAACTCTCTAAAAAAAAACTCCCTTTATTAATGATACAAGCCAGCCTTTTTATAAGCATGTTTCTATTCCTGGAATCAGCCATTAGTCATAACGACTTCTTAACAAACAGCGGGTCCACACTTTCCAGCTCAGCTTGCCACGCCAGCGAACTAATAACAGAATTGAACTAATCAGCTTCACAATAAGTGTCAGAAGTATAATTTAAGTGTAAAATTGTAGAAAGACAATCCAACTAGTTTTGCTAATATCATTCTTGCACAATAATTTGTACAAGCTGGTTTGTAACTAAAACAGATATCAACTCCAAATTCTAAATTGAGCAAAAATGTGTAGAAATGTTAGGTTAGAAATTCTTAAATCTTCATGATCGTCACAGTATACAATAAAAGCAAATGGTAAGTTGACAAATTATTTCAAAGCAAAAGTGGTTACAGGTTAGAATATAAGATGCTTAAACTAATCAAGATCATAGAGTTTGAAGTTGTGATCCTAGAAGATATAAAATGCCTGATCTGCAAACTAGAACTGTAAATGTCTGACCAGTCACTAGGTCCAGCCACACAAAATAGAATACAGCAGCAGTGACTTACAAAGTGTAGACCTAAAATATCAAAGTGCAGCTAAAAGAGAAAAGAGGTAATCCAGATCTTAAAACTAACTAAAATTTGGTGACCCATCTCACATTCAGTTGATGAAAAAATGGGTAATGATATACCCAGGAAACAAAAGAATCTATTTTAAAAGAATAAAAAAATTTTTGCAAGTAATGAGGAAGGAGCAGAGATTTCATTTATGATAAAATTTCGAGCATTAAATTGTTCACATATATAAAATTGTCTAGTAGCCTTTCTAAAGGAAAAGTCCCTGAGAGCTTTCGTCTCATAAAGATTTTTGCTATCCCTAAGTGAAATCAATATTTAAGTTTGACGGGCCCTAAGAGAGAAACTACAAAATAGTGGCTGTAAGATTATTTGAGTAAACTTGATACCAATAGAAGCACAATAATAGAGGAACTATAAAAGATACAGTAGGCTTTGGGATCCTGATTTTTTTTTTAGATTCTTTCCTAATTACTTATTTTAGGATTCTGATTTGGTTTAAATTCTTTCTTATTTACCTAGATTAGGATTCTGATTTGATTTAGATTCTTTCCTATTAGGAAAAATTCAGATTCAGATTCAGATTCAGATTTAATTTTTAGTTTAGGATTTATTTCCAAAAACTTCTTGTAACCAATCCTTTATAATGTACTCGTATCTAATAAACGAAAGAAGAAGTTTTTTTATGCAATTTGTGAGAGAGTTAATTCTCTTTGGTTCTTTACGAACTCTTTGAACTTATCGTATTTCTGTGGCGTTCAAACTCTTAACTTATCAATCAAACCATCCATAGCTGATTGTGGCGTCTTCATATGCCAAGGTTCATGCTTTCGATAAGCATTGGGTTGAGGTTCCATTCCATTCCTGGTTTAGATTCGATCTTGGTAACTAAATTTATTAGGGTTGCATCAGTTTTTGACGAGGTTCGTATCATAACCCCAAAATGATGAGCAGTTATGGCACTATGATAAAAAAAAAAAAATGAATTACACGGTGAAGAGTGGTTACTAAGTAGTTCTCAAACTCAAGTCTATTGACGCTCTAACAAGCTCAAAGGGTGGCTCTCAGGGCTGGCATGCAATAGAGGATCTCAATCTCCCAAGAAAAATTAAAATCTTTCTTTGGAGAGCTACCAAGAACCTCCTGCCAACATCAGAAAACTTATAAAGAAGGAAAATTTTGCAAGAACCAGTGTGTCAAGTCTACAAAATGGGAGCTGAAGATGTGTTTCATGCACTCATGGAATGTAAGATGGCCAAAAATCTTTAGAAGAACACTCATGTATATGATGAGATGCAGGGAGTAATACGAGAAGATACATTGAGTGTTATGCTGAATTTGAGGAGAAAGATGGCCAAACGTGACTTGGAATTTGTGGTGGCAATCTGGTGGGTTATATGGCATGTGCGGAATAAGCTTATCTTTGAGGGATAGTAGTTAAACCCCCTAATTCTAATAGCTAAAGCTACAGCACTTGTGGAGGCCTTTCAAAGGATACAAGGGGAGGAACAGATGATGGATAAAACCTGTGAAGTCAGCAAGCAAGAGCAATGGTGCCCACCACCTGTAGGCCTCTATAAAGTTAGATGTAGCTGTCCACAAAGAACAACAATGCATATGATTAAGAGCTATCATCAGAGATTCTCATGGTCAAGTGATAGTTGCAGCAATCCAAAGCTCAGAGTTCTAAGGAGAAGTATCAGTAGGAGAAGCTCAGGTTGTGAAATGGGGAATAGAATTGGCAATAGAGGCAAAAGTAATAACTGTGATCGTTGAAACCGATTGTTTAGAAGTAGCTAATTTAGCAAATGATAGAAGTAACAGCAGGAAGGAGATCACCTGGACAATTACAGAGATCCAAGGCAGCAAGTCCAACTTCCAATCAATAGCAGTGCAACATGTTCCAAGACTCTGTAACAACTTTGCTCATTTTCTTGTTAAAAAAGCTTTGAAAGAAGCTAATACTGCTATATGGCTGGATAATTTTTCAGTGGATGTTCTGTCACTCCCTTTTTATTTTTAATGAAAGAATCTTTCTTTTAAAAAAAAACTATACAACCATTACTCAAATCTAATCTCACATGAAATCAATACTATAATTTACTTTCTACATATTAGAATCCAAAACCCAGAAATCAAAATCTATAAAATCCTAAACCCAGAACAACCAATCATCTTTTGTTCTTTGATTTTGCTTTTTTTTTTTTATCTATATTTTCTTTAAAAAAGGATTAATAATGATAATAAAAAAAATAAAAGGTACAATATTATTCTTTTTCCATTTGTAGCTTTTAATTAATTTTTATATTTATTTTTTGAAATAATTTTTTATTACGAAAAGGTAAAATTTGTTCAAAAAAATTAGTCATTCAGGCACAAAATAAAAATATTCTAAAGTATTATGGAGCATACTATAAATATTTGAAATATTTATGTGTGGTTTGAAAAATCCAGAAAGATTTGGACTCATGAAAATCAGTCTATGTAGGGTTGACCTTTTTCTATTAATAGAGAGATAATGAGTTTTGGGGGGTAATTTGATGTTTTCAATAGTAAGGGGACGATTTGAAGATTGTCACTTCACGAATGGGTTGGCCAAAATTTTTCCTTGATTAAATTTAAAATTGAGTATTTTATGTGAAATTTTAGGTTATTGTTATAAATTTACATACTGATTTATATAATTTAAATTTTTAGATTTTATTAAAAGTATCTTTTAATATTTGTGATTTTAAATTTGGAAATCCACAAAAAATCCGTCAGATACTATTATGGGTTTTGGTAATTATCAAACTTGCAGCAAGTAGCTTTTCTTAAAATAATTAAAACCCACAGCTATTGCAGCGGGCGATGCCTATTGCTATCCCTATTCAAGCTGCCAGCCAAGTAATAACACCTGACAATTTATTTTATGATATTGGCCAAATAATTTTTAAGAAATATGGTTATTTCTCCTATAACATATTGTTTTCAAATTAAATTTTATTTTGCCACGTGCTCGAAGGTGGCGAGACTTTCCAAAATGTCCTTGAAAAGTTTTATTTCATTATTTGAAGAGGCATATCAAAACCAACATCTTTTTTTTCTTAGTTGGCACCCTTCAATTCGCCTAATTTCTTTTAATAAGAATATGAGTTTCATAGTTGGCACCACACATTTTATAGATAATTCCTGAAGGCTGCAAAGCTGCCTCATAAGGTACTTATTTATTTGTATCTTTGTCATTTCCTTTTCATTATAATTAATAAACATTCAATTCGTATAATACCATTTTTATTCTATTGATTGTCATTTTTATTTAGATTTATACATGTGATGTGTCCACATATTGCTGAGGTACTTTCTAATAATTGAATGGAGTGCTTAATTTATGATAGCTGCTTACTAATGCCTAGTTCGATTCCTTTTTGTTCATTTGTCATCAAAATGGACTTCAAGCCTATTTTCTGGTTTATGTCGATGATCTTTTGATCACTGCAGTAGTCCAATCCAATTTTATTAATCAGTTCCTGATACAGATAGTAAGATCCTTTTGAATCCATTTAGTTTGAATCAGTATTTTCTCCTACTTAATTATTGTGAGGAAATGTCTCGGTAATTGGTCTTGGACTGTTTCTTTGTGAAAATGTACATATAACAAGGGCTAATGCTACAATGCCGGGCATTAAAGCCCCGGCACCATGCCGAAATTGAAAACAAATCGTTGGATTCAATCTAATTGAATCCAATGGTTGAGATTAAATTTATATTAAAAATAGAAATAAATGGGTTACCTGGTAAACCGGTTCCCTCAAAAGAAAATTCCAAAAGTTTCTCTCACCTCAATCCGATTTCTTTGCTCTCTCTCAAAAGAGAAATCTCTAAAATTTCATCTCTCTTTCAAATTCATAGTTTCTCTCATCTCGATTTTTTTACTCATCATCTCATATCAAATCCACCATTTCTCCCGCACTAATTAGTCAATCGGATCTATCTACCCAGGTATTTGGTTTGTACATGAGAGCTAGAGTGGTAGAGCCAGTATCATGTCTGCTGCTTCTTTTCCAATAGTCCATCGTTACCTTCGTTGCACTGTTGTCTACACCATTAGTTCTTTAGCCTTTACTGTCGTCGTCTGGCTTTGGCCGAAATCATTGCCCCGTGAACTGGCCCAAGCTACCATCGAAAACCCTCAAAACGAGTTAATTTTTTTTATTTTTTGGTTGAATTTTTGAGGTTTGGTTTTTAAGTGTTATTTTTCTATGGGTACCTTAATTTTTTCTTGTTTGGTTTGAAGGGTTGTTTGCTTGTTTTGAGGTCTACACTCTTTGCTAGGAATACTAAAGATGGGTGCTTAATAATTTGGTAAGAACTTACCCATTGTTCTAGGTCTGGGTTTTTTTTTTTTGTGGTTATGAATTTTGAGTTAATTATTTTGGGGTTGCAGAGCAATCTTTTAAAATCTGTGCAGTGGCGTATCCTGGATTGGAACCAAAAGAAAGAGTAGAGGTTTATGTTTAGAGTCATTCTAGGACAGGAAGAGCAGAGCGGATGAGTTGCTGGAAGAGCAGTGTGGCTCAAGGTAACTCCTCTATTCTCGTCATGTAAAGGACCTAGTGTTTGATGCTAACTAGTAAGTCCTCATTTTTTCTATCATCTTTGATCATTTTGCATTTCCTCACTTGCGTTCTCGATATTTTTATTTCTTTCTGAGCGATGCTTATTTGAGTCCCAACGGCATCCATCAGTTTTTAATATTTATCATCAAGGAGAGGTGAAATTATTATTTAATGACTGGTATTTTGTATATCACTAGCATTATTCTATATTTTTTGTGATTTTGATTTTTAATTTGTTTAATTGGGTGTAGCCATTATATTGTGCCTGAATTGGGACTGGATGTGAAATAATCTTATGCATCTTGCAAGGCTATTCAAGAGTATATGGAGGCCAAAGCTCTAAGTTCTCTTCAAAATATTGAATTTCCTGATTCTCCAATGTTCTTTTTCTTTTTCTTTTATGCAATGCAGCTTTGTGTGGAAAAAGAACATGTTCTGCTTATTCAATCAACCAAAACAAAAGTTGTCAATGTTTTTCTATCACTATTATTTAACAGAAATTCTTGTTTCTAGTTTTATGTTGTGCTAACGCTATTGAAGTTGATTTAGTGTATACATTTGATGCAATGTACTTTTTTCTAGTATCTTGCTAAAAGTTTAATTTCCTCTTACTGCTCTTCAATTAGGGTATGAAAAATACACTAGCAGCCACTACTAATAAGGATGAGGAAGATTTAGAAGGAAGGACAACGTTGCATTTTGCCTGCGGATATGGTGAGGTAAAACAATATGAACTTTACCCATTTTTACTTATTTTCTTGTTCCTTTGTGTTTGAGTTTTAAAGGTAGGGCGTAGGATTTGGATAGAATTAAATATTACTTAACGTTTTGTGTTTTTGGCTATTTAGTTGAGGAAGTGCTAATAAAGCCAATGGCAAACTAGTATTTGTACTAACTGGGGCTTTCTAGTGATAATTTGAGCTAACTTCTATGGTTTATGGCATCAATTGTTCATCTCCTAGGGATGCTTAGGACCATTTTCTAGTTAGTTTTTTTAATGAAAACTTCCTTGGTAAATTGGCCAAGTTAATGACATGGAGTTAATCAATTGCACTTGAATGCTTTAGGTGGAGTGTGCTCAACTCCTACTTGAGGCTGGAGTAAATGTGGATGTTGTGGATAAGAACAAGTACTACCCTACATTATGCAGCTAATTATGACTAGAAGGAATGTATAGCTCCTCTGTTGAAGAACGGTGCTGTTGTGTAAGCCAACACCCAACACTGTTTTAACTCCCGTCTTTATTTTATAAAATGCCATATGATCAATCCTTTCTACTATATTATCTTTTGTTATCACAGAACTCTTCAGAACATGGATCGCAAGACTCCCATTGATGTTGCCAAGCTCAATAGCCAACACGACATGCTAAAGCTTCCTGCAACTCCGCATGTGAATGATGGATTTCGACAATTTTATAGGCATTTTAGTGTGTTAGATGAATCTACTCCAGTTAGGCATTAGGTTGTTATCGCAACTTGATGCTTTTGTCAATGCTCATGCTTATTACTATCTGATTGCTACCACTAAAATTTTATATCATAAATAATCTCTTCCCTAGATGAGTTATCTGCGGGGAATATTCTTGTTATGGCTTCTTTAATTCCAGTTATGATATATTTGTAAGTTTTTACAATTTATTGCTTGATTATATCAAAATAAGCACTTATTTTAGGGTATCCATTTTATAGTTTGGAAAAAGCTATTCTTTTTTCCCCCTTTTTCATGATCTTCTACAAATTTTCTACAATACTAGAAGAATAGCCGAAGAAAATGTGATCTTATTATGGGTGTTTGCTCCAGAATTCTGGGTGCTTGATGAATCGAATGCGTCAAAACGGTTTCCATCGACACTAAAATCAATACCATCAAAGTTATTTACAATAAAATGTCCAACATTGCAATGCCAAATGTATTAAGTTAATTATTGTAAACATTAAACACATGATAAAGAACTTGGGACATACCTTAGTTGGGTGCAGAAATTCGGAACACGCTAATTTTAACCGGTCAAGAAATCTGAAAAACTGAATTGCTTTTCTAAGGTTGCTGGAAGAAACCGGTCATCCGGTTAATAAATCCGGGAAACCAAATTCGGTTTGAAGGTTGCTGGAAGCAACCGGTCAACCGGTACTAAAATTCAGAAAATCGGAATCGATTTTGGTATTTTTTAGATCAAACCGGTCATCCGGTAATGCAAGCCGAAAAACCGAATGAGGTTTTGGTATTTCCTGGATCAATCCGGTCATCCGGTTATATAATCCGGAAAATCAGATTTGGTTTTGGTATTTTCTGGATCGAACCGGTCGTCCGGTAATAAAATCTGGAAAACCGAATGAGGTTTTAGTATTTGTTGGATCCAACCGGTCATCCGGTTATGGAATCCGGATAACCGGATTCGTTTTTGGTATTTGCTGGATGAAACTGGTCGAAACCGGCTAGCCGGTTAGCGAGGTTTCGGAAAACCGGATTCAGACATAAAATGACAGACAATAAGTTGGTTTGTTAGTTTATGGCATGTGAAATCCAGCTATACATAATCACAATGGAAAAGCAAGATCCTCTTAAATATTGCAATACTCATAACCGAGTAATTTGGGATCAGTATGAAGTCTGTATAGCTTGGATTTGTTACAGAGAGTTACAATCTATATGAAGTCTGTATACAGTTAGTTTGATTGTGTATCCACGTTTTATCAAATACAAGACATAAGAATATGGATGAAAAAAATATCAAATGTAAAAATTTGCTTGCCTTTCTATCAGCATATTAGTCAACAGAACTAACGGAAGTGATGAGCAATTTTTTTTGTAAACCATCATTTAGTCCTATTTGATCTCCCGGGAAACTCAATTTATTGTGTAAAATAATAAATATGTGACAAGATCTGGAAAGCTGATGAATTCGAAGCTTGCTTTGTTGAAACATCTAATTATCAACAGCAGCAGAGAAGTACCATTGGTAGGAGCTCTAATGAGCTTACTGAGACAGCTCATTTTTTAAGAACTTGTGGGCTCTGCAACCGCTGGTTGGCTCCTGGCAAAGATACTTACATGTACATGTATGTTGCTTCCATCAGTCTTCCAAGAAAAGAATATACATTTTTCCATCAATGGGATTCTTTTTTTCTTAACGCTTTGGGGATCTTGAACATATTTTCTTGTTTGCTTTCTGAAAGATTTTACTTTGATAAATTTGAAGATCTTTAGTTCATCAGTACATATATTATAGATGCTGGAACGTTATAGCTGATCGAATTTGTTTGTTAATATTTGTCAAGGTTTTTGTAGAAAAATTTTCCAGCTGATGAACTTTTAAAATATGTAACCTGTAATTCCAGAAATCGTAACAAAATGTTTAGAGAACAGGAACTTCACAACACGTAAAATTTCGCTTATTTTTTTCATCTTCAAAATCTATATAAAAACTATGGATGTTTATTTGTGATTCCGCTCTTAGCTTGATGATTCTGAAATCTGCAGCCCTTTTTGTTTATTATAATACGTCTTATTTTTAGCGAGACTTATTAATGAGGCTGGTAGCATATTTTAGTGAGGTTTAATTTATTTATTGCGCAGGGGGAGACACAGCCTTTTGTAGTTTCGAGTGCAGAGATCAGCAGATGAAGCATGATGAGAGCAAAGAGAAATTTGCAGCTTCATCATCATCAAAGAACAAAGAAGAAAGCCATAAAAATAATGAGACCGTGGCTGCTGCTTAATTAAAGAGATAAAATTTAGATGATGACGGTGATTACAGTGCCCCAAAACTTTGGCCATTTTGCTCCATTATTGGAGTCACAGCCTCTTTAAGTATTTTGCATGATGCAGATGATTTTCCTGGTGGTAATTTAATTATAAGAACTAGGTCTAAAATTATTGTGCTGGAAGGAAAAGAAAAATGTAATGGATTGTGGGTGCACTTGGATGGGATTCAGATATTTACAACTCTTTGTTCCAACGTCGAAACGTTTATTTTCTTTTCTAGCTTCGGCTTATGTATGATTAATGCAATGGTAAAAGTCTTCTAAGTTCAATTATATAGGGTTTCTCTGTAACAATTGTGAAATTGAGGTTAAGTTTGAGATAATGACAATACGGATGAGTAATTAGCTTTTAATTAAAAAAATAAAGGAATAAATTTTAATAATATATGTACAATAATTTACATTTGGCATGTTTTCGTTATTACTTTCAAAATTACTCTAAATTTACTCCAGAAAATTAATGACTACATTACAGGGCATGCACCCACTCTCCACTTGTTACATAATTAAACCATCAATGTAAAATTGGATGTGAAATGCTTTAAAAAAAAATTAGAGGTTTTCGAACGATAGTGATATACATTGATTTTATTAGGGAGAAATTGACAATTTAAAAAAAAAATACTATTATCAAATAGCCGGTCATCACTTTTACTTGGGTGTCAATGTTTAATTTTATAGTAATTGTGAAATTTAAAAATATCACACCACTTAAATTTCAAAGTTACCCTAAATTGGCATCAGTGATTTATAATATTTCAAGAAATTGTTATAAACTATCAACTCATATATTTTTAGTTTATGGCATACAATAATCATGACGCTAAACATGCGACTTCCAACCCTTCACGGGAAATATGCAACTTAACATGTAAAGTTTGCAACTTAGACCTCAAACATGAAACGTGAGAGAATATTCAGAAATATTCTTTATTTTGGCTTTATTCAATACATGCAACATCAACCGTCAAACATGCAACCGTTACGTCAAATCTGCAACCAATAACGTTAAACATGCGACTTCCAACCCTTCACAGGAAATATACAACTTAACACGTAAAGTTCGCAACTTAGACGTCAAACATGATACGGGAGAGAATATTCGAGAGTATTCTTTATTTTGGCTTTATTCAAAATATGCAACATCTACCGTTAAATATACAACCGTTACATCAAACATGCAATACCTAACGCTAAACATTAAACTTACAACACTTCACGCGAAATATGCAACTTACACGTAAAGTTCGCAACTTGGACGTCAAACATGAAACGGGAGAGAATATTTGGGAATATTCTTTATTTTGGCTTTATTCAAAACATGCAACATCAACGTCAAATATGAAACAATTACGTCAGACGTGCAACCATAGATGTTAAACATGCAACTTCCAACCCTTCACGGTCAATATACAACTGATCATGTACATTTTGCAACTTCGACGTCAAACATGAAACGGGAGAGAATATTCAGAAATATTCTTTATTTTGGCTTTAATCATGTAACGTCAAACATGAAATAGTCATGTTACACATGCAACCCCTGTCGCTAAACATGCGACTTTCAACCCTTCACAGGAAACATGGAACTTATCACGTAAAATTTGCAACTTAGACGTCAAACATGAAACGGACGAGAATATTCGAGAATATTCTTTATTTTGGCTTTATTCAAAACATGCAACATCTAACGTCAAATATAAAACCGTTACGTCAGACGTGCAAAGACGGACGTTAAACATGCAACTTCCAACCCTTCACGGTAAATATGCAATTGATCACGTATAGTTTGCAACTCCAACGTCCAACATGAAACGCGAGAGAATATTCGGGAATATTCTTTATTTTGGCTTTATTCAAAACATGCAACATCTAACGTCAAATGTGAAATCGTTACATCATACGTGCAAAGACGGACGTCAAACATGCAACTTCCAACCCTTCACGGTAAATATGCAACTGATCACGTACATTTTACAACTCCGACGTCAAACATGAAACGGGAGAGAATATTCGGGAATTTTCTTTATTTTGGCTTTAATCATAACATGCAACATGTAACGTCAAACATGAAATAGTCATGTTACACATACAACCACTGACGTTAAACATACGACTTTCAACCCTTCACGGGAAACATGGAACTTATCACGTAAAATTTACAACTTAGACGTCAAACATGAAATGGACGAGAATATTCTGGAATATTCTTTATTTTGGCTTTATTCAAAACATGCAACATCTAACATCAAATATAAAACCATTACGTCATACGTGCAACGACGAATGTAAAACATACAACTTCCAACCTTTCACGGTAAATATACAACTGATCACGTAAATTTTTCAATTTCGACGTCAAATATGAAATGAGAGAGAATATTCGGGAATATTTTTTTTTTGGCTTTATTCAAAACATGCAACGTCTAACGTCAAATATAAAACCATTACGTTAGACATGCAACGACGGATGTAAAACATGTAACTTCCAACCCTTCACGGTAAATATGCAACTGATCACGTACATTTTGCAACTTAGACGTCAAATATGAAACGGACGAGAATATTCATGAATATTTTTTATTTTGGCTTTATTCAAAACATGGAACATGTAACGTCAAATATGAAATAGTGACGTCCGACATGTAATAACTAATGTTAAACATGAAATACTATTTTTTTCATTTCTTATTTCTTTATTTTTTTGCTATTAATTATATTATAAATTATTATTTTTGACATTTTATATAATTTTTTCATTTCTTATTTCTTTATTTTTTTACTATTATTTATATTATAAATTATTATTTTTTGACATTTTATATAATTTTTTTATTTTTATATTGTATTTTATTTTTTTATTTTTTTTAAACTTGGTGCAACCGGTTTGTTAACCGACTGCACCAAGTCTTTGGATGCCAAATGGCAACCAAAGACAACTTGAGAGCCCGGCATGGTGCCGAGGCTTCAATGCCCGGCATTGTAGCCAAACCTTATAATAAGGGGTTCTTCATGAAGTTCGAAACGAAAAAAAAAAATCTCTATGGCCTCCTTGTTTTGAGATATTATGGCTTTGGGTTCAACCTCGGTAACAAAGAAAGAATCCATAAAATTGGGGATCTGACACTATAGTAAAATACTATCCTTATGATTAGACCATGTCTCTGAGATTTGATAAAAGAAAGGTGCATTAGTGGTTACAACTAGCATAGCACCCTATGAAAAAGGTGGCAATTACCCTTACTCCTAAGTTAGAGCAAGAAGCAATGGATTAAGCAACTTATACGAAAGGTTGCTTTTTTCTAATTACATAATATACGGTGCATTAGCCTATCTATAGTAAGGGGTCAGTCAAATCTATATCTTATTTTTCAAGTATAGTTTTGTTTGATTATAGATTGGTAGTTGACGCGTCCTTTCTCCTCTTTTCGTCATAAGGCATGGCTTGACTCTGAGAAAAACCATTCCTATGTTCTTTCTTGTTCCATTAGCTAGGACCAAATTCTCCCATGTCAGTTTTGTTATTTTAACCTTTTTTTATGTCAAAGACCAAAAGCTATTAGATTGGAATATTGATGGAAATTTCTGTTCGTTAACAATTGATAACGCCACTACTAACATTGTTGTGATTGACATCCTCTTAGACAAACATTCTATTTTGTTTTTATTAAATGGGAGGTTGCTTGATATACATTATTATGCACATATCTTGAATTCGATAGTGAGTGATGAGCTTGATGTCATTAACGAAAGTATTGACAGAATTAATAATAGTGTTTCTTATTGGAAAATGACACCCAAAAGGCATGGAAAAATTATGGAGATTGTTTGTGAATTAAAAACTTCAAGCACCAAGCAATTGGTTCTTGATTGCAAAAGAAGGTGGAACTATGCCTATTACATGCTTGACACTACTTTAGTTTATAAAGACGTGTTGTTTTCTCATTTACAAACATGAGAATCACAATATAAATCATTGCCTACTGAAGAAGATTGGGAGTTTGCAAAAGAAATTTGTTGTAGGCTTGAATTATTTGATGAAGTTACAAAGTTGTTTTCCAGCACGAAATGTACTACAATGAATTTGTATTTTTATTATATTTGTAAGACTAGAATATCTATATCCAAATGGCTAGACTCTAATAATGATAAAATAAGGATAATGGCAAAGAAAATGTTTGAAAAGTATGATAAATATTGCAGTGTGATTAATGAGTTAATGGTAGTGGCAATTATTTTGGACTCTAGATGTAAGATGAAATAGTAAAGTACATCTTCCTATGCTTTATGGAGTTGATTGTGAACATAGAAATGAGGGTGCCCGTAAATATTGTACAATTTAGTGAAGGAATATTAGCTAAAGTCAAAATCATGTGGACTTTTTTATCAATCTAATGAGCCTTTAATTACTCAATCCCCAATAGAGGCATTTCATTTAGGAAGGCAATAACTTTGAGCTTGTTTTGAGACATTTGTTAATCAAAGTACTAGTACTGGTGAAGTTTGAGCTAGATTATTATTTGGAGAAATTTGTCTTGCCTTGCACTGATACTTTTGACATATTAGGTTGGTGGAAGGTGAATGGATATCCTACCTTCTGCAATGTTGCTAGAGATATTTTTGTTATTCCTGTATCCACAGTTGCATCTAAGTCTGTTTTAATATTGGTGATAGATTTGTGACACCAAATCATAGCAAACTCCTCAAATACATTAGAGATATTTTTGTTATTCCTGTATCCACAGTTGCATCTAAGTCTGTTTTAATATTGGTGATAGATTTGTGACACCAAATCATAGCAAACTCCTCAAATACATTAGAGGCTTTAATCCATTGTCAAGATTGGTTGTTGATTGAAGATGCTAATACGAATTTTTATAATTGAATTCTTTATTTTATAGTAACTATTTTTGGTGTAATTAATTAATTTTTTACTTAATTTTTCTACTTAGAATGTAATTCATGTTCTTCAACACATACCAAATAGACATATTCAGAAGATGCGAACATGGATGAGGTAAAATTAACTATGTCATTCATATATTTAGTTAAATATGATCATAATAAAAATAATAAAGCACTGAATATAAATCATATTTAACTTGTTTGTCATTATCTAATGTTGTAGGAATGATGATGGGTGTGTCGTGGAAATCAAGATGATGGAGATAGCAAAATATTATATTGATCTTACTCCTATAATTACTTTTGAAGGATATTTTATTATCTTTCTTATTTGCTTATTTTGGTGTAAAAGCACAAACTACAATATTTATTAATTTTTTAGATAAATTATGTAATTTAATTGTTATCAATACACTTTAGTATTTAATTTTCATTGTAGAAAATTATTGCTTTTTTATTGTTGACTTTTAAAATTCATGATGGATCTAGAGTAGATTTAGATTTCAATTTTTTTTTTTCTAGATTTGGAGTAGATCTAAGTATTTGTTTCTTTTTCTGATCAGATATAAAGCAAAAAACAAAGGTCCATGACAGAACTGGAGTGCATATAGATCTCAATTTTTACCATAGATCTGAATCTGAAGTAAAGTAGATCTAAATAATATCTGTTCCATTGCAATCCCTAGTGCACTAACAGAATAGTTGGATCTCAATTCCTCTAAAGACTTTTCAACCTTTTTCATTCTCACATTAATGAATCCTTTTTGTGTTCAGTTCTCTGGACTGACTCTGTAAGCACCTTAAAAGCCACCTCCATACTAAAATAGCTTAGCCTAGTATGTTCGCATTGTTGAGAATGAGGGAAATAACTTTAGAGATAAAAAAATTAGCTTCATGCATCCAACTTAAAATAAATAAGAACAACAATTATACACACTAGTAATAGAAACACGTGCAATTTGGTTCTTAAAATCGTATACATGTATGAACAAGACCAAGAATAGTACAAACCTCGTTACTTAAGATGTCACCAAAAATTTTCGACCATTTTAAGAATCAACGAATCTCTTCCTTAGTCCATGTAGTATATTGTTCTATCGATAGAGCAACGATCATACAAAATAGTAGTAAAGTAGAACAATTATTTATAAAAAAAATCAATATTTATGTCATATTATTTATCATAGTAAGATGTCAAAATTTAGCAAAATAGTTGTTATATTTAAGATTTGTTAAGCATACCTATAAGAACAAAAGATAGCCATTAACTGACTTCACCTGTTTCTCTTTATGCTACCCTATATTGTCCCATAGAAAGTTGAATCACCATGTAGCCCAGCTTTTTTCCCCAATTGACTGCACATCTTTCAGCGCATGGAGATACATCATATTGATATAAGTAGCACTTATCGGACATAAAATGGTTCTTAAAAGAAACAAACAAAACCGATCTTAAAATCATTGTCATAGTTCCCAGTGGCCAACAATCTATCACTAACTGCACATTTTTATTCCTCTTTGTTTGGTTCTATACTTAGCATGTAGTAAAAAAATATCACCCACTTCTTCCCATATGTTTACCAATTCTCCTCCATCTTTGGTCCACATTATGATGTTGAAGGTTGTAGGGTAGGATCTAAACAATACTCTTTGCCATGTAGAAATATAGAATGCTCTTCGTGTCACACTGTTGGATAAGTGTTTCACAAAACTCTTGTTTCAAATAATCATATTTTAAGTTTATGATATTTTGAAGCCAATTTCTTTAATTATATCTTGTTGCTCTGGTGAAAATGAGGAAATAGCCTTTGTGAAAGCACTCTCATGACATCAAGATAAAAGAAATTGGTCTTACTTATCCTCATTTATTTGGTCTTCATCAATTTTTATGCTACTGGTTTCGACAACATCTAAAATAGAGTCTTCAGGCATCATCCAAAATTGACGCTTCTCCTTATTCATTAGTTTTTTTTTTTTTTTCAACAATTGTGGCTCTCCACACCTTTTAGACCCCTCTCTGCCTGAGCCTACTTGCTTCAAATTTGCTATAGCCAACATTCAATGTTCTGTCAATAACGCAAACAAAACTAATTGTTAACCTAACAACCTGAAAGAAATCAATTAGTTTATACTTACAAAAAGCATATTCATGATCTTTGACCCGGTTTTACACTTATATCATTTGTAGTATCCATATTAAAACTGGATTATGTTGTTAAAATCCCGTAATAGCCAACCTATAAATTAAATTGTCAATTTAATCAATAATAGTAGAAAAAATAAAATAAGCAGCAAATAACAAAAGAGACCGAGAAAAATTATAATACAAAATTCAGTCCAATATTAATCAAATACAATTTAGTCTAAGACAACAAACTAACTACCTGTTGAAATGATCTTAACAATCAGTAAAAATATCCAAACAAAGCACTGCCAATAATAAAAAGTTTAAAACTGGGGAGACTGATTCTTTAGATGAAGTACCAAAAAAAAAAAAGTACATATAATAATTTTTAAGTATAGAATTTTTTTTTCCGAATTGTAAATCAGGGAAGGTTCCCGAGCTTGGCCGCGCCAAATCCTGGAAGTGGAACCGCTCTAACCTCCGAGGCGGACCCCAACCGAAAGGCGCTAGACGGACTAACGGCAAGCGAGTCCGTGAAGGTTAAATCACACTTGTGTTAAGCAAGCAGAGGCCAGAAAGGCAAAAAAAGCAAGAGACTATCATGCCTGTTTAATGAAAAACTGGCTGGCTCTGGCTACCTGGCGGAGCAAACAAAAGATCCCCAAATCCGCTCTAGAACAATAGTAAGTAGTCAGTATAGTCATGGGGTTAAACATGAAAGAGAAAGATAAAGAGTTGAGGGATCCTCCTAACAGTCAAAGTTGTCGAAAAGACTGACCAGATGTGAACTCTTGGCTGCTATAGATAGTATAAACCGCCCTGGTTAAGCCTGTTTTTAGGGCATTAACGAGCCAATATTACACCACTTGTCTTTTCAAGAATTAGACCGGAATTTCTTCGTTTTCGATGTGATCATCAGGAAAAGGCTCTTCCAGTACTCTTAGATCGAAGCTGGTCTAACCGGCGTCCCCGGCCTGATTCTCATCCTTGCTTGAACTAGAAAACCTTGGACAGCGGGGACTGATACAGATGGTCCCGGGAAAGGGAAAGCCGAGAAGACCTTATTCATGTGCTACTGGTTACTTTGAATATGGATCACTGACAACCCACAGCTTATCAACAATCACGAAAGCAACTTCATTCTATGCTTGAAAGGATCAGGGACAGAGGGACAGACGCAAGTCGATACACTGGTTGAGATTATAGTGGTGGTGAAGTCAGTTCTGCTTCGATCTTATAAAAAAATTACCCACCATTTGCACATCGATACGTACCTGCAGGTTTAGGTACTTTCGCCAAGAGTCCGAGCTACTGGTTTCCGAATTCCCTATTTTTCGTCGCGAGGAGGGGCCGACATCATCCCATCAGGTGATTGCAGATTTTGATGCAACCTTGAAGCGATATTGCATCAATGGCAGTCGAGGGCAGAGTATGTTTTTTGTAACTTATGTGGGCTAACTGTAATGTTTCCAAAGTGTACAGGCAGTCATGATCCTTTACAGCAAGGAAATCCAGAGTATGATGCCAAGAGGCATCATTATATGAATACTAATACTATCACCCATTAGTGTTCTCGCCTTGTGTTCCACTCGAAGAGAAAAGAAAGCTTGTGGAGGAGTTGTGCGTCAACAACTCCATGATATGAAAAAAAGTTTTGGACTTTGTTTGCCTTCAGAAATGTTAAGAAAACTTATCCTAGACCAAGTTTAAACAAGATTAGCCAAGCCCATCCTTTGCCTCATCTTCTCATCTTTAAGAAAACTTATGAAGCACTCACTGCTCCAACTTATCTTCTCTATATACATATCCAACATTTGAAATCCCTCCTCTTAACTTGAGAACGGTAGATTGGCTTGGACAATAGTCATTGTTTTGTCTAAAGAAGATAAAAGGAGGAGGAAGAAAACCAATTGCCATTCCTTACTGCACTTCTATTTGTCTTGCATTTGCTCTTATTCATCTCGTCCTGCACTAAAAATGTATGTGCTTTGAAGCTTTTCCTTTTAACCCCATGTTGCAAAATAAAGAAACAGAGACACTACTGTAATCATGATTCCATAGGGATGCCCATTTTGAAAAAATACATTGATGTAAACAATTTGTTTTCCCTTCATTTCCTACATTAGAAGAGATCTTTGTTGTGTTCTCGTCTGCTTTGATATCCTTCTTGTGATAGATCATGGCTTCTGCTTGCTTCCCACATAAGTTAATGCTAGAATGCGAGCTAGAATGTGATTCTTTTTAGTTGACCTAGTTTCTTATCCTTTAAACTCGGGTTTCAGTAATGACAACATTGAAAATAATCCTGATGGCTACCGCAATGCCTTGGATATTGTTTATTTGGTAAGTGGAAACACGAACATGACTTCTTTGTTCCCCTCCTCTGATTCATTTTGAGACCCCTTAAGGGTCTTCCTTATGTATGCGTATATTACTTACTAGACTGGAACATCAATATTATGGAATGAGTAAAGAAAGAATGATTCTGTCAAAGTACATTAACATTTTATGAGAAGAATCAGCTGAATTAGTTATTTGAGATTCCTGGAAGAAAATAAACCATGTTACTATCGAGATTTGAATGCTGATTTCTTGTGTAACGTACCATGTGGGGAGTAGTTGAGCTTGTCTCGCAGCTGTGTGCTCTACTGAAGCTCAATAAGTGCCACATCAATATGTTACTTAGCCTTTTAATCGGCTTCATTCAAGTGGAATTGCTTAATTACTCAAACTGAAACCATACGTTTCTTCTGAAATCACTTCTCATCTAAAATTCTTAGGCAAGCTATGCCCAACTGGGTCTTTGCATTATTTCTACGGCATTAGTTAGGCCAAGTTCTGCAAATAGTGCAAGTTCACATTATTTGAACAAAATAGCCAATTCAAGCTGATAAGCTTAATGGAGAAATCTCATCTATTGCTCTATTTTGTGCTCTTCCTTTGGCTATTTAATGGAGTAGTTAAGCCCCCCCTTTGTAATTTGCTTATGGCCTTTAGGCACAAGGGCTTTTGGCTTTTTATAATTATACATTTTCTATAAAATTCCCAAATCACTTTAAGATATCAAAATTTGTAAAATAATTGTTGGATTACAACACATTCTTGCCATACATTTATGGTTATCACTTAAGATGGATGCATGCGTGGCTGTATCTCACTGCAAAAAGTTTCTATTTAGATTGTTGTGAGTGTGGCAGGCAACCCAATTTGTAATCTTCCAAACTCTATAAGATAAATAGAGAAATGGAAACAAGAAGAAATAACAGGTCTCTCTTAAGTTTCAGCCTCCCTAGGGAAAATGATGTGAATGGTTGATACAGTTAAATCTATCTTTGTATTCTTACACCCTATCCATTTTTCAATACAAGTCAACAAAATTTTCATTAGCCCAATGCGAGAAACTCTCCTACTGATAGGTAGTGGTAATTAGAACTTTAATTTCTCTTCTATTTGTAGGTAGGGTTATAGGAGTTTTTTTTTGTTGGGGGGTGGGGGGGGATCTCAAAATTTTCAATAGATTTCTCGAGTTCACAATTCTTGAAAACTGGAAAAAAAAATGCAGGAGACAGTGGCAAAGCAAAGGAACTAAAACTTAAGGGGAACCAAGTCGAACCAAACCAAAAAATATCAGTTCGATTCAGTTTGGTTGGAACAATCAAATCGATTTTTAATTTTGAACCAAACTGAACCAAGCAAAAATCGATCTCTTCAATATTAAAATTTAAAAAAGGAAAAAAATTCAATTTATGTATAAAATATATTTTTTATTAGTATTTTTGCATAAAACATGAATGATTAGTGGTTATAATTGAATTGAACTTTAAATAATCAAATTTAGTTGAAAAGTACAAAATTTTGGCTAGTATAGAAGAAAGGGTATTAAATTTCATGAACCAAACCATAAAAAGCTGAACCAAACTTAGAAATCGAACCGAACCACAATAACTCTGTTGGGTTCTTATTCGATTCATAATTTTTTGAACTAATTAGGTTTGGTTTGGTTCAATTTGAACTTTGGGCAAAACCAAACTAAACTGATTGATATCCACACTACTAAAACCTATTAATATTATATCAGAATAAAGATTATGTTATAGTCCTACACACAAAAATAAAAAAAATGAATAGGTTAGAATAATTACAATTACTGGGTAATTATATAAATCTAATCCTATGCAGCCCCTATGCAACAGCCAACGATGCTTGCATAGCTGGTTTATCGTCGTTTGTCATCTCCCCAGCTGCAAATTCAGCCTCTTGAGGCTTCAACAAGTGGGTGTAATGGAATTCTACTTGTCGCCGATGATGAAGAGGTGTCGATGACATCAATCCCTTCTTGACATCAGTGTGCAATTCCCGAATAGGTATTGCGGCCAAGAAGCTTTTAATATACTCTTTGCACGACTCCTTGCCTCTGTACACGGTGCCTTCTTCCACACAGCAAACCACCGCAGTTCCCTCGGATGGATTTGCAGCAAGTGCAGCTTTGTCACTAGCGTTGCTATTTTCTTCTGAGGACTTTGTATCCTTTGGCAGCCGCTTTATTGTTGCGTCTTTGTCAAATTTCAGGATGTACGCCTGGTTACATCCCTCATAAAACCTCTCCCCTAAAGTGTCGATAATGTAGTAAGCTTCCTGCTCAATTTTCAGCACGAAAAAATGGTCATTCCAACTTATAATGTAGATCGAAGGGTCAGTACTACCACTACGAATGATCTCATCCCATATGCTGTCGAATGATATTGCACCATGAAGGAAGTCGAAGTTCCCTCCTTCTAGCTCTAGACATTCTGGATGAAAAAACCCAACAAATGACTTCTCTGGAACCACAAATAGAGGACAGATTTGAGCGTCAAGGACTGTCTCGAGATCAAAGTGCTTGTCAGGAAACCGGCGTATGTACTCCTCATTCTCACATAGATTTCTCCAATCTAAACACCCTTCTCTGATGAGAATGTCGAATTCGGACTTAGTTGGCATTTCATTTGGGTTGCATTGCAACCAATTAGCTATGACAGCAACAAGAGCGGTACATGCACTTTCACCTGCAGCACGCTCGCTTCTCTGATCAATGGAAGCAAAGAAAACTTGAGCCTCAAGCTTCATGTTTCCATCACGGCTTATTACTTCCTTGCTTTCCCAGCACCCCACAGAAAAATTGTCATCCCCAAATTCAGAGAATGATGATCGACTTGTTGTTGAACCTTCTGATCTCCACTGTCAGAACAATGACCATTGTTAGAGAAAATGCTGACAAAAAATTTTAGCAACAGGGAAAGAAAAAGTGAATACATACATCAAAACTGGAATCATCAGAAGAGCTGAGCTGCCTGCGAACAAAATCAATATCGTCCCCACCCTCTTCTCTGTAATCTCTCTTAAGGAGAGGTTCCTCTTTGGTCTTACGAGACCTGAACCTGAGTTTCCTCTTCCTCCAAGGTAGGATTCCACGCTTGACACTTAGCTGCAAAGACTTTGAATTCTCAACACAATCCAAGTTGCAGTCTCTGTAGTAGATCCAACCCTCATCTTCGAGGTTAACTTTTGCGGCGGCCAATGTTTCATAACTGAATGAGTGCTGAACAATAGCCTTCTCCTTGTTCATGTATAAATTTCCCCCAGCATCGTCATCAGGTGAGTCTGTTTCAGACACGAAATCATACTCAGCATCCGAGCCCTTCCCATCACAGCACTCTTGTTCAGAGCATGTCTTTTTTGCTCGTCTTTGCCTCGACACAAAGTCTTTGAATGTTTTCACCTTTTGCAATCCTGCTTTTACTGCAGAAAGCTCCTCTTTTCCCATCGGAACTGCTTCTCCAGAGGTTGGTGATGTTGTAAGAAGCACTACTGATCTCTGCCCAGCCTGCAAGGATTCTTGAGCAAATCTTGATTCTCTTAACCTGAAGCACAACTGGAATACAGTTCAACTTGTGATCAGAAACATAAATTCTGTAGGGATTACCAAATTAAAGCTCATATTGAAAAAATAAAATCAATGTACCAAAAGATCAAGTGCTAAAATTTTCAAGGGGGGCTTACACAAAGATAAGGATCACCCTCAATGGTGTCACCAGAAACCGTCAGAGGGACCTTAATCTGAAGCTCTTTCTCCTTATCTGAGTTTGCATATTTTGCAAGGTTTAATGTTGCAGTCCCCATAGCAGGAACCTTTTGTCCCTGCCCTTGGTTTAAGCCCTAAATTATCCATCATAAAAACGTGAAAGAGGAAGTTTTGTATTACATTTTTGCAAAGCTTCAACGATGAAATCAGTATTAAACATTAAACACAAAACCGCCTGGCATAAAAAAATCTGTACCGTTTGAATTCAATAAATTAAACCATTAAAGAATTCTGGGTTTACCTCACAATCAGGAAATCACATAATATTAAAATGACAACATAGCAATCAAGATTTAGCCCTTAATCGGATAAGAAATAGCCAAAAATGAAATAATTTCACAATATTCTAAAAGGAACATTTATGCTATTTAATTTGCAGCTGTAAAATGATTCACAAGCATCACATATACAAATAAAAGTAAGCAGCATAAGGCCAATCAGCCAAAAAATATTATTATATCATCATGAAAGAAGCAGAGTCATCGAGCTTAGACGCGACAATGAATCCTAACAACTTGTGATGAAAAATAAGAAAATTCTCAACAGATTTTAATTCATCAAAATATCCATATTCTATTGAACCAGACAGAATCTGATGAGGAGAAAAAAAACAGAAGTGTAAAGGCTTTGAGTATTGAACACTGAATATTCATACTTAAAACAAAAGTCAACCAGATCAAATTCAACGAACACAATAATATAACCAAAGAAAAGAAAACGAGACTCACATTGAAAATTGTGAAGTGAAGCTCCAAAGGAAAAATGTGACCAGAATAGCGGAAGTCTTGATTGTTCCATTGAACAACTCCATCGCCAACTTCATCGCCTTCCTCTGTTAAATTTATCATCAAAATCCTTCTTCTTAAACCAAAAAAACTGAATAGACCTTTCCATTTAATCTCAACCACTAGTCTTTGCTTTGCTTTATTATCAGATTGTTTGATGTTGAATCCTTCAAGTCTTTGGATTACAGTAAATGCTTCATAATTTCTTGATGCATGACCAAAAGGTGGCGATTGTCGCCACCTCATGTTTTCTTGATCCTATAACTTGTAACTGAATTCTAAGGGCAATATCAAGATTTTGGAGACATGGGGTATTGGAGAATTTGTCAAAACAGCAAGTCTTTATATTAATTTATTATAATAAAGAAAGAACAGAAAAGACTTTGGTTTTGTGTATTATCAAGAAGTTGAAGAATAGAAGATTTTCTGGGGATTTTTGTAACGGAAGTAACAGAGATTAGAGGAGAGAGGAATATGCTGTTTATGCCGATTGGATATACAAAAATCTTTCTTCCCTTTTTAAAGAGAAAAATAAGGCCGGCACTTCAGCTCAACAAGCAAGCCTAAGAACCAACGTCTCTTTTGTTATCACTTTCCTTTTTTCTTGTTACTCTCCGTATTTATTGTGTAATGAGCAAGGGAAAAATCTTTATAGAGGCGTGCATGCGCATGCCGGTGTATATTTACATATATGAAAAATAAATATTTTGGTTAAATCCTCATTTATTCCCGATAGTTTAGCCAAATTAATTAGTTGGTTTTTTGTATTTTTAAAATTTACCTATAAGGATTTTGTCTTTTACAGGTAGTAATTCGGGTCACGACATGGATATGACACAAATTGTTTATTTTTCATTTTGTATATAATTGGCACAATTAATAATTTTTTTATGTAGTGTCAATAAGTTTACCTGTTTATGTATTATGACCTATTTACGACTTGTTTATCAATTTTTTGTTTCATAATCTTTTAATCACATCATAATCATGTCATATATTTCATTAATCATGTCATTGTGTTACTTGTATTGCCATATGAATCAGGTAATCATGTTATATTTTTTTGTTGATATGATTATTAAGTGGGTTGTATCTGACACCTCTACTGTCATTACGTCTATAGTTTTTGGATTTATGTTTTCAAGAAAAAAAAAATTTGTCAAATATAACTTATAATTCTAAAAGTTTGACATGTAATAGTTGAAAAATAGATATACAATATAGACTTTTTAAATATTTTTCAAAAATATGAGAACTAACAGATAATTAGTTTAAACTATAGAGATGAATTTATGAGCATTTACTAAATATTTTTAAGTGATGGTTGAGTGAAAATTCTTCAGTGAAAATTCTTCAATTAAAGTGCATGTACAAAATAATAACACTTGATGACAAAAAGTGATTTGTTATTTAAGCATAATGTGACCATTTAAAAGAAGAAGTTTTTATTTAATTGGGATACTTCCCAACCAATGTGGAAAATGATATATTACTATTTGATTGGCTCAAGTGATAATTTTTTTTTGGAATTACATGAGACTAATGCTTAAACTAACACTCATTTTAAATAAGAGTATTACTGATATATTTACAATTAGACAATTCTTGAGATTAGAGCCCAAATTAGCCCAAATTTTTACATTTTTTAATATTCGAAAGACATCTACTTCATTTTCATTTTATCCTCTCTAAAATTTCACTATTTTAGCCCCCACAATATTTTTGTAACGGCTCAAACCACTACCTTCACAATTTGTGAGGATAGCGGCTCTACCACTCAACCTAGTGATAGTTAATTATTAAGCCTTCTTATTTTTAATTCAAATGGTGAAATTTTATTGGTGACACATTGGTTGAAATATAAACTTAAGTATCTTAACTGAATAAACATAGCATCACTCTTTTTCTATTCATGATGAACCTAAAAAGATAAATATTTCATTAGATAGAGATAGAAATAGAGATACTCTAACTTAAGGAATAAGTTATTAGCAATATGTAGTTCTTTTATTTAATTAATCATTATCTACTAGCTAGCATTTTTATGGGAAATTTACAATATTAACTAAAAAACTTTCCCAACTTTCACAATTAACTCCTTTAACTTTTTTCTATCAATATTAGCCAAAATCAATGTTTCCTTCCCAAATTACCCTCGAAAGTTTCGTTCACCCTTTTGAGACAAACCAAAGCAACCCTGCACTCTTAATCACTGGTGACGGCAAAAGGCGGCAAATACCGACGGAAAAAATAAACTTCGAGCATAATTCATCCATCCATCCAGATCTAACAGCGTTCTGCATTACTGCATTAGTGGTAAGAATTATTTTATCATTCACTGCATGAAAATACGAGGGGGAGGAAAAATTGGTGCGACGGGCAGCTTGGCCCGTCGCACTTAGCCCAAGTGCGACGGGAGCCCGTCGCACCAAGCCCAGATGCAACGGGCTCCCATCGCACCCAGAGGCAGTTTTCACTGCCTCTGACTTTTGGTGTGACAAGCTGACTGTCGCGCTAATTATAGTGCGACAGGCAGTCTGTCACACCAAAAGTCAAAGGCAGTGTTGGTGCGACGGATTGGTGTCCCACCAAGCCCAGGTGCGACGGGCTGCGCGTCGCACCAACTGTCATACAAAGTTTGTGCGACAGGCTGCCCGTCGCAGTAACTGTTGCATAAATTTTGTGTGACAGGCTGCCTAGCACACCAAATTTTGTGCGATAGGTAGCCCGTCGCACCGATAAGCAGGTTCATTGGAATTGATTTTTTGTAATTCGTAATTTTTTTTTTATTTCAGGCATGGATTCAGTTGTGCTTCAATTGTGTTATGATGGTTGGTGGCAGACATTAGAAGACGGACGTATGGAGTATGTGAATGGTAAAAATAGAGCCTTTTTAGTTGAGAAAAATTGTCTGTTTGATCAATTTTTTTACAAGAGTATGTGAGGTATTACAAATAAATCCTCATGAATATAGTATTACAATGAAGACAACTTTGAGGTCAGCAAACACATTGTATCATATATGTACATTGCCCATGGATATATCTGATGATGAAATGGCGAAGGTTGTGTTGCACGTGGCATCCAATATGGGCAACTATGAACTTATTCCTATATTTGTTACCACAACACCTCGAGTTCCGACCGAAGATGTTGAGCCACCCGTTGAAACAGAAACTTTTTTTAGAGCAAATATGTCTGGCCCCGATAATGAAGAGGAGGTGTTGCCAAGGGCATCGTTGCACCAATATTACTCTTCCTTCAATGATAATAATGACAACATTGATGGTAACGGCATTACGTTACAGGATGTTGGAGAAGATATTTTACCACTAACGACGTCGTTGAAGCGACAATATTCTCCGTATCACAATAATAATTTCCGTGAGAATGATAATCATATTGATAACACAGAGAGAGATAATGTTTGTACAGAACCTTTTAATACTGTGGAAGGCACTTATTTCAATAATGCTGGTGATGATGGCGGAGCCGGTCCTTCCAACATTCCATCGTTTCAGCATGAGGATGAGTGTGAAGGTGACATTCCTGTGAATAACATAGACACTCGATCTATTCCTCCAATATCCGGATCGAGAAGGAGGATTGACCCCCCTCATAAACCTTGCTCCAATTTTACCTTCGAACATGGTTGCTCCAAGCTTGCATAGCAGTTGTGGCTTGGATGATATTAGTGTGGGTAGACTATTTACTAAGAAGAATGAGTTAATATTACAACTGCGCAAGGTTACATTTAGAGATAAGTTTGATTTCAAGATTGAACGGTCAACAACGACACATTTTGAAGCTCATTGTAGTTCGGAATTATATAAATGGCGCATTCGCGCAATTAGAAGTTCTAACGAGCATAATGTACCTTAGGTGGTGAAGAGAATAGACAATGTACATAGTTGCCATAATGAGGTATTTCTTGATGGTCGTCATCAAGTAAGGAGTCGAGTTGTCGGTCATATTATCGCAGACAAATATATTCAAGATAAAAGAATTTACACTCCAAATGACATCAGAGCGGATATGCAGCAGGAGTACGGTGTTCAATTAACATACCAGCAAGCATATCGGGCTAGAGAAGTTGGTCTTGAAATAGTTCGAGGTAACCCTGCAGAGTCATACAACTTACTCCCTAAATACTCTCACGTACTCACCAAAGCGAATGAGGGTACAGTGACTCACCTCGAGCTGGATAGAGATGGTAATTTCTTCTACTTTGTAACACTTGGATCTTCCATCAAGGGTTTTATGCAGTACATTCGGCCTGTTATTGCTGTAGATGGTACTCATCTAAAGGGGCTATATCGTGGAAGTATGTTCGTTGCAACATGTCTGGATGGTAACAATCAATTGTATCCGTTAGCCATTGGGGTCATGGATTCAGAAAACAATGATGCTTGGTAATGGTTTATGATGAAGTTACATGGAGTGATTGTTGATTTATCGAAGTTAATAATTATCTCTGATCGATTTAAGGAAGGCTTAGTTGACCTGCGGAAGAAAACTTGCTCATGTAGAGCATTTCAGCTTGATCAGCTTGTATGTGCTCATGCAATTGCGGCTTATCTAACTATCAGAGTGGATTTCATAAACCTTTGTTCAGATTTTTACACTAAGGAATCGTTGGCAATGGCCTATGCACAACCAGTGGAGCCAGTTGGCGATGTGGATGATTGGGAAGTTCCCGCTGAAATTCAAGAGATGGTGGTGTTTCCCCCAGTTGAGGCACCCCCACCTGGTCACCGTAAAGAGCTCAGAATACCCTCGATTGGTGAGGACATTAACCGGAGAACTGTTAGGTACAGACGATGTAATGAACCGGGACATAACCGTAAGCGATGTAAGAATTCCATTGCCGCGAGTCGAAATAAATTGTATTATTTGACCGATTTATTAGTTAAAACCGTCGCATGTTTTTTATGTATTGAATACTTACATGTCATGATATTTTATTTTATTTAAGTACGTACAATATTCAAATGTTAGCATCGAAATTAATATTTCATTTTATTTAAGTACGTACAATATTCAAATGCTAGCACCGAAATTGATATAAACTTAAGTACGTAAAATAAGTTCATTAATCCATGTTTCAACATTCTCATTACTACAACAGCTTACAATATAATATCATCACTAAATATGTCAGCAGCAATCTTTTTTCTAAAATAGTCCTCATGACTACCATTAAACTCTAATTTAAGACCAAACATTAAATATATCGTAAACATCAATAAAAAAACACCACAATCACCAGTTCCGGGCTCTTGTTGTGGCACACTCTTAATTGCAGTAACTTTCCAGGGGCCGTCACTCCGTAACTCAGGTCGGAAGTTGTAAAATCTAATGTATTCTAACCATCGATGGAATATCACTTCAAGTGGCTTGAATTTCAACATGTATTTTTTATCGCCTCGAAATGTCAGTAATGATTCGTAAATCTAGATTTTGTTCTTGCGGAAGTCAACTCGAGCTAGAACCCAATGCTCGCGGTCCAGGTTAACAGGGATGAATAGCTGCATAAAATAATTTATTATTAATTTATCATGTATGAAATTAATAAACAAACAACAAAAAGAGCACATCGATATTTGATTTTAGTTGTAAAATGCTATAAAATACACACCATATCAACATCCGTCATTGGTTTGGATATAGTGTGCTGTCGCTCACCGAGATAGCTATTCAAGCTGTCGCTATATACTAATGAATCTACCACACAATCCCCATTATTCCATAACTGATTCAAGAACACCTAGTACATAGATAACCAAGAAATGTATAAATAACTCATTCCATCATCGCGATAACAAACAAATATAATATCGTCATTATAAGTTATATATGCACGTTACCCAGAAAAACGTGTCAGTATGTGTAACACGTTGAACTAAAGCGTTCGGGTACTGCCGTTGTTTTTCGCTAATCAACCGAAAATACTCGTGAATATGCTGTAGAGAAACATAAACATGTTGAATTATAAGTAAAAAATTATACATGTCGAATTATAAACCTACAGTTAAAGAAATTAGGAAAAAAAATTACCTCATCACCTAGCCGTCCCATCGAAACATGACCCAAAATAACTTGAAAGAATGACTGTGGGTGTTGGACTCTCCAATCGACGGTCGTATCACCAGCGAACCATCGGTCAAACTCAGCATATAAACTTGGATCCTCCAATCCTCTAAGTGGATTTATATCCACACTCGTACTTATGTCAATTGCATGGTGCATGATTTGGGGTAGAGGTAGAGGCCGGATGTTCTGTCCCCGTCTGAATGGAGGAATCATGTACGGACTGTTAAAAATATATGACGGTTTGTATGCTCTGCCGAACTTACTAATGCCCGGAGGCACCTCAGTGAATACATGCATGCTCTCACCACTAACATCCCCATGGAAACTATATAATGAAGTGGGAGTAGAAAAATTTTGAACACCCACGTCAGTATACACTCCATAGTCATCTGGAGCCTGTCAATTCGGCAAGATAAACGTATTAAACACTATCAAAACTCAAAACTAAACAAATATAATTGTTAAAATGTCATTTTACTCACCGCATGCGACCGTGCAGTCGGAGAATCTTTATTTGGACGTTTAGACATTAAATCGATAAATCCTACCACGGTTTCTTTAAAATCTTTAAGCTCTGACTTCAGGTCATAAATGTTACAGTCAATTTTGTCCAACCGTCTTAGAATAAAATCATTAAACTGCTTTGTCCTCGTCTATTAAAAAAAATGTTATTTATAATAACAGATTGTTATAATGACTCCCTTATATATACGAAATATAAATTATTTATAACCTCAGAATCATGTGCGTCATCAGACTTGTCAGTATGCTCCTGATGATCATCAACAGGCACCTCATCCTCCTCAAATGTATCGTGGCATTGCTCTGGTATAGGGTTTGGTATATCATCATGCTCGTCTGATTGCGTTGTAACGGGCGGTGGCGCGTTGATTAAAGGTTGGTGCTGAAAAAAATAATATTTAAAATAGGTAAAAAAAAATCTTAAGTTATTTCGCTTAAATAAATAAAATTACTTATAGGATACCGACTTTATGAACCCAAATTGGAATATCTGGTATGTAATCTTTTACACTGAGCCAATAATCTTTCTGACTCTCTTTTCCATCGGGCTCAAGAGTTTGTAAAACGTTTCCCTACTATGAATGCAACCCAAAATTTTAAATAAGTATACAGAACTCAAATTTAGTAATGTAAAAAATAATATTATACATCTACCAATATATATTACTTACAAGACAAGATTCCTCATTAAAAAATGAATAAACCTCAGCAAAGTTTATCTTAGAAGAAGCCATGGGCTTCCATTGCAGGATACGGGGAATCTTCCTCTTCATTTTCACGACCCATTCTGGTGGCAGACCTCCGATCACTTCGTAAATCCAAGCCTACAACAATCAAGGTAAGAAAATTATTAAAACTATGATTAAATATTTAATGTTACAAAACTTATTAATAAATAAACTAACGCAACTAAACCCCAGGCGTAAAACCATAAACATTGTACTTCTCTATGTTGTGATTTGGATTTTTCAACCGCGTCTACTTAAATTTCTAACCTTTCTCGTACAGTGTATTATCAAGACTATCAGATATCGTTTCCCACGATATAAGACCCCATAGACGATTTTTGAAATAATTAATATCATCAACTTCGTTAAGCCATGAGAAATTAATTTGACAGTGGCCCTTTCTTGCATTTAGAACTCTATCCGCAAAATAAAAGAGCGCAATCTTTAATGCGTCAATATCGTCCATAGCCTTGAAGTCCAACTCCTCAAATAATGCATCAAATTGATTCAGATTAATATCCCGAAATGCACCCGAAAAATACGTTTTCAGCAACCTATGCATCGTTTTCATATTTGAGGCTGGAGTATCTTCGCCGTACGAAAGTCCAGTAACTAAGCACCATTCTCCTATTGACAAACGTATCAAATGCTCACCAATTTGAAACCATAAATGATCATCTTCTCTGTATTGTCCATGGTCCACTTGCCTAAGCAAAATATTGTGCAGGAGTACACCATTGAACGGAAAGCTTCGACAATTTAAAAAATGTCCAGATATATTTTTCTTAAACAGATTCAGCTGCCGTTTTGTTAATTTTCTCTGAATGGCTTTTATAACTGTAGATAAATTACACATGCTCGATATTCATCCCGGAAAGTGATCCGAATAAGCTAACATCATCTTCCCCGGTCCATTTTCCGATTCTTCTGATTCCGCCATATTTCTATATTATTTTTTACGTTATTACTACTCATTAATATTCATGTATAACAGGAAAAAAAATTAAAATTATAGTATACTATTACACTGTAATGTGGTGCGACAGGGCGCCCTGCCGCACCACATTAATCTTGACAGTGCGACGGTAGCGCGGCGCTACTGTCGCACGCAAGGCCAGCGCCCGCGCGAGGCCTGCAAGCGCCCACGCGAGGCCGGCCCCCCAAAACCTTCACAATTGTTCCACACCAATGCATATCATACACACCAACAACTTCACAACACAACTTCACCAATACACCAACACACCAACACAACACAAAAACCATGCAACAAAAATACAAAATCAAAATCTAAGGGTTTTTGCCCTAACCTTTAATTTGAGCGCTTGATTGGAAATTTGGTGAAGTTCGTTCCTAAGAATGACTCCGGGAAGTTGCCGGCATCGAGTTATGGGACGGATTTCACGGGTGAGAGAAACCGAGAGAGAGAGGAAGAGAGGAAGGAGAGGAAGGAGGGGGAGGAGAAATGGAAGGGGTATTTTCAGTAAGAGGGAGGTGATTAGGCTAATGTTGATAGAAAATTTGTTGGGGGGTTAGTTGTGAAAGTTAGGAAAATTTTTTGGTTAATATTGTAAATTTCCCCATTTTTATTCATTTTTTTATTGGGTTTAGTAAACCAGCAAGCAATGTCTCCCAGATGTTAATTACTTGTATAATTTCCAAAATAGTATTCTAACAATTATGTTATATAAAATTCATTGTTGCTATATGCAAGTGTTACTCTAAAGAGACTTTTTTTAATATGAAATTTAAATAAATTTGAATTAGTCTAAATATTAAATAGATCTAAATATTTGAATCTGAATGATATATTTATTTTTTTGTCTGTCTAAAAATAAATATTAAGTTATTTATTTTTTAACTTAAAAAATTTAAAATTTACATTTATACCCTTACAAATTATAAATGTTAAAAAAATATTAAGCATGTCAAAGAAAATAAATAAGATATTATATTATCATAAGTAAATTTTATTATAGTTTCATGATGTTCTTATATGAAAAATATTCATAAAAAATTATGAATATAACTAATAATAATTTGAAGAAAATAAAAAGATAAAATTAATAATAGTATGCTACTGTATTATCACTAGTTATAGAGATTGGTAATAATGCTAATGATTAAATTTTGTTAAGGTAAAGATGAAAATTAATTAATTAGATAGAGATATTTTAGAGAATATTTTCTAATGATATCATTCAAACTTTTTAGATTAATAATATACTATTGTATTATCACTAGTTATTGAGATTGGTAATAATGCTAATTATTAAATTTTGTTTAGGTAAAGTTAAAAATTTATTAAGTTGACAGGGATATTTTAGAGAATATTTTTTAATGATACCATTCAAACTTTTTAAATTAAGCAAAAAGATAAAATCATTGGCTTAATAGTTTGATAAATTAATGATTGAAAATTTTTATTAAGTTGAAACAAAAAAATAAATAGACTTAATAACTTAACTAATTAAAATTAAGTCAATTAAATCATTAAATAAAAAAATGGCTCAATTACATTTCAAAAAATTTTGGGTATAATCAAAATGTTGACCATCATGTAAAATCAATTCTAAGTGAAATGAACTGACATTTGAAACCATATGTCTCATCAAACTAAATAACATTATTTATTTACAATTAATTTAAAGAAAAATGATACTTACTCCTTCAAGATTTGAGAAAATAGTAATGAAGACCTAAGCTTTTAATAAGAGACACCAAATCTTGCTTGTAACCATAATATCTATTGAACTCAATATTTTATAATAAATAGAAATATAACATTAAAATAAATGTAATCATATGCACATTTTAAAATAATTTCAATATTTAAAAAATATTTTTATATTTTATAATCTATTAGACACATTTTATTATATTAAAGTTATTTTTAATAATAAATAGAAATATAATATTCAAAATAATTTAAAAATAAATAAATTAGCATTTAAGTTATTTTGAGTATTATGTAAAAAATAATCTTAATATTAGTAATAGTAAGACATTTTGTTATGCTATGTTATTAATGTTTGTCGATGCCTAAAGTATTATTTTTTTACTAATTTGACAGTAAATTTAGTATGAGTTGATTTTGAGATATGCAATAAGCTCAGAATTCAGATGTCTTTGATTTAATTAACTGACTCATATATGTATAATATACATGTAATTTGAGGATAATAGTGCATGTGCGAAATCAATTTGGCCGAAAAGTTATTAACAAAAACAATAATAATATTTCTGTCTTTGGAGTATAAGAGGGGTTTGGTGATTATATTTAATTACAAAGGGCCTTCTGACAATCTTTAGGATGAACTAAAAATAGCATTAAAGCCAAACAATCTGATGACTACGCAATCAAATTTTACGGGCAATTGCAAAAGAGACCGACAGGCTTAGGTCACTTCACCCAACATACTCTCTTGACATTGTCTAGTATGTTAAAAAAAATAAATTCTAATAATAAAAAACAAAAAGTGGGATACATGGCCAAAGACGATTAGGTACCGGCTTTTGGTGCAACTAAAGAGCATAAAAGTCTCATCTCGAAGTGAATGAATGGAAATTTAAAGGACATGTTTTATCGGCGTCAGTTAGCTAGGCTCAAACATAAAAGTTTGCTTTGTACACAACACCACTAAAGCTCATCGCGCCAAAAGCCTACAAGTGAAAGCTGATTTTTTACTTATATCATAGAAAATGTTTTATATCTTTAATAATTTTGTTAAAATTATTATTTAAAATTTATATTTACTATGTATTGCTAACTTTTGTTTCATAGTTATAGCTTTTTTTTCACAACAGCTGTAGCTTAAAAGCTCCAGCACCTCAATCCCAAACACACCCTAAGTCTCGTTATTCACTTTGAGAATACATTTCTCTTAACTTGGAGGCCTCGGTAATTTTTTTTTTTTTTAGTTGTAATATTAATAGAGATAAGGCTATTTAAAATTTTAAATCCACCGAAATATTCATTATTCACACTTTTTAATAAATTTTTTTAATTACTAAAATATCCATTAAATAAATTATTATTATTATAATATACAAGCAAATGATTGGATAAAACAATTATATTATTTCTCTTTATCTTCAAACCAAATTTGGATTTGTTTCATTTTGTACTACTTATCTTTATTCAAAATTTCCACCCATTAATTTATTGAATTTGTCTTCCTTATCTACACTTCTGTTATCAAAATGAAGATTTATGGTATTTGTTTAATAATTTTGGCCAAAATTTACGGTTGGTAATGTTCCTCTTAATTTCATCCAATAATTTGCTCCTGCAAATTTCTTTGATTCAACAATAAATTGCCGTCTCCTCTATTAAGAGTCCTACATATGAAGATAAAGGAGTTCATGCGAGAATTGGCAAAGTGTGAAGTATTTGAATTTTATTATTTTGTGTATAATAGCTGATTCATCCCTTTTGGGTTCTATAATCTTACATACATTTTGAAATAAGTTTTTGAAAATACGTTTAAAACCCAAGGGAAAAAAGATACTGACAAAAAAGAAAAAAGAAAAAAATGGAGAATTTAGATATAAAATAATGATGGATAAAATGCAAGAGATTGGGGAGAGAATAGATGGATAAAGGGCTCAAATTATGAAAATTTAGATTAGGAGTATTTTCGTTATTCAAATGGGATTATTAAATAAATCTTTAAATTTTGAATATTTATTGTGTGTTTATTAAATAAGTGGGTATTTTAAGTATTTTGGTAGCTTTAAATAGTCTCATCCAATTGATAATGTCATACTGTAATTCTTTTTTTTTTTTTAAGACATATATGACCCTTTTATGAGACTTAGATTCAACTTGGAATTGATGTTGATACTTCGAAAACAATTTATTTCAATTTTTTTTTTTTTTATAAAAGTGTTATTTCATAATTTTTGGACAACAACATTTAAAACCATTAGGGGCTACATTTTTAAACCCAACTTATATAAAAACCCAGGGGATACTTAATTCCACTTTTAGAAGTTAATTACACTTTTATATTTTCTAATATTACCTTATTCTTTTGAATGAAAAAGAAAATTATGTCATATTTTTCATAAACTATATAAATCATAGCCCTAATATACTAGCATCTTACGAATACCAAAATTACTAACACTCACATAATTACATGTATCCGAGTTTTTCAATTTTACTTCAAAATATGAGTTTTAGACAATTTAAATTTAAACTTATGTTCGCGATGATCATTACAAAATTAAAAAAAAAATTAATGATAAATTACCAAACACAGAGACTTTAATATCAAAACTTTGATCTCTATTCACAACACATTTTACCAAACTCTTAGCTACTAATTATCATAATAGTAAAATCTGCCGTAGGATTTACTATACTACACTTACACATTATTATTATTTAAATTAAGGTCTAACACTTTACAACAAAATGACAGAATTTACATAATCATAATCAAGGCACTAGTTGCAAATATTGAAGTCTTATACCTGAAAAATAATAATAGTAATAATATAATAATAACAACGCGCTCGTGTGTGTGCATATGCATGAAAAAAGAAAACAAAATAAATTATGAGAATAAATTATAGTTCAATGACTTTGTTTGTGGGCTGCGGCGCCTCCAGAGTTGTAAATTTTTGCCACATTACATGTCTTGCAATTTCAATATTATTTTTCTCTTTAGCTAATGATGAACTGACGATTAATTGAACCGACCATTTTGCTTTATGCATGATGATCCCCATGACCAACCACCACCATATATATGCTCCTTCTTGTTTCCCTTTTGTTTTGTTTTTTTTTTTTAATCATTGATTGCAATTGCTCAATTCGAATTTTATATTTTATATTTTGTTTTTAATATTACATATAATTCTATTAAAATTACAGTTGAAAAAAAAAATTATTCGTACCGGTCTTGATCAACAAAACAGTGATAAGCACAAGTTAGAAATCGACTCTAAAATCAAAGAAAATTACTCCAAATAAATTATACCAACGTTTTTGTATTATGCAATCAGGATTAAAATATCGATAGCATTAGCAAAATAACAAGTGACAAAGATTTATATATCCTGCTTGGTTGCTCATGCATGTACTTCTACTAACAATTAAAATTAATCGTTAACACTTGATAGGCCCCATAATATCATCATCTAAAGTCAACTAAGATACGAACTTGTAGTGGCCTTTTATTTAAATCGAGTGGTTGAAGTTGAAGAAACTTTTTCTTATCATTTTTTCTAGACAATTTTGACTTCACAATATGAAAATTTATAACAAAATTGAAACAAATTAGCCCCAAAACCCCCACACCTTCAATGGTAAATGCAAAATTAAAAAAAAAAAAAAAATTGGTTGACTTTAAGCCCTGATCAATCAAATCTGTGTTGCGGTTGGATTGGAACTGCTGTCTTAATTTCTTGCAAATAATTTAAGTTACAATAACTTTAATGCTTAGGTGGCGTTTGTTTTTTTATCTGAAATCTGAATAGATTTGAATTAATCTTAATTCTAAATAGATCTGAATATCTGAATATGAATAATATGTTTGTTTTTCTATCTAAATCTCTGAAAATAAGTATTAAGTTATTTATTTTTTTAACTTAAAAAATTGAAAATATGTATTTTTACATTTGTATCCTTATTAAATTTAAATGTCAAATAAATAATATCTTAAATATAATAATATTTTAACATTTATAGGTAAAACTACATTCAAGTGAATACATAATAATTTTAGAATTTTAATATACAAAATACCATAAATTTCAAATTTTATCATTAAAAAGAGTAGCAAAGCTAGTTTGTTAGTATATTTGAAAATAAAAAAGAAACAGTCCGGTCTTTTTTCAGTGAGAAATTAATGGGAGATTCAAGAACTAGATGAGAGAACCAAAATGATGAGGGATTACATGACGGTTGAAAAAAAAATAAAGATGAGATTATGTGGGGTAAACATCTATGGGTGAGTTTTGGAATAAGCATGAAAAATAAATTATAAAGTAGAGATATTTTTTACTTTAGAAAGTAATTGACTTAATTCATATATCTCCATTAAGTAAAAAGTCAAAAAAATTAACTTATTTTATTAAGTTAAAATTATCTAAAAAGTCTCATTAAATTATTAAAAAAAAATTAAAATTAACTTAATTAATTAATTTAAATCACTTTAAGTCATTAAGTTAAAAAACAAACGCCACCTTAGAGTGTGTTTTGTCATCACATACACTTTCAGACTTCAGAGGTTTTCAGATCGGCCCATTGGACCAAAAGAAAATTGGGCCATTTCTGTTTCACGCCCACCCCAATTTAAACAGCCCTTTAATATATGTATTTTTCCATTGAGACCTAAAAATTACAAAAATTTACCCTTTTTTTTAATTCAAACATAAATGTCCGAAAATCAAATCTTAAGTTAAGAAAAAAAAATTTTTTAAAAGATCAAAACCTCCATAAACAAGCCGCTTCAAATGTTTAACAAACCACCACACTCTGCAGGAATCAATATACAGAATCTTCTGGAATTCAACGGAAAAATTCTCTTTACAACCGTCCTGAACAAATATCATTACTCCTCTCCAGAGATATACTGCTCAATACTATCAGATTGCAATTTGCAATGCATCTTCTTCTCAAGAAAGCCATCAAACAGAAGATGTCATGCACTAAGATTTCCAATTTTTCTGTTCCCATTTCAGGATTATTATGACAAAGCATTTTCCAATAACACAAAATGTTGAAATTAAGTTCATGTAGGCATACTCTGTCTGGGAAAGGCAGTCAGTGACTGATTTCCTATGGGGCTATACAGGATGAAAGGTCGATTAATGATCATAATAAAAGAAACCATCTCAACAAAAAATATAAAAAGATCAATAAGTTGACAAAAAGGTAATGAATAACAGTACTTCTCCATGCTTGTTAATCTAGTGGACTCCTGCATTTAGAAATAGGAGATGACCTGAGAAATTGCTTACAGAGTCATCCTCCTGCTAGTTATTGACCATACTGGCTAATCTATTGGACTCCTTAACTCAGGCAACATGACAAACTAAACAGAGTCAGCACTCTTTCTTCCGAGCATACAAATAAATCCGCCAAAAAAAATAAATAAATAAAATAAAATAAAAGAGTTCAACAACTAAATGCATATATTGAACAATAAACTATACAAAAGATATACGAACTATAAGAAAGATATACGAAGCCATTAGAAACCAAGCAACCAGTGATCTATGCATGTTAATTCGGTGCTTAGTAGGCACCAAATATTATAAATCTTGAAAGATGACTTTAAGCCAATAGGATAAAGAGAAAGATAGAACTGGATTTATGGAAAGAAAGAGTGAGAGCAATAAACATGTGAAAGGAGTGCAGAAGGGCATCATGGATCGAGAAGTTCGTTAACATGAAATAAGGTTTCTCCAAACACAAGCAAGACTTTATCCAAACACTATGGAGCAACAAAACCACCTAGAAACTAAACATAAATTTCGACAAAACAACCGGATGGCTAGAGAGCTTTACATATAATTGTCACGTAATACTTAAAAATGGTAATATTATCATAATCCATCAACAATAGAAAATGCACATTGAAAACCAGGAGACATTTTTTTTCTTTTCCAAATGTACCTCAATTGCCTAGCTAATCAATTAAAAGCCTCAAACTATTTTCCAACAAACCTCATAGCAGATAAATTGCCCACTGTGGAGCATTCTATGATTTAGACTTATGCATCTTTCTGTGAACAACCTCATTACCTGAAAGGTTATATGCCTTTAGCATGGTTTTTTTTCACTGATATACTGGCCCACCTGTCTAAACCAACGCATCAGATTGCGATTATCCTTCACATAAAGCCACGCTTGAAGAAATGGAAAGAGACTCTCATTCACCCCTCGTTCTTCTATATAACTGTGAAGTGCATCTCGCATCCTTTCATCCAAATCTCTGTCAATTTGCAAATAATTTATCCCAGATAAAGTTTAATATTTAATATCAGCCACTTTAAAGATGCCAAAGCTACAAGTTCGAGATAAGCAAGGCAAATAGAACCATACGTGAAATTCTCAAGTAGAATATAACAACTTATTCTCCCAAGGTGGAATAAACAAAAACCAAGTAAGTGGACTAATTGAACTTACTGGAAAGAAGGGCCAGTATATTGAGAGGGAACAATAAGAATCCCTTCGCTCTCTAAGTTTGGCCGCATGGAAACTGAGTGAATCCCTAATGCATCTGGATAGAGCCCACAAAGAAAAAGCAAAGAGTTCTTCTGGCCAGGCTTTGACATCTCAACATGAAGAAACAACTGATTAATTCCATCATCATCATCGTCGTCGTCCCCCCCTCCTATAATGTTACCCAGCCGCGTTACATAAATGCTAATTTGCTCACTTCCATATGTCCTCTTGAGAACAGGCCCATGGTTATCAAGTGCTCCCTTGACTATAGTAAAAGATGAAGGAGGGCTCACTTTCTGCAATGCACAGAACACCATAAAATTTTTAAAACTAGATACTCACTGCCACAAGGAAGAAGCAATCGCACCAGGATCAAAATTATAATAACATCGCAATTAACTTGCTACAAATTTTATGTTACATTCTATACACCCAATTTAATTAATCAGACACAGAAAATCAATTGCTATACTTTCTCTTGCATCACCAGACCTGGGCATTCTTTATTTTCTACCTTCAATGGGAAAGCACGAACAACCCATGGTTTGGTGAAATGATCGTAGAGACAATCTTATTCTTAGAAACAGTCAGATAGACACCTTATGGGCCAATGATGCCCTTTGACTATAGTGATTCCTCTGAGCATAATTGTCCAAAAAGGAGTCTATGCGATCATTTCTAAAAACAAGGAGTCTCCATGACTATTTCGCTAAACCACGAAGTGTCGCTACCCATTTCCTTTTTTCAGCGCTAGACCCGCCACCCCACGAGGTTTTACTAGTTAAGCTAACACACGCCCACAAAACTAAGGACATTTATTGTATAATATGTGTTGTGCTTTTTATGAACCTACAACTAGAATACACAGCAGCTATACTGTTTGATAAACATGTGAATCATAAACATAGTATTAACAAAAAAAGATTAAAATTACAGTAATGAAACAAAAGTGAAGTGGAAGTTTGGAACTTACAGGAGGAGGAGTCATTTTGGCGACTTCTTCGTAGTGATCTCTAAGGGAACGGAGCAAGATTGAGTCCACCGCCGCGAACCCACTTGTTGTTGAGCGCCGCCTTGCTATCATGCACCGTGGCAGCTGCCGTGCGCACCCCACTATTGCTTTCCTCAACATACTTGCCATAGCTGCCCGCTGCAAACTGTTGTGAATCGGATTTTGATGGCAAATGGCAAAACCCAAGGGTTTTAAACCCACGGCTAAACAAATGAACCAAAAATGTCTAATCATACAATACTTTATAACCAAACCCTGGTCCATATGACTAAAATGCCCTTAGTTGAAAAGAAAATGTCATGCTTCTTGTTTTAATTATTTTGTTTTTAAAAAAAGTTCACTATAAAAAAGACCAAAACAATATAAGTTTTAGTGAAATTCATATTCACATGTAAAGGAGATAAAAAAATCGCACTCATGTATTTTGAAAAGAGTCGGTTAATTGAACAATCAGATTTAGCCACTGCGCATTATATTTTAATTTTTTTTAATGTTATAAAAATCTTATGTCCTTATTTTTATGTAATCTCCCAAAAGCAAATGTACAATCTATATTCATATGTATATAAATGGCCAGCATGGCAAAGCATGTGTGTTCTCCCTATGTGAAAAACTCAAAAGCAATAAAAAATCTCATCTCCACCTTTTAATTACGACATCTAAGAAAAGCAGTTAGAAAAATAATTATTTTATTTATTTAATTTATTTGTTGAGATAAAAAAAAGTCTACTCTAATTAAGAACTTATAATTTATATTTAAAGTATTGAAAAAAATAATTTTTATTTACAAATAAATATGATCTGTACATTTACTTTTTAGATTAAATTAAAATAAGAGTTAGATAGTTCTATACGTATGACTACTAAACATTAAAAAGTAAAAATAAAATAAAAAATGAAAGATATCTACAAGATAAAGTATCAATGGCTAAATCAATTGGCAAATCAATCAAACAACTTGATTTAAAGATCTTTCACAAAAAAAATTTAATCTTGTTGATTTTTCTTTTTAATTATTTGTGCGGGGCATTATGGTACTTTTGCCTCTACCTTTGGTTATTGTTTTTTTTTTTTTTAAGAATGGATTGGAAAGGCTTGTGGTGATTTTGTCTTTTTCAGAGCTTAAGAGGGGCGTACTTCCCTATTTCAAAAGCAAAAAGGGTTCAACAAATAAGCAAAAAGTTTTATAATTGGAATCCATTTCAATGCAAAATGAAAAGAAAAAAATCGGCCAAAAATCTTACTGTTTGTTATTAAGGTGCTGTAAGTTATATTTTGTAGAAAAAAATTATAATTATAAAATAAAAATTAATAGTATATAATAAATATAAATTTTAAATAATAATTTAAATAAATTTATTAATAATATAATAAAATTTTTACCATGTAAATAAAAAATAACTTTCAAACTATAATATATAGTGTTTGTCAAACACTTTAGTGTTTGTCCAATCTTAATTTTAAACGAATCTTAAGTTTTTTAATTTTATTCGAGTTCAAGATGAAATGATTTTTCAAAATAAAAATTATTTTGACCCAAAAAAAAAAAGGCTTTAGCTTTGCAAGGTGTTGACTAATTTCTGTTAACTTTTATAGGAAGTGAAAATGCTTTATAAGAAATGAGTTAGAAGGTTTTAAATGTGTTTTTCAAAAAAAAAAAAAAAACTTAGAAATAACTTTTATGGAACACCATCTTTCGCTTCTTTAGTTTTCGTTATTTATTCATTTATCACAGGGGTAAGGGGAAAAAGCACTGACGTCATAAATAATAATTTCCAGGTGTCAGGAATAGTTCAGCGTTAAACAAATCAGGCATGACATTGTTTGTATGTAGTAGTTAAAGTTGGATTAAGGAAAAGAAAAGTACCTTAGCAGCCTTCTCTTTCTCTTAATCAGACCCACGTGGTAACTGGTAAGCCAAACTTACAGATGATCCCGTTGATGCCCGAGATTGCTGTGACCATACATTTTATCAATCCAATCAAACCACCATTTTAAGCAAAATCGATAGTAACAATTCTCATTACGGATTAGAGAACATAGGATAATGAGCAAATGACAATGAACAAGAGATACATCCAAATATTTGTACAATCCTCAAGAAGCTAATAATACTAGAGCCAATATGTTGTAAAACAAGAAATATTTCACAGCCAGAAGCAAATTAAAATTACCTGAATCCATAAGCCGTTAAGTAAACGCAACTCAATTTGGAATAACGCCAGAATTCAATTAATTTTGGGTGCTTAAAGGTGCACAATCTTTCTGAGCTACTTTTTGGGAAACACAAGTGACGCAGGCTTTATTTATTTATTTTTTTATTACACTAGTCCATTGCTTAAAATTATAATTTATATTATATGAGACTACAATTGATGTTTATAGATCAGATTATTATTAAGATTAATTTTATATTAATTTTTATAAAGTATCGTCTAAATTTTTATCCTCACTAATATTTGAGGGATGTCTACTACACTCGTATTTTGTAAAAAAAAACACAGCCTCTACTCAATTATTAATAACTGGGGAAGAAATAAATCCCCTCATAATGAGTTTATAGAGGTTTGAACAGTTGCACTCACATAAGTGAGGGCAGCTGTTCTAACCACTCGACCCGCAAGCTCTATTTTATTTAAATAAAAAAAAAAAAAAGATAGTTAGTTACAGCGGCAAAGAGAGTTGATTAATTGTGCGTGTTCAAGAAATGATTTTACAGCTTTTATATACCCATTGACACACACACACACATAATATCAATCCATGATTTTAAATTTTTGGGAAGTTTGAAAAAACTTTAAAACTATGAGATTTAATAATATTATGATACACACACACTCTTATATATAGATACATATATAAATATCTGTCAAAGAATGTGAAAACAAACCATTAATAAATCAAAGTAAAATTGTGCTTTGGTACCAAAATGGCTAGAACGTTACCTGCAGCAGTGAATACAGCGACAAGATGCTTGAGGTTGGCGGTGAAGATGAACGGTGGAGACGAATGGCGTCGGTGAATGGAGACAAAACCGGCCCAAACAGAGATAAAACTGACAAACTAGCTGCTGCTCCACGGCTGACGAACTAAAATGATGAAGACGGTGGTTGATTTTGGTAGCAATAGTCAAGTTTGGCTGTGATGGGCATTCAGCTGGATGGAGCTTCAATGTATTAGGCTTAGGGATTTTCTTTCTTTATTTTTATTTTTATTTCTTTTTTTTGGGTATGCATATTTTTCATTTTAAAGGAGGACATTTTAGGAATATAAAAATAATTCCTAAAATGTTAATGAAATAGAATTAGAATTCTTGAGAATGGGAGACTGATTCCCAACTGATTCTTCATTCCTATATTCAGTAGGTTCTATGATTTCAATTCCAATTCTCACCCTTATTTTGTGAAGTAAACGAAACAAAACAACCATTAATGAGTAAACAACTACTATAATTAGATTGAAATGAAGGGTCAAGATTAGTAGAAATTCTAGAATATACATTTAGGGGGCGCCGTGTCAGCCATACAATTAGTAAATGATACTATGACAGGTGTACATGTATTTTAAAGAACCAACATACAAGTGGTAATTATATTAAATTCAATTACACATGTCATACTGGTTGTATTAACTCTAATGCATTCTAAAATTTTCTAAAATTTCTCTAAGATTAAATGACATGAGTTGTTAATTTCGTTAATAGTTTTCTTTCCCCTCTCTTTAATGTTTAATTCCCCTTCTTCTTTTATCTAAGATTCCTTTTTCTCTGTCCTATAAATCAGTAAATAGAATACTTAAAACCATCAAAACTAATTTAATTGATTAGTTTTCTCTCCTTTTTTAGTTTCTGTACTTTTTCAAAAGTATCATTTGAAAGAGATTATGATGGTACAATTGGAGATTCGACAAAATTCAAAGTATTGGCTTCTCTTCTTGTCCCTAAGACAAATGAAGTTTTGAAAAGAGAAATTTTCGGTTGTTTTTTAATGCAATGTTTTTATCCTCTAAGGGTGCACTTGGTACACTATATTATATTATTTTAATATATATGTATTGTATTATGTTATATTGCATTAGCACTATATTATAATAATACTATATAATGTTTGTTACTACATCGTACTGTATTAATTTTTTAATTATACTATATTTAGTGTTGTATTGTATTGTATTAATTATTTTGGTGATTACTTTCAATTATATATTTAAAAAATAATAATACACAATATAAAATTCTTAAGTTTTAAAAATTCAACATTATTTTTTTTTAGTATAAATGTTTTAAAAAATATTATAATTCTTCATAAAGATCGAAGCAAGTAATTCAATCAAATAATTTTTATTTTAATTAATGAAATTTTTAATTAAAAATGAGTGTTTAGAATAATTTTTAACAAGTAAATAACTGTTTGAAAAGCTATTAGCCAGCAACACAAATAAAGAAATAACAAGAAGCAACACAAGGTAAAGAATAAAAAGAGAGAGCAATGCATTATAAAGTGATTTTATTCATTCCAATTGTGTGTCCAAAACAAAGAGATGAGCTGTTCTTTTATAGTTACATAATCACCCACAAAATTAATGAAGAATTATGGATCATAATTCCTTGTGAGATAGTGGGAGTTATAAGGAAGCTAAAGGTTGCTAATGGGAGATAGTGGGGAGGTTAAGAGATATATGTTATGAGCATCCATATTTATTTTAATAAATTCATAACACTCCCCTTTGGATGTTCATTACAAAGAATATGCCTCATTAAAACCTTTACTAAAAAAAAAACTTTAAGGAAAAATTAGTAAATGAAAAAGAGTACATTATTCATTGATGCCTTGGATAATTTTGGAGATATAGAGTTGGCTCATTAAAACCTTACTAGGAAAAACCCTATGGAATAAAAAATTAGTGAGGAAAAAGAGTACAACTTATAAAATTTCCTCCAAAATAAATTTTGTTCCCCAATAGGTATACTCCCCCTCATTTTGGCATAGATTCTTCAAGATTTTGAGAAAAATCTTTGAGCTGTCGCATCCCAATTTTGTATACCAACTTTTTGAAAGTCGCCGTTGGTAAGAATTTTGTAAATAAATCAACAATATTATCACTTGAGCGTATTTACTAAATATCTATATCACCATTCTTTTGAAGTTCATGTGTACAAAAGAATTTGGGTGAAATATGCTTGGTCCTATCACCTTTTATATAACCACCTTTAATTTAGGCAATTCATACTGTATTATCCTCATATAATATTGTGGGGTTATTCTTAATTGATGACAATCCACATGTTTCTCGAATATGTTGCATCATTAATATTAACCAAATTCACTCACGGCTTGCTTCATGAATAGCAAGTATTTCTAAATGATTTGAAGATGTTGCAACCATTGTTTGTTTCATTGATCGCCATGACACAACACTATCACCAGAGGTAAATAAATAACCCGTTTAAGAACAGGCTTTATGTGGATCAGAGAGATATCCAGTATCTGCATATCCAATTAGTGGTGACTTTGATCCATTTGGATAAAATAATCCCATGTCAATTGTTCTATGGAGATAGCGAAATACATGCTTTACACCATTCCAATGTTTACGAGTTGGTGCAAAACTATATCTTGCTAATAAATTAACTGAAAATGCAATATCAGGTCGAGTACAATTTGCAAGATACATAAGTGCACCAATTGCACTTAATAAATGATACTTTAGCACGAAGAATTTGCTTCGCCATCTTTTTTAAGACGAAATTGATCTTTTTCTACATCAAGTGATAGCACCACCATTGGAGTACTTAATGGATGGACTTCATCCATATAAAAATGCTTCAAAACTTTTTTAGTATATGTTGACTGATGTAAGAGTATTCCAGTTGGCAAAAACTCAATCTGTAAGCCAAGGCATAATCTTGTTTTTCCAAGATATTTCATTTCAAACTCATTTTTCAAACAAGAAGCTGTTTTTGAAAGCTCTCCAGGAGTTCCAATAAGATTTAAATCATCAACATATACTGCAACTATTGCAAATCCAATTTCAAATTTTTTTAATAAAAACACAAGGCTAAATTGGATTGTTTACATATCCTTCTTTCAATAAATAGTTGCTCAAGCGATTGTACCACATACGCCCATATTACTTTAATCCATATAAGGATCGTTGTAGTTTCAAATAATATAAACTACGAGATTTTGATTTGTTTGCTTTTGGCATTTTAAATCTTTCGGAGATTTTCATGTAAATATCTGTATCAATAGAATCATATAGATATTCAGTCACAACATCCATAAGACGCATATCAAGCCCTTCAGAGGCTACAAGACTAATTAGAAATCGAAATGTAATTGCATCCATAACAGGAGAATATGTCTCCCCATAATTAATACTAGGTCTTTGAGAAAAACCTTGTGCAACTAACCTTGCTTTATATCTCACAATCTCATTTTTCTCATTTCATTTTCTAACGAATACCCACTTATAACCAACAGGTTTGACATCTTCAGGTGTCAGGATTACTGGTCCGAATACTTTACGTTTCACAAGTGAATTTAGCTCTGTTTGAATAGCATTTTTTCACTTTGGCCAATCATTTCTATGTCGACATTCTTCCACAGTTTTTTGGTCAGGATCCTCATTATCATTTATGATATTAAGAGCCACAGTGAATGAAAAAATATGATCAATAATTATTTTATTTCGATCCCAATATTTTTCTATACCAACAAAACCAATTATAATTTCATTATTTTGTTTCTCTTCAGGAGAAATTGATAGTTTCTTAGTTGTTGGCAAATTTTATTCTTCTAGGTCAATGGGATAAATACTATTTGATTGATCAATCTCTGTTATTTGATTAGCAGGCAATGACTCTTCAGGAGTGCTAATTTCATTTTGTAACTTTTCTTATGTTTTCCTTTTCTGGGAAATTTTGTCTTTTGAGCCAATTGCTCTTCCACGTTTCAAATGTACTTTACTTTCATTAGTTTTGTTATGTTGTCCTTCAGGGATCTCAACACGTGCTGGGCTATTTTCAGCTAGAATATATGATTCTCTTATTTTTCTTGAATCAATAAATGCATCAGGAATTTGATTTGCAATATTCTGCAAATGAATGATCATTTGAACTTCAAGTTCACTTTGCTTTGTATAAGGATCAAGATGAGATAATGATGATGCGTGCCATGTAATTTCACGTTGTTTATTTAGTTTTGTCTTTTCTCCCCCTAACGACGAGAAAATATTTTCATTAAAATGGCAATCTGTAAATCGTGCAGTAGAAAGATCTCCAGTTTAAAGGTTCAAGATACCTAATTATTGAAGGGAAATCGAAACCAATATAAATTCCAAGTCTTCGTTGCAAACCCATTTTCTTTCTTTGTTGGGAAGTAACTGGGACATAAATAGCACATCCAAAAATTTTCAAATGAGAAATATTTGGCTGTTGGCCAAAAGTTGTGAAGGTGAATATGTATGATAAGAACTTGGTTGAATGCGAATTAATGATGCAGCATGTAATATTACTTGTCCCCAACATGAAAAAGGCAAATTTGATCTAAGAATTAATGGCCGTGCAATTAATTATAAACGTTTAATCAAAGATTCAGCTAAACCATTTTATGTATGAGCGTGTGCAACAGGATGCTCAACATCAATTTCAATAGACATACAATAATCATTAAAAGATTTAGATGTAAATTCACCAGCATTATCAAGTCTAACTTTTTTAATAGGAAAATCAAGAAATTGTGCTCTTAATCTAATGATTTGAGCAAGAAATCTAGCAAATGCAACATCACGACTAGAAAGTAGAGAGATATGTGACCATCTAGTTGATGCACCTATTAAGACCAAGAAATTTTGAAGCGGTCCACAACTTGGATGTATAGGGCCATATATATCCCCTTGAATTCTTTTTAAAAATTTAGGAGATTCAAGACTTCCTTTCATTGGGGATGACCAAATTATTAATTTGCCTTGAGAACGAGCAGCACATGGACTTTTAGTTGGCAAAAGAATCTTTTGGTTCTTTAATTGATGTCCATGTGAATTTTTTATAATACGACGCATCATGATTGATCCAGGATGTCCAAGTCGATCATGCCAAAGTTTAAAAATCTTTGGATCAAAGAACTTCTGGTTCATTGTAAAATTTATCTCTATTGTTCTTATATTTGTATAATGCAACCCAGAAGAAAGAGAAGGTAGTTTTTCCAATACATGCTTCTGGCATAAAATAATTGAAGTAATGCAAAGGAATTCAGAATTACCTTCACTAGATGTTTCAATATGGTATCCATTTTGACGAATATCCTTAAACTAAGCAGATTTCTGCTGGATCTCCTTGAGTGTAAAGTATCATCTATTTGTAATTTTGTAACTCCTTCTGGGAGACATAGAGATTGAAAACATAACAATGAGCCAACGAAGTCATGTTGTTAAAATCGAAAACGAACAATTCATTACTCAAAAACTTTTGATTGCCATATTTTTTTCTTAAAATTTTTTCAAAAAAAACAATTATGCCTTACTTATATCTTTATTTTGTAACTCCTTCTGGGAGACATAGAGAAGGAAATTTATATATAGTCTTATATGATTTATACATGAACTCATAAAATTTGTGTAATGAATCCTTCATGGACATGTAAACTCTACAGTTATATAGTGTATCCTTCATTATCAAAATATTAGTGAATAACTTCATAATATTCTTCAGGAATATATTTTGAAAGAAAATATTCATTATGTGTAGTGCAATCCTTCAAACATACATTCTCAATTTTCTTTCATTGTATATTATAGGGGTGGGCATTTTATCTGATCCGACTCGATCCGAAAAAAATCGGGTTAGGATCGGTTCGGATGGAGGATAATATCCGATCGGATGATTTTTTGTCAACCCGATCGGGTCATGATCGGATCGGATCAAATCCGATCTGATTTGAAAACCCAATCGGGTTGGCTAAAATTAAAAAAAAAAAAAAAGTAATGCACACACAACACTCACACACCACACAACACACGCTTATACACACGCCACACCAATCTTAGCCACTCAAACTCAAAAGTCAAAACACACAGCAGTGAGCATGTAACACTCTCGTCTCTCTCAACGCTCAACTCCGTTCTCATCTCACTCTCATCTCTCAACTCTCAACTCTCAAGAGTCAAGAAGACTAAAACAGAACAGTGACGCATACACATAGTTCGATACATGCACAGACATTGGAGAAGAAACTCAAGAAGATAGTTGTGGCGCCAACACATGCAGCAAACCTATTCTGCCCGCAAATGTAATCACCACCGTCGACACCAATCGGATCTGCTGTTACTGCCTACAAATCTACTACTCCATGCCTCCATATCACCAAGTTCCTCCAAGCACCATCCGGACCCGGAAAGCGGCAACCCGAATCCGAATTTCCCTTCTGAAATTTGAAGCTTCCAATTCAATGATATATATGTAGTTGATTAGTTGTAATGTGTGTAACTGTATTGGGTAATATATTATATATTATATGTTAAATTAGTAATTACTTGATAAGTTAATAATATGTGTAATATGTATTGTTATTCCCGATCCAAACCCCAGCCAAACCGAATTTAACCCGAGATTTTGACCCGATTCGATCCGATCCGAACTAAATTCGGATCAGATCGGATCGGGTTAAGAGTTCGGATTAAGTTCGGATGAAATTTTCAACAATCCGATGAACCCGAAATCCGATCAAGTTGACCCGAATCCGATACGAACCCGAAAATGCACAGCCCTAGTATATTATAAGATTCACATTTCATGATGAATTTTTTAATTCCAAAAATGTAAAATATATAATAGCAATTGAATATTAGAATAAAAATTATCAAACAATAACAATATAAGTAATTATGATAAAAGCATGAATTAATTGATTCATTATTCTAAATTATCAAAATGCATAAACAAATGTAAGATTTTAGACAAAATCAAGATGGTTCACCTCATACTTCTACGAGTAAGATCAAATAAGAGATATTACCATATTTTTAAATTGATCTCTTGTGACTAGAGACTCATGCTGATAACGTGTTAGAAAAGCTATGAGCCAGCAACACAAATAAAGAAGTAACAAGAAGCAACACAAGGTAAAGAATAAAATGAGAGAGCAATGCATTATAGAGTGATTTTATTCATTCTAATTGTGTGTCCAAAACAAAGAGATGAGCTCTCCTTTTATAGTTACATAATCACCCCACAAACTTAATGAAAAATTATGGATCATAATTCTTTGTGAGATAGTGGGAGTTATAAGAAAGCTAAAGATTGCTAATGGAAGATAGTGGGGAAGCTAAGAGATATATGTTATGAACATCCATATTTATTTTAATAAATTCATAACAATAACTCCATTAAACAAATATAATTCTCTCATTCTCCTTTTTTAATTCTTTTATTTTTTGAAAAGTTTTTACAAGATCCCTTATTAAAAAAAAATAACAATAAAAGATCCTAATTTATTCGACTCTCTACATTCGTTCTGGATGCTTTAATTTACTAAGAAACAATTTTGTAAAAAACAAAATGAATTCCAAAGGAAACTGAAAAGCCACCAACCAAGCAATTTATTCAGATAAATCACTTAAAAATCTACGAAAATGCCAATCACTTGAATAATTATTTTGCCATCTATCCAGCATACATTCATCAACTAGAACACAAGAAAACAACTTCTAAATAAATTCAAGTAAAGTACTTTAGAAATCCTAAACTTATACCAAAAAGTTTTTTGTAGATTGGGAGATTATAGACAACCCAGTTAAATCCACCCGTCAACAAACAAATTTTACAGGGAATAATTGAGACAAAATATTACAGTTCACTTCATCAAAGTTACATGAAGTTGGTACATGATATAATGTACAATCTTATTTATGCACAAGAATGGGAGCCCCCACAACCGGGCAAATTAACCAAAATCCCTTGGACATACTTAGAAACTGGGAAATAGTAATGCTGGGAATGTCGCCTGAACTTTTATTCTTCTTCTTAATCCTTTTCATCTTCAAAGATGCCACATCCTTTAATTCTGTAACTGTTACCAAGACCAAATTATAGAACTGCTCAAAGACAGAATGTATTACATATCCGACGGTCTGCCTTAATCTTCAGCAAACAATCAATCAACAAATGCACAATGACCCAATAATTTTACTACTATCTAAGAGATTACTAATGTCATCATCTGATTACATAGATTTAAATCCAACATTAAATGTAGCCTCCAAATGAGAGCACTTATGAGCAAATTACCTTATGATACCATGCAGCAATAGACAACCTATCAAATGAAAATTGAACTCGTATCACAAGCGCATCTGCATGATTACTTCCTCAATTAAAAAAGAGTTTAACTCCTACTAACAATAAATTCTGTTAATATGTTCTGCAGTAAAAAATAAATAAAGTACAGATATACTAAGTGGTTGACACATAATTAATAAAGAATAAAGATGAGACTTGAACTTTTTTTTAATCCTTAATAAAATCAAACTCGTACCAAGTTATTTGTTGGATAATAAAAATTTTATGCCAAACCGATGTTACGATGCTCAGTACTAAGACCAGAAAATGAATTGTAATTAACAGAGTGAAGAACAAAAGGACAAATATATATACATATATATATGTATCTATGTATCTAAGTATGTATATGTACCTCGTAGCCTTCGATAAGTTCTCAACAATCAATACTACGCCATGCATTCAAGATAGCTATCTTATCTGCGTCAACATGACCTTTTCTCTTTAGACTTGAGGCTGTCAAGACCTTAATAATATTAGCCTACCACAAACAAAAATTTATTGCAGTTGGAGCATTTGAACAAATTACATGTCAAATTAACACCAAAGCATTATGTTTTAATAAGAAATTAAGATTCAATTTGGACTGACAACTTAATACAACTATACAAGAAAGAGAACTTTATGTAAAGAATTATAGAAACAGGGTATTATTTTATTCTCTTGTATTTCATGTTAGCAAATTTAATATTGGAACAACTTAACCAAAGTAGTATGCTTAGTAATACTTTTTTTTTTTTTTTGAAATGAAGTATTACTTTCAAGGTGGTAGATTGTCCTCCCAAATTACAACATCAGTGCAGTCTAAAGCTAACTTAGCAAGTGTGTGAGCAAAACCATTACAAGTTCTTGGTGTGTGTTGAAACTTGACATGATTTAATCTCCTCACCGTATCTTGAACTTCAGACACAATCCAAAAAATCTCAGCCTTTGTGCTTTTTCTATTTGAGACAAGATCTGCAACTTCCTTTGAATCAGTCTCAACTATTAGGGGTAGACATCCTACACTAGATTTGGCGGCTTGACCTGATAATCAACTTTATCAAGCCATTTTGTTGGCTTTATGGCTCTTCTTATGAGTTTGCCTTTTGAATTTCTAATTACAATGCCCACCCTACTCTCTCATTGGTCAATCTTTATAGTGCATCAACATTTACCTTGAACCCAACCTGCGGGGCACTTGCCAATGCTTATGGGATGCAATTTTGATCTGAAATTGCTTGCAAGCTGTGGCATTTGGATTCTTTTATAGGACTGAGCGATTGCTTGACTCCAATATTGCTAGTTGGGAATCTTCCTTTTTCTTTGTTGAAAATACAAAGATTTCTTGAGTGCCATATACTCCAACACAAAGCAACTATTTGCTCCATTTCATTCTTGCTTCTTCGATCACCAACACCAACAACATGCTGAAAACATTATTGCACTTCGTAGCTTTCACTTCCTTTTCAAAAGTTGTGAGCTTCCAAATTTTCCATGAGGCTTTACAATCAAACAACGTGGAAGATAGTCTCTATAACTCCGTGCATCTCGACACGGGGGTTTGTAAAATTTTCTCTTCCACAAATTCTGCTGTAGGCGATAAATTTTCTTGCCCTCCACATAAAGATTTTCACTTTCTCGGGAATCTGCAAATACCAAATTGAGTTCCATGAATTTTGCCTTCCTCTCGAGCTAGGCTTGTTTGGGAACTTCATTCGTAGTGCTAGTTGGTAACCACTCTTGGTGAGTAAAACCCTTCTTGTCATAGTGCCACAAGATTTGGTCCGGACTTGGTTGGCTTGGAGAGGGATTTTAAGTATTTTGGCATCTTCTTGATGAAAATGTTGTCTTATTACTGACAACTTTCCATGGTCATCATCAATCAAATCTGAAGCAGTTGTCTCGGAGGAAGGCTTATTGGAAATATTGGTTTAAAAGTTTGGTCTTGGTATCCACCACTTTTGTACACTTTCACCGTTTTCCATCTCCAGTTCTCCAACGGATACCCTCAATAACCTCTCTCCCCAAGATGCTCCTCCAAATATAAGAAGGGTTTGATCGATTTGTGCCTCCATAAAGCATGTATTCACGAAATATCTTTCCTTCATCACCACAAGCTACAAGAGATTACTCGCTTGGATCATCCTCCAACTTTGCTTTGCCACTAACGCTTGGTTGAAACTAGACAAATCTAAAACCCAAACCCTCTCTTTTTAGCTTGGCACATTTTCCCACTTGGACCGGTGAATAGACCTTTGATCCCTTTTATTTCCCCACAAAAACCAGAATGGCCTTCTGCGTATCCTCGCACAACTAATGGAAGTTTAAAAAAGCTCGTGGCATAGCGAGAGCCTTTGCTTGGGCTCTGCTGATAAGAATCTCCTTCCTCAGAAAAATTTGCTTGCCAATTGAAGATTTTGTTTATAATTAGAGCTTGATTTCGTTGAAGAAGCGGTCTTATTTACGCCCGCGTTGATGGTAGCCCAAGATACTTTTCATGACGTGAAACCACTTGAAGTTGAAAGATATCTTTGATCGTCGCTATCTGCGCTTGCTTGTCATTTGAAAACATGGAGGACTTTTCAAAATTGAAGATCGACTGAGGCGCGTGATCAAAAAACTGAGATTGAATCTTCTTTGGTGGCTCTTGTGAAAACCAAGCTATCATCTCGCAAATAGAGATGAGTAATAGACAAATTCTGCTGAATTTTAATCCATGAATTAGCTGATTTGACTCACTTGGTGCAAAAGGTTGTGAAAACCTCGGCCAGATGATGAACAAAATATGGCGGCAGCGGCCTGTCTTAATCCCTCCGAAATTTGGATAAGGCCTTTTGCTACCCCATTGATTAGTACAGAGAAAGATGTTGTAGTTATGCATCTCATGACCAGCTCCACCCATTGTGCGAAAAACCCAACCTTTCCATAGTGCATTTTAAAATTCACTCCACCGCATATGCCTTGCTAATATCTAATTTCAAAGCCACTAGACCATGCTTTTTATTTTTGCTATGCCTAATCTTATGCAGACACTCATTAACAATAATATTATCGGTTATGAGTCTATTCGGCACAAAGGCACTCGAGTTGGAGAAATTACAAAGTCTAGTATTAACTTGACTATTCGCTATAGTTTTTGCAATGATCCTATAAATAACATTACGTAGATGATCGGTCTATACCTACCACTGTCCAGGCTTTGTAGTCTTAGGAATTAAGGCAATGAATGTATGATTAAGAGGAGCAATATTACCTCCATCATTGAGGATATGTCAGACACGTGGCTATAACACCCTCGGACGGATGTCCAATGCTTACGGAAAAAAGGCTGGAGGCCATCGGGCGGGGCTTTAGTTGGATGCATCGACTCAAGCTTCAAGAATATCTTACGTAAAGGTTGGTCCAATTGGGAATTCATTTCATCGAGACTTTGCGAGGCACATTTGAGTAGCTTTCTCCAAGTCTTGATGAGAAGGATTTGTTGACTTGAACAAATTGTGATAATAATCGCAGAACATTCTCTCGATATCCTCTGCTTCCTCAGACCATCTATTATTTTCATCGACAATTCCACTGATCCAGTTTTTCCTTTTCCGAGCTGAAGCTTTGGAATGGAAAAACTTGGTATTGTCCCTCCTTGCAGCCAAACAGCTCTGGCCTCTGCCTCCAGTAAATTTCTTCATCCATAAGCAAATCCTCAATTTGTCTTTCCAAGAGCTTAATCTGATCACCACTGCTATAATGATTTCTGTTTTCCTTGTAGCTTTTAACTCTGCTAGCAACTTCTTTTCTCTCTTCCTCCAAAAGCTTGCTTACTCCAGAGTTTCAACTCAGCCAAAGACTCTGTGGATGCCTGTTTAAAGATCGTAACAGGGTCGTTATCTCTCCACATTCTCTTTTCCTGCCATTCAGATTGTACAATCTCTTTACATCTCTCATAAGGACTCCACATGTCTTCATAGTGGGTTCTTGAGAAACTCTTTTCTGTATTTTGTGCTTCTGCCTTTTCTTCTACTGAGAACAATATTGGATTATGATCAGTCCAAGTCTCCAAAATCTCTGCTGCTGATTCCTGAAAAAGCTTCCCAATTCTTACAACAAAAAATCTGTCTAATCTTTCCTCTACTAAATGGGGTCCAAATCTTCTGTTTGACCAAGTAAAGAACGGCCTTTGCACCTAAATCTATCAGCCCACAAAACTTCACTCTCGGAATTCATTTACATACACACACTCTATCCGCTTTCAGTCTTTTCATCCAGCTGTAATATCTCATTAAAGTCTCAAAGCAGAGCCACGGCAAGGAAGATAACCTAACTGTATGAAGTCCATGTATGTTGTTTTGATGCGATTCGGGTGCCCGTATATTCTGTACATCTCCGATGTTGCCATTCTCCACATGAACTCGCATCTATATGGTGCCTACTATAAGATTTAATATCCACGACAACTTCGAATTCCATAACAAAGCCAACCCACCACTCAAGCCATTTCTACTAATTAAACAATTCTCAAACTTTAACGCCTTACCTTTATCTTGCATTTGCCCAGAGCTTTTGTCTCACAAAGAAACATAATCATGGCCTATGCAATTGGAGAATTTTTGGGCTTCACGGAATGCTCGGTCATTCCCGTCCCGAGCATTCAGGATCGATCCTCATGGGTACATCGGTGACACCTCCATGAATTAATTCCTCTGTACTATTCTGTCATCTCACTTCTCTTATTTGCTGCATTTTAGCTCACACTTGCCGCTTTGTTTACGTGACGACTTGTAATTTGAAGCTCATTGCCTTTTCTTTTCTTTGTTGTACAGGTTATCGATTAAAATCTCCATGGAGCCTTTTAAGGCTCTTAATTCTCTCACCATCGGTTGAAAATCTCCCAATAGCTCTAGCTTGCGGCTTCCATTTCGTTTTTAATTGGATACATGTTTCATTAGTTTTAACGACTTCTCCTACGCTGACTCGACATGAGCTTCTTTTGGGCTTTTCTTAACTTGGGCTGACTTTTTGAAACCTTTGTGCTTTTCTTTTTTTTCATTTTCCTTTTATTTTGGGCATTTCCACCTCGAGTTTCCTTCTCTTTGCTTTTTGTCCCCACTTCACTACCCCATTCTTCTTTTCAATTTCGAAGCATTTGGGTGCACCGACTTTGACCACTTTTTTCCAGCAGTTTGAAGACCACCCTCAACATCATCTACTGCTTGCGTCCAGTCGGGTTGGTTTCGGGTTGACCGCCATTATTATCATCTTCCTGCCATTGTTTACCGGTTGCAACTTCTTTCTTGGGTTTTCATGATCTTTTATGCTGCGCACATTACCCTTTGATTATCTTCATCCCTCTTCCATCGTTCTTTTCCTTTATTCGACGATTTTTTACGCACTTGTAAGCGCTTTCAACCATGGTCCATAAGCCATCTCATCTCTAGTTTGATTTTTATCTGGTTACACTCCTAATCGATGCCCAACGCAGCCACATACATAGTAAAATCCACTTTTCATTATAGGGTTGTATGATTTCTTTCTTTCTTTCCTCCTCCGGTCCACCTCAAAACCATCCTTTTCCATATCCACCTCTACTATTTCTTTTTCATCCTCCTCTGGTTCCAAACTTAAGATCTTCACCGGGGTTTTGTTACATCGACCGAGACTCTTAGTCTTGCATACTTGCCTATACACTCTTCCTCATTAGTGCCCACCTCCTCTACTTTTCCAATTTCTTTCCCAAATTCTCTAATTGTCTCCTCACTCATACATATAATGGGAACATTGTGTATTTGAACCCGAGAAGATGCATGAGAAAAGGGCATTTAGTTACCTCTCGGGCCAGTTGGTTCAATCAAAACCATTAAGGCTCATTGAAATGCCATGGACCCCTGTTAGGATCCTTTTTTATGCCTTGGTTGCAAATTTAAACATGAATATGTTATCTCCCGACTCCTCAATCCTTACTTCTGCACCGTTCTCCACACCGTGACATAGTGACCTTAGTCCTTCTAAGTTTACTTCTATTCGTAGCACCTTCCCCATTAAACACCCAGAACAATCTTTCTCCTTTCGACCGTATTTCCTCTAAAGGTCACTTTTCCCTTGTTTCTCCATTCAAAGAAATTCCTTTACACCTTGAATCAGCTCCTCCTGTATCCATTTTTGAAAGCAAAGAACTTGAAAAGAGAAAAACTGCCTCTCAACCAAGGTAAAGAAAAAACTCCGTTGTGGTTAAACGAAACTTTGCTATTCCAGAGATTTAGAAAGATAAAAGACAGCTAGGGACAAACAAAAGGAAAGCTTTGGAAAAACTTTGCTATAGAAAAAAACAGATCTCTGAGATTGACTTGGGAAGAAGACAGCAAGATAAAGATAATAACCGCCAAGAAATTAAAAGAGAAAATAAAACACCCAACTTTATGTAGGTGACAACAAAAGCCACAAGGGCTCACGTTTTACTCCCATTCTATTCTTCAGAGAAGAAAGAGGGAGACCATATACGTTGGAGTTAATTCCTCGTGACTAGAAGAACCTGAGAACACAGAGTACTTGAATGAGCAAAAAGTACAGAAAGACATGTACTACTAAAGTATAGCAGTTATTTAGCATTATAGGTGGAAAACTTAAGGCAGAAAATGACCTCAAAGTGGTGGAGCAAAGCCTTCGACATCTAACCATGGAACAAGTTCAATCAACAAACCATTTAACCACTTTTGAGATATTGATTGCTAACATGTAGCAATATAAAATTAATCCCAACATGATTAATGAACTTGCACAAGTTATATGGATTCTCTGCTTTGAAAAATATCAGATCAAAATGCGAAAATATATGGACAAAGATACCTCAAATATCGACCACAAAACAACTTTTACTAGTAGTGATAACAAAATACACTCTAATTCAATAAAATTGGATTACTGTTTATTGTATCCTAAATTGACACAATCCTAAACTTGCTGTAAGTTGCGAGCACCACAGTTGTTCAATGGCAGCGAGGAAAATTAAGAAAATTCATTTGAAAATTTCATCAATTGCTTCATAACTATCAAGATTTCAAAATTAAGCCATGCATGCATAGAAACTTAATCTAATTCGGTCAAAGAAATAAATAATGAGAAAATTCGGCCAAACCGCAAAAGTTTATATTAAGCGATATCAGTTAAATACCCAAAATAAACTTGAAACAAGTATACAAATTTTTTATCAAAATCTGAACTCGAACAGACTTATCAAAATGATTAATATCAATGGTGTAACACTAAATAAACTGAATTTCTTTATCATGCATGCAAGACATTTCAAATTTGTTATAAGTTTGAATAAAAAGGAGAGTTTGAGAAATAAAAGCGTACAGATTTTCAAAGCCTCAAGCTGGTGTCAGTATTTTTCACTCAAATTAATTTTTTTCTCTCAAAAACCCCCTCCCTTAAGAAGTTTGTCTTCTATTTCTCTTCTTTCCCTCTCTTTTCTCTTTCACAACTGTGCTATGCCATGCTCTCACTCTCGTTTCTTTTTTTTTTTTTTTTAAAGCCACTCATAGTGATGGTAGAGCGTCGCGAAGGCGTGCCGTGCACTGGTGTCATGCGTCGCAAAGGCAGATCGCAAGACAGTAGAGCTGGAGGTGTCACCGTGGTGTAATACGACAGTGGCTGCGTGGAGGCAGATCGAGTGGTGGTAGAGCTGGTGTTGCACGACAGTGGCGGTGTTGAGCTGAGATTTGTGGAGTGGCAGTGTGGAGATGCAGCGAGAGCCACAACAGTGAAAAGGAGATATCGAAAACGAAAGCAAACTTTTTTCATTTACAAACCCGCATAAACCCGACTCTCACACGGGTTATTACAAACATTTTTTACTACATTATAATACGATGAGGAATACTTGCCAAACATGATATTGTATTATTTTAATACAATGAGTATTGCATGTACCGCATGATCTTCGCTATGCTATTACACCAGAAGCTAATACCCAATGCTAATGGTTTCTTGCCGTCAATGGAAATCCATTTCAAAGGAGCTGACCTTTTTCTGGATAATAGTTCTGGGATGGGTTTGTTGCTCCTCATTTGTTATGTTTGATTTTCTTGCCCACGCAACCATCAGGACCGAATCTTCTGGGGGCATTTCAGCAAGAACATCAAAGCGTTGAAGCCAATTCATTCTGCTTTTTAGTCATTCATGTTTTCATTGAAGCCAAAAGTTGTCTTTCATGTGGATTATGCTATGAGGTACCCCAGCCCAGTGGCGACCCTATCAATTTTTGACATTAAATCTGTTGCCTTACACACTTATTTTCTTGGATAATTTTCGGTTTCATCCCCTGAGGTTTGGGGTCCTTTCAGTTAGAGAGATTGTATAGGGTATCTCCATTTTATACCCCTGTCGTTACTTTTTTTTTTTTGAGGAGGCCTATCTTCGTGATATTCTGATCATCGTCTTGAGGCCCATTTCATCAATTACGATATAATCTGCTCAGTTTTAAACCTCTCAAATATTCGAGGATGTCAAACTCATATTGGGAGAAAAATTGCTTTCAGCTCAAATATCATCTGAATCTGAGGCCGTTTACATCAATTCTGATATAGTACCGCTCGGATTTTAAACCCTCTCAAATATTCGAGGGATGTCAACCCATTTACATCAATTCTGATATAGTACCGCTCGGATTTTAAACCCTCTCAAATATTCGAGGGATGTCAACCCATTTACATCAAGAAAGGGTAACCAATTTCTCTCAAATATGGAAGAAAATTGCTCAGGCTCGATGAAGGAATTATAAATTAAGCGCATGATCTTGCGAACCTTCCTTCACTCGCTGTGAGAGAAGGGTTTAGCTAATTTGGTTTCCACTTGTCGTTATTATTATTTGATTGTTAATTGATTGAATTAAATGACCAAAATACCCTTGCATCAGTAAAACAAATTATGACATAATTCTAGATTACTTTGCACGATTTTTTCTTCTCTGATGTCATCGTCCCTCAAACCCATTATCTAATCATAGCCGTCGGATCCTCAATATCAAAAATCACGATGACCAGCAACGCGAAGCCGAAGAAGCATACGGCAAAATAGATATCAACGAATGTGGACATAACCACTACCAACAAAGGCAGCGGCAAGGCAGGACCGGCCTACGAAATCAGCCAAGGAAAGGGGGGCACGCAAATCTATGCAGATCCATCACGATGTTTGTCACCCAAAATTACTCTTTGATGAAGCTAGTATAGTAAATCTTATGATGATGATGGCTTCGTGCTGCTTAGAAATGTCTTCTCGTTGCCGTTGGTGGTTTTTTTTTTTTTTTTTTTACTTTGTGATGTTATGGTTTAAAAAAAAAAACAATTACTAGCAAGTGGGTGGGTTTTAGGTCCTCGCCGATATTCGTTGACAAATGTCGAATCAATTGGATCTCTCAGATCGGTTCCCAATCATGATGGATTCCAATTACTTTGCCGTCATTTTCTTGTTAGCAGCAACAAATTTATTCAATGCATTTCTTAATAATTGCAAGGGCAAATTGAGTTTGTGGGTATTGAACTTATTGGGACATTCGGTTCGATCGTGGGGGACTCGGGTCGGCGTTATTGGGTTGATTTATGTGGGGATGGAGAGTAGAGTTGTGTTAGTTACGGATCGGGATGATGTTTGGAGTAGCGTGGCGGTGGGGCTGGCACAGTGGCGGTGTGTTGGGCGACAAGAGGAAGATGGTCGAGTGCTGTTGCGGGCGAGATTGGTGGATTGGTGGATTGGTGGCAGGTGCGGCTGTTGCCGCAAAACAACCTATGAAAAGATATGTGCCTATTTCGTAGCATACAGTTGATGAAAGAATGCATCTTCTTTTTTTTTTTTTTTTTATCGAAATATTGAATCAAAATTTATTTCTTAAATTTTGATATCGATTAATTTGATCGATATATCGTCACTTGATGTAATAAAAAAATCTGACTACGGAAAGTTTAATGATCGGTGTGCAATTTAATATTAAAAAGAAAAAAAATGCTTTGCGGGTTCGATTTTGAGCAGATGAAGGATAAGAGCATTGCTTTTGTTTTATTTGGTGAATAAACGATTGTACATTGACATATTTTTGGTTATTAGCTAGCGGGCACTACAATGTTTCAACATGTTCCAGGCTTCCAGTTTGTAAATTATAAAAATTCAAAATCGTTTTAACATTTAATTAATTTATCATGAAATTACTTATTTACCCTCATATACTAAACTTATACTAAACATTATACGAACGGTAAGGGTGCAAAATGGAGATACTCTCGTATCCAATCTATCTAACTGAAAGAACCCCAAACCTCAAGGGATGAAACCGTTAAATACCCTTATTTTCTTTTGAGAGAGAATTTGAGAGAAAAATGGTCCAAAATGTGATATAATACCGCTGTTAAAATATTATAACGTTCATGTGATCATGCGACGTGTCGGGTATGTCAACCGTTCTTGTTGGATCTGATCATCTGAAAGATGTTCTTAAAAACAGGTTCTCGGTAGGTATTTACGTAGCTAGAACCCAAAATACGAAAGGCAATTTCAAAGAAAAGAAAGGGAAAATTGCAAATTAAAATTCAAGAGTGCTGACCATAAGATTCATTACATTTCTTTTATGTTACATATGACACGAGTACAGAAACAGGATCTACTAGGATACAACCACCTGAAGCCCTATCATCAACTAAAATACACCACGGATGTTCTTGAATTCTCTAAGAAGATTAATACAAAATTGTGACAAATCATATGCATTGTACCTATAAAACTCGTCCAGTAGGAAAAATAAAAAAAGAAAAAAGGAGAGAATAGAATAGGCATTGGCTACCAGAGCCTGATGCAGCCGACCACTTTTGCCAGCAACAAACCACTCACTGACCAACCAGCCACAAAACTCGTGGTCAATCTTCTCCATTACATCATTTTTCCAGCATTTGCAAATAACCTGTCTCCCCGTGAATTGACGAATTACTTCTTCCGTTGTTTACGGACTTTCACCATTCTTCTCTGGGACTTGTCACCACCACTAGTGCCCAATGAGAAGCTCCCTCCAGCATTGAAGTCTAAACTACCTGAAGGTTGGAACGTGTTTTGGGGAGTCGGATTCTGTTGGCTTCCAAATTGAAAAGTACTTGCTCCTGTCGAAGGGGTTGAATTGAATACAAAACTAGATGGAGGAGATATGGGTTGCTGACCAAAAGCTGGAACGGCAGGTGTAGCTGGAAAGGCAGGCGTGGATGTAGTAACTGTATCCTCAGCCATGGTATCCTCCATGCTCATCTGATCATTATTGTTTGAGGGTGCAGAACCGAATGGGAACACAGTATTTGAATTACCAAAGGCAGGCTGTGATGAGGTGGCTGCTGCAGCTGAGGTAAATGGGAACATGGAACTTGATGAGGCATTGGAGGATGACCCAAACACTGGAGCACTGCTACTAGGGGCAGAAGATGCAGATGCTCCAAATGAAAATACAGTTGAGGGAGACGTAGAGTTAAACGCGGAGCCAAATAGTGGCATCTTAGGGCTTTGCCAACTGGAACCAAAAACATTGGTCGTAGTACCACTACTTGAGCTAATTGAATTGGCTTCTGAAGATGAAGCAGAACTTAATCCAAATGATGGAACTGAACCAAATGGTGCTGCCACAGAAGTTGAAGAACCAAATATAGAACTGCTAGAGGAAAAGGAAGGATCTGTAGCCAAACCAAATGATGAAGACGATGCAGTTGAGCCAAATTGAGTAGGTATGCTCTGAGTTGTAGTCGCAACCCTAGTCGCATTGACAGATGCCTGAGCACTACAAGCACCAAAAGGACTAGGAGCTAAACCCTGGCTGGTAGCAGCTGAAGTAGGGGTCCCACCACTGAAACCAAAAATGCTACTTCCTGTGTTTGCACCCGTAGAACATGTACCACCGAAACTATTAACACTTGTGCTCATAATTGGTGGAGATGCGCCAGCAAAAATGCTACTTCCGGTGCTTGTAGTTGCTGATGATGTACCACCAAAAGTGCTACTTACAGTGGTTGAAATGGTTGTCAATGTACCACCAAAGAGGCTGGTTCCAGCACCTGTAGTTGCTAATGACGTGGCAGTGGAAGTACTGCTACCTGTGCCAGCAAATGCAGATGAGCTCCCAAAGAGCAAGCTGGTAGAATTACCAGACCTTGTGTCATTTTTCTTGCCTTCTGTTGATTCTATGCCAGAAGTAGCTGCCATAGGTGGGATTGAGGTTGATGGAAATGGAGACGATCCAAACATGAAAACAGGAGCAGCAGCAACAGATGCTGCAGCTGAGGAAGTGGTTATGGAAGAGGCACCATTGTTGGTGGTTGCAAAAGATACAGTGGAGCTACTACACAAGTTCTGATTGAAATCAGAACTGGAAAACAAAGGTTCTGTTGGAGAAGAGGTTAAAGATGGGCATGAAGCAAGTGATCCATTGTTTAAAATTGAACCATTAGAAGGTACCCCAAACGAGAAAATGCTAGAAGTTGATGGTGATACTGATGCAGCCAAAGGAATTTCAGATGTCTTAACTCCATTATCAGGTGCATCTGATTCAGGCACTTTTGTTAAAGAATCAGCGGCAGCAACAGCAGCAGAAGCAAGGCTGCACATTAAGCAAAAAAGATAATAGGTTTAAATAAAAGTTCTTAAAATTTTTGGACAACAGCATTGATATAAAAATTGCCCACCTAAATAACAATGATTACATACACAAAAAGTCCAAACTGTTGTTGTGAGGGGAGGCAGTGAGAGAACAATAAATACAGTTTTTAAAGACAAGAAGACAGTTCGATATGTCAAAAATAATAATGGTGCATCATGTCAGAACCCAAATTAAAGCCAATAGTATCTATGTAAGCAGAACAGAGTTGTATCATGAGTAGAATACACAGGCCCCCAGCAGGTGCATTAACAATTGAGTCAAAATTCTCACATCATCTATCACATTATTAATCAAATCTCAAGGTGCATCGATAAAATATTTAGTCAGTCATAACTGTGATATTTTATGTCTACTCGCAGAGAAGCTTCAAACAAAAACTTATCATGTTTTAAAGATCAATGATATCAGTAATTTACATATATTATTAACTTCTGGTCCAGAAGTTAAATTAGTATGCAGACATAATGGTCAAAAACACTATCACCGCAAATTCAACTTGCAGGTGGCAAGCACATGAGAAGAATGTTTAATTCATCTTAATGTTCTAGCCTATCATTATCTAGAAAATATTGGCTAGAGAGATGCAATTGCAACATTGTCAAAATTTAAAATCTCTCGTAAGCATTTGAGCATTTGACTGCTGTGGAAAATTATATTTTGAAAATACAATATTAAAATAATATCTTGATTAATAAATTATATTTTCTGATCCTGAAAGGAACAAAATCAATGAACGAAAAGTGAGATCATAATCATCAATGAAAATTGCCACAACATAATAAATAATTAAAAAGGAAATAAATAAACACGATCTAAAACTATGACTTCCTAAGCAATAAGATGTGCACTTACCTGGTTGAGCTTTCTGGCTTTGAATTCAATGGAGCACCAAGTTTTAAGGTTGGAGGATCACTAATTACAGACAATGAGGAGGCACTAGTAAACTGGGGAACCTTGTCAACATTTGTCACACCAGTGCTGAATGTGGGAGAAACAGCATTTGATTCCTTGGGTGAAGCAAATTTCTCCCCGAAGCTAAATATAGGAGAACTGCTGGATTTGTTAGCAGCCTCATCAGAGGTCAAGGTTGACAGAGTGGCTATCTCAGCTGGCAGTGCAGTCATACTGGGGGAAGGCATGGTTGAAAAGGCAAACACAGGGTCCTTTCCAGCAGCAACAGCTTCATCATTATTTTTCCTAATGTCAGACTGAGCTGGAGACTTATCTACTGTGATGGACTCAGAAACAGTGGTCTTATTATCCAAAGAGGCAGCCGGCTTGTCTTTTCCATTCCCATCAGCCAAGGGCATTGAAGGAGGCCCATTAGAATCATCATCATCCAGCTCCAGATAATCCTACAGGGCAGTAACAAATCACTTTGACTAGAATAAAAATTTTGATCTAATGATACAGGAAATATGCCTTTTCCTTATGGATCCTAGTTTCCCAGTCTTCTACAATCCCTGATCCACAAGGATATCACTAGGTTGACCGTCTAAATCCTCAGTTCCCTCTAGAGAAATCACAACAATATAGCGAATGTCAATTGATGGCTCACTTACATGACCAAAAAGTTTCTTCCTCTTTTTTTTTCCCTCAATTTTTGTATGCTTTTATTAATTTTCTTGTGGAGGTGAAGTTGTGAGGCTATGATCCATCAAATTGGATAATTTAGAGATTGTTGATATTGTTAATTCACCCATATTCAGTAATCTCAGGGTAGTCTAAAAGTTAATTTTGGTCTAATACAAAAAGAAATTCTGATCTAGAGACTGAGAACACAACTTAAAAAGACAAAATTGGATAGGAATAGGTAACTTCAGATCTTATAAACAGTCAAATGACAAAAGAAAAAGACCCAACAGTGACATCAAATAGTTAACAGCATAAACAAAAGATGAGATGGAACCTGAAACAAACATACCTCATGTGCACTCATCTGGAAGGCACTCTTCTTTTGTGGATGGGGATGAACAGTGGAGTTTGTCATGGCACAATCTATCGTTTTAGTACTACATAAATTATCCTTAATGCTTCCAGCAGCATCTACACCATCAGTAGCAGGAATCAACTTGGGTGAAGAGGTCTTCGTAGGACCATTTTCATGGACCTTGTCCCGCCTTTGGGATGAAGAACCTCTAACTTCAGGTAATGGATCGTCAAGTGAACCATGTGACCTTTTCTCATCTTGAACATTCTCCAAAAAAATCAAGGAATCAACATTCTCCAGGCTTTTAAGAGCTGGTCCACGTAGCATAGATGGTGACAACTTTGCAGGTGATTTCTCCCTTGATGAGACCAGCTTATCAAGCTGCTGCAATATTTTTGAAGCCATCTCACTGGACTTGGAGGGAATGGGGGTAGAACTTGTACTAGGAATACCGTAATCCCCATTTTCTGTTAACATTTTTGTGAGACCGTGATTTGTTTCACGTGATAAAGTTGGATTCTGCAAAGAGGATGAAGCATGTTGAACAGCATCAGCAACACCACTTCCCCGCACAGAGAGGGGACTTCCAAAAGCTGGCGAGTTCAAGGTTCTTGAAGATAGAAGGTTAGGTTTCTGGCGAATTCTACGTATAGGACCAGCAGAGCCTATATCAGTGTCCAGGAATGAACTTCTGCGCTTTAGAGACTGCAAATTAAAGAAGCAAACATTCAGAGATATCAACTTAAAAGGGACTCCAAATAAGGTTAAAGCAAAAAATTTATACCCCTTGTTTAGAACCAGTCAGTCTGTTTTTCTCCAAGGGGCTTTGAGATGATGATGGGCCCGCAACAGAATCAATTGTGAAACCAGAACCCTGTAACATGGAAACAGAAAAATAAAAAACTTGCAATATAGTAGACATCAAAACTCTAAATCAGATATGAATTTCAGCCGCAGATAGACCTTGGAGGTAGTAACTGAATGAACTCTGGAATATGGTGCTCGAGCCATATTGTATATTGCAGATCTGCCTCGAGATCTTGGAGTCATAAAACCATTTTCAGGAACCGCAGCACGGCCAGAAGATCTTGGAACAAGTGACATAACAGGTGATACAGAAGGAAATAGTTGGTTGCTCAACACAGTTGACTCTTCTCTGAATGCCTGGCCGCGCACACCCAGCATTGACGGGGACACTTTCGAAGGCCTACTGCCCATGTAAGCTTTTGCAAGATCTGCAGGTGAGGCAATATCCTCATCACGGACCTACAGCCATTACAGCCACAAAAATGTGAAAACATGATTATCCAAACTACCGTTGCCTCTTGATTAAACACGATATTTTCAGTTTCTAACTATTTTCCTGAAAAGAGATCAACAACACTACCAAATAGAACTTGTAACTAAGAAAACCATGAGAGAAATAAGGTAGTGGCAAGCTTTCCTACAGTTGAACTCACAACAGGTGTTGAAATAACTTGATTTCCAATCCCGTTCTCCTTGACTGGAGTATCCAACAGTGCCTCCTTTCTGTTATGAAGTACCATGGATTGTGAAGGGACCGCTTCATGACTTTTCTGCTCATATCTGACAGGAATTTCAGCAGTTCTAGACTGCAAAAGTGCAGTTAATCGATCAATCTCTGACCTGTAAACCAACCAAAATTCATTTTATATTGGCATCAACAAAAAGTCCGACATAAAAGTTCATGGTGACTGTATGTTGCCTCAGCAAAAATTAATACAATAGAGGTGCCCAAATTGGGGTAAGCTTTCAAATCAATTAACATGTCCAAACTTAATAAATAAACTTTATGAAAGATATAATCTTTATGGGCAAAGAAGCCGGTGTAATAAAAACAATTACCCAAAAAAAAAAAACTCCATTATGAGCATGGCCACATAATTTAATAAAGAGCCTTCCATTTGAAGTCAATTTAAACTTGTTACTGGAGTGACTTGCCTCGAAAATGTCTTTTGCTTCAGAATTTGCTCCACCTCAGTAAGCCCACCATTATCAGAACTATTATTAAGATCATCACGACTACCAAGGGCTACTTGAACACCTGCATGAACCTTTGTGGCATATTTTTGCATGCAACAACACAAAAGAAATATCAAACAGATTTCATTTGTTTCATTGTTCTGACATGATGCACCATTATTATTCTAACACTATAGAACACACTCTAAACAATATCCTGCATATCATTGCAAAAAGAAAAGGAAAAGACTAAAAAGGATAAACAAGATCATTGACAATTGATTGCCTCGAAGATTTTTTTTAAAAAAAAAGAATTTTCCATCACAAAAATTATACCCATCTGTGCAGCAGTAACCTACATTTCTATATCTCAGTGTTATAAATGCTGTAACAAATACTTCTAAGCTTAAAGCTGCTCACTCAGTAGTTACTAAATGTACTAGTAGACAACTCTACTCTGCTGAATACTACAAATCAGCAGATTGGAGATTGAAACAGACAACATCCAATATGATCATAAAACATTAATCAACACCAGTTCTTCAATTAATCCGGTCATTCACAGAGAAAATTAAAAGTGATAAGCAAATGATTTTAGAAGCATATGTCAATGACACATGGAAAGCAAAGCATTATACAAGCTATATTCTAATTCAAAAGAAAAAGGAAGGAAGGAAGGAGGCGCAAGCAATAGCAACGGACAGATGGAGTAAAGCAAGCTTACTGTAGCAACTTGTTCTTGGTCCATATTTGTTGCTTCACTGTTTGCCTCTGTTAATATAACAAAATCATATGTGATTAGGATCCAATTAAATTGCTTCAAACATGATTAAAAAAATATACATAAACCTAAACAAACAAACCACAGGTTCATTAGCAAGCCAGAAGTTTCCACAATAGCATTTATATGAACAGCTACCAGCACTACATTTAAAAAATTCCCACCACATCAAGAATGTAAATCTAATGCTTATTGGAAGGACATGACAAAACCTAAACTTGTAGTTTCCTAAAATTAAATAAAACATCAATTTTTGTACATCACATATTACAATCTAAATGGACAAAACAGGTAAGCTTAGAAATTCATTAAATGTAAATACAGCGGGCGGGAAAAAAACCTAACTTCTCGAATCAAACACTACAAACAAGAAATTCCCGCTAATTAAATTACAGCAAACAACAAGAGAAAGAAAAGAACAGAATCCAAAATCCTAAAAATGAAAAAAAAAAAAAGAACACTAACCTGGTTCCAGCGGCGGCGGCGGCGGCGGAGGAGGAGTCAGCCGCTTACGGAAAACAGAAGCGAAGAGACGGTGAGCGCTAGAAACAATGAGCCGGTGCGCTGGATCAACCAACTTCGACAACCAGCCATTGTTGTTATCGATATTAACATTGGCAGTGGGACTTCTCAGAGCCGTGGGAGGGCGATCGTACGGCGTCGTTCGAGTGGACCTCCGAAAGGGGCGCTTTTTGAACTTGCCTCCGGCTCCGCTAGCGCTCTCTTCTCGCGCCGTCGCCATCAGAGAGGAGAGAGAAAAACTAGGGTTTGAGATTTTATTTTTGGGGGAAAAAGAAAGAGAGGATTGCTAATTAGGGTTTTTATTGCAAAGGGGTAGAAAATTTGATTTTGCTTTTAAAAAAACAATAAGTATTTGAGGGAAAAAAATAATATTTGAGAAAGAGCGCGGATCGTCAGTGCGGGCTGCCTGTCTGGAGCGGTCGGGTAACGAGCATGATGTTTCCTATAAATGATGATAGAGTACCCGAGCGGTGAGATTCTGCAGACTGACAGCAAATGTAAGGCCATTGACCGCAGTGGTGATTCAGGCAAAGCGGTGTGATGTTTATTGCCCGATTACCGCAAATGTTGAGACGGGCCCTGCAAGTCCACGTGTCCCGCGCATAGTGAGATTTCACAAATATTAACAATAGGCCATTCACGTCCACGTGTTTCAAAATTTTACTAAAAAAATTAAATATAAAAACGTAATGATGGAATAATGATCCACGGTTAATCTTATGATAGGCGGCACCGCGACAATGCTGTGTAAGGCAGCCTAATTAATTTATGATTTAAATATTATTAATAAATAATAAATAATTTTGTCACGCATTCGAGTGTCTAAATTAAAAGCTCCTTAAATCACATTCTTGTGATGATGATTTTTTTTTTTTAATTTTAAAATCTAGTTGACTTGAGATTCTAAAAAATAACTAATTAAACACCCTTGATATAATGCAGGACTTATGATTTAATTATGTTTCATTTCAGTGTTAGTAAATTTTATTTACATCTAAAACTAAAAGTGTTAGATAAAATAATTGACCTTTTTTCATATTTCAAGCTTAAAAATAGTTGAACCTTGCAAATAAAAATTGAGTTACAATGTACATATATTATCAAATGAATGATGTTTCTAATTAACACATTAACCATGAACTAATAAAGTTAACTATAGATTAATACGTGGCGATCAACAATCACATAGGATACATACTTTGTATTTAATTTTGTAAGCATAACATTATTGATAATGTTGAGGAGTGTTTTCCCAATCAAGATATCAAAACAATATATTTTATCGGCACCTTTAACAGTGACTGTTAAATATGATGTGGCGCATAAATTTACTTAACTTTATTTTATTCTTTTTAAATGCGGGTGGTTTATTTTAATAATTTAATTAATATTATTTTATTATTTATTTAATCTATTTGCGGATTATAACTATTTAAAATAATATTATTTGATAAGGAGCCCTATTTTCAATCTATGATTCAACACAACTTTGGGGTGCTGTTGCACCTCTCTCAATTGTTCTTTTCTCACTATAGTAAGTGATCTTTTTTAACTTAAATAATTATTCTTTTTTCTATCGAATTATGTGATATTGTTAGGAATAATAATACGCCACCTACTTTTGGTTTGTTTAAAAATCTTGTATTTATAGCGTATTTATTTGTGGGACTAGAGAATTAAAATCTGAAATGAGGATAATTGATAATGTTTACTTGTTAAAATAAAAAGGAGAATGAGAATGAAATATAAGACCCACATTTTTTTTAAGTTAAGAAATGAGAACTTGGTTCTCATGAGAGGTTGACAATTTAAGTTTTCATTCGTTAAATCTCTCTATTTTCCCCCACCCAAATTTCATATTTTCCCTTTTGTCCTCAATATTATTATATTGTTATATTGTTATATTATTATGTTATTGTTATTTGTATTATTCTTATTATTCTGATAGTTGTTAATAATAATAATAATGAAAATAAGGAGCCGGCTACTTTGCGTGCGTGATACCAAATCACCCAATTTTGTTTTTAACAAATCTGCCGTTGGATATTATCTAACGGATGAAAGAGAGACACACAGACAAGTCAAAGTAACCTGAGGAACAAGTTGAAAGCCGGTCACCAAAAATTGTGCAAGTAGCCGGTAGGTAATAACAAGTAAATGGTTATAAACAATAATCACATTGTTAAATGCAAGAACGCATGACATGCAAGTCATCGTTACATGCCAATGACCGTTTGAATAAAATTCACAGGCAATGAATAGTATAAGATTGTGAATAAAATAATTTATTCACTGCGCGCTGGGTCCATAAGTTTGTTAGGCCGGTTCCTAACCACAACTCAGTAAGTAGAAAAGAACTGCAATTATCTTTTGGGGAAGGGGGGAATAGAAGGATAGAAATTAGGGAAAGCGAATAAACAAGGGTTAATTTCCTTGATTGCCCCATTGTTCCCACTCTCGCAAGAACTTCTTCCCATTCACGCCAATTCGAATCATCGAATTTGCCTTAACGATCTGCACCAGCGGCTGTATTTTGTGGATTAGAGTGGTCGAAAGAGCATACACACAACGGACTCCATAGATGGAAACTGCAATGGATCAAGTGATATGGATACTTCTGTTGATGCTTCCTTAAGAAAATTCAAGTCCAAAGAATTTTGTGAAATCATCTTCTGCAAATGCTGAAGGAAACAAAGATAATGCAGATTCTTCTTCCAGCAAGTCTCCAGAATATGCTACGGCTGATGATGATTTGAAAGGTATTCTGTTTATTAACTAAATGAGAGTAAAATTGGGTTAGTGCATGTATCTTCTCGGTGATATATATTGCTAGTGGGGATGACAAGTTCTAACATGTTTTTTTTTTTTTGGAAGGGGACAAGTACTAACCTTAGACAGTCTATATAACAATTTTTTGTGAAGATAGTAGTTCATTGGAAAGATATTAAAACTTTTTAAATTTCTGAAATGTATTCAAATCTCTAGTAGAAGAAATATAATTAGAGGTAGTTGTGCTCTGTTATTCAATATGTGTTCGGAACAGGGGTTTCAGACTCGTGCTTATTGGGTTGATACTAACATTGTTGTGTTTGGTAGCGTTTTTTTCCAGTTTTGTTCCCTTTACTATATAATTTCAGATTGAGGTCTAATTGCAGAACTTTTCCTCACAGTCCATCAAGTTTTGGAATCCAAAAAAGAGGTGTAAATCAATAACTATTTGAAGCACATGACGCGTTAATTTCTACATTAACAGATTCTTTTGTGCGAATACGTGGCGATCAACAATCACATAGGATACATACTTTGTATTTAATTTTGTAAGCATAACATTATTGATAATGTTGAGGAGTGTTTTCCCAATCAAGATATCAAAACAATATATTTTATCGGCACCTTTAACAGTGACTGTTAAATATGATGTGGCGCATAAATTTACTTAACTTTATTTTATTCTTTTTAAATGCGGGTGGTTTATTTTAATAATTTAATTAATATTATTTTATTATTTATTTAATCTATTTGCGGATTATAACTATTTAAAATAATATTATTTGATAAGGAGCCCTATTTTCAATCTATGATTCAACACAACTTTGGGGTGCTGTTGCACCTCTCTCAATTGTTCTTTTCTCACTATAGTAAGTGATCTTTTTTAACTTAAATAATTATTCTTTTTTCTATCGAATTATGTGATATTGTTAGGAATAATAATACGCCACCTACTTTTGGTTTGTTTAAAAATCTTGTATTTATAGCGTATTTATTTGTGGGACTAGAGAATTAAAATCTGAAATGAGGATAATTGATAATGTTTACTTGTTAAAATAAAAAGGAGAATGAGAATGAAATATAAGACCCACATTTTTTTTAAGTTAAGAAATGAGAACTTGGTTCTCATGAGAGGTTGACAATTTAAGTTTTCATTCGTTAAATCTCTCTATTTTCCCCCACCCAAATTTCATATTTTCCCTTTTGTCCTCAATATTATTATATTGTTATATTGTTATATTATTATGTTATTGTTATTTGTATTATTCTTATTATTCTGATAGTTGTTAATAATAATAATAATGAAAATAAGGAGCCGGCTACTTTGCGTGCGTGATACCAAATCACCCAATTTTGTTTTTAACAAATCTGCCGTTGGATATTATCTAACGGATGAAAGAGAGACACACAGACAAGTCAAAGTAACCTGAGGAACAAGTTGAAAGCCGGTCACCAAAAATTGTGCAAGTAGCCGGTAGGTAATAACAAGTAAATGGTTATAAACAATAATCACATTGTTAAATGCAAGAACGCATGACATGCAAGTCATCGTTACATGCCAATGACCGTTTGAATAAAATTCACAGGCAATGAATAGTATAAGATTGTGAATAAAATAATTTATTCACTGCGCGCTGGGTCCATAAGTTTGTTAGGCCGGTTCCTAACCACAACTCAGTAAGTAGAAAAGAACTGCAATTATCTTTTGGGGAAGGGGGGAATAGAAGGATAGAAATTAGGGAAAGCGAATAAACAAGGGTTAATTTCATCAGTGCCCCCATTGTTCCCACTCTCGCAAGAACTTCTTCCCATTCACGCCAATTCGAATCATCGAATTTGCCTTAACGATCTGCACCAGCGGCTGTATTTTGTGGATTAGAGTGGTCGAAAGAGCATACACACAACGGACTCCATAGATGGAAACTGCAATGGATCAAGTGATATGGATACTTCTGTTGATGCTTCCTTAAGAAAATTCAAGTCCAAAGAATTTTGTGAAATCATCTTCTGCAAATGCTGAAGGAAACAAAGATAATGCAGATTCTTCTTCCAGCAAGTCTCCAGAATATGCTACGGCTGATGATGATTTGAAAGGTATTCTGTTTATTAACTAAATGAGAGTAAAATTGGGTTAGTGCATGTATCTTCTCGGTGATATATATTGCTAGTGGGGATGACAAGTTCTAACATGTTTTTTTTTTTTTGGAAGGGGACAAGTACTAACCTTAGACAGTCTATATAACAATTTTTTGTGAAGATAGTAGTTCATTGGAAAGATATTAAAACTTTTTAAATTTCTGAAATGTATTCAAATCTCTAGTAGAAGAAATATAATTAGAGGTAGTTGTGCTCTGTTATTCAATATGTGTTCGGAACAGGGGTTTCAGACTCGTGCTTATTGGGTTGATACTAACATTGTTGTGTTTGAAGCTGACGTTTTTTTCCAGTTTTGTTCCCTTTACTATATAATTTCAGATTGAGGTCTAATTGCAGAACTTTTCCTCACAGTCCATCAAGTTTTGGAATCCAAAAAAGAGGTGTAAATCAATAACTATTTGAAGCACATGACGTTAATTTCTACATTATGATTCTTTTGTCTTGAAAATTTTGTTTAATTGGACTTGATCAATCTGCGAAGATACAAAAATGAAACTTGGTCATATCTATGTCTCTAGTTTTCGGTCGACATATGGATCTGAGCTCCTTGTCTTTGAGTATTTGTTTAATATATTTCTTCTATCTCTTTTCTTAGGGGGTGCGATGTGCATATGCTTATCCTCTGCTTCTAAGATATGAATGGCTTCAATTGGATGTCATAAATGTTTTAGCTTATAATAGAGCAATGGCTTTTATGTCTATTAGGTCTTCTCCTTATCTTTTTAGGTAGAGGATAATATGAGAGGAAGAGTTTGGAATTTTAGTTGCAGATTGATAATCTCTTCTTAGGCAAGTTAGACATAATAGTATAGGTACAACATGGAAATAGGAATTTTAGGTGCAGATTGGTGGTTGATATAATCTCAGTGCATTAATTGTTCAAATCGAATTTGGAGAACACGTGTATCTTGAAAATTTTTCAAATTTTAAACTTGTGAAACTCTTATTTAGTAGTCTGACCGGCATCTTCAGCAATTGAATACAATTCTACTGGTTAAGAGGAAACTGCTTACGCTTTTAGGTAAATGAGAAGATATGCTACACCATGCTTAATGTTGTTATGATGTCACCTATTTAGAGGTATAATGGACAAAGCTTTTGTGAAAATATCTATACATGCTATTTCTGAGCCATATCAATTGTTAAAGTAAAATTTGGCTATTCTTTGTTGGGGGAGTGATTGCTCTGGTTGTCTTGTTTCATAAATATGTGTGGGATTTGCCTGTTGTAGCTGAGGTTGTGATGAGGTGAATATGAAAAGTGTTTTTATGTTGATATACAGGGATATAGTGAAGGTGAAATGTAAATGTATTATTGACGTGATTCAGCTGTGGTGCATCATAATGTTGAAGTTTGAAGCTCACAAAGCTGTACGGACAAGTATAGTGGCGTTGATAAATGATACGCTATTGGAAGCTATGATAACGGAAGGAAGCATGAGGCAATTTCATTGCGAGCATTCAACAAGCGTGCAAGCTGCATTTATGGCACTAAGTTGTTTGATGCTCAAATTATCCATAACGTCGTAGATTATAAAGTATCCAAGCATCGGCGGCGGCGAGAAACAACTTCTGATTCATGAATGATTTCATTTTAATACGGCATTTCTCGATTGTGGGGTATAAGAAAATTTTGAGTAAGCGTGTGTAATTCCAAACATGTATATGATGTTAAGCTACTCGGAAGGGTGCATCGTTATCGTTGGCATTAACTTATCGAAAGATTTATTTTTATCACCTTGAGCGTCTCATTATGTATACGGGACTATGGTTGCACTGATTTATAATTTTTGCGATAAATCTGTCAAGTACTTGGTCAAATAATTTCTGAGAATAATAATAAAGTTCGGTTTGCTATTACGCTCTCGTTCGTGATGTTTTGGCGTTAAATGTTTTACTCAAATTTGAACTCCATAGTTATCAGTAATCGAAATTATATTACGTGGATAATGGAAAGGGCTCTCCCAAATGACCAATCACATGTTAAAGTCTCTGAAGGACTATCAAAATATTAGAGGGTAATGCAATGAGATGTTAAAAACCCCCCCGTGAGGTCACTGCTTGATGAAAGTTCATTTACAAATACAATAACGTCAATGGTAATATTGTGCATATGAATAACCTTAAGTAAGAAAATGTTTGAAGCAAGGAAAAGGAGCAAATAATGGTATAGCCGAGTGATGTCACATCCAGTGAGAGAGGCAATTATGTAATGAGTTAATTCACGAGCATCGTTATTCACGAGCAATGTATAGCCGAAAAAGTTTAACACCGACTGATGATATTGTTTAAGAAAAGTATACGCATTAATATAAACTGTAACAACATTCTTGGCAATATACAAACCATTAGCAACGAAAGGATAACCTAGGTAATGCACGATTACAGACCAGATCGAATTTCATTAGTTGTACAATAAACCAAAAAAATGTCCCAGGCTTCAGGCATTTGCAATTACCAATCAGAGAAGAATTCTTAACTATAACTCAAAATGGCATATCCATAGGAAATAAACAACATCACCATCGAACTGAAGAGCACGAGATGACAAGCAAACGGACTGAAGTGCAATCAAAATCAGGGCAGATGCATTGCCATGGTTGGTGAAATCATTTCTAAAAGCCTGCGGAGAGGACTTACATATAGTAAACATCCTAATGAGATCGTTCAAACCAATTATAAATGCATGGATAAAGAAATAAAAGAAAATAAGCAGAAATTGTTTTTACTATGCTATTTAGATAAAGTAATCCCACTTACTAATTGATCCGTCAGAGCTGCTACACTGGCTGTCGGATTCCAACAAAGGTGTGTGGCTCTTCTGCGAAAGCGTAATTAAACACCAACAACAAACAACCTCATAGTTATTTTTGTATATGCATAGTGAAACATTAAACCAACTATACTGACAATGTATTATATAGTTACGTGGATGCTACCTCTGTTTCATTGTCTACATTCATAGGCTGTAGAAACCTTTTTGGCGGTGGTTGAATGACGTCTGTGATCTGAGGCTCCCACTTAGAAATTTCAGGAAGCTCTTTCATTCCTGGTCCATATGTTGACCTGTATGACGCCACTGTCATGAAATCGTGTACATAGTCATCATATGTTTCAGCCCAATGGAGGATGCATCGGCAAGCATGGGGACATGGTATTCCAGAAATTTGCCATAAGCCACAAGAGCAGACCAAAAGTTGCATGTTAACTACAAAGCTAATTCCATTCATTGTAACAGCTGCAAGATTTGGGTCTGCACCGGAACCAACTCTCCACCCATCACCTTCAATGGCATTTTGTATGACTTGTTGTCGTGCTGCCGGTGTTAATTTATCATGTACCCATTCCCACCCAGTGAAGTACCTTTTCTGAATCACTTTTGCAGTTTCCCGTGTTATTGCATCAAATCTATTTGCCACGTTCATATCAAGGTATTTCATCAACCAAATCCTAAGTTGTTCTGTGGCACTTATAGTAATTTCGGTGCTCTTAATCCATTCAGGCATGGAGTGAAGCGCCCAACTATGGCATTTTCTAGCAACAAGCCAATTATGACAGTCATTGCTTTCGTTCCGTAATAGATTCATTTGGATTTCGAACGTATCCTTACTTGTGCTTCTACAAGCAGCCCAAAATAATGAATACACAGTTGCATGTGGAAACTGCTTCATAAGCTTTTTCCAAAGGCTGAAACAACACTATCTATAATGAGCATAGGGAAGATACTCGGACACTGCCTCATCAACTCCATTATCCCCATCACACAAGATGCAAATACCCTTTCCATAATCCATGTAGTCCATGTGAAGGCCGGCATACAGATTTTTTAGGAAAAAGGACCATGACTGTAGGTTCTCTTCTTCCACTTTACAGAAAGCAATAGGTAGCACAGCATCATTACCATCACGACACACTGCAACAAGCATCACAGCCTTGTATGGACTGTCAATCTCCCATCCATCTACAATTATCAGCCTTCGACACGTTGTCTTGAAATGCGAAAAGAACAAACATCCGGTCAAATATCGGACTAGTTGGGTCGTCCAGTTCTTTTTTTTCGATTAGGACAATGTTTTGGCTGTTAAGCTTCAACATTTCATTTTTGTATTGGTGCAGGCGTTCGTACCCATACATGTGATCTTTTCGTAGCCAAACTTTTGCCGTTTTGTCAATGGCCTCCAACTTCCATGTGGGGTATTTCAGACCATAATTTCTTTCAATTTTATACCTTAATGTATCCAAGTTAATATCTGGGTTTTGTACCCACCAATGCAAGAATTTTGCTGCATTCCACTTTGTCCCGAACGGGAAATTACTATTGCGTCTCTTACATGTGTGCTGAGGGAATATTTCCTACAGTACGAAGACATTGCCGTTTGGCACCTTGGTTGGTCTAACTTTCCAATCACAAAGAAGGTCAGAACACTCGCAGCTTATGACGGTACTTGTATTCTCCATTACACAGAGTTTGATACCATCCCGCATTGCGAGAATCTCCACAGCCCTTCTAAACTGAAATTCATCCTTAAATCTTTGGCCTGACTTCATTATCATAATGTTAGTCCCCTCTTTTTCGAATAAAAACCCATCAACCGAAGATCTTTCCCGTATGACATGAACTGCTATTTCGAATAAGTCATCCTCGTATCCCACCCATGACTTCTGTAGTGCCATGTCATCTTCACTGTTGTCAATCAAAGCCACAGTCCCATCTTTGAAGAAGTTAGCTGCATCACACTGCTTATTACATGACATCCAAGGTGGTTCTTCTCCCATAACTACCTTTGCAAAAAGGTTAATAGAATAGTGTAAACTATTCTCGATTGTTTCCTCCCAATTATTAGACTCATCCACTTTAACTAGGGCATCTACTACCTCAGTGTCCGAAATATATCCTCCCATTATCTGTTGTGGCATATGTTCTGAATAATTTTGCAGCGGACCGTGACGGTTAGACGGTTGTAGCTGACATCCATTAGGTGATCCGTCCGCGTCTTCCCCTTGCCATCAAGACCCTCAGCGAACGACCTCATTTCGACCTTTTCTTATCTGGAAACAATACCCGAGCAATGTGTCTTCTACGCATACCATTTGCTATCATCTTCAATGCACGGGTAGCTGATTCAAAGTCTTCAATATTCCGCGGAATAGTATGAACCGACCTTGGGGAAGTCCGCAAATGGTTGGGTTCCCTGAAAATTACCATGCAATAAGTCTTGAGGGAAATATACACAGATAATGTTTTAGATGAATATTGAGATAATGAATAGTATGCACCTTACTTATTTTGCAGTGAAAAATAACAATCATAAAGTGAACAAGTCTGATATTATCTTGATCTGCATTTTGTCATGTGCTTTAACTTTGGCAAAAGAAAACAACTTTATTTACATGTTCACCGTTCATTGTATTTTGTCACACATTATTTCAAAGATGGTTTGTTTAGTTCATTCTTACACCGAATACCTCATTAGCGTGTTTTGTACCGCCGATTATGTTGCCGGTTGTTTATCAATTTGCCTTCTGGATAGTAAACGATTTAGTGGATTATAAATCCCCTGATACTACAACGAACCATCCATCCCTTCAACCACTCAAGTGTAGATAAAATTTACAGGTTGCTCGTGCTTCGGAGCTGATGTTGTTCTACACTAAAATAGTACCTCCGTTTGTACAGTTTGTTGTTTCCATTCGTGCTATGGTCTGTTTGCAACAGAACCTTTATAAATTCCTTCAACTCCTGCCAGAGCGGGAAGTGCTGCAATGGCCAAATCTTACATTTGCGAGATATGCGAGTTCAGCCACACACTAGCAGGTGGCACCATCATATAGAATCATTTCCAACATCGTGATCTACCCACTGTTTATATAGACATTTTTATTAAAGGTCCGCTGCTTTGACCAAAGGTTGGGTTCTTCATTTTCTATGCAACTCCTTACACTCAGGCCCGCAAATCTCTCTAAAAAGCCCAAAACTATAGATTAATTTTTCCCTTTTCCGTGGACTTAGGTAATGTAAAAAATTGAGAATTTTCCATTATTTTAAACAGATGATATAGATAACAATCAGGTTAATTAATAGTTTCATGCAGCGGATTATAATATATAATTGCTTTTTTGTGGACTTAGGTTGTTCGTTCATATGTGCATGTTTGAAAACAAGAGCTATGTTTACTTTTGAAGTAAATGAAGTTTACTCATGGGCCACATTTTGTAAAAGGTAAGAGTTGCTAGTGGGTTTAGTACAACCGCCAACAACGGGCATGGTTGTTGAACAGTTGCAGCCATTTAAGTTGCCTATGCACGTTAATGCATCTCCTCTTTAAGCTTGGTTGAAATTGGAATTGACTGGAATATGAAAATTAAGGAATGTGGTTGACACCTATATAAGGTTGAGTGGAGGAATGCGAAATCATTTTAAGGTTTTTACCTTCGAATGCAGTAACTGCAATGGGAATGAGGTCACTCGCGATTAATCAAAGCTTGAGGTTTAATCCTAAACCGGAATTCCAATGACGTGCCCAGTTGAAACAATTAACATGTAAGTACTTAATCACCTACTATCATTGTTATTATTATATAGTCTAATTATTTTGATTACTTATTACAAAAGTTTCTTTATCATTAGCTATTGCTAATATTAAAGTAACATATTGTAATAACTTTATTACAAAAATAACTAATCTAATATTATTATGAATAGATTATTGTTGCAACTTAATAATTAATGTCGAACGATAAGCGGAGAAATTTGTTATATAGTAATACGTTGCATACTGTTCGCCGTGCGATATCAATCCAAACAACAACCACAACAGTGACAATAGTTTGTGAAATCGTCATTAGTAGATGTTCAGAAGGAGGACAATAGTATTATTAACAACAACAACAATATAAAGTGGTTAATAGTATAGGATGTACCGTTAAATAATCGTAATAATATTAATGAGTAGTAGTGTTTGTTGTTTATATAGTTATAATTGTAGTTTTACTAGTAGTATTGCTTATTGAAAAATTTTAATACTTAGTAAGGTCAGTGATTAAGTTATACAAGCTGTAGAACAAGAATGGATGCAATTATCGATTAAAGTGAATGGTGCTGCTCTCCCATCCACTACCAGTGTGGCCGAATGAATATTGATGCCGGTGAAACTTACCATTAAAACTGTTTGATACCGAAATCAGCAACTACATCCTTTTTAATGGAGGCTTGCTGGGATGGCGAGACTATGACTTATTGAAAGGAGGTATTAATGTTCATAAAAAGCACATGTCTCAATCAATGGTCTTTTCGTTTACTATTAAGCTTTTGTGGGTCTCGCCATGATGGTAGTAGGTACCGTTGTTAATGCCTTAATAGTATTGTGCACGCCTTCCACAATTAGGTTGTCAAGAAATTTTCAATTTCAATTGTGTGAGAGTGTTGATGTCTTCAATGTGACTTTCGTCTTCCGCTATCAACCGTCCTTGTATGGACATCGGGGGGGCTTGGAAGGAAGGTTATGGCACGTGGGGAAATCATATCAAACTTTCTTATCCAATGATGCTTTGACATGGCAGGGAAGATTTAATTCAATGCTAGAGTTTGTGTCATGATTACCCTAACAACCCTCCGCATTTTGAGACAACTGGATAAAAAGTCAATACGTCATGTCGCTAGCAAAAAAGGAAGTTATTTAAAGCGATATGTTTTTAAAAATGGAATTTGATAACGTTACCTTCTAACTTTATCGGGTTCCAACACTGTTTATTATTGTCATATTGCAGTTCATTCTGCTATTCCGGTGAGTTTATCGGTGACATCCAATGATATTGATTCATCCATACTTAATACTTTGCAATAGGGCCCTTATATGAACTGATACTGGCACCAAACGCAATAACGAATTTGATAACCATGTTAAGCTTTTACATTCAATAATTACCTTAGTATACTTACTGTTAGTCACTATTTTTATATGACAGTGCCAACTCATGGACGACAAAGATGATTGTCGAGAGATTTTAGATTGCGAACCAAGAGCTATGCATAGACGCGGGGGAATCCATTGCAGAAACGGCTTGTAATAAATACTCATTAATCGATGAGTACTATTAAGCTTTAACCAACAGCTCATGTGAGTGTGTATATGCAAAACGAGACGGTTTTGAGGGGACAGCTAGAAAAGTTTTAAATTAGAGGGATCACAGGACAAATGTAATAGGCTCGAAATTGTAACCAAATGTCCTATCACTAAAGGATCACGTGATCTATTCGCGCCTCCTATCTACACCCTTGCTGTATAAGAGTCGCATATTTCCATTGATCTGTGCAAGAAATCCATTGAGCTTTAAAACAACTGCATAAGGTAGGTTTTTGGTGAATACTTCAGCGGTTGACTTTTACTCTAACGATAGTGCCAGTTTACGATTGTTAACTTATCCGGTGCTTTTTACCCTGTTAAATTGTGATGAACACATCATATGTTGTTTCATCTGTTTTATTGCTGGTCCATGTGAATAAATGCAATATCGAGCATCATCTCTTCGTAAAGTTGGGGTCAAACCATCCCAAATACATGAGTATATGGTTGAGAGATCGGGAGGGTATAATAATGTTGGATATATGCGGAAGGATATACAGAATGAATTGGACTCAGATTTTAGAAAACACCTAAGGGAATCAGATGCCGAAACTTGCCTATCATATCTGGAAGCAAAAAAGAGTGATGATCCAGCATTTTTTCTCTGCGATTAATGAGGAGAGCAGTTAGGAGACTTATTTTGGTGTGATGGAGGGCAGTGGAATTCTGCGTCTTTGGCGATGTTGTTGCTTTTGATGCAACTTATCGGACGAATGCACACCAAAAGCCATTTGTTGTACTGTTAGGAGTGAATAATCATAGACGGACGATTGTATTTGGATTTGCATTACTTTCGGATGAGACCGAATGTACGTATGCATGGTTATTGGAAACTTTCCTTAAAGCGGTAGGGGGCAACCAGCCAAAGACCGTTGTAACAGATGGCGACAGGGCAATGAGAAATGCAATATCGAAACATTTTCCAGAATCAGTGCATAGGCTTTGTTGTTGGCATCTAGCTAGAAATGCTCAAGCTAACATTAACAACAAAGACTTCACTAATGGATTTCAAAAGTGCATGCTGAAACCCTACACGGAAGACTAATTCGAGCAGGAGTGGGAAGAATTAGTGGCAACCATCATGTTGAAAACCATGAATGGGTGAAGAAGGTGTACAGTGACAAACAAATGTGGGCGGAGGCATTTTTAAAAGGGAAGTTCTCAGGTGGAATGAGGAGCACCCAACGATCGGAAAGTATGAACGCATTTCTAAATCACTACGTTAGTGTGAGACTCAGACTCATCTCTTTTGTCAAGCAAATGGATAGGTTAATGGATAGGCAGCGGGAAGCTGAAGGCAAGGATGACTTTGATAGCAACGATGGCAGGCCTGTTTTGAGAACGCACATGAAGGCATACGAGGAGCAAATAAGGGACATTTACACAAGAGCTATATTTCGAGTTATAAGAGATCAGATTCATAAGGAAGGCGTGCTGATATCATCATAAGTGAGCAACATCGACGGAATTAAAGTTTTTCGAGTACAAAAATATGATGTTGCAGATAAGGAGTGGATGGTCGAGATTAAGGGCTCTTGGGATTGTGTTTCATGCAATTGCGTCATGCTCGAGACTGTTGGCATTCCGTGTTCACATATTTTTTCAGTGATGAAGGCAGAAAACATGAAAGCAATTCCCAAATGTATGATATCCACGAGATGGACTAAGGAGGCAAAGCTGGAGGTTTGTTCAGAGAAGACACGTGAAAATTCGAATGCGGCATACATGAGCACGGAGACACGGCTAGGAATGCTACATGCTGCTTGTCGAAACCTCCAGCGCCTTGCGAACAACAGTGATCAGGCTTTTCATATTGCTATAGCAATACGACTTGTCTACGCACGAAGAAATAAGAAGGAAAAGAAAAATCGAAGGCGATTTGGGACAAAGAAATCATGTCAAAGACCGGTTGTAGTGTTAACAAAGGTTGTGGGCGAAGAAGAAGAAAATTGGGGCCTGCAGGAAAGAAAATGCGGCGAGTGCGGACGGACCTGCGGTTGAAAGTGCAAAGCTACTGAAGGACGAATGCAAACAAATGTTAACTGTACAACACAAAGCAGTCAATTGATGAGTGAAAATAATGTTCTGAGTTCAAGAGGACACGGTGTAAGAATAAGTAGGAAAACTCGATGGTATACAACGTAAATCACGAAATTCACACGGACACCTATGGCGATGACTTGACGTTGGCGGTTGAGCATACCAACAATTTAACATCGGCATAGATAATGAGTCAACTGAAGACCCAGCTATCCAAGGCTTCTTACCTAATTATGATCTGGGTGTCGGTAGTTCATCAACATATGGTACAAATTATGGCCAGATTTGGACTCGACAATGATAATTTCTTCGCGAGTGCAGGTTTAAGTCCTCACTTTTAATTAAGATGTACCGAACCTTCTAAGGTTGTCGAACTAATTTCGCATAGGACATGATCTGGCGTTGTTTCATTTGCACTTATACTTTTACATTGATAATAGTGTCACGTTATAAACAAGTAGGTATAACTAATCGTTGTAATGGTTATGATATCTAATGGGAATTACTATGCATCACCGCGTTGACCAATCTATTTCATATTCTTCCTCAAGGTACTTAAATTTTCAGAATGTGAACTTAAAACTCACTTCATCCTGATACTCTTCGTCACCCTTAACCTGAAAGTGTTTTTCATCCACTTACTAATTGTGAAATTTTTTAAGAAACAAATTACCAATCTATAAAAATTGGTAATTCTAAGATGAAGGATTTTATGGTTTCGATTTTAAGAAGTTTGTAATAGTGAGTTCAAAATCTTTCATGGGATATTTTTCAAGGACAATGTATGGTTAATCGGGCTAACTGGGGTAATTTCCATAATTTTTTATCGGCCCGAAATCGATTTTCACAGACACATTTATCATTTTTTTCATCACAAGCGGCTTACCGGTTGCCACACGCGGCCAACCGGTTGATGCAAAATTATTTGTACCAATTGCAGAAAGTTAGCGGCTTACCGGTTGCCACACGCGGCCAACCGGTTGATGCAAAATTATTTGTACCAATTGCAGAAAGTTAGCGGCTATCCGTTTGCAAAACGCGGCCAACCGGTTGATGCAAAATTATTTGTACCAATTGCAGAAAGTTAGCGGCTTACAGGTTGCCACACGCGGCCAACCGGTTGATGCAAAATTATTTGTACCAATTGCAGAAAGTTAGCAGCTATCCGTTTGCAAAACGCGGCCAACCGGTTGATGCAAAATTATTTGTACTAATTGCAGAAAGTTAGTGGCTATCCGTTTGCAAAATGCGGCCAACCGGTTGTAGCAAAATTAAATATATCAATTGCAGAAAGTTAGCGGCTATCCGATTGCAATATTGCGTCTAACCGCTTAACATAAACGGCTGACCACTTATGTTAAGCGGCTTACCAGTACATTTATACGGCAACAATTAAAGTTCACACTCAGTCACATATATCGTCGTCATCACATGTAAGAGATTTTTAGGCTTCAGGGGTTTAATCAGTGAATCCTCAAGCCTCAAGCGTCGCAAAATTGGTATTTCTTTTCCGTATATAATTGTGCTATTTCAAGTAAAAGTGGTTAATACAATAATATTAAGCAAGTGGGTCGTACACTGGCATAATTTTTCAAAAACCAAATTCATCCCACTTCAGTCCAACCTGGAATTACATGCAGTCGAGAAAATAAGGCAAATCAACTTAAAACTCCACAACTTATGACTACAGTAGGTTGGGATATAACCTATCAACATAGCCAACTCATAACCTAAATTGGCAATAATGCATGAGTTGACTATCGAAATATTAAATCATCTACTACATATACATATCAATCTACTCATCTTCACATACAGTGGAGACAGTCTACTGCAATTATTTCCGTGGCCCATGTCCCATTTTTCTTGACTTCAGTCTATTAGCCCTCAACCGCTTGGCCAATAGTTCATCTCGAAGCACGACATCATTTTCTGCCTCTCGATGATAAATTATGGCACTTTCAAACACTTTATCCTTCATACAATTATCCTCAAAGTTCACCAAGAGCAACATAAGCCGTAAACGTTCTCCGTCAGAATCAGAACCAATCTGTACCGATATCAAAATCTATCAACATCGCCATTATATAAGTGGCTCAGCACTTAGGTCAAAAAGTATTAATACTACCTCTGTCTGAGGTTGTTGTGTTTGGCCAATGTGCTTCATTAAGGTAGCAATGCAAAGGCCTTCGTCATGTGATTCACAATCCTTGACAACGAAATACGGTTGGAAAATTGAGAATGTGCGAAATTTAAAAGTGCGACCAGATATTTGGCTGATCTCCTCTTTCAGAACCGTGTCAAGACAAGTAAGCTGAAAATCAAGCAACTTGTTATGCAAAGAAGTGCAAAGAAATTATGACAAACAACACAACTGAAAATCACATTTATAATATACAAATACCAGCTCTGCCATGAAAAAAAACCAGATATATCTTACAAATTGTTGGACTTCTATCACAAAGATGTTTGACGTCAACGAACTAGGGACTGGGGCCCATATCTCGGCACAATGCTCTTGCACAGAAACGACTAACAAGTACCAATGTGCGAATCCATGGTTCACCGGAACAATAATCTGTAACTAATTTATTTCACTCTGATTCTGGCATTTTTCTATAGTAAATATAAAACCAAATTTAAAGCATAATATTTATCCCTACCCTCTCACATGTGCGAAGATCTGTAATGTCTTGATTTATACCGACATGTTCCTCAACCCACCTCTGTAGGAGTCCCTCTCCACTCACTGCTTCTTGCTGCAATTGACGCTTTCATATATTAATATCATAACTGTTTGTTGTTTCACATATGTATTTAATCACAATTACATCTACGGATGCCTGTAATATGATAAAGAGGCAATTGACACGTATTGCGCGAAAAAGAAACAGTGTGCTGTATATGAAGATAGCAAAAATAAACCATGTTACCATTTATTCCAACTAGTAGATCCACAGAGCTAAAAAAACTGTGCACCCATTAAATGCATGAATAATGATTGACCAGTCACTTACAGCATTAAGCACTGGTAGAAACCAGCTGTACAACAACTTATTCCCCTTGGTTTTCTGCCTTGTGGATAACAACTCAGACACGACAGAGATTATCTGTAAGATAAATAAGTACATGACTAATTTTCATTATTAGAGTCTACGTTGCAATTATTATAATCCACACAGCACATAACATGGAATGAAATGAATAAATGCAAAATTAATATTACCATAACCATCATCTCTGTTACTGACCTCTATATCTATCAAGCGTTGGGGTGCTAAGGACAGCATGCATTTCCTACTTAAACAATGCCTGTTCGTCTTCACAATGGTCTCCCTACATGTTTGTTACCTTAATTACATTAATATTGATTTCAGATACACCGTAACACCCCTGTAAGTTCACACAAGATTGTTTCGTGCGTACCCTTCATCTAAGCGTTCATCCATGATGTATTTAATTAACTTAACATCTCTAAGCTCCACTGACATACGAACAACAAAAGGTCCAGCCCTATACTGACCGATTCCATTCTTGCAGTGGTCATCGACTATATTTGTGCGCTGCCAAATCAATGAATTATTATTGCAATCTTCTTCCACATCAATACAACTACCCCCAGGTAAACTCCTCGCTGCACCTGCGTTTACAGGGACCGACACCTGACATGAAAAGACCACCAACACAAAACATTTGAATTCATCAAGTAGTTTACAAGTATGCTGATGACAAACCATGGTAACAACAAATACTCATACATTTAAAAAAAGATTTCTTTATCAAATCATCAACCATAAAACACCAACTACGCAGCCCACAACTTATATAATTATCAAACCTTAATGCTCCCATAACCACCTTTCTTTTCTAGCCACTTTATTAACCTCTTTATCTCGGAGCTGTTCCATAGTGCAACCGGACATATCGATCTATCTCTACGTAGTCCCCCATAAACAATTGAATTAAAGAACAGTACCTACACCCAAAACAGTGATACATAAATTAAGGCCACTTGTATCGGTACTTGAAAATAAGTAGTTGCATGATTACATCACATAATACCAAAACGAATGGTACAAAAACCTATATTTTTTCATATTTATCGAAACAACGGCTTGTAAGGATAACTCGGTATGTGGTATTCTCCGTCTGCCCCAATGTAACATTTTTCATTATATAAAATTGTATTAATTATACACTTACCTACAAGTAAATAATGCGAATTTTACCTCTAGGTATAGCACACAGCCGCCAACATACGCAAGATGGTCCACCTTGTACCTAGTAATACCTTGAATTAATTTGTTGTAGCAAAATGTTGCCCAATTCCTCTTATTTATTAATTGAGTGTCCTTCAAAGAAAATAAGAATGATGAACTTATGTGTACCCCAATGGGAGGACACAATACCGTGCACAAGGTAAATAACATAAAAGTAACTTTAAATTCGTCGTTAGCCTCCCTTGAATTTTGTAAGATATCTGCCAATGTCTTGATGTTAATTCCACTTGATGTTACATTGTAATTGTCCAGATATGCTGCCACCTGTGACCTATCACCCTCTAACAGGAGTGGCATTCCCCCATCGGTTACCCCCATTATGTGCCGAAAACTATTGGCACTAAGTTGTAACTCACTACCATTCAATTCTATCACACACCTAGCCACGTCTGTCCTCTCAACAAGCCAGCAGCATAGTTTCCTCTTCAGCCTACCACAATTTAGCTTAATGAGGTTGTCAAATCCCATTTCGCAAACTATTTCCCTCTGCTTATGTGTCAGTTGTCCCACAGCAGCTGCAAACCTATCAGGTGCGCACCGAGTCAAAAATTTTGCCTCCTCATGAGCAACTTTGTCAACTTTGTGCGGCTGACTTACATATTTGCTTTTTTCAGCCAGAGGTAGGTTCTTAAATTCCAATCCTAGTTCTCTCCGAACCTATGGGAATTCAATAGAATAATATTACCTATCGTTTGAAGCAAATTCAAGATTATAGCTAAATCAATTAAAACAACACTTCTTATTTACTAACCTCTCTTGTAATGCATGCCCTTTCATCATTTGCCTTCATCCGACGTACAGCTTCCCCACTGAGCATTTATGCATTTCAAGGAAAACTTCTCGTTTAGACAAAAAGCAACATAACTGTTGCATGTTAAACATACTTATTTATTTATTGATACCGACAATTGGTTTATTCACAAACTTACAAGAAGCTCACAAATCCATAGCTACTTTGCATCCCTTCCTGTCCTTCACCATTCACAGTACTCACCGATTCGATAAAGCTGTCAGACTCGCAAGCCTTCCGCTTGTGATTTCTCTCCAAATCCATACCTGCATTCGACAGCTCCACATCCATAAAAAATATCGCTTAAACTTTTACTGTCTTCTTTCACCGATTCAGTCCACTCACATCAAACTTAATTATTACATTTCATATAACCATTACCAATTATATTTCCATCTATTCACTGATAATTGCTATATTATCTACACTATACAAACTACAGCGATGTAACCAACATAGTTCAAACGGCTAACACAACAAAACCAATTTCAATAGTTGTCATGACACATAAAACTAAATATATACGAAGACACTTATTTAATTGTTAACCAAAGCATTTTAAGTTTTTACCCGAAAGCCTCCATCCGAAACATTTTACAGATTAAATTTAAATGTAGCAGAAGGTAAAATTAAACCCAACTTACGTCAACATTGGCCAAGCAAATACCCCTATATTGTGTGTATCCCATTATATAATAGAAACCCATTGTATAAAACCACTGACCTGGTATTGCCACTATAAAATTACAAAAATTTATTATTTGCAAGCGTGCTAACTAAGGCTGTAAAGTTTGCAACTCTTATGAAAACGCACCTCAATATTCACTTGCGCGTTGCTTCACCGGCAATTGATTCTCCACTGACAATTTCATCTTCATAAATTCCCCTTCATGACGGCTCTTGTACAGTTATCTTCTCAGCTCATTGATGGAACATGAGCTTTCTTACCTTCTCCTCTATTACCCCAAGGTCTGGATATGAAATGCCTGATTAAACAATTACCGCCAGAAACCCCTTAACGACACGGCGCCGACAAGCTTTCTAACCCTAATTTTTTTTAGATGTTAGATGTTAACCGATTATGCCGGTGACCAATTAACATCTTTATTACCAAATGTTGCTTCAGAGCCGTTGGATTTTCCTCTTTCCAATCTAACGGACAGTTAGGAAAAAAACAAAAATAGGTGATTCCATATCACGGACCCATAGTAGCTGGACCCGCTTTATAGAACGAAGATAATAAAAAACTTAGTTGAATTAGATTTTCCTTTCTAATAGATTGATATATTAGACTTAAAATTTTATTGATATTTACAATTGAAAATTTATCAGAATAACCCTCAATAAGTCTAATATGTCACAGCCTGAACTTTTATCCTGATTTTGTCCAGTGAATAATTAGAACATATATTGACAATTAGAGCCAAATTTTATCCAATTAAATTTGATAAAAAAAATGGATGGAATGAGGATACGTACTGCATGAATGAAGCAAATTCATAGGATTGACACTTAGGGGGCAAAAAAATTAAAAAAAGGAATTTACTGACAAAAAGCTTTGGATGACAATCAGCATCTTTAATCTGAACTCGAACAAAAGAGACAACTCGATATATAGGTTTGTAATAATGTCATAAAAAAATCTGAGAAATCTAAACAAGGTCTTGTGTATACTTCTGATCCGGGCAGCCAAAACAAACATGCTACACCAGTCTGATAACTGATGGGGGGGAAAAAAAAATAAAGGATCAATTTGAGTTCTTCCTCCAGAAAGAATACATGTTGCCACTTGATAATGCAAAACTTGCATAAGATGAAAAATTGAACAGATTCGGCAGGTGCATTTTCAAGAAGCCTAAAAGTTTCTCGCATAAGCAATTGTAAGTCCTCACTATACAATTCAGTTCTTCAAAAATTAACCAAGAACAGAAAGAGAAATCAACCACTGCCCTGCCTCACTAAAGTTTTAGAGCCTCTCTAAACCCAATGCTGAAACTACTTTGCAGGCCCTTCTTAGCGGCAGGAACTGCAACAGTTCCTTTTTGCATCATAGCCACGAATTCATTGTAATCTATTCGTCCGTCCTGCAAAATAGAAAGACATGATTGTTTACCATCGAACGAAAAACATAAAAAAGGTATTTTTGATAAAAACCATGAAGCCAGCCACCACTTTGAATGTCTTTCAAGATTTTATAGCGGTGATAACATGTCTTAAGCATAACCACTCTCATGAACACAAAAGTCAAAAGCTGACTGGAATTTCAATTACTCAATAAGAGATATAAATCAACCAAAAAGAATGATAACTGAACTTGAATCTTGGCCAAGTAACCAGACCAAATTTCTGTTGATTGGTAGGTCTATTGGAGTGGCCCTGCATATCCAGAATTAAAGTACCTAGGGAATATTGGGTGATTCAACTTGTTCTTATCCATAATTTAGTGGCAATTCCCTCTTAAGATGAGAGAAATCACTTACATTATCTTGATCAACTTCTCGGATCATTTCTTCCAGGCGAACATCTTCTATGCCAAATTCCTCGCAAGCCTGTTGAAGCTCATCTGGAGTAATATAGCCACTACCATCTTTGTCAAAATACGAAAAGGCAGCAAACAGATGATCCTCTCTCTCAATTTTATTTAGATGCATTGTTGCAGCTATGAACTCTCCGTAATCAATTGTTCCACTGTTATCTACGTCAGCCTGCATTTAAGAACAGGGGGATTAAGGACACTTAAACCCATATCAATTATTTCATATTCTTATACCAAATTGAAACATTAAAAGAAAATATTATCCAGTTATAAGTTTCGATCCTTTGCCAACTTGCAGCAAATGTTCAAGAAAGGGATAGGCAAACAAAATTATGAAAGTTTTACACCAATATGTCGAAAGATTCATAAATACCGATTCTACATCCAAAGCTCCTTTTTTTAACAAGCAGTAAGGACAAGGTGTAAGCATAGTTTACATAAGTTCTCGGATGAACCAAAAGATGTAATAAGTTAGCAGAACTAAATCCAGCCATTGACCGCAATATCCTCGTCTCCCATATAATTAATACATGTCTATAGCCATCATAACACACATATTAAGAAGAGAAGAGACATCTTAAATTTAACTTTCTCTAACTTAAGAAAGATTTGCAATTTTACATATATAATTCTGGAAAGAAATAGCAGATAACGTATGCCTGGACTATAGAATTTCTTTCTTCAGCTCTTAATTCAGTCATAAAATATGTAAAGAATGAAGCCAGACTTTTAAAAGTTCTTGATATTTCTTATTTGCAGCACACTTTTATCTCAATAACAACCAAGACCATAAACTCTTTCCTTACGAGGGAATTTATGATTTGTTGAAGTGCATGATTGCCCACAGTTTTATTCGAAACCCTAGTAGGAATTTCATTGGCTTGAATATTAAAACCATGACTCAAGGGTGAGCAATCTTTGTATTACATGGATGATGAAAGAAGGCCGCCTAGACCTTACAACTCCCTTAGTTGGAACTGGATGGTGACACACTATAATCATCTGATACAGATAAGCGTCATTTGATTTATGATTGTTATTCATTTTTAACATGACTTAGAGTTAATTCTTTAAAAGGAATTCAATAATTTAATATGTTATTCATTTCTAACATAACTTAAGAGTTAATTCTTTAAAAGGAATTCAATAATTTAATATATTCCGTTCATCCATTTTCCATTTACCTCTCCTTCTCACATTCATCTTCATTTTATTACTTTTACTGTTATACACACGTATAATTATTCACTGTCACCAGTGGTGTTTCAGTATTTAAATGCCAATTCAAATATCTTCAAGAGAGGAAAACAGAAAAAAATAATAAAATAAATAAAATAAAAAGAATACATTTTGAAATCTTATGTATAAAATTTGATTCGATGCTTACTGCTTGCATTAAATCATAAATTTCAGACTCCTTAAGGTTTGCTCCAACTCTTTTTAAGCCAGCCTTAAGTTCTTCAAAGGTGATTTGACCGCTGTTATCTGCATCTATCATCTTGAACATTTCTTTTAGACCAGCTATTTCTTCTTCGGATAGGCTCTCTGCAATAACCTGTAGGAGAAGAGGGAAAGAAATTCGTCCTTTTTTAATCTAATAATAATATTTTCAACCTGCATGCTGTAGTAAATATGGGCATTATGTAAGACATTCAAGTGCGAAAGCATTTCAAAGATGATATCTTCACAAACTAGTGACTCACTCTAAGTGCCATTTTCTTGAGCTTATTCATTGCAGAAAATTGTTTCAAGCGACTAAGGACAGCAGAATCGAGAGGCTTGTCAGGAGCCACACCATCAACTTGTACCCAAGGGTGGCCTGCAAGGAATTTTTTTACACATTACAAACAGAAATATAAATCCCAACATGAGACCAATTGACAAGTAAACCTGTACTCAGTTTATATTACCTATACTCATTCATTAGGTAATATCTAGATAATGCTTGCAAGTGACAACCAATGATTTTTGAACTAAAAAAACAAATAGACAACAGAAAAGAACTCACACAAAACTTCATGAGCAGTTAGCCTCCTTCTGGGGTCTCGAACAAGCATTTTCCGCACTAAATCTTTTGCACTCTCAGAAATATTAGGCCAAGGGTCCGACGAAAAATCAAGATCACCATGCAGGACCTGCTCGAATATCCCTTGCTCACTTTCTGTGCAATACAAGTAGAAGAAGGAACAAAGAAAGGGAAATCAGTTACAATTAGTTGACCATCGGTTATATGAGGACAAAAAAATTTTAAAATTTTAAACTAGGAAATAATTCTCACCTGCCCAAAAAGGAGGCACTCCGCTTAACAGAATGTAAAGGATCACACCAGCACTCCAAACATCTGCTTCTGGACCATAACGCTTTCGAAGAACTTCTGGGGCAACATAATATGGGCTGCCGACCACATCGCTAAACTTTTCACCTGTATCAAGAAAATCATCAGTCCTTAATCAAATTATGGAAGAGTCAAAACTTCTTGTAGATCTATGACTAGCCAAATAAGAAGGTAATGAAGTAAAATCATAGTAGCAATAGAAAGCTAATGCAAGCAATAGATCCTGGATATTAAGCAATAATAAAAGAAACCCATGGTTAAAACCAACTAGATAAGCGCCTAAAAATTCATTGTCTTTCCTCTATTCAACATTGCTCATTCAATAAGCAGGAAACTGTTAGGGTAACTGTCTATTTGGAGCTTATTATTATCTCCCTTATTAAGGTTTGGGAATCAATTTCATGTCCAAATCATGCAAATTTGGACATAAAATGCAATATGAAAATGACTTTGTGTGTTTTGCGTAAGGCTCGCATAATATGGTACAGGCACTACAAAATTGATTGCAGGTAAAGCAAATTAACGACTTAAAAAATGGCAAATGGAAAAGACATTGAAAAAAAAAGTGCAATTATTTAGTTTTACAGAATAACAACAGTTGTTATATACCTGGTTTAAAGAATACTGATAATCCAAAGTCAATTGTCTTGAGAAGTGAATCCTCATCTTGACTGATAAAAAGAAAATTCTCAGGCTTAAGGTCACGATGCATAACACCCAATGAATGACAAGCTTCCACAACCCCCACGATAGTCCTTGTAAGCTCAGCAGCTTTTCTCTCTGTATAATGCCCTCGCTGGATAATCCTATCAAAGAGCTCACCACCTGCGCATAGTTCCATAACAACATGAACCGCCACTGCATCCTCAAAAGCCCCTTTGATAGATACAACATTTGGATGCCCTGCCAGATGGTGCATTATTTGAACTTCCCTTCGTACATCCTCCACATCTTCATCAGTTATTAATTTTCTCTTCGCAATCGATTTACATGCATACTCTTTACCTGTCCCCTTTTCCACACATAGGAAAGTTGTACCGAACTGGCCTTGTCCTAGTTTCCTACCAAATTTGAAAAATTCCTTAAAATTTCCTGTTCTCGTCTGTAAAACGGATCCAGTCCTGAGTCCAGCACTAGATACCCTCTTCATTTCTGGGGATTTCTTGGGTTTTGTTGGATGTTCTGGTTTAGCTTCATGTTTAGGTTCAGGCTTAGTTTCTGGCTTAGTTTCTGGTTTAGGCATCGTCAACTGTTCTGGTGGTTTATTTTGAACCGGAAAGGGCGATTCAGGTTCCTTCGCTGTTGCCTCAGTCACAGTTGCCTCATTAGTACGTGTACGATTAGAAACTGACTCATCACTTGCTCGGGGCCGCCACATTGCAGCAGAAACCGATTGAAGAAAACCATTCTTGGAAATAGTTGGTCCTACACAAGTATTCCCCATTTGATCCCACCCTTAATATTTCCTAAACAATTCCACTAATTTTCTGCATCACGATCTAACTCTACACCACTTTTCACAAAACTTGGAACAGATCAAACCCTCATATTTTACTCAAAATTTTGGGAAACTATTAAGCTTGAAAAATTCAAAGCTTCAATTGCAGCTAATACAATAAATGAGAATTTATTCAGAAATCCAAGAAATAAGTAAATTTTCACCAATTTTTTGTAATAAAAATAGAGTGTAGCATTTACTTACCCAAATATGACAAGAATCATAAACTTAGCAGATATAATTGCTACGCAGACACTATGTATTCAACAAAATACAATAACCCCAAAAAAGTCAACTCAAATTAACAATCAGTGACTAAATCAATCTTACTAATTCAACACCAATACCAATCAAAGATGAACAAAGTCCCTCAAATTCTAAAGTTCCTCAAAACTAAACACTAAGTACAAAATAATAATAATACAGCAACTAATACTAAGAATTAAGAGCTACATGAAGGATCAGAGCTCAGCAAAATAGAGCAATTCAACTAGAGAGGGAAAACTGAAAATACCCAGATGCATGAGAAAAATGAAGAAACAAAGAGAGATCTTGAAACAAGAAAAAGGGTATTGGTTTACCAGGTCTCTTTGACTTGGTTGAAAACTTGACAGGAAAGGGCGGAACTTTTTTGGCTTTATGCCTGTGTCTGCACTTGTTCGTGCAAAGTCATGGCTTTGCTCATATCTAAAACTTTTATTAGCATTTCAGTCCCAAACTTTTAGCAAAATCATTAATATATCAGGTTGTATTTTGTATTTTCTCATACAGGTCCATTTACCAAATTCCATTAATAAAATTATTGATTGGACCACACAATTTCCGATAATTTTTATAAATAAGTCTCAAATGAATGATGATGAATGTGAGCTGATTTTAAGAAAAAGAATCAAATACTGGATTACAGGTATATCCTTATTTGTGATTTTATTTAAAGATATTAAGATAGAGGACTTATACATAAATGTTGTTATATAAATTATATATTAGGAGATTATTTCTCAATTACTTAGTTTTTATTGAAACAATAAATAGCCCTTAAAATTTCGTGACTTTCCACTAAATCATAATAGTTTGATTTTCTATCAGCGAACCACTTTACCGTTAATTTCATCAACTGTTGATTCTTTAACAGTGATTAGTAAAACCTGTAGAAAGTGGTTGATTAACAAAAATAGTAAGATTATGTATTATAGGGATATTGACAGAAAATTCGAATGACTATATGTAATTTTGGTAAAAAAGAGGTCGCTGATGAGTAATTTTCCTTATATATGTATATATATATAAATGCTACATTTGGACAGTTTTAGAGTGAAAGAGATAAACGCGTTAGTTGGCAAGTTGGTCCATTTGCATGCACAAAATCCGTAGTTTTCGGTTGATTTCTGCCCCACATAATTACTGGTCTTTTTCATGTATTAATGATGATGATTATTATTATTATTAATTTTTTAAGAGTCAGTTGTTAAAAAATTCCATGAGATTAACAGTGAATTTTTTTAGCCTCAAATCTAAGTGGATCTATATTTTTTTTAAAGTTTAATGAATTTAAATATAAATATTTCGGTAACATATTTATTATTTTTTAAATGTGAGACTGCCAACTACCCCTTATTATTTCTTTAATACCTCATCACCCCCCTTCTGTTAAAAAATTTCTGTTAAATATATACATATTTATCCCTATAAACAAACTGACTAATAGATTTATGTCAGAAACTAAATTATATTGAAAGTGCAAGTTTTAATACGAAAAAAATGAAATTATATATTTTTCTTCCATTTTAACAACTTTTTTCACTAAACAAAAAAAATCATTTTATTTGAATTTCTCTTGCATTTTTCCTCTTTTATTTTGGTGATCCCTTCCGATGAACTCCTTATTTCTTTTTCTCTCAACGAGAAGAATCTTCCCACACCCTTTAATTTTTCTCATCAAGGAAACGACGGCGCCTAAAGCCGAGAAGAAGCCAGCAGTAAAAAAGTCGAGAAGAAGCCAGTGGAGAAAAGCCGGTAGGAAGTGTCTTGTCTCGCTAGATACAACAAGAAGCTAACGATCACGTCGAGGGATATCCAGACCGCGGTGAGATTGGTCATGCTCGGTGAATTGGTAAAGTACACTATATAGGAGGGGACCAAGGCCATTACCAGTTTACAAGCTCTTGATTTTGTGCAATTTTTGGCTTGTTATGATTTTGCCCTATTGTTACTTTTGAGCCCCGCCTAGCCCAAGGTTTGCTTGTGATAATGCTTCTTATGGACAGATTAATGAAATTTATCATCTCCGAAAAAAAATTAAATTACCGAATTTTGAGTAGAAAAAAGAGTTTTAGTGGAGGTGTTGATATATGCAGATGTGATGACAAATGATGTTGAGTTAAACAATGAGTTTTTGAGAGAGTGTTTGAAAAGAAAAAGATGCAATGACCAAATTAGGGATGACAATTTATGGGCTTGGGTTGGGCTTTTCGAAGTCCAGCCCAAATTCAACATCATTCAAATAAAATTCAGGCCATTTAAAAGTTTGTTTAAATTGGACGTGTCGAGCTTGGGTTCGGGCCTAGACGGTCTGGGCTGGGCTCGTGTCAGGCCTGGGTTTTTTAAATTAATTATAAAATATTTTTCAGTTAAGAAAAAATATTTAAATTAAAGATAATTATCTAATATATAATAGAATAATAGTCAAATACATAAAATATTAGTAATATAACCAAATAAATAACAAAATATTAATATAAAAAATTAAACTAATTTAGTATTTTGAGTTTTTTTTTATTTAAATTAAATTTATTTTTATTTATAAATTAATAAAGTCCGAGCTAAGTCTGAATTTTTTTGCTAAACCCTTGTCCAGGCCCAAGTTATGTGGACTTTATAATTTTAGTACTATCAGGATCTAACCCATGATGGGCAGACTCTTGAGCAGGTGGGCGGCCAGAGCTTAAGCTGAACTTTTTTTGCCACCCCTAGACCTAATCTTAGAAAGAGAGAGGAATAAAACTTGTCATTATCCTCTTTAAAGGTTAGTTTTTGTTTTTATATTAGGTTAAAATATAATTTTACCCTTTAATGGAAATTTAAACAGTAACAAAAGTAACGGTAGGGAGGTGATGAAGTATTAAAGTAGTAGGGAGGTAATTGGTATATATTATAAATAGTAAGGGGTAATTGACAATCTTCCTCTTTTAAATATTTGAATATAAGTGTCATCTTATTTGTTTTGTGAATAAAAAATATCTTAAATATAATTATTTGACATTTATGTCCTTATAAATCAAAATAAAAAAAGATTTGATTTTATAGTATAAGAAATAAATATATTTTATAGAGATATTTTTAAAATATAATATTTTTATCTCATTCAAACCTCTGTTAATATAAAAATCATAAAAGTTTTCTTTCTTTTTTTTAATTCTGATATAGATGTCTGAAAATTATATATAAGCTGAAAAAAAAAGTAAATTTTAAAAAAAATTGAAATTAATAAAATTTTAAACTTGAAACATTTAATAAACAATTCCTTAGAATAAATTTGATAAAATTACTTGATAACTATAGTTACTCACAGAAACATCATTGAAAATTAAATAGTTTTAATATTATTATAATATAAATTTACAAGTGAGTATATAACCCATAAAAATGAAGTCTAATACAAAACTACACAAATGAAGTTCAACATAGAAAATTAAAGAAATAAACAGAGAGGAACTAGGAAATACCGACCAACATAATCAAACAAATTAAGTTAATTTCTTAAGAAAATTCTAACAAAAAGAAAAAGAGCCTTTTAAATCTATTAAAACTACTCTCACAAACTGATATTTTTGGAAACTTCCTAATTATGCCAAAAAAGATTTATTCAAAAGCTAAGGTTAATGATTAATTCTTAAGTAGTTTGTACATTTCTTATTCTTTATTTCATTTATTTGATTACTTGGTTTTTCCTACAATTCATAATTGAGTTGCATAAATAAGTAAGCTTGAGGATCGTTAAATTCTTGGAATATAATTTGTGCTATTGCAATTTGCTCCTCCTCCATATTACCCACAAATAAGTACATGAATAGTGACTTAAAGTGTTGGGAAAAATTTATATGTGAAATATATCACCGTTTACATAAATGGCAGAATACTCTAAAGACATCGCCTCTACTAGTCAGTTAATAAAGTAAATATATTTTTCAAGGAAAGGTTCAAAGCTTGAGACCTACCTATTCTATGCAAGTTTTGATCCATTGAATTCTATCACTAGAGTTAAATTAATTTTGATATCAAAACAATCGTTTTTGTGTCTCCTGCCAATTTTTGTTTGTGTTAAGGATTATTAGGAAAAATAGCATAAAATAGCTATTTTGAAGTCAATTTTGAGCAAAATAAATATTAGAAAAGTAACAGATAATTGAGAATCTCCTGTGTAAACTCTTCACAATGAATTATAGAACACTAATTGATGCTTGGATAAATGAAAATTGGATCTCAAAGAAGACCATTCAGTATTGAAATACAAGTGTACAACCCAAGAGGGGGGGTGAATTGTTATTTTAAAACTTATCCTAATCAAACCACACAACAATCCAATCTAATGCCTTAATAAATTCGAAAACAATAAATTCAATGACAGCACAATAATAAATAAGTAAGGGAAGAGAAAAACAAACTCAAAGATTTTTACGTGGTTCGGCTATCCCTGCCTACGTCCACGCCTCCAAGCTCACCGGGCTTGAGGATTTCACTAAGCAAGCCTCCAAGGCTTCAAATGCTTACAATTGACTTCCAAGGTGTCAATGGACTTTTACAACAAGAGATTATCCCAAATCTTTTAACCCAAGTGTATCCCAACACTTACAATCTTTCAACTTGATTTTACAAAAAACATTACAAATGAATTTCTCTAACACAATTTGTTTGATGACAAATGAAAGCTCAATGTATGAATAAATGAGATGAATACAAGAGTTTAAAGCTCAATAAAAGTTTGTATGCTCAATGATAATCGTTGGAAAAACATCTTGTTTGAATTTGATTGAGCTTCTTTATAGTTGGAACTGAAAAACCAGTCGTTATTGACTTTCTGTCAGAAAATGGATCGCCGTTAACGGTTAACCGTTTGGGCTGGTCAAAGTTACTGTTAGGCTGAATTTCAAATAAACGGTTGACCGTTAGTCACTATCGGTTCACCGTTAATTTCCAAAGACCTGCAAAGTAAATTTGGCTTAACCGTTTTTACTAAACGGTTCAAGGTTAGCAAACTGAAAATAATCGGTTCACCGTTTTTAGTAAACGGTTTACCGTTAATTTCTAGAGACCTACAAAACAAATTTGGCTTAACTGCTCTTACTAAACGGTTCAAGGTTAGCAAACTGGAAATAATCGGTTCACCGTTTTCCGTAAACGGTTTACCGTTAATTTCCAGAAATATCATTTTAACAATCCTTTGTAGAACATGCTTTCTGAAAATTATCGGTTAGCCGTTTGCTACAGTGAATGCTACAGTGAAATATTTACAAAAAAATATAATTTTGCCCCAAAACGTTCTATAACTGTATTATGGCCCAAAATGTTATAAAACTTTACAAATAGGTCCAATTTCAGAATTTGTAAATAATACTCGTTAATCCCTAACTTTTTAAAATTATGAAATGGCCCAAAATACTATGACACTTTTCAAATAAGTCCTTTTCCAGAATTTCAAACAAAATTTATTAAAATCAAAGATTGTAAAATTCTTTCATTTTAGTTCACAACTTGAAAAACAACTTAATTCTATAATATCATTTTTCAATTAAATATAAAACCTTTATAATGTAAAAATAATGATTTATTTAAAACGTATAAAAATAATTTAAGCTTTTAAAAACTTAATCATTCTTAATTATGTTTGTTATCATCAAAATCAACATTATGGATACATATATGCTAACAAGTATGAAAAAAAATGAAGGAAAAATGGCAAATTGCATATTGAAAAAATAACTATGACTAGCCACTCGGGCAAAAGCCAAGTGGTCAAGTTGGAGGGCAGCAGTTCGAACTACCACAAGTGCAATGTGAGGGTATTTTCTTCCTCAATTATATTGAATGAAGGTAGTCTCCTTCCTTACCCAAGAGTGAGTGGAGTAGACATTCCTCGAATATTAGTGAATGTTAAAAATCTGGGTAGAACTCCATTAGCATTAATGTAAGTTGGTCTCAGTAATAGTCTGATTTGTAAATATCAGTTATAGTCTCATGTAATATGAGTTGTAGTATGAGCAATAGTATCATATAATAAATTGTATCATATAATGTGAGGGTATTTTCTTCCTCAATTATATTGAGTGAAGGTAGTCTCCTTCCTTACCCAAGAGTGAGTGGAGTAGACATTCCTCGAATATTAGTGAATGTTAAAAATCTGGGTAGAACTCCATTAGCATTATGTAAGTTGGTCTCAGTAATAGTCTGATTTGTAAATATCAGTTATAGTCTCATGTAATATGAGTTGTAGTATGAGCAATAGTATCATATAATAAAAAAAAGACTTATGACTAAAGGCTTTATATATACCTACACATGTAATAGATATTAAGACTTGTAAGGATAAAAACTATCTCTATGCACCCCTATGCAGGGGTTGCTAATCATATATAAATTTGGCCTGACTCTCGTGTGTTTGCACGTCCTGTATACACGAATGTCATCCAAATTTGAGACAACAAGTCTTAGTTTGATTTTGCCATTTTCTTTTTATAATGGAATGTGATATTAAATCTGAAAATAGGATTGGGCAAAATTGGGTTCACGGGTTTTGGGTTGGTTGGTTTAGATAAAAATTCATCTGAAATCAACCCAAACATATAACCCTATCCGATCTGATCTAAAATATATTTGAATTGAATCAGATTAGGTCAAAAAATTGGTTTGAGTTCAGTTCAGATCGAATTCGAATTAGACACACTTCAGATTGAGTTCGGGTTAATCGGGTCAATTTGGGGCAGGTAAAATCGAATCAAATAGGATTCAGCTAGGGATGACAATTTAACCGGACCTGGAAGAACTCGGATAATCCAAGCCAGGTTTAACCCTATACAGATTAAAATAAATCCAATATTTGGATACGATATTCCCAACCCAGACGTTTTTGGGTCCAGTTCCGGGTTTGCATAAACCCACATATGTAAAACTCGATCCCGAATATCCTTATTTTAGCATTATGTTTACATTATTTTTTAATATAAAAAGAGGAAAAAAAGCCAATGCCCTAAATCTAGTTCACACTTTTACAGCCGCCTAATTTATTCTTTCTCATCTCTTTGCCTCTTCTCTTCTCTTTATCAAATCACCCTATTCGTCTCTCTTCAGTTTTTCTCTTCATCAAATCATTGTCGTCACTCGTCATCGCTTCATATCACTGTGTTCATGTTCATCATCATCATCAGCCTTCGTTTAGCTGCCGTCTCTCTATCGCGATCTCGATTTTGGCTACCGTTCATCCGCCTTTTATGAATCGCGCTCATGGCAGTGATGTGTTCATCATCATCATATCATCAACAACTATTGTTTGTTGCTTCACCAGACGCTGATCATTGAAGTTTGTGAACTAAATCCATGAATCATGATTTTGAATTGTAGACATGGATTTGTATTTTGTGAATGTTATGTGATTATGTCATGGATTTGTATTTATAAATGATTTATTGCTTTGAAATTTAAAATCTGTAAATTTAAAATGGTTTATTGTTTTGTATTTGATTTGTGTAGAATCTGGTTTTGTAAATTTGTAAAGTGTATTTGTTTTTTTATTTGTATGTGATCCGGGTTGAAAACCCTCAATTCAAAAACTGGGATTATTCCGGGTTTAACCCGTGCCAGACCCGGAGTTATAAAAATCGGGTTTAAATCTGGGTCCAGTGCAACATTTTGGTGCTCGGGTCTGAAACTGGGAAGGCCAAACTTGGACCTGGACTCAGATTTTGCCATCCCTAGATTCAACTTACAAAAAAAAAAAAATCAAGTATTACCAATTAAGAAAAAATATCAATATACAAATTTAAAATTTTCTTCATTTTATTTTAAAATTTAACAATACATAATTACATATTATTTACAATTACCAAAATATCAATTAAAAATTTCACTTTCACATATGATATATAATATATTACTATTACATAACATCAATAATTCAACATCAAGGGCTCAAAAGCCAATAGGAAAAATTCGGGTTGCCACTTGCCGAGTTTGAATAGAGCTTAAATCAGATTAGTGATGGTGGAGGATTGGAGCCTTGTAGGTGTGGAAGTGGAGTAGCAGATTCGGTAGTAGTAGATCAGCATATCTGGTCAAGATCCTCACAGAGCAGATTCGGTTGGCGTCGGCGCTCAGCGGTTGCTGCACCTAGTGGCCGACTACTTCTTGCTTTTCCTATATGCATGTGTGTGGAAAACCACAAACTCTGTATGTGTTTGATAGTTAGTGTTTTATTTATTTGAGATGAGAAGTTGTCAAGTTTAGGGAGGTTGTGAGTGTGGCTATCGACAATGGGCTATGAGGGAGGCTGTGTTATCGACAGTGGGCTACGACGGAGCTACAGGTGTGGCCGTCTAGCTGTCAGTAGTGGCTGCTGCATGCATTGTTATTGTGTTTGTTTGTAAATTGTAATTCTCTGTGTGTACGGTGTACAAGTCTTTAGGCTTAGGTTTCGATTTTCACTTTTCATTTTCTAAATTTAGTTTTTTTTTTTAATTTTAAGGCCAACCCAATTGGGTTTTTTAATCGAATTGAGTGAACGATTCAATCGGGTTGACAAAAATACATCCAATCAGGTTTCATTAACAATTCAATCCGATCCGAACTTGATATTTTTTAGATTGAGTTGGATCAGATTGGATATTTTGCCCAGTCCTATCTGAAAGTGTAATAGCTAAATCAATTAGAAGCTAGAATATCTGCTGTTACAAAAATTGAACAAGCATAATAGTAAGAATTTAAAAGGCTATTATGAGGATGAGCATGGCTAGTTTTCAAAGGGAAATACAACTTAAAGATTTGTTACAAGTGATTGAACATTGCAAATAATTGCAATTGTTACATATTTAAATTTCAAAAATTAAACTAGAATTTTAAATTATTCATTTAGTGCATATTTCTACCAAATTATCCTCCTCAAAATCCTATAAATTGGCTTCCAATTTGATTTGCGAACCACAACATAATCAAAGTGATTTTTTAATCTTCCTTGTCAAGCAAATACTCTCTAGCTTTAGGCTTTAGTGTGATAGAATTCAAATGTTTGTTTGAAGTTTGCTAGAATAGTGAGATTGTGCAACAAACACTATATTAATTCGTTGTATCCTAAAAGACAAATGCCAATATAATCCAAGTACCATTGTGAAAGTGACAAATCTATTTTAAGAACATTGTATCTTTATAGGCCTCAGGTTTAGGTTTTCCTTTTGTTGAATTATATGTTATATGTTTTTGTTGTTTCAATTTATAAACTTGTGATAAGTGTGTAAGAAACTCACTAGTAAACTTATGTGCACTGGGAAAGTTTTGTCACAAAGGCCATATACATTGTCTAACGAGTTTGGATTTTAAACGGGACTATTTGTGAACATTCTAGTTTTTCTTAAGAACCTAACTAATATTATTTAGTATATAAAGTGTGTTGTATTATAACACTTACTATGTAACACTTTAGGTGAATCACACATCAGTAAAGTACGAGAAAGATGCTGAGTTTATAAACGGTGATCCATACTTTAATTGGTAAGACACGTTTTGTGGTGTTTGGGCGCCCCCCAGAAGCAAAAACCATGCGGACCTTGTTAAGGTTCAAAGTGAATAATATCTTACCAGGTCTGGGTTGGGTCATGACATACTAACTATAATAATTTTTCAACAATAATTACAATTTCAGGAAGATAAATGAACTAGGCATTTGATTAACTTTGGAACTAGGCATTTGGTAAAGTTGGTCTAACTATGAATACTGTAAGCCTTCTTTCTCAACTCGCTTTATTCTTTTAAGTTTCTTCAAAATTCTTGTTTAAATTCGCGTGCATGTGCCAGATTATTGTTTAGTTCTCGTGCATTTATCAAATTCATTTTGGGTAGTGAATTTTAGAGATTTTACTTGATGCTGTTAAGCTGATTTCGAAACTTACATGGCAGATTTGCTTTCTTAGTTTCTGCTTGATCTTATTTTAGTTTTTTTTTTTTAAATTGTATGTCATGTATCTATTTGGTAGAAAGAATTAAACATTGGTTGTATAGATAGATGATTTTTATTGCAGTAATCTTCTATAGGAAATGGTGATAGAGATCGGAGGGGAAGAGAAATCTTTGAAGGATTAAGAGCTAGGTTTGGTTTGAGGTAGGCAATTATGATCAGTTGAGTAAATTTTATTTTAAAACTGAGAAGCAAGGACTTTTAATTGTTTTTTTGGTTAAATTTGCAATTGTTAGAATCACTTTTTTTGAATTAATTTCTTTTAGCAATGCCTATTAATTTTCTTTTGATTATAGTTAAAAAGAGTTACAAAGACCGTTTTAAGGGCTGATTTTACTTTATAAATATAAAAAGAAGGAATAGTGAAGGTTTATATTGTTTGGACATATATATATAAACACGTAAATACATTTACTCATACATACATACATATATACATACATACATCAGGGCCGGTTCTAAAGTATTTGTGGTCTTAGGTGAATTTTTTGCGGGACCTTTTTCATGTTTTGTAATTTCAATACGGGTGTGGATATTTCCACCCACTATTTTTATAACCCCCTCCCCCCCAACTTTCATAAAATAATTACAATAAGTTCACATTATTTTATAGAATTATAAACTAATAATAAGTTTGAATAATTAATTAATTAAATCATTCTTCTAATATATTTTTTTCTTACTTTGTCTTTTAACAATCTTTAACAATTTAAGGTTGCTTTAAGATAAGTTTAATTTAACTAATTTACCCTTATATTATAAAATAAAAACTAATATATATTATTGTAACCAATTGTTTAGACATTTATTTTTATGTTTTATAATCTAATATGTTTTATATAAAATTTAATAATTTTCAATACTCTAGATGTCCCAATTGCATCTCGTTAGTTTAGTGGAATATTAATAATCATACTAAAAAAGTACTATTTGTAAATCATTAAAATATAAAATTCTTTTGTATAAAAATTTATTAAAGTTACAGTAAATTTTTAGATATTTTCGTTACTTTTACCTTATGAGGTTAGAATAATTATATTAATTTATGTTAAAACAACCTTTTTGATCAAATATAATAAAAAAAGCATAGTCTCATAAAAAAATTAATGAATATGGATTTAATTGGTTAAATTTTTAAATTTCTTCTTAATTTGACTTTTTAAAAAATAATGTGCACTTGCTGTAATAATTTTTTAAAATTGGGGTGGGTTAATAAAATTTATGGGGTGGAAATATCATCACCCTTTCAATACTCAAAGAAACATAAAAAGAATAAAAAATTCATTCCATATTTAATTCTTGAATTTTACCAATAATAAAAAAGATCTTTAAAAAATTTCAAAAGCAAAATCTAAAAAAATGGTTAAGAAGATATCTTTTTTACTGCCATTAAAATTATTACAAACACAAGAAAACAAGCAAATAAGAACGATATTATTTTCAAATAGATTATTTAGAATGGCCGCATATAGAAAGTTGAGATGATAAATTGATTATCAGATAATAGATATGGACTTTATATTTCAGGAAACTAATTTTTTCTCTTTTAAAAGAACCAATAAATGTAATAATTTTCTTTGTAAAGAAAGGAGCAATAAATTCTTTTATCTATTGATTTTTTTATATTGTAAGGTTTTGATAGAAATTAAAAAGATTATTAAAAGTAAAAAATTTCATCGTTAAGTAATCAAATTTTTTTTAAGGAAACTGAAAAGGTGAGGAATTTAATTTTTTCCTTAGAAAGACTAATAATGAATGAATTCATGGTTAAACAATATTATATATTATTAATTAATTTTTATAACATTAAGGTTACCAAATATTGATTTCTATTAAAATGTAATTCTTAATTGCAGTATAGTTGACAATTATAAAAATGTCTAATAGACTTTTCTACAATACATAATTTTAAAAAGATCTTTAATAATTAGAGATTTATTAAGAAAACACTTTAAAAAACGAGATCTTCAAAAAATAAAGGGCTTTGAGCAACCGCTTTGTTTGTTTATACTTAAAGCCACTCGTGATATATGTATATGTATGTGTCTGTGAGTGTATATGTATGTATGTCCGTGTCTATATACATATACTTTTATTGCTCATGTGTGTAGGTGGATTGAGATGGTTTGAGGTCCAAATTAGTTAATGCAATGAGTTGTAATTACCAAACACGAGATTGTATAATTCTAATGCAATGTGGAGTCCTAATCCTATATATTACCGCGTGCCAAACATGCCCTAAGGGTGCGTTTGACACACTGTATTGTGTTATACCGTATTACATTATTTTAATGCAGATGTATTGTATTATGTTGTACTGTATTAGTACTGTATTATAATAATGTTTTACAGTATTTGGCATTACATTATATTGTATTAATTTTAAGTTATACTATGTTTGGTGCCGCCTTGTACTGTATTAATTTTTTTAGTGATTAATTTTGTTACATATTTTAAAAAATATTTATTAATAGTTGGAAAAATACTAAATATCAAAATTTTTAAAATTGAGAAATTTAACATTATTTTTTAATATTATAATTCTTCATAAAGATCAAACTTTATGGCTTTAAATTTTTGTTAGCATAACATTTATTTTTCAGCATTTTCCAAATATATAACCTTTGAAATGAAGATTGAAGCAAATAATTCAATTAAATAACCTCTAAATAATATCAAGACATAAATAAAATCCAATACACCCAACCGTGGTCTTTTAATTTCATAAATTCAAATTCTAGGATTGCTTAATCCATTAATTTAAAATCTTTTTCATTCTTTTATTTTTAGAAATGTCTTACAAGATCTCTTATAAAAAATAAGTAAGAAAAAAAATAAAGATCCTATTTTAACAAAATCTACATGTGAAAGATCATAATTTACAGGCAATAATTGGGAGACGGAATTATAGTTAAAGTTGATACATGACACAATGCACAATCTTATTTATGCATAAGAACAGGAGCCCGAACCCTTATAATCAGGCAAATTAACTAAAAATTATCAAATATCAATAAAAAGAATAAAATGTCATATAAATATGATGGTTAAAATTGTCAATTACACAACTTGTTAAAACTATCAAATATTACACTAGCTTTGAGAAAAATACGATAATTGAGTCTCTTGAATTGCGTTACAGAATATACATTAGGTAAATTTAACACCTAAATTTAAATTGAAATTTTGAACGAACTCCAAACAACACAATAAAAAAGAAAAAAAATTATGAATCATATTATTAACATCAGCTTGTGCATAAATGTATTTATATATCTAAATACGATCTTACTTCCAAAACCATATATTTATCTAAATATATACTCCAACTTAATTTCAAAATCTATACCGATGAATCATTTTCAACACCGAAAGCAACACCCAAAACACAAACTCAACAGCTACATTTCTTTAATACAAGTCAGTTGTAGTTTGCATACCACCGTTGATTCCAGAATTAATTATTCTTCATAACAGGCCTGTACAAATATAAAAACTAGAAGATATCACATTTGGCAAGCCATAAAGTGGCTTATGAAACAAAAGTAGCAAGTAAGACCCAAACTTATAGCATGTTTAGGTAGACTAGAGAAATGGGAAATCATTGTAAATCTTCTCGTTGATTATTTTGAAGATGACATTTATGAAGTACCTGAAAAGAAAAGAAAAGTTGCTTGAAGATTTTAGCAATTGCATAAACAACATTTATAATCAAAACAAACGTAAGGAATATATCATATGACACACTACTAAGTTAACCTATGCTTTTGTATACACAACATACTAGCAATCAAGTGCAAGTTTTGTATAATATTCTTTCACTTCTAGTTAAAAAGATGGAAAAGAGAAGAGGGCAGAATTACTAAACTATAACTCATCCTAATATTTATGTCGCTACTGGAAGCTTGAATCACAAAAGCCATTACCTATACACATTGTTAGATAGTTACTGAGACTTAATACTTTTATATGATATCTAGAAATAATAAAATTAAGGTAGTACGAGGATATCTAAATAAAGATAAAAATAACATAGGCAAAATTTGGTCTTATTAATCCATATTATATCATCTAGCAATGCAGTCAAGAACCTAAAAAAGAATATTGATAACGATACGGACTGCCATCATTCAATAGCAATAAGATAAAATGAGAGAAAGAATAAACTCCCCTCCATGTCTAAACTAGAACTTCAATACCAATATAAAGCAATAAAATGCAACTCTATCTTTCATAACCAAAAAGCCTATGTTTAATGAAAATAGTGATATGATTGTTTCAATTTGGTCCAGACTATTTATTTTTACCTCTTAAAATAATGCCATTCAATGAAATCAACATTGCTTTTCCTTTTCTTTTCCTCAAGCCTCACTGCAAAATCAAGAAAAACTTACAACAATAGCAATCCTATATATTAGACATGTTTGGCTCTTAAACTGTATTGCATTAACTTATAAACTTAGGGCATGTTTGGCAGCCCTCATTACACGGTATTAACACTCCTCATTGTATTAAAATTATACAATATCACGTTTGGCAAACATTTTGTATTATATTAGAATGCAGTCAAAAATACTTATAATGCGGTCAAACCCGCATAAATTAAACTCGTGTGAGAGTCGGGTTTATGCGGGTTTGTAAACCAAAAAAATCTGAAATCGTTTTTTCTTGCTCCCTTTCTTTGTGGCTCTCCCTGCATCTCCAAACCGCCATTCCACAACTCAGCTCAACACAGCCATCGTGTAGTACCAGTGCACGCGATCTGCCTCCACATAGCCACTGTCACACGACACCGGCAGCACTTCCAGCTCCACCATCGTGCAACACCAGCTCTGCCACCACTCCACACAGCCACTGTCACCGGCAGTACTTCCAACTCCACTATTCAGCTCCATCGTCGTGCAACACCAGATCTGCCACCACTCGATTTGCCTTCACGCGATTTGCCTCCACACAGCCATTATCATCGGCAGCACTTCTAGCTCCACTGTCCAGCTCCACCGTCGTGCAACACCAACTCTGCCACCACTCGATTTGCCTCCACACAGCCACGGTCACATGACATCTGCTTTTGTAATCTGCCTTTGCGCGACGACAGGTGCGGCGGCCCTTCCTTCGATCTCACCGCATCTTCGAAAAGGGGAAAAAAGCGAGTGAAAGTAGAGTATAGCAGAGTTGTGAAAGAGAAAAGAGAGGGTTTGAGTGCAAAACACTGACACCAGCTTGGGAATTCAAAAATCAGTAAGCTTTTATTTCTCAAACTCTGCTTTTTATTCAAATTTATAACAAATTTGAAATGTCTTGCATGTATGATAAAGAAATTCAGTTTATTTCCGTTGGTATTAATCGTTTTGATAAGCTTGTTCAAGTTCAGATTTTGATAAAAAATTTGTATGCATGTTTCAAGTTTATTTTGGGTATTTATCTGATATGTTTTAGTTAGATTATAAACTTTGGTGGTTTGGCCGAATTTTCTCATAATTTATTTATTTGACTGAATTTAATTAAGTTTCTGTGAATGCATGGTTTAATTTTGAAATCTTGATAGTTATTAAGCAATTGATTAAAATTTGAAATAAAATTTCTTAATTTTCCTTGCTGCCATTGAATAATTGTTGTGCTTGCAACTCACAGCAAGTTTAGGATGCGTCAATTTGGGATACAATAAACAGTAATCCAATTTTATTGAATTGTTGTGTAATTTGTTTACCACTGCTAGTAAAAGCTGTTTTGCGGAAGATATTAGAGGTATCTTTGTTCATATATTTTCGTTGTGGTTGATTTTGATATGATATTTTTCAAAACAAAGAATCCATATAATTTGTGCAAGTTAATCATTGCATTCTCTTCTTTATATATATATATATATAGCATTTAAGTTTATAGACATTTTATCAATGGCCTGCTAGCTGATTTTTATTTTTATTTTTACATGTTGTTTTAGATATGGACATGAAAGGAAAATTTTTTTCCGTCATATGGCAAATGAAATTGAGGTTCATGTTCATTGTGACATTTTTTTTTGTAAATGATGTTGGTCCGAAGGCATAATCAAAGAAAATTAATATGTAGTCGTACATTTCAAAACCATGCCACTCGATTACAATACTTAGATAGCATTATAGGTAGTAGTGACATACAATGTGTGAATCAACTAAGAATGGATAGAAGGACATATGGCCTATTATGTGAGCTCCTTCAGGTGAATGGTGGGTTAAGAGCTAATGGTTCAGTGACGATTGAAGAGCAAGTTTGCATATTCCTTCAAACTTTGTCTCATCATGTCAAGAATCGTATAATTGGAAGTAGATTTTTCAGATCTGGTGAGATTGTTAGTAGATACTTCAACTCAATGTTAAATGGAGTGTTACGGCTACATGATATTTTACTAAGGGCACCGGAACCTATATCAGAGAATTGCACTGATGAGAGATGGAAGTTGTTTAAGGTATATTATCAATTACTTTTATTTAATTATAATTGGCGATAATTCAATGCTAATAAATTTTTCATTTGCTTTATATGTGTAGAATTGTTTAGGGGCATTAGATAAGACTTACATTAGAGTTCGCGTGCCAGAAAATGATAAGCCAAGATATCGAACAAGAAAAGGTGAGATAGCTACCAATGTTTTAGGGGTGTGCTCACGAGATATGAAATTTATCTTTGTGATGCCCGGATGGGAAGGCTCTGCATCTGACTCAAGAGTACTTCGCGATGCATTAAACAAGTCAACCGGTTTAAAAGTTCCAACAGGTATTAATTATTCTAAAAATTTAAGTTAATTAAATTACACATTCAAATTAAATTTTGTACTAATGCTTATATGAAATAAATAGGTTATTACTATCTTGTAGATGCCGGATATACAAATGTTGAAAGATTCCTTGCACCGTATAGGGGAACAAGATATCACTTATCCAAATGGAGAGATGGGCGTGCTCCTCAAAATAAAGAGGAGTTCTTTAATATGAAACATTCCTCAGCAAGAAACGTAATTGAAAGATGTTTCGGGTTGCTTAAAATGCGATGTGCCATTCTCCGATGTCCTTCATTTTATCCAGTTAAAACCCAATGTCGTATTATTACTGCATGCTGTTTATTACGTAATCTGATTATGAGAGAAATGCATGTGGATCCAATAGAGCATGAATTACTTGACATATCTAATAATGAAATAGAAGATAGTGATAACATAAGTAGCCTTGAAGCTTCGGACCAATGGACAAGTTGGAAGAATGATTTAGCTACTGATATGTATAATAATTGGTTGGGCAATTAGGTTGTTGTACTTTTGTTAATATATATATTAGGAAAGTATTTAAGAATATACTTTTGTTAATATATAAATATCATTAGGAAAGTATTTAAGGCTGTACTTTTACTAGTATATCAATGTCCTTGGGAGGTATACAAGGCTGCACTTTTGCTAGTACATCAATGTTCTTAAGAAAGCATCGAAGGTTGTACTTTTGCTTATTTAGCGATGTCTTGAAGAAGGTATATAAGGTTGTACTTTTGCTAACAGATCGAAATATATAGTAATTTATTAAGTGTTACTTATGTGAACTTAATTTTGTGTTATGTTTAAATTGCTCATTTAAAAAATTATTATTTTATCAGTTTGTAGTCATGGAGAGCAGAGGTTCAAGTCATACTATTGGAAATAAGACGGGGTTAAGACGAGCATGGACAAAGGAAGAAGAAGAAGCAATATTGAACATTTTAGATGCACTAGTTGCAAATGGTAATCGAGCTGATAATGGTACTTTCAAATCTGGAAGTTACAAACATATTGAAAATGAATTAGAAAAATTACTACCGGGTTGTGGTTTGAAGGCTTACCCACATATTAACTCTAAGATAAGAATTTGAAAGAAAATTTACGGGGTGGTGTTTGATATATTAAACATTAGCGGTTTTGGATGGAATGATGCAAGAAAATGTGTAGAGGTTGATAGTGAAGAAGTATGGAAATCATATGTAGAGGTTAGTATTTTGAATTTATAATAAGGAGAATAAATTTCTTTTTATCTCGTTAGTTATATTTGCATGGTTGTATGGTTTATTCTTATGAAAATAATAAAGTTTATTTAACTGTTTTTTTTTTAAATTTTGTAGTCCTATAGAGAAGCAAGCAATTGGAGGAACAAGTCATTTCCATATTATGAGAGACTGGCAAATATATTTGGAAAAGACCGTGCAACTAGAAGATCAGCAGAGACTCCAATTGATATGGTTAATGCAGCAGTTCAAGAAGAAATTCATGAGGATGATGATGAGATTGATGATGAAGGTTCTCCGATGTTTGCTTCCCCTTCTGCAGATTCTCAAGACACTACTCGATCACATGCACAATCATCACACAGAAAGAGGTCTAAATCAGATGATTATATTGTTGTTGGTATTGAGAAATTGGTTTCAGTGTTTCACCAAGCCAACACTGACATGTCTCGGAATATGTATGGAAGTAGTGAGGATCACAGTTACATTGCTGAACAACTTGCTTCAATGGGACTTTCGATGGATGATGAGCTTATGGCCTTAAATTTAATGGTAGATAAACCTTCAAATATAAGGGCTTTCAAGGCATTACGGAATGATCGTAATCGTAAGTTAGCATATGTTAGGAGGCTTTTGCGTGAACATGAAAGGAGAGGTGGAGTTTGATAACAAAGAGTTTACATGTCTAACTTAACAATGGTATTATGTAGTAGTATTTTGGCATATGCATGTATCTGCTTGGATTATCTTTTAGTATGAATGACATATTTTGTGACTATCTCGTAGTATATACAAACCTTTGTTTTATCATCTTAAAATGATTTTGGACTAATCTTGCATGTTTTAATTATTTATTTATTTTTGTTGTGATATTTGAAATACTAACTAGGCAACCCAAGAGGGGGGTGAATTGGAATTTTAAAAAATTAAGTAACTAAAACTTAATGCAATATAAACTAAGCAACCAAATTCAAAATAAATAAATTAATGCGCAATGAAAAGTAAAGAGATAGGGTAAGAGAAAACAAACATAAGGATTTTTACGTGGTTCGGCAATCCCCACCTACGTCTATGCTTCAAAGCTTACCGGGCTTGAGGATTTCACTAAGCAAGCCTCCATGGCTTCAAATGCTTATAATTAGGGGTGGGCAAACGGTTCGGTTTTTGCCGAACCGAATCGAACCAAACCGAAAAAATTCGGTTCGGTTCAATGAGCAAAAACCGAATGGTTCTAAAATTAGTGAACCGATTGGTTTTTATTCGGTTCGGTTTTAAACCGAACCGAACCGAAAAACCAATCGGTTCGATTTGATTTTATTATAATATATTTAATTAAAAATATATTAACTAAAAAATAAATTTCTCTCTTAAATTCCTAACCCTAAATATTTAAGAACCGAATCGAACCGAACCGAACCGAATTTAACAAATTTAATAAATATTTAATAAATTTTTTAACCAAACTGAACCGAACCGAACCGAATTTAAAAACCGAACCGAACCGAAATATTTCGGTTCGGTTTTTAAATTCGGTTTGGATTCGGTTCATATTCTTAAGAACCGATCGGTTTCGGTTCGGGACCTGAACCGAACCGAACCGAACCGACAATTGCCCACCCCTACTTATAATTGACTTCTAAGGTGTCAAGGGACCTTTACAAAAAGAGATTATCCCCAATCTCTTAACCCAAGTGTGTCCCAACACTGACAATCTCTCAACTTGATTTTACAAAAAGAATTACAAATGAATTTCTCTCACATAATTTGTTTGATCCCAAATGAAAGCTCAATGTGTGAATAAATGAGATGAATACAAGAATGTAAAGCTCAATGAAGTTTGTATGCTCAATGATAATCGTTGGAAATCATCTTGTTTGAATTTGATTGAGCTTATTTATAATTGGAGCTGAAAACTAGCCATTATTGACTTTTTGCCAGAAAACGGATCACCGTTAACCATTAACGGTTAATCGTTTGGACTGGTCAAAGTTACCTTGAGCTGAATTTCAAATAAACGGTTGACCGTTTGTCACTATTCTTTCGCCGTTAAAATCCAGAGACCTGCACAACAAATTTCTTCTAACCGTTCTCACTAAACGGTTAAGGATTAACAAAGAATATCATTTTGAAAATTATCAGTTAGCCGTTTATCCATTAACGGTTCGCCAGTAAGTTCCAGAAACTTGCATAACAAATTTCAACTAACCGTTGTCACTAAACAAAGAAAATCATGCTGGAAATTATCGGTTAGCCGTTAATCCATTAACTGTTCGTCGGTAAAATCCAGAAACATGCACAACAAATTTCAACTAACCGTTCTTACTAAACGGTTAAAGATTAACAAAGTATATCTTTCTGGATATTATTAGTTAGCCATTATTAGTTAACGGTTCACCGGTTATTTCCAACAACCTTTAAAACAACAGGCTTAACCGGTTTGCTTTAAACGGTAAAGAGATTAGCGCAAAACTCATTTCTGTATTTTATCGGTTAATCGTTAAAATAAACGGTTCACCGATTACGCCCAGAATTACACATTTTTACAGAAATGTTCCAGTTTATCCAAAAACTTATAAATACATATAGAAAATTTCTGGCTTTTAAGAAAATATTTGTTATTCAAAAACTCCAATAATTTGATCAAGAGAAATTAAGATTTGTTATCATCAAAATTAATAAAATAAACATCTACATGTTAACATTCTCCCATTTTTTATGATGACAAATCTTTCATATTTTTAAAGAATGATTCAAAAATCACTCCCCCTAAATGTAAGCTCCCCTTACAATTTGAGCTTAAAAGATTAATCATTCTTAATCTTATTTGTTATCATTAAAATCAATATTATGGAAACATATATGTTAACAATATTATTTAAAGATTATTTGATTGAATTATTTGTTTCGATTTTTCTTTTATAGGTTATATATTTCAAAATGCCAAAAGAAAAATTGATGTTATGTTGCCGAAATTTTAAGTCATAAGTTTCGATTGTTATGAAAAATTATGATTTTTTTAACTTAAACTAAAAAAATTAAATTTCTAAAATTTGAGAATTCTATATTTAATATTTTTGTAAATACTAATAAATTTCATTTTCTAAATATATAATTTAAATTTTTAATAAAAAATATTAATACAGTACAGTGTAATACCAGCAAGTATAGCTAAAAGTGTCTGATGCGATGCTTATGACACCAAAAGCGGCATGCGGTATTATAATCATGTGTCTGATACAGTGTCTGATCTGGCATTACATTAAAATAATGCGATGCAGTATGTCTGATACGATTAATAAATGCAGAACAATGTGATCAAATGCAGAAATCAAACACGAAGTGGTGGTTTATGCTACATTGCATTATAGAGGAAAAAATTAAGAATTTTTTGCAACATTTTCACCCTAATCCTTCGCGATGAACTTCATATCACCCGATCCAGCACCACCAAATTGACCTGTCAATCGTTGCTCGATGCCATAAGCGACGCCTTCACAGTGCCGCGCGACACCACAACCACTGGTCCACCACCATCGGTTGGCTCTGTGGAGAAGGTGAAAGAAGGAGAAAAAGAGAGAAAAAAAAAAGGAAAAGAAACTGAAGAAGACGAAGAAAAAAGAAGAAGAGGAAGGAGAAAAAAAAAAAGCGAACTGAAGAAGGAGAAGAAACATGAAAAAATTGGAGAAGACGAAGGGAGGAGACAGAGGTAGCAGATGATGACAAGAAACATTATCGAAAGAAAAGAAAAATTAAGAGAGAGAGAGGAAAATGAAAAAATAAATAAATAATTATGTTTTTTAATAAATAAACAAAGAGTTAATAAATATTATTTTTAAAATATATAATTTAAATTAATAAAAAAAATTAATACAATATAATATACCAAACATAGTATAATTAAAATTAATACAATCCAATGTAGCGCCTAAAGAAGAGAACGATTTAAAGACAATATGTATTGAAAATAGGCAAGAATCCTTAAATGACTTAAATTGGGGTTTCCTTCGTGGGATTGATAGGCTGTTGAGTCTTTAATGATACGGTTCTGAAAATAGTCTTTAATGATACGGTTGCAAGGTTGTACAGTGGCAGCGACGGTTATTGCGATTATCAGAAAAATTATTTGGCTTTTGTTTCTTAATACTTTATCAAGTTTGGTCATCGTAAATTTGTGTAGCTGTGAAGTTTTAGTGAAATTGTGATATAGATGGTTGATTCGAAGATGAAGATTTGCATGTGGTGTTTTAATTAAAAAAAAAAATTGAATTTATAACATGGGCAAGTTTAGGGTTGTGATAGCGATTCCATAATTGGGAAATAATAAAAAGAGTATGAAGGCTTAGTTCTATTTGTCACTTGTCATTCTAACTGCAGATTGCTTCTGGTGACGAAGATGAAGATTTAACGCGAAGATGAAGTTTAGGGTCGTGATAGCGATTCCATAATTGGGAAATAATAAAAAGAGAACAAAGGCTTAGTGCTATTTGTCACTTGTCATTCTAAAGCAGATTGCTTTTGGTGACAAAGATGAGGATTTAACGTGAAGCCTGTTTACCGAATGGAACCGATAATCTTTGTAGCGGTGTCACCTTCCCGTTGGATCTAAATTTCCTGAATATTTAATCTTCACCACTGCTTTAAAAGCAACTATCTAACAATTGGGATTCGTTGGCTCCAAGTTGGAACATCTCCAACATAACCGGACCCTTCTTATTATTATAGTAAAAGCCTGAACTATTTATAATTATCAACTGGGCATTAGCTCACTCCCTGAATTTCATGGTTCTTGATGGTGATGGTGATAAGTGTAAGCCAGGTGGAGGACCACCTTTTTGTTTTTGGGCATAATTTGGAAGTTGTACATCATTTTGGTAGTTTTTTTTTCGTAAGAAATGATATAGGGAGTAATATTTTGTAATTAGGTATTCTTAGTCTAGAATTGTTACTTCATGAATATTGTGATTATTTAAATCTTTTAGGGTGTGTTTAGAACACCACATTACACCGCATTAGAACCTTGCATAGCATTACATTAATACAATGATGTGTTTGGCTAAAAAATAACATGTATAATATCACTGTTGTAATGCACCAAATCACGCATTAACCAAAGCCATGGGGGGTCTGTTTATGCGTGATTGGCTGATTGCATTACCAAAAGACACAAAATTAAAACAAAATATAATCTATCGTTTTCTTTTCGTCACACAAGCACCCACTCACCCAAAACAAACCCATAGTCTTTCCTTCCTTCATCAGTGACGCTATCATGGAGTCCACCACTGCTGCGCCTTCACTGCCTGAATCATTGCAACCAGTCAGTGGGTCTTTTACTTTCCTGGATAATTTTTATTTGTGATGAAAATTGTGGTTTCTTTTTAAGTTTCGATTTAAATTAGAAGAATTCAATCGGTTTTTGGAATCCTTGGTGGGTTAGTAATTATTATTTATTTATCTTTTATGACTAGTTGGCTTTTTCATTTTGTTAATGGTATTTCTCTTCTTGATTTGAAGAAATAGCCTTTTAAATAATGAGTGAGATCTAAATCTAATTGCAAAGAATGAGAAAGAAGAGAAAGAAGAGAAAGAAGAATTTAATTGTTGTTTGTTTGTTTGATTAGATTATTAATAAACTTGTTTTATTATATGATCAGGTGATTTCGTGTACTTCAAAGGTTTAAATTGAATCGAAGTGGGAGTAGAGAGTATGCTATATAGTAAGGAACACATAACTGATATTGTAGAGCAAGGATCGAAATTACTAGCTTAGTGAATTGAAATTACTTCAGGTCTGCTTCTTCTTCAACAATCATTTTATTTTGGCGCTAAAATGAATTATTATCTTGAATATTTTGGTAGTTAATTTTTTTTAATAAAGAAGAAATAACTTTTTTTAAATGTTTAATGAATGTAATTTTTAGGCTCCAGTCCTTTAGTGCTATAATTCCCCATTTCTTAAACATTATATTTATATGATTAATTATTAATTTGTAGGTACAGTGACTTTGGTGGTACTTTTGATGAATAATTTGATGTGGTTTAGACAGGATGGTTATGGTAGTATGGAAATGAAGCAACCGAGCACTCAAGCTAATATGTTTTTTCTAAAAGAAAAAGCGACAAAAAATTTGATGGAATGAGATGAACATTGAGGGTAGAATGAGATGAATATCGAAGTTCTCAAAATATTATAGGAAAAAGAGGGATAGGAAAGCTGATTGGCTGGAATTGCTTTTATTTTTTATTTTTTATTTTTTTTAGCACACCACATGTTTAACTATTTATCTGTATATCTAACTATTTATTTATATTGAGATATTTATTAAAGCTTTTTTATTTTATTTGGCTGGAGCTTTATTTTAGGTGATACATATTTGAGAAATATAGACAAAACAGATGTTATGTTGTTTAAAATTATAGTTTTAGTAGTTTTGCAATGCAAAATAAGATTGATATATTTTACATATTATATTAAAAAATTACGATAATTAAATAATTTTACATTAAGTATTCTTTCAAGTCATCATAATAGTAATATCTTTCTATAAGATATAATTTTAATTATTTAATAAAAAATTTAATATAGTACAGTGCAGCACCAAATATAATATAATTAATAATTAATACAGTAAAATGCATTACCAAATATTATATAACACTGACATAATACAGTGCTAATGAATTACAGCATAATGTAATGTACCTTGCATTAAATAATGTAAAATAATGTGATATAATGTGCCAAATGCACTCATATTGTTTTGGACAAACTTATTTATAGGTTTGCTTAAAAGTTAATAAAGTGCTGCTTAATTATATTTAGAGTCTCATATATATATATATATATATATATATATATATATGATAAAGGGTGCTTGAAGCACGAAATATGATCTTGTAAAAGTGAGGTGAAATAGTTGATATGGAATTTTGATTTGGATGTAGGAAGTCTATTTTAATTTTGTTAGGCTTAGATAAACTAGAAATGTTCATATTTAGGAGAGTTCATGTCAAATTTCCTAGAAATTCTTGATATCTTGAATACCAGTCTCTTTTAATTATTTACTCAAAAATTTTGAGCAAACAGGTATCTCTTAATATATTTTTTTACTTTTTTTAGCCAGCCAAATGAACATATCTTGTTTCTATCGATTTTAGTTTAATTTTACTTTCTCACGTTCTTGGGGATCGGGGCATGAATTCAACCCCATGTTCACATTTTCTTCTTCTAACTTTTGAAGCAACATGTCTCTTCTTGGATTGCTTTTTGATTGATACGAATCTATTATACTTATTGTTGTTTTGTGCTCTAAGAACATGCCATAAAATAATAATTTTTGACTTTAATAAAATTTATTTATTCATTATTTATTTATGAAAACATAAGGCCTCATTTATAAAGTACATAATATATGTTTTGGGTATGTGATACTTATACTAGAAGATATAAATTGCAAGTTCTTTATTACATGAATTTTTTTTTTATAGTCATTAATGAAACAAGCATTCTAATATGTAAGACTAACTTTTTTATTTCTAAAGTGAGTGATTTTATCTTGATCACTAAATTGGAGACTTCAAGTAGAATTATTAGCATGTATGTGAGATATGTAGATTGAATGGGCCCATAATGAATAATGATATGGATTAAAAATTATTGTTGATCATAAAATCACACAAGTTTATTGAGCTTAATCGACCTTAATCTTGAGCAGATGGGGTAATGAACTTTCTATCTTAGAGTTATGATTTCATGGATTGTAGGAACATATACTTACAAGATGGAATCTATTCAAATGATGTTTACCTAAGTTATTTATAATAGTTGATCATTTAAGTCTATGGTCAAAGCTTATTCAATAATTTTTTTTATTGAATAATAATATATATTGTAATTTATTTACAAATATAGATATATTAAAAGTTATCATTAGAATAAATAGTGATTTAAGGGTAAATATGTAATTGCAGAGGCAAAAATTTTCATTAGCGTAACTTTAATCATGCCCATCAAATATAGGTTCGATTAAGTGGTTATTATTACTGGCCTAATATTAGAGTTTTAAAATTGACCTTTTATTTACGACATGGGTCCATCCAGTGCAGCCTTGGGCTTTTAATGCAATAACTTGTGCTAACTTAGTAGTGTTGGTGTCTTGGAGCTAGAAGGGCTATGGTTTTTTAGTCCCTTTGTTACCTTAATTTTTAGTCAAATTTTGACTCTAATAAGTGCTTATATATAGGGGAGGAAATTAGAATAAAATATTCTTTGTGTGTAGAAATTTTCTCGGTAAAAGAAAAGAGAATGTTCTTGGGTTTCTATCTTTTACATAGAAATTATGGTTTACTACAGGCCCACACTTGTAAGGAAGGTAAGGATAGCAGCGAAGATTGTAACCATATTATGTAAATCCAAATAACGGCGGTAAAAATAATTATATTTATCTTATTTAAATCTTCAATAGGAAATTAAGGTATTTCTCTAACCTAATACATGCATACATAAATAAATAAAAAAAAGATTATCCTTCTGCTGGTTCTATTAAATAAAAAATTTATTTTTCTAAGCCTAATTTACTAACAAACTACCATTAATCTAAAGAGGCTAAACCATGAAGGAACATTTGGCAGCCATTAAAAAGAGGCATAGTGATGTCATTCGGGACAATGAATTCTTAATGACCGAGTAAGAGCCAATGAGCCACTGTATGCCGAGCTTTAGAGCCCGAAAGACACCAACTTAGAGGAGCAGAACGCCGAGATCGAAGAATCGGAGCAAGCTGCCCTGAAAGCCTAAGGGCATGTTAAGAAGGTAATTGCAAAAATCATCTGGAAAGCCGAAAATGGAATGATTTTAATTAGATTAGTCATTATCGTATTTGATGAGAAGCATAACCAATCACCATGTGTCACTGGATCATTGGCTGACGTCTTACATCCCAACCAATGATCAGGTGGCGACGTAGCATGGCTTGCTCCTGGTGACGTAATTATTTAATTTTGGTTTTTGTCTATTATTGTAGATATAAATAAATAGGGATAAAATTGTAATCATTTGTAAGGGATAAGGATTTTCTAGGGTGCCAATAGTATCAATCTTAAAAAATAAGCGCCATAAGCCACTAGGCTTTACTAAGCCTAGTAAAGCCTAGTGGTTAGAACCACGATGAGTCTCCACAATGAGCCCCCACAACACATTATAGGGGTTAGTTTCCTTCCTCATTTGAGTAAAGACATTCCTCTCCTTTTAAAAATGTGAGTGGAGTAGACATCTTTCAAATATTATAGAGAGTTAAAATTTAGGTTGTGCTATATCAGATTTATGTAAATATCGATATACTAATATTATTAAATATGAGTTATAATCTAAATATTAGTTTCATGTAATTAAAAAAATAATGATAATAATAATAGGTGCTATAAAATCATCTCATTAAATATGAGTTGTAATATAAGTATTAGCCTCATATAATTAAAATAATAATAATAGGTGCCATAAAATCATATAAGCCTTGGACTAGACATTGGGCCCAATTTTGATTTTCTAACCGTAACAATTGGTAAGGCACATCTTACCCTTGGTTGTCATTATTTTATTGTATTTAATAAATAAATTCTACAACAATTAAAATAAAATAAAAATAGTAGAAATAATAAAAATAACAACAATAATAACAAAATTTGTGACAATAGTAGTAATAAAACAAAAGTTTAAAAAGCATTAATAAATTAATTATAAATGTAGCACCAAGTAATGATACATATCTTAAATTTTTTATCCCAAAAAATTATACCAAATATTATTAATTCTTTGATATAAATTTCTAAAGAGAGTTTTTGGCTTGAACATTATTAAAATAATTATATATGTAACCATTTCCTTCATAGCACCTCTGCTTGTACCTTAGCACTCTCTAAAATAAGTTAAGGGGAGATGTCTAATTTCCTCTTATTAAAATCAATATATATCATTTACTCCCACTATTTTCATGATACTAAAAAACTCTCATATCACTCTAATTTTATAGTATTATTCTTATTTTCAAATGCACTTTATTCATATTGATATATAAACGAAATGAATCATATAAATTGAAATTAAAGTAAAAAATACTTAAATACTTAAAGTAAGAAACAAAAGTTTTGATGTGAATAAAAATTTAGTAATAAGATATTTTACTTGTACCTTTTATTATTTTTTAAACATCTTTTCTCATAATAACCATTGTTTTATATATCAATCCATATTTTAACGAAGTGAGGGTACCACTAATAAGAACAACAAAAAATATATCCATGTACTACAGACCAAAAATATATATATATATATACAGTCTCCAATGTATTTGAAGTATTTGTTTTCATATATTTTAGTGAGTTCTCTCACTTTATTAAACTGAGAATATCTTTATTTGAAAATGACTATGACTTATATATTTCAAAATACATATTCATTGTATACCTCTCAATAATGATACTCTATATAAGAATAATTTCTATAGAATCATAAAAAAAAATTGTCCTAATTTATGCCAATTATAAATGAAAGGAAAAATTTTGGCCTACCTCTTCGTGAAGTGACAATTTTCAAATTATCTCCAAATTATCTTCCTTACTACTAAAAAGATTAAGTTACCTCCAAAACTCGTTATCTTTAATCATTGACTGCTGTTGACTCATAAAGTACGAAAATACCCCTACCCTAACAGAGCATTCTCTTAACGACATTGTGAGGCTAAAAAAAAGGTTGATGTATGACTAGTCATTGGAAAATGAAAAAAGTAGTTGATGTATGATTAGTCATTAAAAAATAAATTTAAAAAATTATTGAAATAACTTAATGGACTTAAATAAATTAATAGTTTTCTTAAATTAGATATGATAGTTAAACAAATTATAAGACATGCCATCATATGTAAATCACGACAATACCATTAAGATCAAATTTCAAAATTAAAAGCTATACCTTCTCATCCTTACTCCTTCGTTTTTACCTTTTATTTATTTTTTTAATCCTTACTCCATCTTTTTCTTCAATTTTTTCTTTTCTTTCATGCACAGGACTCTAGTAGCATTTTTTTTTCTTTCCTTTCATTTTTCTAATCCTTACTCCTTTCATTTGTTAGGTGAAACTCCACTAATATTTTTCTTTTGTTCTTTGATTTTTCATTTTTTATATCTATATTTTCTTTAAATACCTTTAAAAAATGAAAAAAGAATAATGATGATAATAATAAAAATATGAAAAAGGTAAAATATTATTTTTTTTTCCATTTGTAGCTTTTGATTAATTTCTATATTTATTTGTAAAATAAATTTTTTAAATATGAAAAGATAAAATTTAATCCATTCAAAAAAATTAGTCATATAGGCACAAAATAAAAGATTTTAAAGTATTAGGGAGCATACTATAAGAATTTGAAATATTTATGTGTGTTTTGAAAAATCTAAAAATATTTGAACCCATGAAAATTAGTCTATCTAGGTTTGACCTTTTTCTATTAATTGACTAATAAAAAATGTACAAATGTTAGTTTATCCTTTTAACTATTAAAAATAACATAGAGATAACGAGTTTTGGGAAAACTTGATGTTTTCAATAGTAAATGGGAGATTTAAAGATTGTCATTTCACGAGGAGGTAAGCTAAATTTTTTCTTAAATAAAAATAAACTCTATATTATAATAAGTTATAATTTTTCTGCATATCATATTAAGTAATATGCCTCCACATAGTAATTCTATCTGTATATTACAAAAATGGAAAAGAAAATATGGTAAGTTACATTAAAGGTTTATTAAGATTAAATAAAAATATTTTCCTACAGTTGTTTAGAACAATTATTTTTCTTTACAGTTGTTACTAATTATTATATAACATTTATAAAATTTATGTTAAGAGAAAAGTATTAAAGAGAATGCAAATATTTTCTTATTCCCAACACTAAATAGATATATGTCCTAATTTTTAAAATTATGTCTTTCTTTTATCAATTATTATACCTTGGATTTGACAAGCTCTACTACTTAATTATTAATTTAGTAAATATATACTTCTATATCACTAACGATAACTAAATCTAAATAAAAATTTACATAACTGCACATTTTTTTAGTGCTACTCTTATTAATATTATTTCTGTCAATATCATATGAACGTTTTGCTTGCTGCCACATTTGCCACAGTGTCAATAGATAATAAAAGTAAATTGGGCCATGTTTTGAGCCTGGTCTACTTGAGCTTCGGTCCAATAAGCATGAATGTGGGTGATATTTTATCCCCACCGAAGCAAATATCAAAATAAAAGAAATTATTGACTGCATTTGATTAGAATTAATCTATCTGCTAAATCATGCAACATCATTAAAGGATCAAATGATAAATAGTAAATGCAAGAGCGAGGATAAGAGGGAGATATTATTACTAGCACCCTTATATTTAATATTTTAATAAAGGAGAGGTAGGCTTATAAAATTCTTAGAACGAGAATTCTCACGTGATGGTGTTGATAGTTAAATAAATAAAAATATAAAAATAATTAATTATGAACCATAAAAGATTAATAATGGACAGATCTTAAAAGTTCTTAAGAGTTAAACGATTATATGAAAAAGACAATAATTCAAACTCTTAACATAACAAGGCTTAACGAAAATCATTAATCAATTTATTCACTAAACAAACAGCTGTTTTTAACAGCAATCAAAATAACTGAATATCTTGCAACAAACTCAATTTCTGAAAGCTCTACTGTGCTGACAGTTTTTCAATTGCTTTACTACTAATAAAAGCCTTATTTCACTCCAAAATAATAATAATAATAATAAAGCTGGTGAAAATAATACAGAGAAACTCTCTTTCCATTTATCTTCCTTTAGTTTCGACGTCCTTCACAAAAGTGTTTGAGGCACTTGATCAAAGCATTTACAGTATTAATACCTACATGCATTATTCAATAATAAATAAATCAATTATGACAGATATTTATGCATTAAAATAAAAATTGAACACGAGTTAAATGTGTGGTTAAATACATCAATTATGACAAATATTTACCTATGTTGTAGTCTTGGTCATATTGGCCCAAAATGAAATTTAGCCGTTTTAATACATCCCCTTAATTAACAGAGTTAATTTTTGTCCGACTTAAGTTTCTTGTGCTTTCATTCTGACTCTATAGAATCAGAAGGGCAATGATATTCAAATATAAAATTTGACAGAACGTTGACAGAAACAATAGTAAACCAATGCCAGCCAGTTTACTTATTTAATTGAAAAATAGGGTAAACTAACACTTATACATTACCATTTCTATCAGTGCTCTTATCAGTGTTGTGTCTTCTTAATATTTTCCCGAATCAAAATCTTATGTAGCTCTGCCCAGTAATGGGTATAAAGAATTAGAGGGAGAGCGAAAAGTACCTGAAAAATAAGCACCATCTACATATCCTAAATATGTAGAATTAGTATGCTCCCCTGCGAAGTAAATTCTGCCAAATGGTTGCTGTAAATCATGATAGCTATGATGAGTATAACCATTGGGCCAATTTGAGTAGCTCCCCTTGTACAACCTATTGGACCACCATTTTGGAATAAGCATTGTGTCTGGCTCCGGAATTTGTTTTCCATTACCAAACATTTTCTTAAGGACCTGCATAATCTCAGCCTTTGTCTTTTTGTCTGATTGTTGCTCTATCCTCCTTGATTCTTCATCTGTTACCGTCACAAATATCATGTTTTCTCCTGGCAGTTCATTCTCCAAATGCTACATTCATATAATTCATTCAACTTTTTATTATGTATCATTAATTATTAAAATTTTAGAGTGTATTAAGAGCAAATAATGAAAGCAACAAAATGAGTGTAAGTTCCTCAAGGACTCTTGGGCAAGGTGATTACTATATGCTAGTCTCTACATTTTAAAAAATTGACCAAACTTGTTACATGAAAAGAATAAATAATAATTAAGTAGATTTTACGTGAAATAGATATACAATAGAATATTTTTGGTAACGATTTAACAGACATGAATGTTCTAATTGCTTAATTGATGCAAACATTAGAGACTAAATAAGTATTTACCAGTAATTACCTGCCAAATTGTAAAATAACCACGGCTTTCATGGGCATAAAGGAAGAACTCAGTTCCAGGGCCCGTTGGCCAGAATTTGTATGGGAATTTCATAAATATCTTCGTATAAATTGCCATGTCGAAGTTGTTGATTGCCAGTTTTTTCCATAGCTAATAATTCATTGCCAAAACAAATTAACTAACTCGTTAACCAATTTTATAAATTAATAAATTAGAACACGTTGCACATCTAGCTACATGATCATGTATATATATGTAATAAAAAAAAGAAAGAGCAGCATGCATGGGCTTACCGGCAAACGTGGGACGAATTCGATGAGATCACTTTGAAGTACTCCAACGCTGACGGTAACAATGACATAGTTTGCATGATATACAGAGCCGTCTTCTGTTGTAATTGTTACTTTATTCTTTGACTGATAGATCTTTCTCACTGTCTGTAAATTGTTATATATTCAGTCATTTCCTTACTCTCTCTCTCTCTCTATATATATATATATGATTTGATCATGTTTGGATGCTCATTTTTATAAAATTTGAATTTACAATATGATCAGTTTTCACTGGTGTCAAGTACATATTAATAAGGGAGAGGCATTCCCTATGAATTTTTGTGCAAATTTGGGATTTCACAATGCACAAAAGTTTTTTAGAACATTGTGAAATGATTTACAGCAGTATGAAAGACTTGCATACCACTATAAAGTTCTGAATCTACACGAAAATTCGCATAGATATCTGCACTTGAGAAGGAACCCTGTAACTTATTAAAATAAAGAATAAGCTAAAATACATTATATTGGGGTGCGTGTTATATTTGTCTTTTCGTTTATCCCTTTTTTTAAGAGATCTCTTATTAACTAAAACACACACACTTAAAAATGATCTAGTGAGTATCAATTCGTATTATATGATGAGTATTAGGATATGGGCATAATTCTTTGACTTACCATACTGGGATGGAGCTAGCACTAAAATTTTGAAGGGACCTACATTCTATAGAAATAAATTTTTAGGGGTTAAAGTTAAAAAAATGTATTTAAGTATTGAGTTACATTGCTAAAGTATTAAACTTGGAGGGGCCAAACTATATATAATAATAAAACTCTATTTTAAAAGTTAAAATTATAAATATGACATATACATTTATGTAAATAGCGTTTAAATTATTTATGTAAATGGAGTTTAACCTATCGATCACTGGCAGTGTCATGTGATTTGTCTCTTACCATAAGCTAAGCACGGTTACCTACTGAGTCATTTATATACTATAAGATATGAAAATAGAGTCCTGCACCTTCTTTAGCTTGAGTCTGGGATCCGTAATCGTATTGTTATTATGAGAAAGAAACTGGTTGGCAATGTAATGAACAACAGTTTCGAAGCCTCTAGGATCAGCAACAAAGTAAGAATCTTCCCCAAAATCCTCCATGAGCTGCCGAGGAAATGTATTCTTCAAACTTGAAATTCTAGTTGGCTCTGCCTCTTCAAAATCATTATAAAAGTAATCAACAGCCATGTCAAGTGGACCCTTGGGAACCCTGCACCAATATTCAATTCTTTCAATACTCCTTCATTCATTCTGGTTTTAATTTCCCTATGATAAAAGTCAAATTAAGCAATAAATAGGAGCGTTGTAATGGAATTAAAAGGACTAATTAATGGGGCATTATCCACTCATCCATTTACTGATTAGTTTCATCCCTGTACAAGGAGTTTGCAAATTTTTTTCTAGAATGATTTCCCCAAGATCTGAGCTTCTAATCAAAATTCACCTGAATATATGATTAGCAATTATTATAGATAAGAATAATGCAATGTAAACATAGTAAATTTTGTTTTTCAATACTAAGTTGAGTTTTGTGATATTGTGAAAATTGATAGTTCTTAGATAAATAAAGATATATAATTCAATTTTAATTATACAGTCAGTTTAGTGCTGGAAAGCAAAGGCGAATTCAAATACGCACACACCCCATATTAAAGTCAGGGATAAGCTAAAAGATAAAATACACATATTCTATTACAGTGCATTTTATTCTGTAGTATATTGAACTTTTTTTTTAATCTTTTAAACTTATTTTTAACTTTAATATATTTAGGGATAAAGTGCGGACGCCCTTTTTTTTTTTATGCGAACACATCCTTAAATCATACAGTTTAAAAGAATTAATTTTTAATATTATTTAATCGCACGACTTCATAATTCATTAAAAAATATGCCAAATAAATCCTATGGCTTACTGTTTGAAAAGGCGTTGTGATCCCAAAACTGAGATGTCATCGTCCCTTCCTTTTTCAGAAGATAAGATTTTTGATAGGTTTGTGCCAAATTCCTGTCTCGCATCTGCAACTTTAAAAGCAGATTCAACAACATGCTTCTCGTACAATCCACCCCTACGCACAAAGAGAGACTCATTGAGAATTTAAGCCGGTCACTGATCAAGGACTATCTAATGCAAATGGATAACTTATGTCTTTTAGTTAATTATAAGTAAAATGGTCCTGTATGATAAAATCCTTATTTTATTTTCTTAGTTCTTTATTTAGGGTGGTGATATTTGCCCCCACCTTTTATCTAAAACCACTCCACTTATTAAAATTTTTATAATTACAATATTATCCTTAGATAGAATTACCAAACTAAGTGAATAAATAATTATCAGTTAAACTGTTATCTATTATTAATTTATTACTGAGAAGTTAAATTTATTATATTGTATAAACTTAGGAACTTTTATGTTCTTAAACTCTTTCCTTACTGCTCTCCAAAAAAAAAAAATAAATATTGCAATGATGGAGGAAGACGAAATGCGTAGAGAAGAACTTGAAAAAGAAAAAGTATTGATGGAGGAAGAAGATATGGAATGGGAAGATTTTGAAAATGTTGGATATGTTTGCTCGCTGAAGTTAAAATTCAAAAGTTTTACTTTTCATTACTTTGGTGTTGATTTGAATTGACTTTTACTTTTAAATTAGCAAGTTGGACTTGAATGTGAGTACGTCCTGGGAGTGGAAAGATATGGGAGTTGATATTATTTCACTGTAAGAAAAAATCAATTTGTTTTTAATATATTTGCACACCAAATTTAGAGGTTTTGATGATTTTTTTTTAAATTAGAACAAATAAAAATGTAAAAAAAGAAAAGAAAAGATTATAAATATTAAACAGGGGCATTTTTGGTAATTATGGGGTGCATTTATAAAATAAATTGTATCTTAAAATTTTCTTATGGGTGGGTTAATGGTTTTATGTAAAATTCGGTTTTATGTATTTTAAAATTTTTGGTAATTATGGGGTGGAAATATCACCGCCCTTTCGTTTATTGTGAAACTAAGCTTTTCGACCTTTACATCATGTATTTATTCAAATTAAATTAATTTTAATTACATAATTCAAACAGTAATCGACAATAAATTCAAATAAACGAACTATGATCTTAACATTTTTAATTTTTTTGGGTTAAAAAAAGTCTTTTTGAACATATTTCTAATTAAATTAATTTTAGAAGTAAAAAAATTAATAAATTTAAAAATATTTAAAAATATTTTAAATATTTATGACATTGTAATAATTCATTCGGAAAGCAACAAACTTTTTAATAAACTTAATACCGGTAATTTAACAATTGACAAAATTATATTGAAATTTATTAAACTTAAATAAATAGTTAACTCTTTTATTTAGTATTTACAATTAATAAAGATTTGAGGAATAAATGCTACACTTTACAAGAAATTTCATCTAAAGTAATGTGACAATCATCCATTAGGAGGAGAGATTGAAAAATAATCATAAGTTATGATAAAATTATCCATTAGTTTAAGGACACATTACTTAGAAAAAAATCTTTATGAAATTATTTGAAAACTATATAGTACTATATTGTTAGTATTTCAAGGTTTTTCTAAAATTTATACTAGGTTTTGCAAAAATTTTGTATAAGATAATTAAGCTAGGTTTAATGATTGTATCAGCTGCAAACGGCTTAAAAAAATTCAATGGTGAAATCAAACAAGAGGGTATGGCTTCTCAAAAAAAAAAAAACAAGAGGGTATGGGGTATTAAGGCCCTACAAGAATGATGGGGGTGTCATCGTGTCAGCCACTTTCTTCTCTTTGACTCGTGAAACTCGAAAAGATATCACGGGCCGCGCAAACAAATATATCAACAGTGAAGCTGGCTTTGCTTTTGAAGCAGTGTTGATTTAGATTGTAGTTTATCCTGTAGAAATTCTTAATTTATTGTAATTTTTGTTCTGTTAATTAATGATTGTCGTTAAGTAGAAGTTGATTTTTAATAACATCATTAATGTAATATTTATATAGTATTAATTAGTGAGTTACAACCATCCAACATCATTTAATATGTTCATAAAAAATTAATAGCTATATCCAACCAAACAAAAGAAAAAAATAATAATACTAATAATAAAATAAAAAAGCAAAACAAAAAAAGTGAGGACTTGAGTGTGTGCATATATATAAATATAAGATCATATTTTTACCCTTGTTTGTAGATATTTGAAGAGAGGTTTCCATAGTCTGAGTACAGTGTTCTGAGCTTGATTTTCTTAGCAATTTCATGTGCAGGACTAGACTTTGGACCTCCACTAAAAAGCCAGTTGGCACCCATTTCCACCGTGTTTCCATCAACCTGGCCTTTGTGAATCCTGCCACCAATCCTGGAGTCTGCTTCCAATATTATGTAATCTTTGTATCCAGCTTCTTCAAGAGTCTTTGCTGCCATAATTCCTGTAAAAATAAATAAATAAAATAAAATAAAACATAACATGAAATTAAAAAGGTACTATATTAAGCCATAAATGCATGTATATACGCGAATCATATTTTTCGTAATCTTCTTAGATGATCACCTGACATTCCCGCACCGATGATGATTATCGAATCCGACGTTGGCGGTGACCGGGAACCTGTGGCTAAGAAAAAATGAAACACTAGAGCAAACACCACAACAGAGCATGAAACCTTCATTTTTATTTATTTTTATTTTTTTCCAAAGAATTTTGATGCGAGATGGTGTGAGTTGAGTTGATGATGTAGTTGGCTTTATAATGTAGCTCCAAGCAGTCGTCCAGTTAGCAAAATTATATTAATCCAACACATTTATCACGGCATTTTGTACTCATTAATGGTGGGGTCAATTTTTTTATTTTTATTTTTCTGTATTTTGATTAGCCTTTTCTTGTTTGTCCAATGATGGCGTCCACGTTTTGACAAGATGAATCCGATAAACATGTGTTTTTACATTGATATTAGGAAATCCAGCCTTTAATCAATTATAAAAGGTTGGTGAAAATAAGGATATTATTATTAAACTGAATTTTGAATTTTTTTCATTAGTCGTCATCAATTTAGTGAGGTACAGAGCAACTAATAATTATTTGTTTGCTTTTAGTATTATTTTATTATCTGTTGATGGTTTTCACCTGCAATAGCTGAAGTTGGTACACAGGTCTACTTTCTAACTTCAGCTCGAGTCTTTAAGAATTGTTCTATATATTATAGTTAAGTCTGATGATACAATTTAAAAGTATTTAATTTACTTCTAAATATAAAAATATTTAGTTATATTATAGTTTGGTGGATCCGAAGTCGATCCACAAAGAAATAATTTAATTAATTTATTTAAGTTTATCTAAAAATATTAAAAATAAAAATTAAATATATGTAATTTAATTTGAAAAAACTATGAAATTTAATTAGTGAGGATTATGATCCACTCTTAGTAATAAATATAATTTAATAAATTATTTTTATTTTTATTTTATTGCCTAAAAGATTAATTGTATAAATTATAATTATTTTTCCACTAATTTTATTACGGATTAAGTACTTAATGTTCCAAAACTTAAATTGTCTACAATAAGTTAAAATACTATTTTACCGTACTTTTTACTAAGATATTAGAATTCATTGTGCCAAACTCACATGTTTGTCTACAATAAACCAAAATTTTAAAATATAAAATATAGAAAAATTAAATAGAAAATAATTTAATTTATATAATTAAAAATAAATTTTGATTAAATTATATTTTTTTATTAAGAGTTTCACCATCCTCTAACTATTAGTATTTAGCTAAACATAATTGAAATAAAGGGAATTGTTAAAATAAAAATAATAATAAAAAAGTATTTGAAAATTGAATATAAAACTAATTTTATTTATTGAAAATATATTACCAAGAGAGATGAGAAGAAGAATTTGAGGGGAAAGAAGAGAAAAAAAGGTGTGGAAAGGTGTGTTTCCTTTCTCTCCATTTATACTAATATATGGTTAATCCACACTACATAAATAAATAAAGTTAATTACATCTTAACCATATATTTGTCCCACTAACAAAACATAAACCTAATTTAATCCATTCATGCACATCCAACACATTCCACTAATAATTACAATACCTAACATAGTAAAAACTTATAATTTTATAATTATCACATTTACCGTAGTAAAAACGTATAAATTTACAACAAAAGTGGTGGTTCCTCCTCGACAATGACCTAATTTCTTGAATTTTCATAATCTAAATTTGACATCCGTACATTTGTTTAGAGCTTCAAATTGCGTGAAATTATTATTTTTACCTAATAAACACACAAAAATACACAAAATCAAATATTTAGAAAAATAATTAAAAATTCATAATATGTTACAAATGTAAATTATATTATAAGCACAAGATAACATTTTTACTCCTTACAATACATACAATTTTTAACACTAATCACATGTACTTATAATTATATGATGATTTATGTTATTCTTAACTCGAGTAATACATGTTATTAATTTTTAAAAAAGATAAATATTATTGTAACATTATAAGCCAAATCATTATTAAATATACCCCAAGCATCGCCATGCAAAGAGAAGAGAATAGAAAGATGGCTTTTAATAATAGCCAGTTTAACTATGCCTTTAACTATGCCATCAAACCTACACTTGGATAAAGAGTGAAATCTCCTGTTATTTCACAAAGCAATCAAAACTTCCACGATGTTTTAAAACACATCTAAACTCTCATGAATTTCAATTTTTTTATTAATCTTATAATTTTACCCTTGATGATTATTTGATATTGGGAATATAAATACCTTTAATTCATTAAATAATTTTAATCATAATTAATTAAAAAATTGAGGGAAAAAATAAGGGAATTGTTATATTCATATATAAAAATACTATTTTTCTGGAGAATAATAAGTTGAGGGTATATATTTATATATACATATTAATTTTGCATTTAATCTTTCAGTTAATTATGGTTAAAAAATTATTCAATTAATTAATTAAGTAAAGGTTTTAATAATCCCAACATCAAATAACTACCAAAGATAAAATGGTAAGTTTAGTAAAAAATTGACACCCTGAAAAGTTTGGATGTATTTTAAAATATCAAAAACTTTTGATTAATTTTATTAAATAACAGAGAAAGTACGCTCTTTTTCTCTTATTTTCCTGAAAAACACCTCTGCATGGAAAATCTACACTAACCAGATGTGTGAATTATAAAATGCTTATGCTTCCAAATGGTAAGGCTAAAACCGCGAACCAATATGCAAATTAAAAAAAGAAAAAAAATTATTAGACAAGAATTATTGCTCACCAAAGTTTTTAAAATGAAAAGATCGCTTACAATGTGCAACGAGTTTAATCTATTTTATGTATTCGATGATTGCATTTGCCTTATTTTATTGATATCTAGTATATATATATTTTAAATTTTATATGTAATATAACCAAAGTCAATATATACTACAAATGTTTAATCCAGACCATCTCAGAAATCAATAAAAATATTCAGTTAAGACGAGGAGGTGCCGACCAACCCAACTATGTTAACAATATTTTCATAGACTTAATATTAATCTATAGTATTAATAGATTTAAACGTTTGAATTATAATAACATATTTAAAAAAAATTGAATAAATATGTTATTTGTTTTGCTTTTAAAATAAAAATGTTTTGAAAACAATTACTTCCGTACAAATTCTTAGTGTAAAATAAAAGATATGAAGACAACTAGAATTTGATTAATTTGCTCACCCTTCACTATAAATCTTAAATCCCCATATAAGTAGAGTTCAAGCCATAGATTTGTTATTTATCACATGAGAAATTTTACCCACTCAACTAGTTGGCATTAGGGATGGCCATGAGCCCCACCCACTCCAGCTTTTTCATTACAAAACCAACAGTATAAAAAATTTAAATTATCAAACTCACCCACAACTTACACAGTATTTTTATTTTTCAAAAAAGCCCTCCATTGTAGGTTTTAACAATTATCAGACCCCCAATTCACAACAGATTTTTTTTGCAAGTTTTGTCACCTAAAATCACAAACACTAAAAAATACTTTTAATAATAAATAAAACTTAAATTATATAATTCAAACTATAAATTTATAACAATAGTCTAAAAAGTCCATATATAATACTCAATTCTAGATTTTATCAATATAAATAAGAAATTAAAATTTCAACATAAAAAAAAAAACACAAAATATATTTATCTAACACAAAATATTTTTGTTGTAGGCATAGTATCATCTCTAATATTGATATCTTGCTTCATCTTTTAATCCATATACAAGTATTATTAACAATATTAACAAGTAAATCTTATGCAACCACCGTTAATAATTAATTAAACAAGAAAAAAAACAATTTTATAAGCAATCACTAGATTCAAGTCAAAGCAAAACAAACAAAATCAATCAAATTAAAATAAAACATCAGTAATATTAAGCTTAAAAATAATACATTTTCTACTTATTAAAAGCTTATTATATCTATATTTATGTATATGTAGTGAGATAGATTAGGTTTAAGAATTAGGAATTTTAACTTACATATATTTATTATTAAACTTTTAATGTAATTTTCATGATTAAAATTAAAAATATAAATAATTAAAATAACGAATGTGAGTTGGCCGATATCTGCACTGGTATCCACCTCTTAATACCAAACTCAACCACAACCCACAACTAATTTAAATTTGAAATGCCAAAACCTCTGTAACATGCAAAATTACCCTTAGCAGGCGGAATTTTACAGATGAGTTTTCGTGTTGGCTGATAATTTTGGCATCCCTAGTTGACATCAACTTAAAAAAAAAATTGTATATCTACTAATGGTAAAGGATTTGTGGCCCTCAAATTACACTATTTTTTAACTCTTTAAATGAATAGTCTATCAAGAGTTAGGATTAAAGGGATTTAATAACCTAGATTCCTATTAATATTTAATAAATGTCTTTTATGTTCGTTGCTTTCTAATTATTTAATTATTTAATAACCTAGATTCCTGAAAACCTTTATGGTACTCTTTATTTCCGATCTAAAAAACTTTATTAATCTTTTTTTTTCGCATGAAATTTTGTTGGGAGTTGATGCAGCTGGCTTTATAATCTAGCTTTGCTCTAACCTCTTCAGTAGTCCCCAAGAAGGAAAATACTATTTTATTCAACGACTTTTAAAACAAGCTTAATTTGTTCACTTATTTATTTATGCTTTATAAATTGCCCTTTGAACTCTTGAATTTTTGTCCAGTGTTATGATGATGGAGTCCACACGCAGAAAGGACGGAGCCAAAGAAACAAGTGACCTTCACCGGTTTCAGAAAATCTGCCTTTAATAAATTATATACAAGTAGTAGGTGAAAATTCAGACTTCAATTATTAATTTCTACTGGTCATAACGTACAGCTACATATAATAAATGGATCCCCTATTTTACATGTAACCGCATGATGTATCCTCACACACATAAACAGTGCATAAGACCCATATACAAATTGTTCATGCGTGAGACCTCACACACATAAACAGTGCATAAGACCCATATATAAATTGTTCATGCGTGAGAATTTATCTTATATGTAATGTAAGATAGGAATTGCCATAATAGATTAGTAATGCGTGAATTCCAAAAATTCTGTTGGCATAATCATAAAAGAATCGGGGCTGAAAGCATGAATACTTTTCGCAGGAAGTTTTAAAATGTCAATAATTAAGTATGTTCTAATGCTAATGCATTTGTTTTATTCTTCATGTTTGCGGTAGATGCAAAGCACCAACAGACATAGATTTAATAAATCCGATGTGGAGAATACACAATCCAAATTGCTGAATTAAAAAGATATAAGAAAAGAAGGAACTGTTGCATCAACAAATTAATTTTTAAAAGTACATCACATAGATTTTGGACTAGATTGCCAAAAGGTTTGGGTTAGAGTAACAATGATCGGGAAAACTCCTTTATATTGTACAACATTTGATTTTCATGTTCTCGATGATGCAATTGGAAGCACTATTACTTGACTAAAGAATCATGCAGCCTTAAACTAAATGGTTTGTTGAAGTATTGAATGTTGTGGACTTGATGTCTACAATTTAGATTTGAATATTTAATTTTGATATTTGTATGGACATATGCAGTAATTTTTGGGATCTTTATGTTCGTATGGATATTCAATTTTGAAATTTGGATATCCCATTTTGATAAATTGTATGAAATTCAATTTTAATATTTGAAGGAACAAATGAATATTAGTTTTCTGCAAGACAGTTTTCACAGTATTTACCTAATGTTATTTTGTTTTTACATTTTTTAGACCTATTACGTTTGCAGCATCGTTCCAAGCAACGTTGGACAAAATGTTGCAAATACTTGGTGCAGCGTTGGTCCAATGCTGCAGAAAGTGAACTTTCTTATAGCGAATGAATTATTATTGACTAGCAACATTGCTCACCAAACTTTTTAAAATAAAAAAAAATCGCTTAAAATGCGCAACATGTTTCATCTGTTTTATGTATTCGATGATTGCATTTCATCTGTTTTATGTATTCGATGATTGCATTTACATTCTTTTATTGATATATTAATAGATTTTTAAAAAAAACTCTATATATAATACAACTAAAACAAACATATATATGTTTTTAAAAATAAAAATGTTTTAAAATAAAAATGCTATTTATTTTATTTTTCAAATAAAAATGTTTTGAAAAATATAATTTCCATACAAATTTTAAGAGTAGAATGAAATACAAAAAGATAACAAGAATTTGATCAATTTGTTCACCTAAACCCTAAACCCTATATATATATATATATAAATGTATATGGTATTTTCTACCATTATTATTATTTTATTTTATGGCAACTGGATTCTAGATTTTTTTTTCTATCCATATAAGTAGATCTCAAATCACATACCTCTTTTTTGTAATGGGAGAGATTGTTGGCATTCCCTAAAGAGAAATGCTAAGTAACGAGAGGGACGAGAGAATACGAGAAAGCAGGCAAAAGTTCTGTTTCCTCGTCCTCTCGCCACTTAAAACATTAAAAAAGTAAAAAGAAAATTGAATAAAGAAATAAGGAAATCTTATCCCCTCACTTTCCTCTCTTCCTCACGCTACTTTACTCTCTCACGCACGCTAATCTCTCACGCAAATCACCATTACCTCCTCACAGGTTCCGGCTTCCCTCTCCAGCCAGCGGTGCTTCTCATGGGTTCCGGCTTCCCTCTCCAGCTAGCGGTGCTTCCCACGCTTTTCGGCTTCCCTCTCCAGCCAGCGGTGCTTCTCACAGGTTCCGGCGAGGACAACCAGCCAGCAGTGCTTCTCACGGGTTCCTTCCGGCTTCTCACGGGTTCTGGCTTCCCTCTCCAGCCAGCGGTGCTTCCTAATCGCTCCGGCTTTCCTCTCCAGCCAGCGATGCTTCTCACGGGTTCCGGCTTCCCTCTCCAGCCAGTGGTGCTTCTCACTCGTTTCGCTTCTCTCTCTCTAGCCAGCCTTTCACGGCAAGCAGCACTATTTACTCCTCTCTCTCGGCTGTCTCAGCAAAATTAAAAGGTACATTTTTTTATCTTCCATTATTTGTATGTTGAATATACACGGATTGTAAGTTTGGGCAAAATTAGCAGTTTGCTTGGTGTTTCTTGGCATTATAGGGAGATTAATTGCGTTTCCGTTTTTGCTCTATTCAGCCAGTGTTTCTTGATCTCCCATTTTTTGTAAGAAATGGTTCTGTATGTTTCTTGATATCCCATTTTTTGATCTTTCGGCTTCCCATTATAGTGTTTCAGTTTGTAAGAAATTAGTATACAAAATTGTTTTGGAATGTAATGGGAAGTTCGAATCGATTAATTGCATGGTTGCTGTAATTTTTGGTCTGTTTCGTAACGCATTTGATTAATTGAATGATTGCTGTAATTTTTGGTTTGTTTTTAACAATCGATTAATTGCATGGTTGCTGTAATTTTTGGTCTGTTCTGTAATGCATTCGATTAATTGCATGCTTGCTGTAATTTTTGCTCTGTTTTTAACTTCCAGGATTGTATACCTGTTGTTTTTGTATATTTGGCAGTTTAAGTAGTTTATGAATGTCGATGTCATCTAGTACAAATGAAACTCGAAATTCATTGCAAATATGTAACGAATGTGGTGAACAAATGGAGTTGTTTACGTCACGTACTACAAAGAATCCAAATCGCAAATTTTGGAAATGTAGAGGATGTAAGAACTTTGAATGGGCAGAAGACCGTAAATGTAGTGAAGAGAAAATTGATTTGTTAGTGGCGGAAGTTAAAAAGTTGGCATTGGAGATTGAATGCTTGTCTGTTAAGTTTCAATTATGTGAAGCGCAGAGGCGAAGAAGACAAACACCATGTTATGATTTGATTAGAATACTTGTAATTATTTTACTATGTTTTATATTCAAGAATTTTTTTTAAGTTCTTTTAATTTGTACTATGAATTGAAAAAACTTGTAACTTGGTTATAAAAGTTCTAATTTGGTGATACATTCATAATGTAACAACATTGTTCTTTGCTTTAAATCCTGAGTTGAATGTTGTGGCTCCAAGGATGCTATTGACTATGCTAAGAAGCATAACGTGTCTGTTAACATGTAAATGTTCTTTTTATTGATTTTGATGATAACAAACCTTAATATCTTTTGATCAATTTATTGGAGTTTTATAATATCAAATATTTTCTTAAAAGCCAGAATTTTTCTATAAGTGTTTATAAGTTTTTGGATAAACTGGAACATTTCTGTAAAAATATGCATTTCTGGGAATAATCGGTGAACCGTTTATTTTAACGGTTAACCGATAAAATGCAGAAGAGGTTTATTTTCTAAAGCATTAACCGATTGCATAAAAAGTTAGCTACTGGAAGTAAACGGCTAACCTTTTGTTTTTAACGGCTAACTGTTTATTTTAAAGACTAAACGGTAAAATTCAGAAAATGTTTATTTCTTAAGCTTTAACCGATTAGCAAAACAAACATGTTAAAGGTAAACGACGAACCGTTTATTTTAATAGTTAACCGATAATATTCAGAGAGGATTTTTGTGCTAATCTCTTACCGTTTAAAGCAAACCGGTTAAGCTTGTTGTTTTAAAGGGTGCTGGAAATAACCGGTGAAACCGTTAACTAATAACGGCTAACCGATAATTTCCAGAGAGACATACATTGTTAATCTTTAACCGTTTAGTGAGAACGGTTAGTTGAAATGTGTTGTGCATGTTTCTGGAATTTACCGGTGAACCGTTAATGGATAAACGGCTAACCGATAATTTCCAGTATGATATTCTTTACTAATCCTTAACCGTTAGTGAGAACGGTTAGAAGAATTGAAATAAAACAAAATTCATAACATAAACCACAACAACTCAATCATTTTCAAAATTCACATATGACATTGCATGCACAAATAGATAACCAAAAATAAAGTACTTGTGTGAAACAAAAAATTTACAGAACATTAACTGCTAATATTGTCACTTGATAAACACACAAACTTATGGAAACACCCAAGATAATAAAAGTGCCAGCAACTTAGCTTATCACATTGCTTAAATTCCAGAAGCTTAAATTCCAACGAGACCCACCAAAATAACAAGCTTAAATTCCAGCAACTTAGCTTATTACATAGCTTAAATTCCAGAACATTAAATTCCAACGAGACCCACCAAAATAACAAGCTTAAATTCCAGCAACTTAGCTTATTACATAAATTAAAATTTCAGAACATTAAATTCCAACGAGACCCACCAAAATAACAAGCTTAAATTCCAGCAACTTAGCTTATTACATAGCTTAAAATTTTAGAACATTAAATTCCAACGAGACCCACCAAAATAACAAGCTTAAATTTCACAATACGTGCCAGATCTTTCACATAACAGAAGATTAAAAGAAAAAGAACAAGCTAAAAAAAGTCACCGCCGCTCACTTAATGTTTGCCGAGACAGCCGAGAGAGAGGGGAAATAATGCTGCTTGCCGTGTAAGGCTGGCTGGAGAGGGAAGAGGCCGTGATCAGTTGTTGGTTGCTGGTCGAAGAGGGAGGAGGCCGTGAGCAGTTGCTGGTTGCTGGCCGGAGAGGGAGAAGGCCGTGAACAGTTGCTCTGGCTGGAGAGGGAGGCTGGTGATTTGCGTGATTTGCGTGAGAGAGGAAAGGAATGTGAAAGCCTGCGTGAGAGAGAGAGGAAAGTGAAAGCGAAAGTGAAAATTGCTGGTTGCTAGTTGCTAGAGAAGGAGGCCGTGAACAGTTGCTTTGGCTGGAGAGGGAGGCTGGTGATTTGCGTGAGAGAGGAAAGGAATGTGAAAGCCCGTGTGAGAGAGAGAGGAAAGTGAAAGCGAAAGTGAAAGTTGCTGGTTGCTGGAGAGGGAGGCCGTGAACAGTTGCTCTGGCTGGAGAGGGAGGTTGGTGATGGATTTGCACGATTTACGTGAGGGAGGAAAGGAGTGTGAAAGCCTGCGTGGGAGAGAGAGGAAAGTGAAAGCTTGCTAGATTTCACGCGCCATTCCTTTATTCAATTTTTTTTTTACTTTTTTAATGTTTTAAGTGGCGAGAGGAACGAGAGGCGAAACGGCAGCAACTCTTGCCGTTTCTCTCGTGGTTCTCTCGTCCCTCTCGCTATCTAGCAGCACTCTTCCCTAAACTTTGTTTGTTAAATATGTTGAGGTGGAAGCTGTGACTGGGAAAAAAAATGAAAGAACGTGGCAAATACCACAATTGTTCATGGAAAGGTGGTAGGACTAATAACTCATTTTCTGCCAAACAGCATAACAGTGGCTTTATTGTTGGACTACAAGTGAATTCTGTCTTAAGACTCATTAGAATTTAATATAAAAAAATAGACCTTATATAAAATATCTTAAACTATAGTAAAATTAATTAATATATACTAATTTAGAATATTAAAGGGTTGTATTCAATTGAATATAATTTATGTTATAATAATATATTATCTTATTTATATTATTTGAGATATTATTATTTATTTAATGTTTATAATTTGTAAAGGTATAAATATAAAAATACTTGTTTTTATTTTTTAAAATTAAAAAATAACTTAATTTTTATTTTTACTGATTCAGATAAAAAAATAAAAAAATTATTCAACCTTACTCAAAATTCAGATCAATTCAAATATGATCAAATTAAAAAAAAAAAGCCACTTAAGACTTTTTTTTTATTACATGAGACTATTGTTCAAGAGTAAAACTCATATTACATGAGATTACAACTGATATTTATAAATCAGATTATTACTGGGACTAATTTACATCAATTTTTATAAGGCACACTCAAATTTTTATCATCTTTGATATTCAAAGAGCGTTTACTCCACTCGCATTTAAGAAAAATACTATTTTTACTTAAATTGAAAAAAGAAATTAAATCTTTACAATATATTGTGAGGGTTAAAAAAATTGTGAGGTGATGAGTTTTAGTACTAGGCTAAAGCCCAGTGACTTTAAGACTTATTATTTGCCAAACATAATAAAATAATAATCCCATGGTGTATATAGTATTATTAAGATTCAAAAAATTTTAAGGTAATGAGTTCTCGCTATTAAGCAAAAGTCCAGAGGCTTCACTTAAGACTTATTATCTGTCAAACGTAATGTAGTAGCAGTCCCATCCTGTATATACTTTTCTCGGGACTGAATCACTGAAACCTTTATTACTCCCATTTTCCAAGAAATTTTGATGTGTATTGATGTGGGAGTTGGTTCTTGACTGTAGCTTAGCTATAGCCGCTTTAGGAGTCGCCCAGACAGGAAATACTATTTTATTCAACAACTTTTATAAAGAGCTTAATTTGTTCATTTTTAAAATGTTTTTTTTTCCTGATTTACAATTGCGCTTTATAATTTGCCTTTTTCAATTTTGAATTTTTGTCCAGCGATGGAGTCGACATTTCGAATGGATGGAGCCGAAGAAGCACGTGATCCTCATTATTATTAGAAAATCTGCCTTTATTAAATTGTAGACAGGCTGGAGAAAATTCTGTCATCAATTATTAATTTCTTCTATTACATTGAAACGATTTTTGGAATTTTTTATACTAACGGTCAAAATGAACAGCAACATTTAATAATTGGTAATGTGTGCGGATTCCAAGAGTTCTCTTGGCAAAAACATAAAAGAATCGGCCCCAAAGCGTGAATCTTTTTGTAAAAAATAAAAAAAATAAAAAGTAGGTAGGAGGACGCTTACGAAACCCTTTTTTTAAAAATAATTTTAATTTTTTTTTTCCGAATGTGATCCAAATTTTATTTTTTAAACATCATAGATATTAGATAAAGTAATGAATGATTGAGTTTATTTTTCATGTTGATATTTGAACACACTTGGCATTAATTTAGAGTCTTAATAAGTTAAGTTGTACTTTCTACCTCACTCAAAAATAAGATATTTATAGGGTGCATTTGATATTATTTTTTAAATTGTATTTTTGAATTTACTTTATAAAATAAGAATGATTAGTTTTTGGTGAATTTGTTAGTTTTTGGTGAATTTGAAAATGTATTTGGTTGATTGTTTTAAAATAGTATATAAAAATGAAAATATTAAAAATACATTATGTTGTTTATCTGAAAATTTAGTGATAAGGAAAAAATGATAAAATAATTTAAGAAAGTCTTTTTTAATATCTAAATATTTTAAATGGTCTATTATTATTATTATAGATGTCAACTTTAACAAACAACATAAATAACTAAAATAGTTATAAAAGGGCATAATTTATAATATAGATTTTATATCATTTAAAATATTATTTAATTATATTGTTGGATGATTTATACACATAAATTATAAATGAAATATAATCATAGTAATTTGATATTCGTTAAAACACTAATTATTATTATCAGTAAAGAATTAAAATAATATGACGTACTATTTTTCATAATTTATTATCATATTATAAAAAGAAAAGGTTAAATTATAACATGAATAAATAATATAATATTAACAAAGTGAGTGGATTGTGGGATCCGTGCAGCATTATTCACAAACAAAGCGTTAAAGTTGCAGCTTGAGTGGGCCCTAAAAAAAAAAACAAATTCAGAAAACATTAAAAAGTTACTTTTTACTTTTATAAAGTGAAAAACAAGATGATATCATTTTCGTTGGAAAATAGAAATTGGTTCTATTTAGTCCTAACCAATCGCATTGTTATTTTGTGTTTTTGTAAAATGAAAAATGACAAATGTTAAATGGTACCAAACGCATAATTTTTTTTTAATAAAATCAATAAATACCATTTACCTCTCTATAATTTTCATAACAGCTAATAAAACCTTTGAAACAAAAAACTTAAAAGAAAAGAAAGGTAAATAGGCCATTTTTTTGATAATTTAACCTAGAGATACAAAATATATATTTATTACAAGAAACACATTTAAATAATAACAAAAAATATAAGAAAAATATCATATTAGTAATTTTTTATTCACTCCAAAATGTACATTTTCTTATTTTTATTGCTAGAAATTTTTATTTTAATCTTTATTAATATGATTTATTTAATTTATAATAAATTTGAATAAAGTGCATTAAAAAACAAGAGTAACACGTTAAAATTATGTTGTCAGAAAGTTATTAGTTATTATAAAAAATGTAAGGAGGTAAGTAATATATATTGATTTTAGTAGAATAAATTGACAATCTTCCTAAAAAATAAAACAAAAAGTTAAATGTCTATCTAATTCATGGCATTTTTACTTAATATCTAAATAAAACGCTATTTTTAAAAAAAATTTCAAACAGAAATGTTTTGAAAACTATATTACTTTTGTATTAGCGCCCTAAATTTGAGGCATTAAAAAAAATAATAAGCATACTATAAAAATAGAAAGTAAAATCCTTCACTCAAAAGCTTCAATGTTTTTGTAGAGACAATAGAGGATTTCTTCAAAATCTTTAATGCATAATTTACAATTTGTATTTAGACTAGTCTATTTCGACATTAGATTTGTCTTAATCTTTGAGTGTATTTTCGCAACTGTTCTTTGTTGTAATTGTAGGAGTATTAATAATTTAAGAGTAAAGAATGATAATTAATATCTCAGTAATTATCTTATTATAAATATCAATAGTAATTTAATATGAGTTGTAATCATGTAATCCAAAAAAAAAAATGAAAGAGCGAGGAATGGTTATTAACGTCCGTGTTCATATTCTTTTTATCAGAAAGTGAGAAATAAGTTTTGCGAATTGGGTTTGCTTTGTGGTTCATTTACAAAAGCAAGAAAAAATTTTTTGGGTCTGTTTTAGATTTCGGAGTTTTTTTAATTTAACTTTCAATCTTTATCAATCATGTTGGGCCCCAAACCTTTTGCCATCTGCCACTACACAACTAGAGAAAGGGGAAAAAATAGAAATTGAAAGACGTCGATAAATTTAGGGAATGATAAGAAGTAGAAAAATATAAATAGAATTAAGCAAAAGATATAAAAGAATAGTAGAAATTACAGACTACAACAGATTGCAGTATCCAATCATTATATCCAAATTTGGCCCGTAACTGTATCCAAATTACAGATTCACAGATTATATAACCGATTAACTTTATTTAATGGTTAATAATATAAATGATCATTTATTTCCTATATTTTAGATTAATTGTTTTTTTAGTTTTTATATTTTAAAAAATACTTTAAAATATTTCTGTTGTGAAATATATTACACTCATTCCTTTATTTTTTCTTATTTAACATACTTAGAATGTCACATATTTAATAACAAGTGTATTTTGAGATTTTTTTTTTTAAATATAAGGACTGCTCAAACACTTAACTCCAAATATAAAGATTAAATAAATGTTTATACAATAGAGTGCCAACAAAATTCATCAAATACCTCAAGTTATGAATTTCATCATCACGATAATAGTGGTTTAAAAGAAAAACAAAAGCGATAGTTGTAAAAAGGTAAGGATCTCAAATTTGATAAGTATATTTTAGAGAAGAGAATTTAATGATGTCGTCTCAAATTTTTTGTTCATCGAGAAGCCATTAAAAAAAATTGAAATAAGTTTTAAATGGGACATCATAAAAAAGAGAATTTACGTTTGTGGCTATATTACTAAATGATGTCCCATTATTACTTATTTATGGCTTACTAAAGACATCATTTAGAGTTTGTGAAATAAGTATAAAATTTAAGAGTTTGTGAAATAAGTAATAATATAGATGTCCATCTATATTACTAAAGACATCATTTAAAGTTTGTGAAATAAGTATAAAATTTTCGTTTGTTCATCTCAAACGTAATTAGAGTTTGTAAGGTACAGTTTTACTAAATGGGACATCATTTAGTAATTTCATAAGTATATTTGAGATGATATAGAGAAGCCATTAATGTTGCGTTTACTAAACTGGAATCGGAATGGGCTGGAATCGGAATGGACAGGAATGGGAATGAGCTGGTATCGGAATAAGGAATGAGAATCAAATTAAGTTGTTTACTTAAACTGTAGGAATTACTAAATGGATAGGAATGGATAGGAATCGGAATCGGAATGAGCTGGATTGTAACAAATTACTAAAAAGTACTTAATGGATTATTGTCATAATTATTATTATTAACTAATATATTAATTAATTGTAAAATTTTATTAATTAATTATTATAATTATATTAACAATTATTATAAAAATATATTAACTAATAATATTAATATTAATTAATTAATTATAATAATATATTAATTATTGTGATTATTCATTCAAAAATTATAATTATTAATAATTAGTGTTAAAAATGTATTAATATATTAATTAGTATTAATAATTATGTTACTTAATTAATAATAATATATGAATTAATTATAATAATATATTAATTAATTAATTAAAATAACAATGTATTAATTATTATGATTATTTAATCGAGAACTATAATTATTAATATATTATTGTTAATAATATATTATTATATTATTTAATAGTAATAATTATATTAATTAATTATAATATATATATATTAATAATTATTATAATAATATATTAATTAATTAATTAAAATAATAATATATTAATTATTGTGATTATTTACTTGAGAACTATAATTATTAATATAATGTTGTTAAATAATATATTATTATATTATTTAATAGTAATAATTATATTAATTAATTATAATATATATATTAATTATAATAATTATATTAATAATTATTATAATAATATATAAATAAATAAATTAAAATAATAATGTATTAATTATTGTGATTATTTAATCGAGAACTATAGTTATTAATTATATTATTTAATAGTAATAATTATATAAATAAAATATAATAAAAGAATTAATTATAATAATTATATTAATAATTATTATAATAATATATTAATTAATTAATTAAAATAATAATATATTAATTATTGTGATTATTTACTTGAGAACTATAATTATTAATATATTGTTGTTAAATAATATTATTACATTATTTAATAGTAATAATTAAAGTATTTAATTAATTAGAATATATGAATTAATTATAATTATTATATTAGTAATTATTATAATATATTAATTAATTATAATAACAATAACAATAAATTAATTATTATGATTATTTATTCAAAAATTATAATTATTAATAATTATTGTTAATAATATGTTAATATATTAATTAAAAGTAATAATTATATTAATTAATTAATAATATATGAATTAATTATAATAATTATTATAATAATATATTAATTAATTAATTAAAATAATAATGTATTAATTATTGTAATAATATTAATAATATATTAATTATTATGATTATTTATTCAAGAACTATAATTATTAATAATTATAGTTAATAATATATTAATTAATCATAATAATTAATTAATTATAACTTAGGACAAAATGGGTATTTTTTATTTTGGGGGAGGGCAAAATGGGTAGTTCAAGGAATGGGAACTTGATTCCCACCTCCCCCCATGGGAATCAAGTTAAATTAAATTCCCAAATATATGTGGGTCCCGCCATTCCGATTCCGATTCCCCTCTTATTTTTGCGAAGTAAACGCGTCAATCATTCCGATTCCCCAATCCGGTAAGTAAACGCACCATAAATTCTCAAATTTAATGGAACACACGACTCATACTGTTATGAATTTATTAAAATAAATGTGGATGTTCATAACATACATCCCTTAGCCTCCCACTATCTCCCATTAGCAACCTTTAGTTTCCTTATAACTCCCACTATCTCACAAGGAATTATGATCCATAATTCTTCATTAATTTTATGGGGTGATTATGTAACTATAAAAGGAGAACTCATCTCTTTATTTTGTACACACAATTGGAATGAATAAAATCACTCTATAATGCATTGCTCTCTTATTTTATTCTTTGTCTTGTGTTGCTGGCTAATAGCTTTTCTAACACGTTATCAGCACGAGTCTCTAGTCACAAGAGATCAATTTAAAAATATGGTAATATCTCTTATTTGATCTTACTCATAGAAGTATGAGGTGAACCATCTTGATTTTGTCTAAAATCTTACATTTGTTTATGCATTTTGATAATTTACAATAATGAATCAATTAATTCATGCTTTTATCATAGTTACTTATATTGTTTTTGTTTGATATTTTTTATTCTAATATTCAATTGCTATTATATATTTTACATTTTTGGAATTAAAAAAAATTCATCCTGAAGTATGAATCTTATAATATACAATGAAAGAAAATTGAGAATGCATCTTTAAAAGATTGCACTACACATAATGAATATTTTCTTTCAAAATATATTCCTGAAGAATATTATGAAGTTATTCACTAGTATTTTGTTCGCGAAGGATACACTATATAACTGTAGAGTTTACATGTCCTTGAAGGATTGATTACACAATATTATGAGTTCATGTGTAAATCATATAAGACTATATATAAATTTCCTTCTCTATGTCTCCCAGAAGGAGTTAAAAAATAAATATATAAGTAAAGCGTAATTGTGTTTTTTTTGAAAAAATTTTAAGGAAAAAATATGACAATAAAAAGTTTTTGAGTAATCAATTGTTCGTTTTCGATTTTAACAACTTTATGACTTTGTTGGCTCATTGTTATGTTTTCAATTTCTTAGACTTTTAGTGATAGATATTTGCATGCTTATTTTATATTAGATAATTTTCAACAATAGTTTGATATGATAAAACATAGGAATGGGTTGTGAATGACATATATATGTACTTGAACTTTTAAATTGGTCCCTATATTTTCATTGAATTCTTGATGAATGATTTTTTTAATTATTATCTTGAATTACTAAAGTCTAATTAATATTTATATGTTTGAGATCACGAATAGTACTAAAATATTTTTATGGAAGAAATCAATTCCTGAAGAATTCTAAAAGATTATGATTTTCCGTTATGATCATCTCCCTGAAGAAGCTAAAAATTCATATATATGCTTGAAGATAATTTCAAAAGCTCGATTGATTCTCTCATTCAAAATTATGTGGAGAGAAAAATCTGAAAGAAAACATATTAGAGGACATGATTTTATACCGTACATATGCTCCTGCAGTAGCAAAATTAAGAGTGCAAATATAAATTAACATATGTTTTCTTTTATTAAAACAAAAAAATATGAATTTTTGATTAAAAAGAAAATCATCACTACAGATCTTATTATAAGAGATTAACATGTGAATATTATACCACCAGAAGTGGTTTGAAATTGAATCAATATCGATGATGAACCAGAAGTTCAAATCCATAATATTCATAAATTTAGCGCAGTAAATTTGCTACGGAAGCTTAATAATTTTGTGAAACTTTTCCTATGATTAAGAGGAGCAAAGTGATTTACACTTGGTGAATAATGAAGATGGATTTTTGGTGGATAGTGCAATAATGCACACAATTCTACAAAATAAAAAATATTTCCACAATTCAAAATTAGCTAAGGCTAATATTACTATAATATCTAGTTCTGTTAATCTAATTGAAGGCTCCGGAAGAGCTAATATCATGTTACCAAATGGTACAAAATTACAAATAAATGATGCTTTATACTCAAGCAGATCCAGCAGAAATCTGCTTAGTTTCAAGGATATTCGTCAAAATGGATACCACATTGAAATATCTAGTGAAGGTAATTCTGAATTTCTTTGCATTACTTCAAATATTTCATACCGGAAGCATGTATTGGAAAAACTACCTTCTCTTTCTTTTGGGTTGTATTATACAAATATAAGAACAATAGAGATAAATTTTACAATGAACCAGAAGTTCTCTAATTCAAAGATTTTTAAACTTTGGCATAATCGACTTGGGCATCCTAGATCAATCATGATGCGTCGTATTATAAAAAATTCACATGGACATCAATTAAAGAACCAGAAGATTCTTTTGCCACCTAAAAGTCCATGTGCTGCTTGTTCTCAAGGCAAATTAATAATTTTGCCATCCCCAATGAAAGTAAGTCTTGAATCTCCTAAATTTTTAAAAAGAGTCCACGGAGATATATGTGGCCCTATACATCCAAGTTGTGGACCGCTTTAAAATTTCTTGGTCTTAATAGATGCATCAACTAGATGATCACATATCTCTCAACTTTCTAGTCGTGGTGTTGCATTTGCTAGATTTCTTACTCAAATCATTAGATTAAGAGCACAATTTCCTGATTTTCCTATTAAAAAAGTTAGACTTGATAATGCTGGTAAATTTACATCTAAATCTTTTAATGATTATTGTATGTCTATTGGAATTGATATTGAGCATTCTGTTGCACACACTCATACACAAAATGGTTTAACTGAATCTTTGATTAAGCGTTTACAATTAATTGCACGGCCGTTAATTCTTATATCAAATTTGCCTTTTTCATGTTGAGGACATGCAATATTACATGCTGCATCATTAATTCACATTCGACCAAGTTCTTATCATACATATTCACCTTCACAACTTGTTTTTGGCCAACAGCCAAATATTTCTCATTTGAAAATTTTTGGATGTGTTGTTTATGTCCTAATTACTTCCTCGCAAAGAAATAAAATGGGTTTGCAACGAAGACTTGGAATTTATGTTGGTTTTGATTCCCCTTCAATAATTAGGTATCTTGAACCTTTAACTGAAGATCTTTTTACTGCACGATTTGCAGATTGCCTTTTTGATGAAAATATTTTCCCGTCGTTAGGGGGAGAAAAGACAAAAGTAAATGAACGACGTGAAATTACATGGCATGCATCATCATTATCTTATCTCGATCCTTATACAAATCAAAGTGAACTTGAAGTTCAAAGGATCATTCATTTAATTTGCAGAATATTGCAAATCAAATTCCTGATGCATTTACTGATTCAAGAAAAATAACAGAATTATATATTCCAGCTAAAAATGCCCCAGCACGTGTTGAGATCCCTGAAGGACAACACAATAAAATTAATGAAAGTAAAGCACGTTTAAAACGTGGAAGACCAATTGGCTCAAAAGACAAAATTCCCTAGAAGAGGAAAACATAAGAAAAGTTACAAAATGAAATTAGCACTCCTGAAGAGTCATTGCCTGCTAATCAAATAACAGAGATTGATCAATCAAATAGTATTCATCCCATTGACCCAGAAGAAGAAAATTTGCCAACAACTGAGAAACTATCAATTTCTCCTGAAGAGAAACAAAATAATGAAATTATGATTGGTTTTGTTGGTATAGAAAAATATTAGGATCGAAATGAAATAATTATGGATGATATTTTTTCATTCACTGTGGCTCTTAATATCATAAATGATGATGAGGATCTTGACCCAAAAACTATGGAAGAATGTCGACATAGAAAGGATTGGCCAAAGTGGAAAGATGATATTCAAACATAGCTAAATTCACTTGTGAAACGTAAAGTATTCGGACCAGTAGTCCTGACATCTGAAGATGTCAAACCTGTTGGTTATAAGTGGGTATTTGTTAGAAAACGAAATGAGAAAAATGAGATTGTGAGATATAAAGCAAGGTTAGTTGCACAAGATTTTTCTCAAAGACCTGGTATTGATTATGAGGAGACATATTCTCATGTTATGAATGCAATTACATTTCAATTTCTAGTTAGTCTCGTAGCCTCTGAAGGGCTTGATATGCGTCTTATGGATGTTGTGACTGCATATCTATATGGTTCTATTGATACATATATTTACATGAAAATCCCTGAAGGATTTAAAATGCAAGAAGCAAACAAATTAAAATCTCGTAGTTTATATTCTTTGAAACTATAACGATCCTTATATGGATTAAAACAATCTGGGCGTATGTGGTACAATCGCTTGAGCAACTATTTATCGACAGATGGATATGTAAATAATCCAATTAGCCCTCGTGATTTTATTAAAAAATCTGAAATTGGATTTGCAATAGTTGCAGTATATGTTGATGATTTAAATCTTATTGGAACTCCTGAAGAGCTTTCAAAAACAGCTTCTTGTTTGAAAAATGAATTTGAAATGAAAGATCTTTGAAAAACAAGATTCTATCTTGGCTTACAGATTGAGTTTTTGCCAACTGGAATACTCTTACATCAGTCAATATATACTAAAAAAGTTTTGAAGTGTTTTTATATGGATGAAGCCTATCCATTAAGTACTCCAATGGTGGTGCGATCACTTGATGTAGAGAAAGATCAATTTCGTCCTAAAGAAGATGGTGAAGAAATTCTTGGTCCTGAAGTACCATATTTAAGTGCAATTGGTGCACTTATGTATCTTGGAAATTGTACTCAACCTGATATTGCATTTTCAGTTAATTTATTAGGAAGATATAATTCTGCACCAACTCGTAGACATTGGAATGGTGTAAAGCATGTATTTCGCTATCTCCGTGGAACAATTGACATGGGATTATTTTATCCAAATGGATCAAAGTCACCACTAATTGGATATGCAGATGTTGGATATCTCTCATATCCACATAAAGCCCGTTCTCAAACGGGTTATTTATTTACCTCTGGTAATAGTGTTGTGTCATGGCAATCAATGAAACAAACAATGGTTGCAATATCTTCAAATCGTTCAGAAATACTTGCTATTCATGAAGCAAGCCGTGAGTGCATTTGGTTAAGATCAATAATACAACATATTCGAGAAACATGTGGATTGTCATCAATTAAGAATAACCCCACAATATTATATGAGGATAATGCAGCATGCATTAGCCAAATTAAAGGTGGTTATATAAAAGGTGATAGGACCAAGCATATTTCACCTAAATTCTTTTATACACATGAACTTCAAAAGAATGGTGATATAGATATTCAGCAAATACGCTTAAGTGATAATCTTGCTGATTTATTTATAAAATCCCTACCAACGGCGACATTTAAAAAGTTGGTATACAAAATTGGGATGCGTTAGCTCAAAGATTTTTCTCTAAATCTTGAAGAATCTATGCCAAGATGAGGGGGAGTATACCTATTGGGGAACATAACTTATTTTGGAGGAAATTTTATAAGTTGTACTCTTTTTCCTCACTAGGTTTTTATCCCATAGGGTTTTTCCTAGTAAGGTTTTAATGAGGCAACTCTATATCTCCAAAATTATCCAAAGCATCAATGAATAATGTACTCTTTTTCCTTTACTAATTTTTTCCCTAAGGGTTTTTTTTTAGTAAAGGTTTTAATGAGACATATTCTTTGTAATGAACATCTAAGGGGGAGTGTTATGAATTTATTAAAATAAATGTGGATGTTCATAACATACATCCCTTAGCCTCCCACTATCTCCCATTAGCAACCTTTAGTTTCCTTATAACTCCCACTATCTCACAAGGAATTATGATCCATAATTCTTCATTAATTTTATGGGGTGATTATGTAACTATAAAAGGAGAACTCATCTCTTTATTTTGTACACACAATTGGAATGAATAAAATCACTCTATAATGCATTGCTCTCTTATTTTATTCTTTGTCTTGTGTTGCTTCTTTATTTGTATTGCTGGCTAATAGCTTTTCTAACACATACAAATTTTTTGTATTATTACTTAAAGAGTAATAATATAGCCACAAACTTTTATACAAATTTATTTTGTACAAACTGATGTGCCATGATAAAATTAGTTGAATTAAATATTTTTTGGTCCACATGATCTATTTTTTATTATTTTATATTTTGATTCAACTAATGAATTAATACCAAATCAGTTTGTACAAGAGTTTGTGATTGTATCATTACTCCTTGTACAAACTTATCTTGTACAAATTGATTTGATATTAATTCATTGGTTGAATGAAAATATAAAATAATAAAAATAGATCATGTGGGCCAAAAGATATTTAATTCAACTAATTTTATCATGCCGCATCAGTTTATACAAAATAAACTTATACAAGAATTTGTGGTTATATTATTACTTTTGTACAAGAGTTTGTATCTGTATCATTATTCAGAATAAAATAGTATTTAATGTCTTTTTACACTTGGACGTAATTTAACTTACCTCTGTAGTACTCTTCAAGAACTACGATATATTATTAAAAAAAAAAAGAATCGGTTTCTTCACTCAATAACGTTTTGATTTTACAAGGTATAAAATACTCACAGGATATATCATAAAAGGAAAGATCAATTCAACCAACCAGCCGTTGTAAACAAATCGCCTTTAGATTTGTCTATTTGGTACCTTATTAAAGCTGAGACAAGATGTAATGGGAATCCTCTTGCTTTGGCAGTAAAATAATATTTGCTTCTAAAAATGAGTGGTCAACAAATTCCGAGAAACGACTTCATTTACAGCTATATATATATATATATATATATATGACCCATGTTAGCTTACATGATCATGTAAGCTACATCTCAAGAAATGACAAGTAAATCGACAATATTGTACCACCTGTAATTGGTATAACCGGTTTGATTGGTTGTAAACCGGTTACAAAAATAATAAATGCAGGTTTATTCCCTTCTAATAAACTCGGTGTCTGAGAAGGAGAGATTCAGAATATGCAGTTGAACCTCATCCATTTGGTGATCATTAACCCATTTGTCTACCACATACAGACCCTCTTAAGATAGTTTGTTGTCTAACACTCTCAAGACAGCATTCTTCTCCTGCACAGTTAAAAGGCGCCATATCCTGAGGCTATGAACTACTGCTGTCATCTCTTTTCTTTCGGGTATACTTTTTTCTTCTCTGTTTTGCTTAGCTTTCGGCTTTCGAATGCTACCGGATGCCCTCCTTGAACAAGTACCCGGCTCAATCTGAGGCATCGGTGTGTACCGCGAGAATAATCTTGTAACTGAAGCACTGGTTCGCTCGGCTCTCTTCAGCTTGTCAAACGCCATTTGACAATCAGGAGACCAAAACCTTTTCTGTTTCTGGTCTTTCTTTAAATTTGATTTCCAAACTGCTAGTCCCAACACCGCCTTCAAAGGAGTAGCTGAAACAGAGTGTTTCAAGATGGCACCATGGTTGGGTATAATGTTTTCCCTGATGGCCGTGATAGATGGGAAAAAATAAATCTTTATTTTTTAAGTTGATTTAATTAATGAGAGTGGAAACTGAAAGGGATGGAAATTGTTAATGGTAATGTCGGCGCATGGGCTTGTGTAGTATCTGGAAGATTTGATAATTTTTTTTTCTTTGATTTGTTTTCAATTTCTCAAACTCTCATTCTCTCTTCCCGCTTGCACAATTTTTATCTTTAGTTGTGCAATTAATTTCCATCCATCCTTTTTCATTAGTCTAATCCGACGAATCATATTTACCTAATGAAAGTAATTCGAAAGAAGTCAATAGACCTTACCTTATTCGAATATGCAGCGAAATAAACAGGTGTTGGATCACGTCACAGGTCGGAAAGAAATCACGAACGGAAATCTTCCTCAAGTCACAATATATTTGCTCTTTTCGGATTGTTCAACGATTTTTCTTCTCTTTCTAGTTTTTCCCACTCACACACACTACTCTATATTTTTTTCTTATTCGAAATGAATCGCATTCGTCACCTTTTTCAGCAGCAGTTTTATTGCTATATGTATTGTAGTTGGGAACGGTTGGGAAGTTGATTTGTATTCAACTTCCCTCTCCCAAACGTGCATGGTAACCACCAAGTGGTTACCATGCGTGGGTCGGGTCGGGTCAGCCCATCTTGGGCGCCCACCCGTCCAACATCTCTCACTCGCACATGATGGGACGACATCGAGACAGCAGAGCAGTGAACAAAGAAATAATGAACAATCACATATCTCCAATCATACAGACAAATATACCGTGTGACCATGAACATATCTAAAAAACCCATTCGGAGAGCCAAAAACATATCTCAATTGCTAACCCAGGCAAGAGATGTCTCAATTGCAATCATTTGCAAGAGAACTCAACATATATTCATTGTATCCCAGATTTAATTTACTTTAATACTCTAGCATACTAAATCCCCTCGGTATGCCAAAATTGCGCAATCTCGTTATGTATTCATAATTGTAATATCACAAAGATATTAATCAATTGGTCGACCAGTGAATCACATAAAAAGAAAAAAATTAAATCTTCCCATCACACTTATGTCTATCAATTCAGAATAGTTGCTTTCCTAATCATGTTTCATAGACCGAATTATGTCAAGGTCATAGATAACATGCTAAAGTAGCAGACACCAGTCTAAAATATCAGAAACATAGTTGATAGTCATAAGGATACCAGAATTGACTTATAGAAAGTCATATGGAACTTACACAATGAAGAAGAAAGGAAATTCTATCATTTTCCATTTTGGTCATCAAGCACGCGCAGTATGATACACGCGTTACAGTGAATCTTCCATTTCAGGGCGTATGTCTCATTTAATTCAATTCACTGTACAGATCTTAGTCCAGTCACTCTACTACAGCGCCTGACCTGAGTTTTTAAAATGAACGCTTTCTTTTAGCGTCAAAATAAAATCTCACATCTGGCTTCAATCAAGTCTCTATAATGGTGGGGTACATTATAGTCGGTCAACGAGAAAATATCGTATACGACCTCATCTTGACTCCAGTCAAGACGGTAAAATTTGTAGAATATTTCTTTATTCTTTGGCTCTTAGATAAAACACATTGTCTCATTATTCTACTTGTCTCATCTCAGCTTGCTCCCAGAGCAACTGAGGTGACCACTCGTGTAAGAAAGTCGGTCATTGACTTGATGACATACTCTTATATGTGTGTAATTATGCCTTTCTCAAACTAAATTAAAATAAGCGAGCTTAAAAATTCATTGCATTTTATAATAATTCATGTAATAAAAAGTTTACAAAATAAAATTATTTTATAATGCAAGATTACAATCTACGTAACCTCAACGATCTAGCATGAGAGGCGAATACATCCCTCATTACAGCTTTTGTAAGTGGATCAGCTATCATGCTATGCGTAGATATATATTGTATGGCTAATTCCTTCTTTGCCAAAATGTCTCTTATAAAATTGTATTTAGTCTCAATGTGTTTCGACTTGCTATGGTATTTGGCATCCTTAGAGAAAGAAATAGTAGCCTGACTGTCACAATAGATAGTTACTGGACTAGTAGCGCCAATATTAATTTCTAAGTCTTCCACAAATCTCTTAAGCCACACAGCTTCTTGCACTGCTGCAGAACATGCAATGTATTCCATCATCAATAAAAATAAATGTTTCTTGCTACTCCATGTAATTGCTCATCTGTTTAGCAAGAATGCATATCCTGAGGTCGATTTGCGCTCATCCAGATCGCCACCCCAGTCGGCATCTGAATATCCAACAATTCGCAAACCACCTCCTTGATAGCATAAAAAATAATCTGCAGTGCCTTTAGTAATTTACCTATTTCGAAACAGGGTCAAAAATTCGATTTCGAAATCCTCTCTTGATCGCACTCCAATGCTTTTGTCCAGGATTTAACTGGTATCTACTTACCAGTCCTACAACATAACTTATATCAGGCCTTGTACACATCATGGCATACATGAGACTTCCAATGGCATTTGCATAAGGAACTCTAGCCATTCTTTCCTTTTCTTGAGGAGTCTTGGGACACATATCGAGACTAAGAGATTGTCCTTTAGTTATTGGGGTATCCATTGGCTTACAATCAACCATATTGAATCTTTTAAGGATCTTCTTAATGTAAGGTTCTTGTGACAGAGCCAGAAGTTTTCTTTGAACGATCCCTAAAAATTTTGACTCCTAAGATATAAGCTGCTTCGCCCATATCTTTCATGTCAAAATTTGAGTATAGCCAATCTTTAACAGTTTTGACAAACTCTTTACTGTTCGCAGCTAACAGTATATCGTCCACATTCAAAGACAATATTGCAAAATCGTCTTTAGATCTCCTAACATACACACAATGGTCTTCCTCAACCATCCTAAAGCCATAAGAAACTATGGCTTGATGGAATTTAAGGTTTCATTGTCTAGAGGACTGTTTAAGGCCATAAATAGATCTTTTGAGCTTGCATACTTTGCGCTCTTGACCTTTAACAACAAAACCTTGTGGTTGTTCCATATAAATTTCTTCCTCTAGTTCTCCATTGAGAAATGCAGTTTTTACATCCATTTGATGTAACTCAAGGTCTAGATGTGCAACGATAGCCAAGATTAATCGTATAGAAGCAAATGTTACTACAGGAGAAAATGTCTCTTCATAGTCTACACCCTCCTGTTGGGTATAGCCTTTAGCGACTAATCTTGCTTTATATCTTTCGATTGTCCCATCTGCCTTACGCTTTATTCGGAGAACTCATTTGTTTCCGATAGCTTTAAGGTTAGGCGGGAGATCAACCAAGTCCCAGACCTGATTGATTTTCATAGACTCCATCTCTTCCTCCATTGCTTTCATTCATAAATCCTTGGCAGATGATGTGAGAGCCTCTTTATAAGTATTTGGCTCATCACCATCATGAGAAGCAATCATAAAAGCTTCTCCCTCAATCTCAAAACGACAACGAGGAATTGGCCTACGATTACTCTTTCGAGTTGATTTCCCAGTTGGAATCGAATTATCTGGTGTTTTACTCCCACTGATAGTGGTAATCCCTAAAGGATCAGTACTAACACCAACACTAACGTTAGAAGTAATAATCTCATTTGGATCTTCTAATTCATAGAATTGAAAATCCTTATCAACTTCTCCAACGCTAGGAAATTCATTTTCTAGAAAATTGACATCTCGTGATTCCAGTTCAGACACAGTTCCACTTGCTTGTTCACCAATGAACACATATCCTTTAGAGTGTTCTGAGTATCTAATAAAGATACACTTTTTACCCCTAGCTCCCAATTTTCCAAACTTATGAGTAGGGTTGTGAATATAAGCTGCAGACCCCCATGGCCGCAGATGAGATAAGTCAGGTTTTCTACCTGTCCACAACTCATATGGGGTGGAACTAACTGATTTTGAAGGAACTCGGTTAAGTACATAGGCTGCAGTTAATAAAGCATCTCCCCAATAGGATATTGGAAGGTTTGCTTGCGCCATCATTGACCTAACCATTTCCAATAAAGTTCTATTCCTTCTTTCCGCTACACCATTTTGTTGCGGAGTTCCAGGAATAGTCAGCTGTCTTTTTATCCCTTTCTCATTACAGAGTTCCTTGAACTGTTCCGAAAGGTATTCACGTCCTCGGTCAGTTCTTAGAGCTTTAACATTATTGTCTAGTTGATTCTCTACCATGTTCAAATATAATTTAAAGAAATCCAATGCTTCTGATTTATGAGAAATCAAGTAGACGTGACCAAAACGTGAATAATCATCAATAAATGTAATAAAATATGAAGCTCCATGTTTGGCCATTACATTCATTGGACCACAGATGTCAGAGTGGATTAACTACAATGGTTTTTCGGCTCTAATTCCCTTGCTAAATGGTTTTCTAGTTGTTTTTCCAGCTAGGCAATTTTCATATATGGGCAGTTCAATCTTTGTAAGTGGGCCCAACATGCCCTTTCTCGCAAGTCTATACATTCTTTCCTGCCCTATACGACCTAGTCTAGCATGCCATGTGATGGCATCTATTTCATTATTACTAGAAGAAGTAACATAAGAAAAAAAACTATTATCATAACTTGAACCATCAAGTATTGTATCTAATACAATAAAACCATTAATTAAATACCCAGTTCCTATAAGGACTGAATTTAAGAAAATTTCTAAACAAACACCATAAAAGGTTAAGTAATATCCTAATTCAAGAAGAACAGGGACAGAAATCAAGTTTCGTCGAATCTCCGGTGCATAAAGGACATCGTGTAACAAAAGAATACGTCCACCACGCAAAGTCAATTTGCATGTGCCTATTCCTTTTGCCTTAACTCTAGAGTTGTTGCCCACATATATCCATCTACGTCCCTAACTGATTCGACGATACTCCACAAATGCATTTCGATCACGAGCTATATGGTCATTGCTCACGAGTCTGGGGCAGATACATTAGGAGTGCAGAACTCGTAACTAAAGCATAATTTAACAAGGTGTAGTTGGGTCTCACCTTTTTCGGCTCAATGCACTCACGAGCGAAGTGACCCAGCTTGCTACAGTTGTAGCATCTCACCTTGGATTTGTCCATTTTCTTGCCAGCACGCTTACCCCTTGGGCGTTTTTTAGCATATTGCTTCTTCTGATCAGGATCAGATCCCTTATTCTTCTGGTTATATTTATAGCCCCTCTTACGCTTGAAGCCCGAAGCTTTGCGCGAGCTTGACTCGGCCATAAAAACACTATCAGAAAGCTTAGCTGCCTCAACGCGCTCTACTTCTAGCTCTAGGTGATGCTCAATATCTTTAAAAGTTCTGATATTCTCATCATGAGTCATATTCACCTTCATGTGTTCCCAGGTATCGGGCAGAGATCTTATTACTGCCTGGACTTGTTGTTCATCAGTCAAAACATGTCCGGCAGACTTAAGCTCACGAACCATGTTCGACATCTCCCTCAGATGCTGCCTCATAGTATGATTTGGGCGCTTCCGATAAGAGTCGAATTTGATCGTAAGCCTCCTGAGTTTAGTAGTCAAGATACCACCAAACTTGTCTTTCAAAGCGAGCTACATCTCTTGAGCAGTCTCATACTTCTCATATTCACACATGAGATCATCTTGCATACTGGTCAACAATGTTATGTGAGCATTGCTATTCTTCTTTTTCCAGGCCTGATAGGCCTCAAGATCCCTCCTGTGTTGAGCAGTATTGCCTTGCTCAGGCTCAGCTAGGGTGTTGTTAAGAGTTTCTAGAGTCTCTTGTTCTTAAAGGATATACTGAATTTTACGGTGCCAAATATCGTAATTGTCACTATTCAGTTTCTCACCCTTGTTCAGCTCAGCCACAATGTTTTTAGATGCAGAGGCCATCTAAACTTAATTCAACACAAAAACAATTCAAAATACAATCACTAAAAGCATAATTTATAATTACACACATACAATTAATTTTTCCGCAAACGTAAACAAAAAAAAAATGACGAACTAATATCGGTAATGGAATCAAAAGGTCGTCGAGGCTTCCAATCATCATCCAATTCCCTTTATTATATTTATCATTAATTCGATTTTAATGCGCAAAATTATTAATTCTAATTATGAATTTATCAAATTCAATTCAATTAAAACTCCCACTCAACGGAACAATTCATGAGATATGAGAAAAGAGTATGTAAAGTCAAGCAACAATTAATGTAGAATATCATTAATTAAGTCATAGCAACATATGGTTCAAGCAACAAAATTAAAACAAAAAAATATCATAGTCAACAAACAAATGAAATAACCTAACATGGTCAAACTAATACATGGAATCTTCTACATGTTCTTAAAATATTCTTTGTTGCTCGTGACTCTTTCATCCAACTTATACTTAAGTCTATCTCTATATAAAAATAATTGTTCCCTCTTGATGATTGTATTTATGGTTTTCTCATACCATAACTTCTGCCCTCTTCCAAGGCGACTAGCTTGTCTCCCACTTCGAAGGTTCGTGTGAATGCTAAGCACTGAGGTTCGCCTCATCTTTGAAACAAGACGGCGCTCCTCCATCAATTCCATTTCACACCTTAGCTCATAATAATAGTGTGAAGGTTTCTCAATCTCATTTAACATGCGAACCTTAAAGACAAGCGTGTTGTCATCATCAGGTAATGATTGAATGAGAAGCCATTCATAATAACCCCAATTCGTATACACCATAGGTATATTTGCGGACATTAAGCGGTTAAAAGCTCCATATAAATCTTTTATATCCATACCTATAGGACGATCAGGGTCCAGCTTATAATTCTCCATTTTCTCCATAAGTTCTTCATAAGACAGACTATTATTAATCTCAATTAGATCATTAGGTGAAACCCAAGCTCTAATTGTCATTAAACCCTCTTCCTCAGTCCACAATTTACTAACGGGAGGCATCTACGACAATAAAAAATATAAAAAAAATAAATTAGTGATTTTTAAAACAATGACTAAATACGAGATTAGATTTTAGCCAATTCAAAAAAATAAATATTTCAAGCTCCCACTAGAGCGAAACATTTATTAACATATAATGCTCATCCGTAAGACTATATATGTTTGATATATATATATAGTGACTTTCCTATCCTGTTTAAGAGAGAATAAGCCCTTTTATATCTCCCTCATAGTAGAAAACCTTAGGCTCCAAGAATTAAAACTAACGTTATTTGCTTTTCTTGTCATAGGGGCCCACCTTGTAAAATGACACAAGGCCCCTTAGACATAAGCATATTAAATGGAGCCTCAAAAAATTATGTTTTTGACCTAAATAGCTAGTTATCTTGCTTATTAATCCAGTAGTGGTGCAGTCAATTAAATGAGCTAACCTGGGGATCATTTGGGAACATACAATCGTGGCTACAACAATTAAGCATGTAATTAAACAAGTCTAATCATTTAATTCCAATTCTACTCCACTATAAGATTGGAACTGACCTCCATAATTGTATGTTCGAATAATAATTCATCTAAAGCTACATTGATTTCTTTACTGCTCAATCCTTTGTACCACATCATTAATTAAATTGATATCTCAACTGTCCAATCGATTTAATCACATCTTGTTCTTTGATACTTATTGATTTTCTCTAATAATCATTTTCAACATACTAAATATGTTGACACACTCTGGCCAGAGAATTCTATGATCAAGTGCCGAAAACCCATCAAGAGACGTGTCGTACAAATTCTATATTGTTAAACTATAACTCCAATACTTATAATTGCTCCCACCAAAATACCAGGTAATCTTGACCACAAGTGTGTGTCGTGCCCATTGGTAATTCAAATGGAATAACAATTACAATCATGAAATCATAATTAACTCAAGATTAAGATTACAGTAAAATCAATGTCTATGAGATTTAATAAGTCTGACAGTCATTTCAAAGTTAATTAAATCTCATGTGTGATCCAGCTCAATGTAGTCAAACTACATCAGTAAATTCATACATGATTAAGACAAATCATTTAATAAATTTACTACAGTCTAAACCTAAATAAAGTGCCCAACTTTATTTATCAACTGCGAACTTAATTTATTTAATCATAAGATAACTTGTATTTTATGTACATGATCACATGGTGATCACATAAATACATATAATATGATTAAATGGACTTTACTCAAACAATTATGTAATTAAGATATTTGAATAAAATACCTCATTAATTTTATTAATCAGAAAAATTATTTATTACAATTGAATAAAATACATATGCTTTAAAGAGCATATTTTCACAACAATAACAAAACATGAATTTTCAAGTTTAACTAGTTGACTTTCAAAATATCAGGTGGATGAATAAAAATCTTGAGAAAGTCATTAATTTGTCTATCATTATAGACAAATGCTCGCCATAGTATCTATGAAGTTCAAATCCAAACTCTCTTTTTTGATTCATATTTTCTACCTCATTAGACCTTATTTCTTATTTTAGCGTATTGACTTATCCCAATCTATTGTTTATATATATATATATATATATATATATATATATAAAGAGAGAGAAGAGAGAGAAGAGAGAGAGACACACACACACCCTGCCTTTTGTTTACAGGACATATTTTCTTTGCATATATAAGATTTACGTACATGACCCCAACGTAAACGGTGACGGTCTGTGTGTAGACACGCACGACGCATTGTGGACTGGGACATCCGGTGATTAAAACTAGAACAAGAAGTCGGTTAATTGGGAAACAACTCAGCGGACATAACAGTTGGAAACGAAATGCGTGGCAGACACATTGGCGCTCATTTGCAATAATTGGCTATAAAATTATTGAGTATTGCCGGGAACATAATAGCGCGCCAATAGCAAGAAAATCGTATGGGCTAGAAAATTTCCTTTAAAAAAAGTTACGGCAGAAAGAAGAGAAAAACTCTTTTAACACTTAATATTCATTCCTCCACTAAGAAGCTTCAACGTTTTTGTTAGTAGAGGATTTCTTCAAAATCTTGGATTGCGTGCTTTGCAACTTCATTTAGATTAGATTATTTCAACATTAGATTTATCTTAACCTTTGAGTGTTTTGTTATTTTTGCTAGGGATGGCAGAATCTTGTCATTTTCCCATCCCGTCCCCCATTTTCTTATTTTAATTTTAATTTTTTAAAATTATTAATGAATAAATAGTAAAATTTAAATTATAAAATATTAAATATTAGCATAGATAACAAATTTCAAAATATTTATATTATTAAACTTTGGGCCTACTTAACTAGTTATAATCTTAACTATCTATTCAGAACATTAAAAAAGCTAGACACGATCTTGTTGGCCCAAAATATTTTTAATTATTATATTCATTAAATATTTTAAACTTTTATCTAATAAAATAAAAGTTAAACAAGATCACAAAACCTAATTTCTAATTTTCTAAAGTAGTCAGTAGCTGCCTTAACTATATTTTTATTTAAATTTTTTATTTTAATATAATTAAGTTAAAATAAAAATAAAAAATATATCAGTTACTTGAGGATCGAAGACTCTCGAGAATCCTCTGTTATTATTCATAGAGGGGATGGAGATTCTCTCAAGCAATTCTGACGGGAACAGGGAGGGAATGGGGATATATGCAGAATATTGGGGATGGGTATGGAGATGTCGATCCCCTTCCCTACCCCCCCCCATTGCAATTTATATTCATTTGATCAGAATGTGAGAAATTAGTTTTGTGATTAATTTGCAAAAGCAAGTGTTGAGACAATAAATCTTTTGGTGAAAACCATCATCTATAACCCATGAATATTCATGTTGTATCACCTAGAATTAATAATAAAATTATATAGAAGCGTACATGAATCCGTAAGTGTGAATTTTTCTCTATAGTTGCCCTTCTAGATCTACACGTTCTCCTAGAGAATCCTTTAAGTTTTCTCAGGGCTCTCTCTCCGACGATGACATTTAAAAAGAATAGAAAGATACGTGTGAAATGGGACCATAATCACTTATATAGATAACTTTTTTCTTGTTATCGTTGGGTATTCTTAATTTTGCCCATCATAGAATTAGAATATAATTGGGTCTTTATACATTAAAGGTGTATAACTTATTAGGTATATTAAAGCCCATAATACTGAAAACCTTAATAGATCACTTTTAATTGAGCTTAACCTTATATGACAGTCCACAATATATAATTATTTACATATAAGGCCAATGTTAGATTAATGATCCAATAATATTGGATTAAAAAATCCAACAATCTCATACCTGGGCTATATGTTTTATAATTATACTTTGTAAAATAACCGTATGAGCTCAACCTTACTGTCATTACCAAAATATATCTATAACCAATCCGGTCCATCAATCATGCCAATATAGGATCAAAGTGGCTTTTGTTACAACTATCGTAACTCGGTCATCAATTGCCACTATGCCAATACAACTGAATGACATAGATCATGATGTGGATGTGTAGTATGAAATTTCATGCAATGTGATCTTAACATGCCTATTTTTAACCGGTCCACCCTAAAACTTTAGTGAGATCAAATCATACTAAAATCAGAGTGTGAATACACTAAAACTTTAATTTCTGTAGAAAATAACCTGAAATATCTATAAACTGAAATAATTGAAAATGTTTATATTATAAGAGCATCTAGAATCACAAACTCCCACTAAAACTGAATATCCTTTAATGACATGACACCATATGATCAATATACTCATGAAATGTTTGGGGTGGGAATCTCTTAGTGAGTGGATCCACAATTATGGAGTTTGTACCAACGTGCTTAGTAGTCAACTATCCACTCTGAACTCTTTCTTTAACAATTAAGAATTTTATGTCTATATACTTCGACTTCGTCGAGCTCTTATTGTTACTGAAATACAACACTGTTGACTTATTGAAATGCAAATGAGCAACCCAAGAGGGGGGGTGAATTGAGTTTTTAAAACTTATTCTAAATAAAATTTTAAACAATTCAATCTAACGCCTTAATACAAACAAAAATAATAAGTCTTACAACAATTAAATCAAATATAATAAATTAGACAATGCTTGAAAAATAAATGAGCAAGGGAAGAGAATGCAAACACAGCGATTTTTACGTGGTTCGGCAATCCCCGCCTACGTCCACGCCTCCAAGCCAACCAAGCTTGAGGATTTCACTATCCAAGCCTCCCAAGGCTTCAAATGTTTACAATTGACTTCCAAGGTGTCAATGGACCTTTACAACTAAGATATTATCACCCTAATCTCTTTACCCCAAGTGTTTCCCTCACTTGATCACTCTCAATATGATATGAAATGAAAATTACACAAAGAAACTCTCTATAAGAGTGGATTCACAAATAATAGCACAAAAATGATTTAATCTATGATGATTTGCAATATGGAAGCTCAATTTATATTATATCAACTTGTTTTTGCTTGCTAGAGCACTTAAAATGAAGTTGGAGTTGAGTTTTTATAGTTAAAGCTCGAAAACTAGCCGTTATTGACAAATTCCGATTACTCAAGCGGTGGCAACAATTTAACTCATGTAACAGTGAAGTTATCGTTAAATTTGAATTTTGCTACAGTAATACTGTTCATAAAATTACAATTTTGTCCTAAAACTTTCTCAAATCATACTATGGCTCAAAACGTCACAAAACTTTATAAAAAGGTCCAATTCCAGAAATTTTAAATACTATTTAATTCCTAAAACTTTTTAAAATTACAGTATGGCCCAAACTAAAGAAATTTTTTTTAAATAAGTCCTTTTTGAGTTTTAACTAAATTACCATAATCTTTAAAGTTCTTAAAACCTTTCACTTAGACCCCCAATCTTTTATAAGTTACAAAATAGCCTAAAAGTTTCAAAACTTAGCAAATAAGTCCAACTCCGAAATTTAAAACTTTTTTATTTTAACCCAAATTACTCAAATCCACAAAATATTTTATCTCATAAACATAAAAATAATTTAGTTTGAAAAATAATAATTTTATTAACATAAAATTGAGCTTCACAAATGCTAATCCAAGCATAAATTAAATCATACCGGCTTTACAAGAAATTGTCGCAATAAATTATCCGTTGAGATCGAAATTCTATTCTTGATTTCACCGTTGTCCGTTGAGTATCTTGAACTTGATTTCACTTGATTCATTATCCTTCAAAACTAGTGAACTTGTGAAATACAAAATAAGACGCTTTAATAGATATGTTTGTTATCATCAAAATTATAATATTTATAGCCTTTTAGGCTAACAATCTCCCCCTTTTTGATGATGACAAACAACTCATGTATTTTGACATATATGCTCCCCCTTAATACATGGCGTACATAATCAAATTTAAAATAAACTCCCCCTGAAAATATGGTCTGTCTCCGAAATAAAAAATACATGACTTCTCCCCCTCCATCATCAAAATTAAACTAAAGTAATAATAATTAGCCAAATACAAGTAAGAGACATGAAAATTTTAGCAACCAATTAACCAAAGATTCACAACATGCCAAGAAGTCATATCATAGCATCCAAATACAAAGCGTCCAAACAATATCATAATAATCATCCGCAAGCCATACATAAAACATAAATGCATATGAAAAATGTGGTGCAGAGTGACAGAGAATGGAAGAATAAAAGTAAAAAGCTATGGAGATGGTGGATGTGATGAAGATGATGGTGGTGGAAACCCAAGAGCGACAAAAAGCTGCTGCTGGCCATCAAGAATCTGTTGCTGTTGAGCAAAAAGCCGATGTTGTTAATCAAATAATTGTTGCTGCTGCTCAAAGAGTCGTTGGTGCTCCGAAATGGATTGAGCTTGAAAAGCTTCAAACTGAGATTGAAGTCGGCTCTGCTGTGTGGAAAGAGAATCCATTTTAGCCAATATCTGCTGCATCGGATCCTCATGAGCAGCTGAAGATGATTGAGAAGGACCCGCAGGTGGTGGATAATGAGAGCGCTGTAGGACACTAAGATCAGGAAGCAGCTCTGGTGGAAGGACATCGTTAAAGAAACGATGATCTGTAGGAGCAAGTTCATTAACCTTTGTTGAGAGTCTCCGATCTTTAGTCCACTTATTCTCCACCCATATAAATCCTAATTTTGCAATGGCAGCATCTCCTAGTTCTCTTGAATTAAAAAGGTTGGTTCGATGATGGGTACTTTGAAATAATTCAGGATGCGAGTAATAATACTACCATAAGGGAGGGATCTATTGGTTATACAAGGTGTGCTAAGCATATGATGAAGTATAATATAACCAACATTGAGCTTCCTACCCTCTAAAATACAATCTAGCAAGGCCACATCCAATCGGTTAACTTCATCCCCATGACCATATCTAGGAGTAATCACATGGTGAAGAACATAATGTAGGATCCTAGTTTGAAGAGGCAAGGCTTGAGATTTTAAGGGTGATCGACAAAACTCATTGGATAAGTCATGCCGGCGACAAATTTTCCGAACAACATTTTTAAGAGAAAACCAAGGATAATCTATTTTGGTTCTAGCACTATATATTTCCAAACCATCATTTGGAGTTCCAAGAATACGATTTAACTCCGCAATTTCAAATTCAATTCTAACTCCCCCAACACTTGTAATAATTCTATCCGAAATCTCTACATCCATATTCGAATAAAACACTTTGATTAAATTCTCATAATATGGTTCCTTAATAACTAAGACATTTTTCCAACTCATGGCAATAAGAAATTTATCAAGAGATTTATCACAAATTGCCAAATTCGCCAAATTCTTGAGATTAACAAAATGTGGAGGAACAACCGACCTTGACATGAAGTTGTCGAGGAATCGTTTCCAATGTGTGAGATGCCGAAAATGAGTTGACAAGAACTCCGTATTATCTCCATAATCATCCTTGCGTCTCTTGGCCATGTGTTTGCTCTTGGATTTTTCACCACCCACCATTATCGAAACAAGAACAAGCTTAAATACCGAATTCGGATTTGAGTGAAATGGATGTGTTTGAGCCAAGAAAATCTATCCTAGAGGTGAATGAAGCTAAGATATGATGTGGATTGGATCAAAGATGATCTGAGAAAGCTTGAAAATGTAGAGAGAGAAACGACCAAAGTTAGGTTTTTGATTTTGGGATTTTTGCGAGGAAGTGATGAAATGGTGTTTGGAGATTGAAAATTGAAGAAGTAATGGATGGGTAATGGGTTGGATGATTGATTTTAACAAGAAAATGAGTGAAAGATGAAGAAATTTGATAGAGAAATGGTGAGACACTATTCACGCGGGAGAGAGAGAAAGATGAACAAGAGAAGAGGAAGTTGAGAAATGATGATTGAAAGATGTTTAATGGAAGTTAAATGGATGTGTAATGGATTGAATCAATGATTTTGACATGAAAATGGTTGAGAAATGAAGAATTTTTGAAAGAAAATGGAAGGAGATGCACGGTTTGGTGAGAGAGAGAGCTAAGTGAAGAAGAAACCCAAAAAGAGAGAGAAGATAAGCTTCCCACCCGTGACCAAGCGGCTAGCCGCTTGCTCTCGGGTTTGGGAGCAGAATCCAAGCGGCTAGCCGCTTGGATCAGGCGGCTAGCCGCCTGGTTGCTGTCTCACTGCACCGAGTTTGCTTTCCGGCCATTTTTGATCAATCTTGTCATCATTTCTTGATTCCGAAGTTTCTCAAGAGCCATTTTAATACATGAATCATGATTTTAAACATTTAAAACATGATTAATTCAAGCAAATAATTCATCCATCAAGCATGTATCATGAAGCACGTAAGCATTCAAAATGAATAAATCACAACACCTCACATATCTATCATGCTCAAACTCTTCATAAACATCAACAATCATTAAGCAAACAATTTTAATAGATTCAATAACATAATTAGAGATGTTTATGTGAAAATTTCATCACCCCAAGTTCATACCGAATATTTGAAAATTGTTCTTCGCAAAGGGGTTTTGTAAAAATATCGGCAAGTTGTTTTTCCGTAGAGATAAATTCTAAAGCAATATCACCCTTTTGTACATGATCTCTTAAGAAATGATGTCTAATCTCTATATGCTTGGTTCTAGAGTGCTGAATGGGATTTTTCGAAAGATTAATAGCACTAGTATTATCACACTTGATAGGAATTTGTTCAAGATTAATGTCATAGTCTCTAAGTGTTTGTTTCATCCAAAGAGCTTGTGCACAACAACTACCTGCGGCAATATATTTCGCCTCAGTAGTTGAGAGTGCAACCGAGTTTTGTTTCTTACTAAACCATGAAACAAGAGAATGACCTAGGAAATGGCAAGTTCCACTAGTACTTTTCCTATCTACCTTATAACCGGCAAAATCGGCATCCGAATAACAAGTTAAATCTATATGAGTTCCTCTAGGATACCAAAGACCAAGATCTATGGTTCCGCTCAAATAACGAAAAATTCTTTTAACAGCAATCAAATGAGATTCCTTGGGACATGATTGAAATCTTGCACATAAACATACACTAAATATGATATCGGGTCTACTTGCGGTTAGGTAAAGTAAAGAGCCGATCATACCTCGATATTTTTTAATATCAACTTCTTTACCTTTTTCATCTTTGTCAAGCTTGATTGTTGTGCTCATTGGAGTGCTCTTGGCATTTGATTCATTAATTCCAAACCTCTTGAGCAAATCTTTGACATATTTAGCTTGGTTGATGAAAATTCCCTCATTGTTTTGTTTGATTTGAAGTCCAAGGAAATACTTCAATTCTCCCATCATGCTTATTTCAAATTCCTTACTCATACAAGATGAAAACTCTTTGCACAAGGACTCATTAGTAGAACAAAAAATAATATCATCAACATAAATTTGAACAACAAGTATGTCTTGGTTTTTATGCTTAACAAAGAGTGTAGTATCAGCTTTTCCCATTGAAAAATCGTTATCAAGCAAGAAATTTTTAAGCCTATCATACCATGCTCTAGGTGCTTGTTTCAATCCATACAATGCTTTTGATAGCTTATAGACATGATCTGAAAATTTTTTATTTTCAAAACCAGGGGGTTGTTTCACGTAAACTTCCTCCATAATATAACCATTTAGAAAAGCACTTTTGACATCCATTTGAAATAAAATGAAATCTTTATAACATGTATATGCTAGCAACATTCTAATGGATTCTAATCTAGCTACAGGTGCAAATGTCTCATCAAAATCAATTCTTTCTTCTTGGTTGTATCCTTGGGCCACTAATCTAGCTTTATTCCTTACAACCACACCGGATTCATCCATCTTATTTCTAAATACCCATTTAGTGCCTATGATGGATTGATGTTCCGGTTTAGGAACTAATTCCCACACTTTATTTCTCTCAAGTTGATTTAACTCCTCTTGCATTGCCATAATCCAAGATTCATCATTTTCCGCATCCACAAAGGATTTTGGTTCAATTTGAGAAATAAATACAGCATGCTCACATGTATTCCTAAGTGATGATCTAGTTGTAACACCTCTAGATGGATCTCCTAAAATGGCATTCTTTGGATGAGAAGAAACATACCTCCACTCCCTGGAGATTGCTTGAGAAGTACCTTGATTTTGTTCTGCACTTGTTTCTTCATGTTGCTCCTCTTGATTTTCTGCATTGTTTTGGTTGTTCTTTGATGAATATTCTTGTATATTATCATCTGCATCATAACTAACAGCAACTTTCTCCGTAAAGGAAGGATTGGACTCATCAAATGTAACATGCATAGACTCTTCCACAACCAAAGTTCTTTTATTATAAACTCTATAAACTTTGCTTGAATTTGAATACCCAAGAAAGATACCAACGTCAGATTTTGGATCAAATTTTCCGAGATTGTCTTTTGTGTTCAAAATAAAACATTTACATCCAAAAACTTTAAAATAACCAATGTTAGGTTTTCTATCTTTCTAAAGCTCATAGGGAGTTTTATTGAGATGAGATCTAGTCAACACCCGATTTAAAACATAACAAGCGGTGTTGACGGCTTCGGTCCAAAAATATTTAGGTAATGCATTTTCATTTAACATGGTCCTAGCCATTTCTTGAATAGATCTATTCTTTCTCTTAACAACTCCATTTTGTTGTGGAGTTCTAGGTGATGAAAATTGATGCTCAATTCCAAAGGCATTACAAAAAGTCTCAAATGCATGATTTTCAAATTCTCTACCATGATTACTTCTAATACAAGAAATAGAATAACCTTTTTCATTTTGGACCTTTTTACAGAAAATTCTAAATGCATCAAAGGCATCATCCTTATTAGCTAAGAACAATACCCATGTGTATCTAGAATAATCATCCACAATTACAAAAGCATAATACTTGCCATTTAAGCTAGCATATCTAGATGGTCCAAAAAAATCCATATGAAGTAATTGAAGTGGTTTTGAAGTAGAGACATGATTCTTGTTTTTGAAAGAAGTTTTGATTTGTTTTCCAAATTGACAAGCTTCACAAATTTTATCCTTTTGAAAACTAATTTTTGAAAGTCCTTTAACCAAATCATTTTTTGAAATTTTTGAAATCAAATCCATGTTTGCATGACCTAATCTTCTATGCCATAACCATCCATCATCATGCAATGCTGAGAAACATTTATCAATAGTAGATGCACAATCTATATTAATGGTATAGACATTAACACATCTATTTCCTACAAACAAAACTTTTCCATCACATGCATTTTCAATAACGCATCTATATTTATCAAAAACTACTTTATAACCTTTATCACATAATTGACTAATGCTAAGTAAACTATGTTTCAAGTTTTCAACCAAACACACATTTTCAATAAGAGTAGAAGATACATTACCGACATTGCCAATACCAATGATCTTTTCTTTTGAATTATCTCCAAAGGATACATCTCCACCATTTTCGATCTTGGTAAAACTTGAAAACCAAGCATAATTTCCTGTCATGTGTCTTGAACAGCCGCTGTCCAAGTACCATTTATTCTTCTTCTTCTTTAAGCCCTGCAGAGAAAATTTCAAGTCTTAGGTACCCAAATCTTTTTGGGTCCTTGAGTGTTAGCAATGGTTCCTTTTGGAACCCAAACATATTTCACACTATAATAAGCATTTCTTTTCACAGGACATCTATTTTTCATGTGACCATTTCTATTGCAATAGTGACAAGTAATTTTATGATCACTTGTGGATGTAGCTTTAACAAAATAATTCTTATAATACTTTTACTTTAGGTTAGGCTTATACCCAAGTCCTCCTTTATCAAAAACACATTTTTGAGAGTTAAGCAAATTATCCAACATCTTTTGGCCATTTGTGAATAGGGGTGGGCAAAATCGGATTCGGATCGGGTTCGGATCAACCCGATCGGATTTCGGGTTGATCGGGTTAGATAAAAATCCATCCGAATTAATTCGGATCGGATCGGATCGGGTTAAAAAATCGGATGAAGTTCGGATCGGATCGGGTTCGGGTTATATAGGGTTCGGATTAAATTCGGATTATTCGGGTTAATTCGGATTAATTCGGGTCAATTCGGGTCGGGTGAACTCGGGTTCGGATCAATTCGGGTTAATGCTGATCAATTCGGGCTAATTCGGGTCAATTCGGATTAATTTCGGGTCTATGCAATTTTGAGCATTTTCTTTGCCTTTAAATGAATCCATTAGCACACCCCACCTAAAAATTCATCATAAACATTTAACAAATGCTAATTTATTGTAGAGATTAGAGAATCTTTAATTTATCCATGGGCTTAACATATAGGCAATCCCTCCCCAATCCATTAATAGTAATGATAATAATTAATAATAATGTTGACCAATGAAATTTCAATAATAATGATAGTAGTAATGATAATTTTATTTGGAATTTCAGTTTTTGACCTATTTGAAAATATTTTAATATTTTGAGCCATTTCATAATTTTAGAAAATTTTAGGATTCACAAATTATTATTTAGAAATTCTGAAATTGGACTTATTTATAAAATTTTATAACATTTTAGGTCATAGTACAATTATAGAAAATTTTGGGACAAAGCTGTAATTTTTGAAAAATTTTATTTGGAATTTCACTGTTGCAAACAGATAACCGTTTATTTCCAGATGGTAACCTTGAACCGTTTAGTAAAAACGGTTAAGCCAAATTCATTTTGCAGGTCTCTGGAAATTACCCCTTCACCGTTTACAGACAACGGTGAGCCGTTTATTTCCAGATTGCTAACCTTGAACCGTTTAGTAAAAACGGTTAAGCCAAATTCATTTTGCAGGTCTCTGGAAATTACCCGTTCACCGTTTACATAAAACGGTGATCCGTTTATTTCCAGATTGCTAACCTTGAACCGTTTAGTAAAACGGTTAAGCCAAATTCATTTTACAGGTCTGCAAATTACCCTTCACGTTCTGACGGTGATCCGTTTATTCAGTTGCTAACCTTGAACCGTTTAGTAAAAGCGGTTAAACCAAATTCATTTGCGGGTCTCACGAAAATTACCCCTTCACCGTTCTGACGGTGATCCGTATATTCCATATTGCTAACCTTGAACCGTTTAGTAAAGCGGTTAAGCCAAATTCATTTGCGGTCTGGAAATTACTCCTTCACCGTTCTGACGGTGATCCGTTTAGTTCAGTTGCTAACCTAGAACCGTTTAGTAAGCGGTTAAACCAAATTCATTTTGCGGTCTCGAAATTACCCGCGTTTAGAAAGCGGTGATCCGTTTATTCCATATTGCTAACCTTTCTCCTCTCATTTATTATTATTTCATTGAATTTATTGTTTTTAATTTTATTAAGGCATTAGATTGGATTGTTGTGTGATTTGATTAGGATAATTTTTAAAATACCAATTCACCCCCCCTCTTGGGTTGCACACTTGTATTTCAAAATTAAATTCAAATGAATGAAAATTAAAAATTAACACAAAGCATAAAAGTAAAATTAACACAAAGTTTAAATTTAATAGTCTCCATCCAAAGCACAATGTCCAATTCTAATTTCTAAACATCAATCTTTAGAACACAAAGTCACAAAATTAAACATAATTAAACAGTTTTCATTTTCCAAAACACAAATGACAAAGTTCCAAAACACAACAAAGTTTAAATGTAAATCTAGATCAACTTCGTGCACGAACCAACCATTCCTCGCAAGCACTTCGACAAGTTTTAACTTCAACTTCTTCCACTCCAAGTTGAAGAATTGAAGCATCTATCTCCTAGAGAAGAATTGAAAAAAAATAACATATGATAACTGTTTAATAATATCTATTAAAAATAACATATTATAAATAATAATATCGACTGTTGAAGCTTGTGATCTTACAAACTCTTTAAAATGTAAAAAAAAAATAAAATTATTAACAAACTTAAGTACATGTAGATGTTATTTATAACGTTATAATACATTAACTTTATAAAGTACGAGAAATATATTACCTTCTTGTAACTCCATATGGAATATCTGCTCCTTAATATCTTCCTGAAGGTTGTAAACCGGATTAGCAAAAAGTTTAGCTTGTAACCAATTTTCGGTACATATCAATGCCTCAATCATACAAGGGGTCAAAGAACTCCGATATTCGTCAATGACGCGACGCCTAGTGCTAAAGGCAGATTCAGATGCCGTGGAAGCGAGGAGCGGCGGGCGTCGTGGCTTGTACTAATATCGGATACTTCGATCCATTAACCTTCCACCAAAGTAAAACATTGAGATTAAGATTGCTCGGATCTTCAACTGGGTCACTCAAATATCGTTCCACCTCAGATGCGACTCTCTTGCCCTCATTCTGAACAAACACTTTCTGAGCATACCCAAAGAAAGGCGAGAAACTCGGAAAATGTCATCACGCCCGCCACTAGGAACCTCCGCCAAACCAACCTCGGTTGTAAAATATGAGTAACTTGTACCACCATAGCTACCGCTAGAACACTCTCATTACACGTGGATGGTGTGGGCTGAGCACGTTGCACTATATGCATCATAAAGCTCATTCAACAAATCCTTGCCTTGGTCATTTCTTCAACTTCGAACCATCGTTGGCAAAATAATCTCAAAAATATGTTTGGCAAAATCTATTTTAGCTCTCGTGGATCAAGAATAGAGGCAGAATCAACATTTTATTTATCTTCCCTGAAGACTCCCAATATTTATCAAAATTTTCCCTCATATTATAAGTCATAGCCACCACCCAAGGATCTCTACTTGCCTCTAATGCAATCAATGAGCTCTCAATTAATCCAATGGTATCATAACAAAGATTAGAAGTCACACTCAAAGAGGCAGAAAATAACAATGTGGCATCATAAAATACCTTCAAAAACTTCACAATTCGTTCTGCACTCTCCCAATCCTCAACTCCGTGAATCCTCTCTTAGCATTATTTTCTTTCTCAAGAAAATATGTCTCATATGGTTTATCCACCTGCCATTCTATCAAATGTCGCTTGAAACTTCAACGCGATCATCAACATTAAATAGGTGGAATTCCACCCTAGTAGGACAATCTAAAACAAGCTGCTCCATTTGGACATCTCATCTGAGCACCTTGTTTAAATGCACCTGTAGCCTCGTAGTGGGCGATCTCACATACTTCCACGGCGTTAGGATGGCGGCAACACTAGCATGTAATTCATTCAATCCGGAAACAACAATCAAATTCAAAATATGCAATGCAAGACATTATATCTTGTCTCAACACAATATCATCATTCCTCCATGAAAGCAATTGCATAGTCACATAATTAACAGCAACATCATTTGTAGTGGCATTATCAACGGTTATTGCAAACAACCTCTCTATCCCCTAATCTTGTAAACAAGCTACAATCTTTTTACCGATCGATTTCCCTCTATGATCTTCAATCGCATTGAAACTAATAATCCTCATGTTCAAACACTAGTCATTATCAATAAAATGAGCTGTGATCACCATATAACTCATATTTTGAACGGAAGTCCATAAATCAGTTGTGATAGACACCCGCTACAGGTTGTTGCAAATCAAACAGTTCTCCGAGATGGCATAACAAACTGCGGAATGGCTACACTACAGAAATGCCTGAACCCTTTGTTACCCACAAAACTAAGTGGCAACTCCCCCATAATGATCATTTTGGTGACTGCCCTTCTACAAGCATCTTGACTCCACCCTTTAGCCAAAGCCATATTACTTGCATTTCCTTCCCCACCCTCAGCTGTCAAGTTTTGTTGACTTCCCTCTTGTTGTTCCCGGAATGTCTTGTATGCAAGGCAAGTCGTTATATGATTTCTCATATTTGTAATCCCATCACGCCTTGAATGACATTAATATTGTCTACCATAATAGTTGCACTTGGATTTGTTTGGATTATCCTCAAGTAAAGTGAAATGATTGCACGTCGTAGATCTTTTCTTCATCGGTGGTCTTTTCCGCTTTGCCTTTTGAGTTCCTTCCATTTGAACACTTGGATTGTCATCATCACTCATCGAATTCGATCTTGAGTGTCCAGGCATCTAAACATACAAACAATTAATTATTAACCATTAATTCAAAAATCAAAACACAAAAAGATTATTAAAAAAATCTACTTAATGGTTAGTATTACACATTGATTCAAATAATTATTAATTTAATTTTATGAAACTTTTTTAAATTGATATTTCTAATTTTCCATCATAATATTTATATGTGATCGAGAATTCAAGATGCATATTCCATAAAATAAAATCAAGAAATTAATGTAATTAATTAATTAATTTATAATATCTACTTATCTAGTTATCCATTGGCCAAAATAATATAATATTAATTGTATATCCAATTATCCATATCTTAATTCTTTTTAAAAACCCTTAATTTTTATGCCCAAATTATATGACATATATAATTATATATATTGTAACATAATATTTAATTTTAATTTTTAATCTACCAAATCTATTCATACAAAAAAAAAATCAATTATTAATAATAACAAAAAATTAATGCCCGATTTTTTCATTTTATTGTTGAAATTTAACAATACATAATTGTATATCATTTGCAATTTAACATACCAAGTACCAACCAAATTACAAATTTACAATAAAGTGATTAACTTCACTTTCTCAATTTCTCATACAACATTATAACATATAGTCATATAGCAAATTAACAGTATATAATTAATGCATATATAGTTATATACCATAAATATAAAGGCAAGGCCGGCTTCCAAATTTCCAATTCTAAAACTCCAAACCAAGTCTCCAAGTCTTCACTCTCCAGTCTCCAACGATTTTAGTCTTTTAAAGACTCAACACTCAACAGTCAACAGGATCGGGTGGATCTTCAAGGGCAGCTAGCCGGGTGGATCTTCAACCGGATCGGGTGATGGTGGAGTGAAGGATTGAAGGCGTGGATCCGGTGCTTGGAACTTGGAAGCAGCAGATCTGTAGATCGGGTCACGAACTCACGATGGTGCGACAGTTACGTGACTGCGTGCGGTGGCTGCTGACCAGATGAAGCACCAGATCTGCAGATCGCGATTCAACTTCGGTTGGCTTTGTTCTCAGCGACGGTTGCTGCGTGTGGGTCGTGTGAAAGTGAAAGTGAAAGTGAAAATCTGAAATGTGTTGTTTGTGTGTTTGTGTGTTTGTGATTTGTGAATGTGAATTGTGATGTGTTGTGTTTGTGTTTGTCTCCGTCTGTGACTGTGAGCCGTGAGCCCGTGTTGGATCAAGATCGATTGTATTTGTCTGCGGTGTAAACTAAAACTAAAAGTGTAAATGTAATTCTCAAATTCGGGATTTCGGGTTCGGGTTTGCTTTTTTTTTTTTTTTTTTTCTGAACCCGATCGGATTTTCGGATTGGATCGGGTTTCACCCGATCCGATCACGATCCGATCGGGTTGATACATTTCACCCGATCGGGTCTCGTTGACGATCCGATCCGATCCGAATCCGAAAATTTTTGGATCGGATCGGGTCGGATATTTTGCCCACCCCTATTTGTGAATTTTATCACAATTTCATTTAACTCATTATTCTTCTTCTTAAGTACTTCATTCTCTTTTATCAATTCTTCAACATGTAATTTCTCATGCTCATATGAGGTATTAAGATTCTTATTTGAAGATGCAACTTTATCATGCAACGTTTTGTTTTCTAGTTCTAAGCATGTAATCTTTGTATTCAATAATTCATTTTCATTTTTGAGCTCTACCGATTTCTTTTTAAGGCATACATTCTTTTTACCTATTTTCATCAACTCATCATGTAGTTCTTGAAAGGCATCATGTAATTCGTCATAGGTAGGAAGATCATTTACCTCATCTAGTTCATCATTCGATTCATCTCCAATCGCCATGAGAGCTAGATTTGTCATTTCTTGATGCTCTTCATCATCACTTGTTTCTTCATCGGTATCATCCCATGTAGCCACCATTGCTTTCTTCTTGAACTTGTTGAGAAGAGGGCATTCCGATCTTATATGGCCAGGCTTCTTGCACTCATAATATTTGATTGCTTCCTTCTTCTCCTTTTGGTTCTTAAAGTCTTTAAATTTTCTTCGCTCACCAGTTTTCTTGAAGAATTTTCTGAACCTCCTAGCAAGCATAGCCAACTCCTCATCATCCGGCTCACTTTCTCCATCACTTTCATATTTTGTGACTGTGAGAGCAATATTTTTCTTCTTCTCTTCATTGCCTCTTTCAGCTGCCAAATCTTCCTCATAAGAAATAAGAGAACCGATTAGATCATCAATAGGTAAGACATTTAAATCTTTGGCTTCCTCAATGGCAGTTCTTTTTGGTCTCCATTCCTTAGGAAGTGATATAATGATTTTCTTAACTTTCTCGCTATTTGAAAAAGTCTTTCCTAGCGCTCTTAGAGTGTTCACTATGTCCGTAAATCTAGTGTACAAAGAATATACACTCTCATTTTGTTCCATTTGAAACAGTTCATATTGTCGAGTGTACCTACTAATTTTAGACTCTTTCACTTGATTCGTGCCTTCATAAACAACTTCAAGTTTGTGCCAAATTTCATAAGCACTTTCACAACTTGACACTTTATGAAATTCTTTCTTATCTAATGCACAAAATAAGGCATTCATAGCTTTGGAATTTAGAGAAGCTTTTCTCTTTTCCAATTCATTCCATTCCCGTGAAGGTTTTGGAATATCTTCCCCGACTTCATTTTTAGTCAAAGGCATAAATGGACCATCACATACAACTTCCCAAATTTCGTAATCTAGGGCTTGTAAGTAAATTCTTATCCTAGTTTTCCAATATGGGTAGTCATTTACGTCAAAGAACGGTGGTCTAGTTGTGGATTGTCCTTCCCTAAAGGTTGAATCACTTTGGGTTGCCATGGATCTTTTACTCTAGACGGTTAAGTCCTAATAAGAGAACCAAGCTCTGATACCAAATGAAATGCAAATGAGCAACCCAAGAGGGGGGGTGAATTGAGTTTTTAAAACTTATTCTAAATAAAATTTTAAACAATTCAATCTAACGCCTTAATACAAACAAAAATAATAAGTCTTACAACAATTAAATCAAATATAATAAATTAGACAATGCTTGAAAAATAAATGAGCAAGGGAAGAGAATGCAAACACAGCGATTTTTACGTGGTTGACAATCCCGCCTCGTCACGCCTCAAGCCAACCAAGCTTGAGGATTTCACTATCCAAGCCTCAAGGCGAATGTTTCTGATTGACTTCAAGGTGTCAATGGAGCTTAACATATAAGATATTATCACCCTTATCTCTTTACACCAAGTGTTTCACTTGATCACTCTCGATATGATATGAAATGAAAATTACACAAAGAAACTCTCTATAAGAGTGGATTCAAAATAATAGCACAAAATGATTTAATCTATGATGATTTGCAATATGGAAGCTCAATTTATATTATATCAACTTGTTTTGCTTGCTAGAGCACTTAAAATGAAGTTGGAGTTGAGTTTTTTATAGTTAAAAGCTTCGAAAACTAAGCCCATGGGTATTGACAAATTCGGTGCTTCAGCGGTAATTGGCGCTTAATTTAATGATCGGGCTCTACGTTCGATTGAACCAGTGGAAATTCTGGGTATAAATTTGAATTTTGCTACGATGTCTTAAAATTATAATTTTGTCCCAAAACTTTCTCAAATCATACTATGGCTCAAAACGTCACAAAACTTTATAAAAAGGTCCAATTCCAGAAATTTTAAATACTATTTAATTCCGAAAACTTTTTAAAATTACAGTATGGCCCAAACTAAAGAAATGTTTTTTTAAATAAGTCCTTTTTGAGTTTTAACTAAATCACCATAATCTTTAAAGTTCTCAAAATCTTTCACTTAGACCCCCAATCTTTTATAAGTTACAAAATAACCCAAAAGTTTCAAAACTTAGCAAATAAGTCCAACTCTGAAATTTAAAACTTTTTTATTTTAACCCAAATTACTCAAATCCACAAAATATTGTATCTCATAAACATAAAAATAATTTAGTTTGAAAAATAATAATTTTATTAACATAAAATTGAGCTTCACAAATGCTAATCCAAGCATAAATTAAATCATACCGGCTTTACAAGAAATTGTCGCAATAAATTATCCATTAAGCTCGAAATTCTATTCTTGATTTCGCCGTTGTCCGTTGAGTATCTTGAACTTGATTTCACTTGATTCATTATCCTTCAAAACTAGTGAACTTGTGAAATACAAAATAAGACGCTTTAATACATATGTTTGTTATCATCAAAATTATAATATTTATAGCCTTTTAGGCTAACATTTATTATCACAAAATAATCTGAGTGGTTTATCAACACCATCTATCATACGCAGCCCTATGACAAAATTCAGTAGCCATACTCCGTGATTGGATGTCTCATAACATGCTATGAACTCTACTGTAATCATAGAAGAGGCTATAAGAGATTGTTTAACACTCTTCCAAGAGATAGCACCCTTAACTAGCAGATAGATGTAACCCAAAGTGGATTTCATGCTATCTTGACATCCAACAAAATCAGAGTCAATATACCTAATGATATCAAGCTTATCTGACCTCCGATATGTGAGCATGTAGTCTTTTGTTCTCGGTAAATACTGCAAGACCTGTTTGGCTACTTTTTAAGGGTCTATTCCTGGATTACTTAAATATCTGCCCAACTTCCCAATAATATACGTAATATTCGGTCGTATAGAAACCTAAGCATACATCAAACTTTATACTGCTAATGCATAAGGAATCTTCTGCATTTCTTTTTCCTCAAAATCATTCTTAGGGTACTGATTGAAACTAAACTTGCCTCCTTTAGAAACAATGGGATCGCCTGGTTTATAATCTTGTATGCCATATCTCTTGACAATTGTTTCGATATATCTCTTTTGTGATAATCCAAGAATACTCTGAGAGCGATCCCGGTGTATCTGTATGCCTAATACAAAACAGGCGTCACCAAAATCTTTCATCTCAAAATTCTTAACTAGAAATCTCTTGGTATTGTGCAATAAGCTTATATCGCTACTGGTAAGCAAAATATTATCGACATATAAAACTAGAAAAATACACTTGATCCTACAGAGCTTATAGTATATGCAATCATTGACCAAATTCATCTCGAAACCGAATGAGACAGTGACTTGATAAAACTTGAAATACCATTGTTGAGATGCTTGCTTGAGCCCATAGATAGATTTCTTAAGTTTGCAAACCATATATTTTAGGTCTTTGGACATAAAGTTTTCTGACTACAATATATAGATTGTTTCATCAACATCGCCATTGAGAAACGCCGTCTTTACATCCATATGATGTAACTCAAGATCAAAATGAGCTACCAATACTATTATAATTCTGAAAAAGTCTTACGAAGAAACCAAAAAGAAAGTCTCTTTATAGTCAATGCCTTTTTTCTACATAAAGCCCTTTGTGACAAGACGCGTCTTGTATCTCTCCACATTGCCTTTCGAATCCCTCTTGATCTTAAATATTCATTTGCAACCAATAGGTTTCACACCTTCTGGGAATGGGACAAGATCCCATATGTCATTGTACTTCATCGACTTCATCTCCTCGTTCATAGTATCAATCCACTTCTGGGAGTTAGAACTTTCCATGGCTTGACAGAAATTGATCTGATCATCTTCCATTACATTGATATCTACCTCATGTTCTTAGAGAAATACAATGTAATCATCTAGTCATGACTTTTCTTTTCTCTAGTGGATCTCCTTAGCGACATAGGTTCTTAAGGTGGCAGAGTTTGTTCTTCTGGAAAACTTCTTGTATGGGGGGATGGGTTTAACATTGTCTTGATCTATTGTATTTTGAACAAAGTCAGGAATGAGACCCTAATCAATGCCAATAACACCTATGGGAATATTAATATATTCCTCTTCAAAGACAAAGTTCCTAACCGTATCTACCCCCGCAAACTCGACACCCTCAAAGAACTGAGAATTTTCTCGACTCGAAAATCAACTTACTTGAAAAATCAAAGAACATATACGCTCTAGACCGTTCTGAGTATCCAATAAAATAGCAACTGATTGTCCTTGGGTCTAGTTTCTTCTCATTAGGCCTATAAGGCGCCTTGCCTCAGCTGGATATCCCCAGACATGCAAGTGCTTTAAACTAGATTTCTTACTTGTCTAAAGCTCGTAAGAGGTTTTGGTAGTCGCTTTAGTCGTAACTCTATTAAGGATATGTGCTGCGGTACTAAGTGCTTCTCCCCAGAGGGATTTTGATAAGGTAGAATGACAAATCATACTCCTCACCATGTCCTTAAACATCATATTTCGTCTTTCAACAACACCATTCATAGTGGGCGAACTTGGTATAGTGTACTGTGGGACAATACTGCATTCCTCTAGGAATTTAGCAAATGGTCCTGGACGTTGTTCACCTGAACCATCATACCCACCATAGTATTCACCACCTCTGTTAGATCTGATGCTTTTAATTCTTTTGCTAGTTGGTTCTCAATTTCAGTCTTAAAATTTTTGAACATATCCAATGACTGTGACTTTTCATGGAGGAGATATATGTAGCCATATCTAGAAAAATTATCTATAAACATCATAAAATATTGTTGGCCATTTCAAGCAGCCATAGGAAATGATCTACAAATATCTGTATGTATGAGTTCTAAGACATTCAAAATCCTATTGGCTTCAAATCTCTTTTTGTTGGTTTGTTTTCCCTTGATACAATTAAGATATATATCGAAATCTATGAAATCTAGGGGGTCGAGAATTTCATGTGACATAAGTCTTTCTATTCTCTGTCTAGAGATATAACCCAATCTTCTATGCTATAACGTAGTCGAATTCTCATTAGTTAATTTCTTTTTAAGGCTTGTGTACTTAATTACAAGGATTCATTAAATGAAGTAATCGTATCAAACATATAAAGATTATCATTGGCTGACAAATAACTGAAGCCAATCAGTTTTGAATCGTGAAACAAATTAAATTTTTCATTTCCAAATGAACAAGAATAATTATATTTGTCCAAAGCAAAAATGGAAATCAAATTCCGTCTAAAGATGGAACAACAAATGTTTCATCAAGATTCAAATAAAATCCAGTCTTTAATAATAATCTAAATTTTCTAATTGCTTCAACTTTAACCTTGTAACCATCACCTGTATAAATGTATCGTTCACCATCATTTGGCTTTCGGCAATTCATGCAGCCTTGCATAGACATATTGATATGAGCAGTTGCATTATAATCTATCCACCACGTGTGTCTAGATACCTTAGTTAAATTAACCTTAAAACAAAGCAAACCATGTCTTTTAGCTCCGCAAAAGTAATAACCAGCGCCTTTTGGATCATTTGATTTCTTTTGTTATTTTTATTAAGGTGCTGTATCTGTAGCTTTCTTATTCTTGTTCCTTTTCTTGCCCGTGTCTTTACTCTTATATCTTATTGAAATTAGACTTGTCAACAGCGTATAATCTTTTCGTTCTGACAAATATCTGTTCAATCTGTGTAAAGAACTCTTTAGCCGTAGTTGCCTTTTCAGACATTAAACCTCTAAATGTTTCTGGAATGACCTTCTTTATGATCATGATACACATACTATTTGATCTCTCCCACTTTTTTTATTTTTCTTTATTATCAGATGTACTCTCATCCGTAAGAGGTGGGGGAAAATAAACCCTTAACGCAAGATCCAGATTCATGACTGCGAGAACTATTGAGAGGTTTTCTTGCCATGATTTGAAGTTAGAGCCATTTAGCTAGGAATAGAATTGATATTGGCAATAATATTAGCAGCAGACATAACAGAATCAAAGAACAACAACCAAACAAACAAGCTCATATTATTCTTAAAATAAAATTAAATTCAAATAAAGGTAAACCTCATCTCAAGATACCAGGCACTCCATTAATATTTCATCTTTGGATAAAATATTAACTCATAAGTGATATCCTGGTGTAGTAATTAAACACAGATAATAAGAATACGTTAAAAAATAAATCTTTTTTTGGGCCGATTTATTGTTCACATGTAAAATAAAATGATCATCACGTGTTTATTACCACAGGTGCACATGTAATTCTATTAAATATGGACCTTTATTTGGGCCGATCGATATTTATAGAAATTACATGTACAGAACTGTTTATATTCCAAAATAAATCAATTTCCATAAAAGGCGTCACTTTGGTGATATGTTGCTTCAATTAATTTATCTTAAAATATATATAAATTTACAAATATTTGAATTTAAAATTGCACTGAAAACCTAAAAATAAAAAAATTTAGGTCAAAATTTGTTTAACGGTCAACGATCAAAGTCAACAGTCAACTGTTGACTGGTTTAGAGCTAGACCGATTCGGATCAACCCGAACCAGATCTTGAACCAACCCACAAATCAGACCAACCTTTTTTTGTTTTTTTAATGGACCAAATCTTAATTTTACGTTTTAATAGGCCAATATAAACCAACCTTTTAATATTAGTCCATCAAGCCTAATATATTAGGCCCAAAATTAAGTTTTATTGCCCAACCAAATTTAAGACTTAAATGAAAAATCTTTTTATTACTTTACCGAAAAGAAATTTTATAAAAGCTTAGGAATCTTTATGATACAAACCATGAAACCTTAATTTTCTTTCTTTTCTCTTTCTTCTACTCCACTAAGTAAAAATAGCCTTAGATGTAATTTAACTAACAGTTTCTCGTATATGTATATATACATAAGGGAAAAAGCCACTTGCATCCTCAAGATTTGCTTAGATGATCATGTAGATCTCTTAGTTTTAAAAATGGTCACAGTGGCCCCTTTAATCTCGTAAATAACTACGATACCCTTTGATTATAACAATCCAAATAAAGATAAATATAATAATAAGATAAAAATAATAAATAAATATTATGTGATACAAATAAAATATTACAACAAGTATAATTAATAAAATAACATATATAATGTTGACGTCAAAATCCAATCACGTCGGTTAATGACTCAATGCCAAATCTTTGTGTCAGTATGAAATTTATTTGTTGGGGGAAATAGTTTATCAATTGCCAAGGATGTCTTGCGACCATCCACAAATAACTCGTGAACTCCTGAAATCACAAAGAATTGTAAGAGGTCCGGCAATAGCCCTTCGACACTCAAGTTAGTTTATGGGTTTACAGGAAAAACAAGACATGTAATTTCTAGTTTTTATGAATAAAATAATCTTAAGTAAATGTAATAGAAGAATCAAAATTGAGAAAGAAAGTTAAAACCTCCCTTGAAATGATTTTCTTGGGATTTTTATAAACACTCCACACCCACGACTTTCGATCATGGCAATAACTATTAATGAATTAAATTCGTTCCCTGATTGTTCAAAAAGGGTCTATGGCGATTTATATTGACTGAGTTATGCTTTCTTGTGACTTGGTCCTCTGTCTTATTAACCCATCTGCTTGAGGTCACCAGAATTGTCACCTAGTTGAGATAGACTACTCAAGGTCATAAGATTTACCTCCTAGTCGAGGAAGCTGCTCATTCTGCTCATGGTCTCAAAATTGCCACCTAGTCGAGGTGGTTTGCTCATAGTCTCAAAATTATGACCTGGTTGAGGTGGTCTACTCATAGTCTCAAAATTACCACCTAGTCGAGATAGTCTGCTCAATGTCATTAGAATTACCTTCTATTAGCTTATCAATCATTTGCTCACTTTTTATTTCGAGAAGATCATGGTCACCCTATTTTATTCCCCAAACACTAGTCCCTCAGTTTTTAATGTTGAGAGTGAAACGAATCAAGATTAAAAACTCTAAAGTTTATAATTTTTTACAAACTTAAAACCTTAAGCAACTTATTTTGCTTCCTTTGCTGACCACACCATGGGTAAACGGGTATTATCAGTGCCTTATCCAGAGTAAGTTTCAAGGCTTTTAACCTATATCTAAAGCAAGCTTCAAGGTTGCTCTTATCAGTTTAAGGTCTTATGACTTACCTTGAATAGACTTTAAGACTTCTAACCTTGTACCGACTTAAACAACTTTAAACTACTCTTGTTAATTTAAGGTTTTATGCTTTACCTAAAATAAGTTTTAAGGCTTTTAACCTTTTATTGATTCTCTTTGGTTTTCCTTGTGCTTTATAAATATTAATAAATTTCATCTATAAACTTTACTTGGTTTCGCAATGCTAGCCTACAACTCGCCTTTCATAAATTGTTTTCACATTAAGCAACTTTGAAGTAATCAAGTTAATTAAGCTATACCATGAGCTCTTATATAAGCACAATCAATTTAACAAATATAACCTATCCTCATTTCACATAGCAGGATTTAGAGAAATACTTAAATTTTCATGAAAGTCATATAAATCAAAATATAACTTCTAACATGTTTTAATTTCTAGCAAATGTCTGCCCTCAAAGTACTCTCATATGAGGTTTTTGTTTTAAACCCTTAAATATGAATTTTTTCTGTAAAAGAATTTGAAAAGGTTGTCCAGCGATCTGAGCCAAACTTGAATTGGCCATAGTATTATAAACTAGCTGCTTCATGATCATAAAAAAATCAATGCACTCATAAATATGACTTTCTAATATTATTCCCATGTAAAATTCGAGATTGAATACTTCAGAAAGCATGTCCAACTCCTAAATTAATAAAACATCGAACTCTGTATCTATTTTATGCATGATCCGTTATGTTACCATGTTATGAAATCAAGTGCTAGTTCTTCACATTCCCATATGGTTGCAGAATTTACTCCTGACATTCCAGGATCATTGTGGAGTGAATTCCTAATATTTTGAGATCATCAATTTCATAAATGCACTATTAATCTAAAGTTACATGTCTCCACAAGAGATTTATGCTCATGCATGCATTTTTTATTCTAAATATATGCTTGATGATAAAAAAATATTTAGTAAAAATAATTTCGTAGCTAAAAAAGGGGACACATTTGCAAACTGATCGGATTAGTTTTAACATATATAAAGCAGACAAGTTGGAACAATAACAATATTAAAGATTGCAATAGTTGAACAATAAAAAATAATCAAGGACGTGGTTTGAGTGCACCTATAATCGACCATTTGAAATATGGCTTCTGACCTTTGGTGGGTGCTTTTTATTCAAACTATGAACTTCTTCTGCTCTATTAATGTCATGATATACTTCCAGTCTTCCCCTATAACTTATGAGCTTGTTTTCATTTTCAATTTATTCTTTTTTCCAATTTTGTCTCCGTTACTATTTTGCCTTCTATTTGTCATCCTTACCTTTAGCTTACTTAAGATGTCTTTTAGTAAGCTGAATAAGACATTTCTATGATTTGCAGCTCATAAAAAATGTGAGCGGAGGAACAACAAAACTCATTTAGAAAGTTTATTAGATACTTGGTAGACGTAACATTAATATCATGATTATGTAATTATCTTCCTGGTGAATTCCCCAAAAATTTCACAATCAAGATAACTGAACTAAGATAGCTTAAGGCAAAAAAAAAAAAAAAATGGCAAGGACGTATTCTCAAGCAAAAATGCCAAACAGGTAATTAATACAAGCATGTTATTCTGAAAACTGGATGCCAAGCACATGATAAATTAAATGTAGATGATATGCACATGATCCTGTAAGTTCTTATGTGCATTACACCTCAAATCCGAACTCCGTCAAAATTCACCTCAGTTTTAATTATTGAAGCTTATTCCTTATTCCATTTCAAGAATTTAGAATTTATTTAGCAATAAACGAGGCATGTAGTAAATAAATATTTGATTCTAGATCTTCATGCCACTCTGCATGTGAATGGCAATTTAAACGAGTTGATCTTCGATATCCTATCATGCATGGCCATATAAAAAAAATTCCTTTATTCAAATTGGATTTATGCTCACAACTACCAAAATTATGCAATCATATAAATTGATTTTCATAATTTCATATTGTAAGCCGTGAAATTTTTGGATGAAATAAAAAATCAGGTTCTCATTAAGCTAGCATTTGAATTAAAGTGAAAACCCGTATCGATGACTTACTGATTAAATAAGCAAATTTTTTCAATATCTGAAGTTGGTCATTGGCCTCTAAGCAATGTTTAATCGATCTTTACTCCCATAAATTTAATTTGCTAATCACTTTTGCTTTGGGTAGATCTAAATTGATAAAGACAATGATGACTTTTTTGCACCGTTCTCCACAGACTTCACCAAATGTTGACGTCGAGATCTAACCATGTTGGTGAGCGACTCGATGCTAAATCTCTGTGTCAACATTAAATTTATTTATTGAGGAAACAGTTTATCGATTGCCAAGGATGCCCTGCGACCACCCGCAAATAACGCGTGAACCCTGAAATCACAAAGAATGGTAAGAGGCACCAAAAGTTTTTTCAGTAATAACCCTCTGATGCTCAAGTAGGGTTGGCAAAACTGCGAGCCGGGTCCGGGTATCGCAATGACCGGACTCGACCCTGGTGCATAGATGCCTGGGCCGGGTTTGTGCCGGGCTTTGATCTGGGTGCCCGGATTTTATTTTTTAATATTATATTCGTATTTTTTTTTATTTTTTTGGTAATTTTATAAGTTTTAAATTTATTTTAATAAAATTTGACATGAAAATATGAACTTTAAGTGCTTAAAACTTTATGTATGTGTAATAAATGAGTCAAATAAATATAGATATTTAAAATAATATATATTTTATAATATTTTTTTAATAAAATCCGGGTTCTGGGTTTATCAACTGACATCCAGACCGACCCGGCTTCATATTTTTTCATTACTTGGCCCAAAATGCCTGGGTACGGTCTGGGTTCGGACCGGACGGGTATTTTTGCCACCCCTACGCTCAACTCAGTTTATGGGTTTATAAGAAAAACAAGATACATAATTTCCAGTTTTTATGAATAAAATAATCTTAAGTAAATGTAATAGAAAAATTAAAATTGAGAAAGAAAGTTAAAACCTCAATTGGCGTAATTTTCTTGGGATTTTTATAAACAACCCACACCCACGACCTTCGATCAAGGCAATAACCATTATTGGATTATATTCGTGCCTTAATTTTTTAGAAGAGGTCTGTGACAGCTCATTTTGACTGAGTCCTGCTTCTTGGTGAGTTTGTCCAATGTCTCCTCAAATCCATCTGCTTAGGGTCATTAGAATTGGCACCTGGTTGAGATAGCTTGCTCAAGGTCACAAGATTTACCTCATGGTGGAGGTAGTTGCTCATTATACTCATGGTCTCAAAATTACCATCTGGTCAAGGTGGTTTGCTTAAGGTCACCAGAGTTACCTCATATTAGCTTATCAACCATTTGCTTACCTTTTATTTCGAGGAGATCATGGTCACCCTATTTTATTTCCCAAACATATAATGAAAACCATTTTTAATATTAAGTTATTAATTAGTCTATCCCATTGAATGTTTTTAATTAAAATCTATTAATCTAAAAATTTACTTTAAGAATTACACTACTATAGACCTAATTAACAGTGATATTGCAAATAAAATAATATAAATTTTATAAATTACTATGAATGTTAGGTATAATTATTTTAATATTAAATAGGTTTTATTATTATTAGAAAAATATGATAGATTGATAATCTTAACTTTTCTAAAATTCAAAATATTTTATAAATTTATCTTATTTTATATATTATTTTATTTTATGTTTATTTGTATTTATTATAGAAGTTATTTAAAGTCAATTAAGGGTATCATAGTCAAAAAGAGGATTTTGTGACCATTTATGTGAAATACTAACTAGGCAATCTAAGAGGGGGTGAATTGAGATTCTAAAAATTTAAGCAACTAAAAACTTAATGCAATTTAAACAAAACAATCAAATTTGAAATAAATAAATTAATGTGTAAGGAGAAATAAAGAGATATGGTAAAAGAGAGCAAACACGAAATTTTTATATGATTCGGCTAACCATGCATGCATCCACACCTCCAAGGCTTGAACATCTCTTACAATTGACTTCAAATGTGTCAATAGACCTTTATAATAAGAGATTATCTCCAATTTCTTAACTCAAGTGTATCCCAACACTTATAACCTCTTAACTTAATTTTATAAAAAAGATTACAAATACATCTCTCACATAGTGTGTTTGATTGCAAATGAAAGCCTAATGTGTGAATGAATGAAATGAATATACATATTTTATGCTCAGATTGCAGAGGAATGCTCAATGATAACAATAGTTGTCTCTCTTCATTTGAATTTGATTGAAGCTATTTTATAGTTAGACTAGAAAACTAGCCGTTATTGACTTCTGGTGACAACTGGCTTGCCGCTTTATGTTAATTGGTTTGCTGCTTGATGTTACCGCTATAGTCAAAGATTTGAATTTTTGCACATTTGGTTTGTCGTTTTTCATTTTTCGGTTAGCCATTTTTACTCTAGAGAGCTTTTGCTTGATAACCGATTTACCGCTTTGGTGAATCCAGTTAGCCACTTGCTACCGTGAAACAACTATTTTTTAAAATTGAAGTTTTGCCCCCAAACTTTATAGAATTATACTATGGCCTAAATCTTTATAAAATCTTACAAATAGGTCATTTTCAGAATTTAAAACAATACTTGTTGATCATAGACTTGAAAATAACCAACTTCATAAAATCAATTTCTTGTTTTAAAAACATAATGTGTAATTCCTTATTTATCCAAAATATGTGGTTTGTTATCATCAAAATAACATTTTAAAGACGTATAGACTAACAATCTCCCTCTTTTTAATGATGACAAAACACATTATAAATGTTTGACTTAGTTGTGAAAAATTTGAAAAATTCCCTCTTATAAATACAAGATTAAAAATTGATTTATAAAAAATTTTCTTTTCTGTTTTTTAAAAAAGTCTCCCTCTGCAAGAATGCATTTTTTTTTATAACAAATAGTTACATATCATAACTCCCCCTTCATCATCAAAAAGAGTAAAATACTCCCCCTATCAAGCATGAAAAACTCTAGACAAGCATATTAGTTCTATATTATCCAAAATATAAGTGAAAAACTTAACAAACAACGATATCAAATCCATATAATCTAAAATAGAATGAAAATCATAACAAACATTTATAAACATCCACATAATCTAAAATAGAAAATAAAATAACAGAAAGTAGTAAATGTTGGCGTGTCGAATACAAGCATAAGAGAAAGATACTACTGAGGTAGTGATGATGGTGGTGATAGAGGTGGAAATGAATATGGAATGTCAAAGTGCTCAAAGAGGAGGCGTTGTTTGTGAAGGGCTGCGATCTTTCTTCTTGTGAGAGAGGCGTTGGTGCTCCTCGAGAATGTCTTCTTGCTAGCTGATACATTGTCACCTCATCCATTAGCTACTGAAGAGTAATCTCTTCAGAGGCAGGAGGCTCTGGAGGTGATATAGTGGATGCAGAAGCATCAAGATTAGATGCAGATACAAGAGGGTCCTGACGTCTACATTGACTCGAAAATGAAGCAAAAAATTCAGGAAGCTTATCAGTTGAAACCACATCATTGAGAGGATGATCATCACTCGGAGAAATCATAGTGTATTTATTGTTAGTGAACTTTACCCATGCACCATTATGCCACTGAAATCCTAAGGAACATACGGCTTCATCCCCTATACTCTTAGAGAATTTACAAGATGGTTCATTAATAGGCACCCTAAAGTGTTTAAGGATCCAGGTGATGAAATGACCATATAGAAGAGAATGGGTGATCAAGTTGGGTATGGAAAGCACGGTGTATAATGGTGCACTCAAGGTTAATTGGATGATGCCTAAGAATGGAATCATTCAAAGCAACATTCATGTAGGAAACCTCATCTAAGTGCCCCGACCTAGGAAGAAGAATAGTCTGAATAAGACGAAGTAAAATATGAGATTGGAGGCATAGACATCGAGTATGGAAATGGATGTTACAGACTTCATCAGAAAGATCAATATGCCTACATATATTTCTAACAGCATCAACATGAACAACATGAATAAAATGATCAATATCAAGGGCTTTCCTAGCAGAAAAGATTTCTAAGCCAGTATCGAAGGTTTTTAAGATAGAATTCAACTCCGTATCACCAAATTCAATTAAAACTCCTCCAATATTGGTGATTACTTGATTCATTTTCTCTGCGGAAGTATCTATACTCAAGTAAAATACTTTCACCAAGTGGGGAAATAAATTCTCCTCAATCACAAAGGCATTAATCTAACCAACTTCTCTTAACAATTATAATAAATTTCTATTATTAATACTAATACTACTAACCCAATCAGTTAAAATATAGAAGCTAGGAAGCACCGTATGTGTCATGAAATTTTGGTGAAAATGCTTAGCCAAACGCTTGTTTGGGAAGTGCCTTTATTCAAAGTTAGACTGATTAAAAGTGCCCCCTTCCTAGCGTGGCTGTTTGGGTGGTGGAACATGTTCATTCTCTTTTCCTTTACTCGGCCTTAAACTAGACATGATAATATTCTAGTGATTTGAAGAGAAATGAACTAATTAAAAGAAAGATGATGAAGTTTAAAAGGAATAAATGCGTTCAATTTGAGTAAAAATTGACTTAAGAAAAAAAAATTTCGAGAGAGAAAATTCATGTGAAAACCTGGGTTAGATTTGGGATCTTGTGATTTTTATTATGAAAATGAGTTTGGAAGATGATTTTGAGCACAAGGAATGACAGTGAAGGATTTTTATGAATCAATTTAGTGTAACAATATGATGAAAATATGGATTTTAAAGTGAGAATGAGAGATGGAGAAAATGATATTTAGAGAGAGAGAACTAGATTACCGAATGAAAAGGAAGAAGATGAATGCTTTAAAAATAAAAATTCGGCTTCCGCTTTTCACTAACTAGCTGGCCAGTTTTCTTCAGTAAGTGAATATTAGAAAAACAATTCACCATTTTTCCGTAACCAGCTAACTGATTTTGTTTAGTAAGTAAACATTATGAAAATAATTTACGACTTTTTCTATATCCGACTATTTGGTTTTGTCCAGTCCTTGTGAAAACGACTTACTGGTTGAGTACAATCAGTATTTTGCTTTAGAAGTTATTCTGCCTCTTATTGAATTTTGTTAACCAATTAACTTGTATTGTGCACACCAATTTATTTTTGGCTTAAAAGTTGATCGATTTTAAATTATTTTGTGATTTAAAACTTTTCAATAAGTCACTTAATGCATGAAACATGAATGCATACAAGAGCAAATATATTAAGTATATTAATCATATCAATCAATAATGCAATACAAAGAAAAAATCATAATTTAATATGCAACATTCATCATTCTAAGCTCATGTCTTATCTTTATGAACTACTCTTCACTAAGGGGTTTTGTAAAGATATCTACAAGTTGATTTTCAGTAGAAACAAATTTGATAACATTTCATTTTTTAACATAATCTCTTTGGAAATGATGTCTAATCTTTATAAGCTTAGTCCTAGAATGCTGAATGGGATTCTTTGATAGATTGATAGCACTAGTATTGTCACACAAGATAGGTATTTGATCAAGATTAATACCACAGTCTCTAAGGGTTTGTTTCATCCAAAGGGCTTGTGCACAACAAGTACCTGCAGCAATATATTTTGTCTCGGTTGTTGAAAGTGCAACTGAATTTTATTTTTTTTTCTAAACCAAAAGACAAGCAAATGACCTAAATTCTCCACAATGATCACCGAGAAACATTTATCATTAATAGATGCATAATCTATATCAATGGTATAAACATTAACATATTTATTTCCTACAAACAAATTCTTGCCATCACATGCATTGTCAATAACACATTTCGATTTATCAAAGATAATTCTATAGCCTTTATCACACAACTGACTAATGCTAAATAAATTGTGTTTTAAGTTTTCAATCAAACACATATTTTCAATAAGAGTAGAGTATACATTACCGACGTTGCCAATACCAATGATCTTTCCTTTTGAATTATCTCTAAGTTTTAGGTACCCAAAACTTTTTGGGTCCTTAAGTGTTAGCAATGGTTCCTTTTGGAACCCAAATACATTTGATTCCATAACATGCATTTCTCTTAATAGGGCATCTATAATTCATGTAACGTGCATTTCTATTGCAATAATAACAAATAATTTTATTATTACTAGTAGAGGTAGCCTTCACAAAAAAAATTTGTAGTATTTTTGTTTCAAGTTAGGCTTATACCTAACTTGTCTTTTATCAAACACATATTTTTTAGAGCTGAGTAAGTTTTCTAAGTTCTTTTGATCATTTGTGAATTTTAACACAATCTCATTGAGCTTATTGCTCTTCTTTTTAAGTTTTTTATTTTTTTTTGATCAAATTATCAACATTTGATTTTTCATGCTTATTTGAGGTACTTTGTTTATCTTTTAAAGATGTAATCCTATCATGCAATATTTCATTATCTAATTCTAGTACTTTGATCTTTTCATTTAGTAAATCATTGCATTTATGCCAGGCATCATTTTCATTTGAAAGTTCTAGCATTTTCTTTTTTAAGACATGCATTTTTCTTACCAATTTTCATGATATCATTATGCAACTCTTTAAAAGCATCATACAATTCATCATAAGTAGGAAAACCATTTAACTCATCAAGTTCATCATCTTCTATTACCATAAGTGCTAGGTTTAACACTTCTTGTGAGTATTCTTCATTACTTGGTTCTTCATCGCTATTGTCCAAAGTAGTTACCATGGCTTTCGTCTTTAGTTTGTTGAGAAGTGGGCACTCTGACTTTATATGACTAAGCTTTTTGCATTCATAGTATATGATTACTTCTTTCTTCTCCTTTTGGTTCTTGAGTTTTTGAATTCTCTTTGCTCACTAGATTTCTTAAAAAACTTTCTTAATTTTCTGGCCATTATAGCTATTTCTTCATCATTGAAATCGTTTTCTTCATACTTTCAGATTTTGATGCTCTCAAGGCAATGTTTGTCTTCTTTTTATCTTTATATCCTCTTTCAGCTGTTAAATCCTCTTTATAAGAAATAAGAGAGCCAATTAAATCATTAATAAGTAAAGTATTTAAATTTTTTTGGCTTCCTCAATGACAATTCTCTTAGGTCTCAATCTCTTTGATAATGACCTAATGGTTTTCTTTACCTTCTTACTATTTAAAAATGTCTTACCAAGTGCTCTTTTACTATATCCATAAATCTAGTATCATAGAATGGACACTCTTATTTTGTTCCATTTGGAATAACTCATATTGTCTAGTATACCTACTGATTTTAGACTCTTTCACTTGGTTTGTATCCTCATAAATAGTTTCAAGTTTATTCCAAGTTTCATAAGCATTTTTACAATTGAAAAGTCTATGGAACTCTTTCTTATCTAAGGCACAAAATAGGGCATTCATAACTTTGGAATTTAGAGAAGCTTTTCTCTTTTCCAACTCATTCTATTGACTATAAGGTTTTGGAATTTCTTCCCCTTCTTCATTTTTAGTGGTCGCATAAAAGTACCATCATTAACGATTTCCTAAATCTTATAATCTAAAGCTTGCAAGTAAATTCTCATCCTAGTTTTTCAATATAGTTAATCATTTCCATCAAAATATGGTGGTCTAGTGGTGAACTGTCCTTTCCTTAATGTGGAATCATTTTGAGGTGCTGTTAATCTTTAACTCAAGACGGTTAAGTCTAAACAATAGCACCTTGCTCTAATACTAAATGAAATACTAACTAGGTAACCTAAAGGGGGATGAATTAGGATCCTAAAAATTTAAGCAACTAAAAACTTAATGCAATTTAAGCAAATCAATTAAATTTGAAATAAACAAATTAACGTGCAAGGAAAAATAAAGAGATAAGGTAAGAGAGAACAAACATGTGATTTTTATGTGGTTTGGTCAATCGTGCCTACGTCTACGTCTCCAAGCTCACTAGGCTTGAGGTTTCACTAAGCGAACCTCTAAGGCTTCAACAACTCTTACAATTGACTTCTAAGGTGTTAACAAACATTTATAACAAGAGATTATCCCCAATCTCTTAACTCAAGTATATCCCAATACTTACAACCTCTCAACTTGATTTTACAAAAAGGATCACAAATAAACTTCTCTCACACAATATGTTTGATTACAAATGAAAGCTCAATGTATGAATAAGTGAAATGAATACACAAATTTTATGCTCAGATTGCAGAGGAATGCTCAATGATAACAATACTTGTCTCTCTTCATTTAAATTTTGTTGAGGCCATTTTATAGCTGGAGAAGAAAACGAACTGTTATTGACTTTCTGGTGATAATTGGCTTGTCACTTTATGTTAATCGGTTTGTCGCTTGATGTTACGGTTATAGTCAAAGATTAAATTTTTGCACATTTGGTTTGCTGCTTTTTATTTTTTGGTTAGTCATTTTTACTCTAGAAAGATTTTACTTGATAGTCGGTTTGCCGCTTTGGTGAATCTGGTTAGTCACTTGCTACAATGAAACAAATATTTTCTAAAATTATATTTTTACCCTGTAATTTATAGAATTACACTGTGGCATAAATCTTTATAAAACTTTGCAAATAAGTCTATTTTCATAGTTTAGAACAATATTTGTTGATTTCAAAGTTCTCAAAACGTTTTAATTTAAACCATAAATTTGAAAACAACTAATTTCATAAAATCATTTTCTTGTTTAAAAAATATAATGTGTAATTCCTTATTTATCTAAAATTTGTGGTTTGTCATCATAAAAATAACATTTTATAGCCATATAAGTGAACATTATAAAACTAAAGAGTCTATGCAACTATTTATAAAACTAGAGGGTCTGTGTGACCATTTAGGTAAATCTTGGGGGTCTGCATGGCCTTTCCAAAAAAATAAACATTAATTAGTTTCTTGACTCAATAATGTTTTGATTATTATTATTATTATTATTATTGTTATTATTATTATTATTTTACAAGGTATAGAATATTCACAAGATATATCATAAAAGGAAAAATATAATCAAGATCAACTAGTCGTTGTAAACAATCGCCCTTAGATTTGTTTATTTGGTACCTTGATTGAAACTTAGACAAGATGCAATGGGAATCCTCCTGCTTTGGCAGTAGAATCATATTTGCTTCTCAAAATGAATGGTCAACAGATGAGAAACACCTTCATTTATATCATATATTAATGAGTTTGAATTGTTGATAATTAATTACATAAAATTTTACTATACCATCAAAGAGATTTTAGACTACTTTTATTGTATTACAGTCATTTAATGATATATATATATTATTTTAAAAAATAATTATGTAATTGTTAATTATATTTAATTCATGCACACATGTTATACGTCTACTAAGTGACAATAATATAATAGAAGTACTCTAAAATATTTTCTATTGTTGTTCGCCCTTTGTTTTAATTAGGTACTCAACTTTGAAATAAAAAGTCTACAAGTAGAAGTTATACATAATTCTAAAAAGTTCAACTTGTAGAGGTTATAATTGATAACCTTGGCAACCAAGATCATACAAGACACAATTTTCTAAAACATCTTTGTTTATATTTTTTGGCCTACCTCCTCTTTTCTCCTCAGCCTTCAAAATCTCGTTAAGATCTCCTCCACTTAGCTAAGGGGCTGCTGATAGCGTGGATAGCCTTCACAATAAGCTTAAGAATGTTTCTTTTCCGATTGTTCCAGGTGATCATAAAATCCTGATCACCATGTTAGATTTTCATTATGCAATATCAAAATATCAATATGGTGCATATTATAGGACAATAAATTGGCATTAACATCTGAATTCTAGAGTAATGCTACCCCCCACTTTAGCCTAAGCAGTCCACAGAGAAACAAAAAATCATAATTTAGCTTAATATGAATAAGTTCCATTTGATGAGAATTATGCTTTGTTTCATTTAAGAAAACAAAATTTGATTTATACTGGTGGAGAACTTGTTTTAAAGCATTGTTGTTCGTGCGCACCTTAAGTCTCGAACATTACAACATAAGGCCCTCATTTTGAAATATCTAAAAAGTTAACTTGTAAGCTAATTAAGGCTCCCAGATCACTATCCATCACCATCACGCCTGTTAGATCACGATCTGTCACCACCACGCTGGTTGGATCACGATTCGTCACCACCTCGATGGTTAGATCACTATCCAGCACCAAATAATCTTCTGGGTTTTGACTCAGGTTTGATTTGCACTTGATGTATGAGCGCCTTTATCACCACCAAAAGCAACTAGCAGGAGAAAATTTTTCTTTCAAAATTAAAGAGAAAATTTTTTTTTCTCTGATCTGTATAATGTGGTCTCTCTTCTTTTGAGAGAAAATAAGTCATTTTATATCTCTATTTAGTGGAAACCTCATGCTCCATATTTTCGTTTTTTTTAATTCTATTAAATCAAATTTGATTTAAATTAAAAAATAATAAAACCAAAAGTAACGTTACTTCTCTCGTTATAAGGGCCCACCTTGTAAAATAACACGAGGCCCTTTAGACACAAGCATATTATATGAAGCCTCCCAGTAAGTAATATATTTAGGCTTTTAACCCAAATAGCTAGTTATCTTGCTTATTAACCCAGTAGCGGTGCAGTCAATTAAATGAGCTAACCCGGAGATCATATGGGTATATACAATAGTAGCTACAATAATTAGGGCAGTAATTAAACTAACTCAATTATTTAATTTCAAATCTAGTCCCCTAAAAGATTGGAATTGACCTCTATAATTATATACTATTTAGGATAGTGTTCTCGAATAATAATTCGACCCATGTCACATTGATTTATTTACTGCATAATCTTTTGTGCCACATCGTAATTATATCGATATCTCAACTGTCCAATCAATTTAATTACATCTTATTTCTTAATACTTACTGGTTTGCTTTAATGATCATTTTCAACATACTAAATATGTTGACACACTCTAGCCAGATAATTCTGTGATCAAGTGCCGAAAACCCATTAAGAGATATGTTGTACAAATTCTATATTGTTAATCTATAACTCTATTACTCATAATTGCTCTCACTAAGATACCGGGTAATCTTGACTACAAGTATGTGATCCAGCTCAATGTAGTCAAACAACATTAATAAATTCATATATAATTAAGACAAATCATTTAATGAATTTACTACAGTCTAAACGTAAATAGAGCGCCCAACTCTATTTATCAACTGCGAACTTAATTTATTTAATCATAAGATAACTTGTATTCATATCTTCTGTGAATCCATATGATGATCACATAAATGTATATAATATAATTAAACAGGCATTATTCAATATATTTATGCAATTGAAAATATCTCAAATATTTTATTAATTAGAAAATTAATATGCTTTTAAAAGAGCACATAATTCCTACAATCTCCCACTAGCTCTTAAAGCATATCTGACATATTACACATGCTCTAGGGTTCTAAGTGCAGGTTATAAAGGTTTCCCACTAATAGCCATTATAATAAGATCTGCCATATAGCATCTAATACTATTTGGGGTACTGTCATTTAGCCTTTCTACACTATTTCCTTATAAGATGATACTTTCTCTCAATGTGTTTTTATTTCTTGTGGTTCCTTGGTTCCTTAGATTGAGCTACCGCACCACCATAATTACAAAATAGTTTAAGGGGTGCAGTTGCAATAGTTATTGTTGAGTGTTGAAAGTGCATATTTATGAAGGAGAAAATCGTCATTTTACACTTCAAGTCTTACTAACATTACTACTTTTAAGTATTTACACCTTTTGTTATTTAATTATGTGTGCTTTGTTATAATTAAGTATTTTATATATTTTAGGGGCATCATGATCGTTTCACAATGAACGAATGATCAGACAGCAAAACGGACATCACTTTTGAACTCAGGACGGTCGAAAACCTTAGAAGGAGTATAAAAGGAAAAATGGCACTGTTCACATGTACGGTATTGTTCACATGTACGACACTGCTCACATATACGGTCCGATGACATGGTGTTGACCGATGACGTGGCGTTGACTGATGATGTGGCATCGACCGATGACATGGTAGCATTTGATTTGAGAAAGATGTGGCATTTGATTGCTTATGTGGCATTGACTAATGATGTGGCATTGACCGATGATGTGTCATGATCCTATTGGACTAAGATTCTTATGTACTGTTGATGGATGACGTGAAAGCATTTCAGTGGACCAAAAATCTTGTGTACGGTACATGCACAGACATGGGATTATTTACTATTCAAACCGCGTCACTATTCAAGCCGCCACTATTCAAACCCTGTTACTGTGCAAATCGTGTTCAAACCGCGTTCTGTTCAAACCGCGTACTGTTGACTGATGACGTGGCACAATCCTGAGCGTCCAAACTGTTTTTAATTCGATGGCTATGATTCACTCAATGTATCTATAAAAAGGGGGCTCTCCCCCTTAATTTGATATCGCTGAATCTATTTTTGAGCTTAGTTTTCTGTAATTCCTTCTCCATCTTGTATTTTCTAAGTATTTTAATAAATTTTCATTTTACCCTTTGTTAAAAAATGAGTAGGTAATTTTCTTTTAAGCTTGGGTTGAAGGTGAAGTCTCAACATGTTCCATGGGCTTAATTTGGTAAATTTATTTTCTCTTCACCTCTAATATTTGTGGATGTTTTGACTTTTCGTCGACAAATAGTAATAATCTTGTCTAGATACCGCCCTGGTTAAACCGGCACCCTAGTACAAGGTTATTATTATTTGGCATGATAAGCCCTTAGCACCATATTTATTTGAGTGTGGTTCATGAGGTGTGGAAACCCCTCTCATGATTTCATTGGTATTAATAAGGAATATTTAGCCTATGAAGCATGTTGATGCAGATCCAGATACCCAAGTGCTTTATTTCAATAGTTTCCAATTTAATTTATTCTCGCTATTCTAATTTAAATTCTAGTATAATCTAAATCGCTTCCACCATAAATCCAACCATCCATTTAGAAAATTAATTCTACACATAATTAAAATCCACCTCCTCGTGGGATCGACACTCGTCACTATTAATCTATTCTACAATAGATTCATGCGCTTGCGAGTTCAATAAAATTTGCACAATAAGTTTTTGGCGCCATTGCCGGGGAGGTAAGTATTTTAATTCGTAGAATTAGTTTTTTTAAATATTTATTATTATTTTTAGTTGTTTTCTTGCAATGTTTTTGTCTCATTAAAAAAAAAGGCGAAAAAAAAAGTGAATCTATATTTTAAGGTTAGAATTTCATTTCTTTTTCTTCTTTAAATTTGTGTAATTTAATTTTCATGTTATTTTTCTTTGTAATTTATTTTAATTTTAGCTAATATTTGTTTCATGTAATTTCTTTTTCTTATAGCAATTGAGTATGTTTTCATAGTAAGATTGTAATAGCGTGATAAGGTTAGTATTGTAATTTCTCTCTCTTTTTTATTTTTATTAGTTTTGTTCGTATTTTTTTTTGTTTTCATTTATTTTGTTCTTTACATGCATGATCGAAGGTCATTATTACTTAATCTTGAACCTTTAGACCTTGAATTGGAAAAAACACTTCGCACACACAAACAAATTGCATGTAAAAATAAAATTGAAATGGATTTGCAGAACCAACAACCAGAACCATAGGAGAGGCCATTTAAGGACTATTTTAGTCCCTTAGCTAATTTGAGCACATCATTATCAGATACCCAAATGTAGCTGCTAGGAGTTTTGAATTAAAACCTAGTGTGCTAAATTGTCTCCCAACATTCTATGGCCTAGAAAATGAGGACCCATATAATCATTTGAATGATTTTCATGCTATTTGTCAAACTTTTAGATATGAGAATTTTTCAGATGATGATGTTAAACTTAGATTATTCCCATTTTCTTTAAAGGATAGAGCTCGTTCATGGCTTAATACATTACCTGCTAATAGCATTACATCATGGGAACAAATGGTAATAAAATTTTTGAATAAATATTTCCCAGTTCATAAAAGCAATGCTATTCGCAGGGAAATTTCAGAGTTTACCCAAAGAGAAGACGAGCAGTTTTTCAAAACATGGGAGCGATTCAATGGGCTACTCTTGAAGTGTCCACATCATGGATACGAGAAATGGCACCAATGCCAATACTTTTTTGAGGGATTATTACCGCATGTGCAAGAATGGCTAATGGCGACCAGTGGAGGAGACCTAATGTCAAAAAGCGCATCAGAGATTTGGGATTTCTTCCAGCGCCAATCAGATAATTCTAAAAAATGGAGTCGATCACTTAGAAATACCAGGAGAATTAAGGAAGTAAATGAGGTTCATGTTGGCGAGTCAAGTTCGGGAATTAAAGAAGTCAAAGAAATGGTTGAAGGTCTTTCCTGACAAATAACATCATTGACGACTGCTCAATCAACAGAGCCACATGACCATTACTCATATTCAGATCAAGCCAATGCCATAGGTGTCATGAGAAAACCATCAAATTACAACCCATACTCAAACACATACAATCCTAGATGGAGAGACCACCCTAATTTTTATGGTCTCAAGGATTCCAACAGAATGGACCATCAACTCTACCTCCTCCAATTCCTCCAATTCCTCAAATTCCTCAAATTCCTCAAGCCTCTCAGCCACCATTTAGACCATACAATCAAAACACAAACCACTCTCAACCTAAACCATAGGAGGATACATTCCAGAATTTCAAGAATCTTACTCACTCAAGAATCGAGCAACAAAACCGCACCATTGCTGAACTGCGAAATGAGATGAGAGCGGGCTTCAACTTACAAGCTCAGTCAGTTTCAAACCTCGAGAAAATGGTGGGACAACTTTCTTCTTCTGCTCAAACCTTGGCAATGACCATTGAGAAAGGTAAATTCCCAAGTCAACCAGTGCCTAATCCTAAAGGAGTGCATGAAGCAAGTACCAGTTCACGACAACAATATGGAGAAGTCAAAGTCGTCATGACTTTACGAAAAGGGAAAGAAGTCGACAACAAAGTGGAGATGCCAGAGACTAAATCAACTCAGATTGTACCTGTGAATGTTGAAGACTTATCATCAGAGGAGAAAGAGGAAACCAACCCCCGAGAGTACATTCATAAAGCTCCATTTCCTCAAAGATTAGCTAAAGGAAAGAAGGGAAAATCTACAGGTGAGATTTTTGAAATCTTCAAATAAGTAAGTGTTAACATCCCTTTACTTGATGCTATAAAACAAGTGCCCTCTTATGCTAAATTTCTTAAAGATCTTTGGACTAAAAAGAGAAATATTTATGTTCAGAAAAAGCCTTTTTAACAGAAAACATTAGTTCTATACTCCAACATAAAATGCCTCTAAAATGTAAAGACCCAGGCTCCCCCACTATCTTATATAGTATAGGGAACCACACAATTGAGAATGCTTTGTTGGATTTAGGAGCTAATGTAAATCTATTGCCTTATTCTGTATTTATGAAACTGGGACTGGGCGAATTACACCCAACTCCAGTGATGTTACAGCTTGCAGATCGGTCCACGAAAATACCTCGTGGTATTATGGAGAACGTGCTTATTCAGGTAGACAAGTTTTATTTTCCTGTTGATTTCATAGTAATTGACACTCAACCAGTGCAGGATTCAAATAAGCACATCCCATTATTCTGGGCCGACTTTTCTTGGCAACTGTCGATGCTCACATTCAATGTAGGATCGAAATATGCAGTTATCATTTGGCAATATGACCATGGAGCTCAATATCTTCAACATTGCCAAACAACCTCACAATGCAGGTGATGGAATTATTGATGTGGATTTAATAGAAACACTAGTTGATAATAATTTTCCTTTAAATCTTAGTGACGACCCTTTACAAACATGTTTAACTCACTTTGGTTTGGATTTTGATATTGACAGATCAGTTGATGAAGTCAAGACCCTACTTGACTCAGCACCATCCATGGACACAAATAAATAGAAGTCAAGAGGTGAACAACTAGTGCCATCAGAAAAGAAACTCAGCCCATCATCATAATCGCCACCAAAACTCGAGCTCAAGCTATTACCTAACACTTTGGAATACGCATTCTTGGGAGATAAAAGCACTCTGCCAGTAATAATTTCTTCCTCCCTCAATGACGAACAAAAAGGTAAGTAGTTGGAAGTTTTAGAAGAGCATAAAGAAGCATTAGAATGGACCATAGCAGACATAAAAGGTATAAACCCAGTAGACTGTCTGCATTACATTTACCTTGATGAAAATGCTAAACCTACTAGGGAAATGCAACATTTGTTAAATCCTAACATGAAAGAGGTTGTTAGAACTGAAGTCCTTAAGCTATTTATGCATGTATCATTTACCCTATTTCTGATAGTTCATGGGTCAGTCCTGTACAAGTTGTCCCCAAAAAGTCAGGAGTCACAGTAGTTACCAATGCTGATAATGAATTAGTACGCACTAGAGTAACTATAGGGTGGCGTGAATGCATTGATTATAGGAAGTTGAATTTTATTGCTTTCTAGATGACTACTCAGGATACAATCAGATTCTCATAGCACCAAAAGATCAAGAGAAGACCACCTTCACTTGCCCTTTTGGTACTTTTGCATATAGAAGAATATCATTTAGATTATGTAATGCACCTGCTACATTTCAACGATGTATGTTAAGCTTTTTTTCTGATATGGTTGAACGATTTCTTGAGGTCTTTATGGATGAATTTTCTGTTCTTAATGATTCATTTGATCAATGTTTACATCATCTAACACTAGTTCTGCAGAAATGTATCGAGAAGAATTTAGTCTTGAATTGAGAGAAATGTCATTTTATGGTAAAACAAGGTATTGATCTCGGTCACATCATTTCGAGTAAAGGTATTGAAGTTGATAAAGCCAAGGTGGATCTCATTTCTAATCTTCCTCCACCTATAATAGTCAGAGAAGTAAGATCTTTCCTTGGGCATGTTGGTTTTATAGACGTTTCATTAAAGATTTTAGTAAAGTTTTTAGAACCTTATGCAATCTACTTGCTAAGGATGTACCTTTTGTCTTTGATGATTTATGTCTTGTGGCATTTGAAAAACTAAAGCAGTTGTTGACATCATCACCCATCATTCAGTCCCAAATTGGAACTTACCATTTGAGCTTATGTGTGATGCATCTGATTATGCAGTAGGAGAAGTATTAGGATAAAGAGTTGATCGAATTCCCCATGTTATTTACTATGCTAGTATGACATTGAATGATGCACAGTTGAATTATTCAACCACTGAAAAAGAAATGCTAACAGTAGTGTTTGCATTAGAGAAATTTCGATCTTATCTCATTGGTTGTAAAATAATTGTATTCACAGATCATGCTGCTCTTCAATATCTTCTCACAAAAAAAGATGCAAAAGCTAGACTAATTCGTTGGGTGTTACTTTTGCAGGAATTTGACTTAGAATTCAAAGATAAGAAAGGAACAAAACATGTTGTGGCTGATCATCTTTCTAGTCTCCATTTTGATACAACTATGGAACCATTACCCTTGAATGAGTCATTTCCAGATGAATAATTAATGAGTGTGGAAGTAGTACCATGGTATACTGATATTGTTAATTATCTTGTTACAGGTCAACTTCCAGAGCATTGGACTAAGCAGGACAAGGCCAAATTCTTTGCAAAAATAAAGAATTTCTTTGGGATGATCCTTATTTATTCAAGTATTGTGCAGATCAAATTGTCTGAAGATGTGTCTTAAAAAATGAATTTCAAAACATTCTTTCGTTCTGCCATGAACAAGCTTGTGGAGGCCATTTCAGCGCTAAGAAAATAGCTTCTAAAATTTTACAATGTGGTTTCTATTGGCCAACTATATTTCGAGATGCTTACATCTTTTGTTCTTTATGTGATAGGTGTCAACGAATGGGGAGCATAACACGAAGGAATATGATGCCACTAAACCCAATTTTAGTGGTTGAAATTTTTTATGTATGAGGTATCAATTTCATAGGACCCTTTCCCCCATCTTTTAGCATCATTACATATTGGTTGCTGTTGACTATGTTTCGAAATGGGTAGAGGCAATTCTATGTAGCACCAACGATCACAAGGTGGTAATAGGATTTTTGAAAAGCAACATAGTTTCATGCTTTGGATTCCCTCGAGCAATAATCAGTGATGGTGGTGCCCACTTTTGCAACAACTCATTCAAAGCACTTTTGACAAAGTATTCCATCACTCATAAAGTGGCAACCCCATATCATCCGCAAACCAGTGGCTAAGTTGAGATCTCCAATCGAGAAATAAAGCACATATTAGAAAAGACGGTGAGACCCGACAGAAAAGATTGGTTGTTGAGGCTCGATGATGCATTATGGGCATATAGAACAGCTTTCAAAACTCCGATTGGGATGTCACCCTACATGTTAGTGTATGGAAAAGCTTGCCACCTACCTGTGGAACTCGAGTATCGTGCATACTGGGCCATCAAGAAATTTAATTTTGACATGCAGCAAGCTAGCTCAGAAAGAAGACTACAATTGGCAGAACTTGAAGAAATTCCCAATGACGCGTACGAAAATGCTAAGATTTACAAGCAACGAATGAAAGTCTTTCACAACAAGCAAATTATGAGAAAATCTTTCACTCTAGGTCAGAAAGTGCTTTTATTCAATTCTCGCTTGCACCTATTCCCAGGTAAGTTACGTTCTTGATGGTCTGGCCCTTTTATTGTTCACACTGTTTTTTCACATGGGACAATTGAAATTAAAGATCCAAAGAACAGTGTCACTTTTAAAGTTAATGGTCAAAGATTAAAGCCATATTTAGAGTACCAACCACATGGAGTGGACATCCAAATAAATTTGAGTGGCCCACCAAGTTTGAATTGAGATTTTTCTTTCTTTTCAGTTTTTTGATTTGATTTTTCTTCTTCCTTTTTATTATTCTATTGCTGATCGAAATTATTTTGGCATAAGTGTGTTTGTTTAACCATTAAGTTTTCTCTTATCATTTTTAATCATGAGACAGCTCCTCTTGAACATTCTTAGACAACTTCAACGTAGTCAAACTCATCTCAGAAAGCAGATACGATTTTGTAAAATACATTGTATTTGGGCTTTGCAACCACCAGAGTTAGTCGCTCATGTTAAGGATTTAGAAAGCCAACTCAGAGATATTGAGAGAAGTGTCTACAACACCCAATTAGAGCTTGAGGTAAATTTAATAAGAGGACGATTTTAGTTTGCTTTGTGTGTTTTAATTTGTTTCTCTATTTGTGTGTTTGTTTTGTGTGTTTAAATTTGTCACCCCGGTGAAGTGGCAGATAACGGTACCCGTGACAATCAAGTCGGTTACTTCAGTTTCCCATAATAATTGATATTCTGAGGCGAAGGTATGGAAAGAAAAGAGATTTTAGCAAAGCTTCACAAACGATTCTCTTCGCTTCCTTAGAATGCCCTTCTTTCAATCTATAAAGCTCGGTCCGAACGCATGCGATTGCTTATGAAGAATAATATACCTGCTGACATCTATTGGTTAATCGAGGCCAAAGTACGATTGACAGGTGAATTACCTTCTAAATTTATTGCATACATGCCTGGTTGTGGTAAAGGAAATTATGCAAGAAAACGAAGAGCTCGAAGACTTTCTGTTGCTTGTCATAAGTGTGCCAGAACGATATGCAATAGAAAACCATGTTCTTTAGGAATGGTGTCTGATAACAGGAAAGATAAGATTAAATTCATTAGGGATGGCTTGAATAAAGAGTCGTTGGGTAATAACATTTTGTCTCTTGAAACGCATCCCAGTGGATACGTACAAAGAGCGATTCTCCAGTTATGACCATTATTTTAGAAAGAACATGCACGATACATTCTCAGAAATCTGACTATAAACGACCTTGTTTGCCAGTTTGTAAGAAAACTAGATGGGAAACCTATCCTCAACCCATAGAGAGCGTTCAAACTGTTTCTGGATGTAAAACCAGAGGAAGATGTGAGCCACAGTCACAACTACCTGTGAATATCTTTTTGCTTTATTGTTGTTTTTTTTCACTGTTGTCTTACCATTCACATTATTGCCTTTAATAATTTTCTGTTATAATTGTTTGCTTTTTCTTTTTTAATGTTTCCTTTTTTACTTTCGAGCCATGTGCCTTACGTGTTAATTGACACTGACATGATGTCTCATACATAGCTGTGACCCATTGTCACCAAGGTTTTTAAATATGATTTTTTGTTGAGCACTCACAAATTATTTTTGAGCAGTATCCTAATGGCAGCTACTCCTAATAAACAAATCAAAAACATTTGTGTACTCTTTAGGTTTAACTATGGCAAACATAAAGAGTTCGTTGAGGCAGCCATAGATCTTGGTTGAAGAATAGCAGAAAGAAAATTACACTTGGTGTATGGAGGAGGTGACCGAGGGTTATCCAAAATGGTCTCATAAGCTGCTTATGTCAGAGGGAGCCAAGTGTTGGGCATCATCCCAACAATTCTAAAACCTTTGGGCTGCTTGTCTAACTCATCAACTGGAGAAGCGTTAGTCGTCTCAGGTATGCAAGAAAAAATAACTGAAATGCTAAATCATGCCGATGCTTTTATTTTTCTTCCAGAGATCTTGCAACTCTAGAGGCACTAATCACATTAGCATCTTGGGCTCATCTGAACATCCACCGGAAACCCATCGGTTTGTTAAATGTCAATAATTTTTATGATGGCTTTATCGCATTTCTTAACCATGTAATAAAAAATTATTTCATTCATTCCTAAGTGAAAAAGGTCTTTATTTGTTTGCATACTGCTAATGAGCTACTTGATCTGTTACAAGCTTATCAATTAGAGCCAGATCCCAGAACCTTGGTGTTGGAGTGTTCAAATAATGACGGTAACAGTAGCCGCAGTAATAAGTACAAATTAGATTTAACTCTCCGCTTGTAAATATTTTCTTCTGTGTTACACCACCCAGGTGATGTCTTCTAAACTCTACTTCTTTCCTTTCAAACATTAAGGACAATGTTTCGTTCTGGTTGGGGGGAGGGAATAGTTGACAATTGTGAAATGTTAGTTAAGTTTTTACTAATTTTTTGTTGTAGAACTAACCATACTTTTTAAGTAGAAGATGGCTGAATATGGAGTGTAGTTACTCTAGAAACGCATCTTCTTAGTTTGAAAGTTAAAAAAAAAACCTAAAAAAAAAATTATCTTATTTTAAGTGTGTTCTTTCTAACTTTTTCTTTTTGACTTCTCCTTTATAAATATACATTTTCAAGTTTTGGAGTCGAAGATGGCTGAATACGGAGAGTAATGACTCTAGAAACGCATCTTCTTAGTAAAAAAAAAAAATTCAGACATTTTTCTTTTCTATTATCTAATTAATTTTTCTACATCATTTTATCTTTCTGCATGCATATTTTCTTTTTATGTTTAGAATAGGTTGGGGGGAAGAATGTCATTAAAAAAGAAATTATTATAATTTTGTGTGAGTTTATTGGATGACAGATGACTTTTGAATTTTAGTATTTGTATTATCTTTGGTCTTGAGTAATGTTACACCATGTTTGCTATTCTACATGTTGATGTTGGAGACAAATATGAATTGCTTGAAGGAATGCACATGTCATAATAAATTACAAGTGAGTTTTTGAGCCTATTATTTTTTCTTGGAGAGTAACCCTTTTTGCCAATTTTTCATACAGCTTAGCAGATTATTATTTTATATATGATCTCTTAATTTCCTTTAAGTCAACCCTCTAAAAAAATGATTAAAAAAAAAAAGAGAAAAAACTGTGTTGCTACATCTGAAGATCCACCTAACTAGTAGATATGAAAGATTATTTAGAGCCCTAAAAGATGATGGAAGGCCATCTTTGACCCGTTTGAGCCTTTCAAGTCATCTCTGTCATGCAATATCCATAGTTAGCCCTTTTGAGCCTTTTATTTAAAAAAAAAAAATTTATTTGTTAACTTATCATCTTGACCCACTCCGATTTGGAGTATTAACCAATATCTTACAAGTTCCATCACCTATTCATGTTTGAGAAAAAATATAAATAATTATTTTGTTCAGAAAAGTTGTGCAAAAAAAAAAAAATTGTTCAAAAAAAAAAGAAGAAAAAAAAGCAAAAAAAGAAAGATATAGTAATAATAAATAAGCGAAATGCATCTTGTAGTTTCCAAAAATTCTCTACTTTTTCTCAAACATATATTTTTATTTTCCCTATTTCCCCTTCTTTGTTAGCCATGTCACTAGCCTACGTTACGTCCTAATAAAAGTCCTTCTTGATTTTAGGGAACTATATTCTGAAGTAAAAGCTAGTTATATGGGCTATTAAGATGTAATGATGCATAAAAAAAATAAATAAATAAAAATGAATACATTGGGTTGACTAGAATTTTGTTGGAGATCGTATTATCTCTAAGCTGTGGGCATATTCTTTCATCTTGGTGAGAGTGTGATATTTCTTCATTATTTTCTCTCAATTTACCATTCATTGTAGTGACAATTTTTATTGGGTTTAATTTCTTTGTGAGAGTGTCACTACTACCGGTGAGATTTTGGGGTTTGACATGTCATTCTTAAAAGTGGCATGATTACTATAGCTATAAGAAAGTCTGTTCGATTGATGCATGTGGATGATTAATGTAGATGTGATGTTTCTTTAGACTAGAGATAATGCTTATACTTTTATTTGATTGCTGTCATTAATCTGATTGAATAAACATAATTGTTTTTTTTAAAAAAATTATTTTTGGGTTTGAATTTTGTTTTCGCTCTATTTGCTAGAGACTAGTAATAAGCTGGTTGGGGGGTGTGTTGAGTGTTAGAAAGTGCATATTTATAAAGGAGAAAATCGTCATTTTACACTTCAAGTCTCACTAACATTACTACTTTTATGTATTTACACCTTTTGTTATTTAATTATGTGTGTTTTGTTATAATTAAGTATTTTATATATTTTAGGGGCATCATGATCGTTTCACAATGAACGAGTGATCAGACAGCAAAACGGACATCACTTTTGAACTTAGGATGGTCAAAAACCTTAAGAGGAGTATAAAAGGAAAATGGCACTGTTCACATGTATGGTACTGTTCATGTTACTGTTCATGACACTGTTCACATATACGGTCCGATGACATGGCGTTGACCGATGACGTGGCATCGACCGATGATGTGGCATCGACCGATGACGTGGCAGCATTTGATTGGAGAAAGATGTGACATTTGATTGCTTATGTGGCGTTGACTGATGATGTGGCATTGATCGATGATGTGTCACGATCTTATTGAACTAAAATATTCTTATGTACTGTTGATGGATGACGTGGCAGCATTTCAGTGGAACAAAAATCTTGTGTACAGTACATGCACACACATGGAATTATTTACTATTCAAACCGCGTCACTATTCAAGCCGCCACTATTCAAATCGCATTACTGTGCAAACCGCGTCACTGTGCAAACCGTGTTCAAACCTCATATTGTGGACTGATAACGTGGCACAATCCTGAGCGTCCGAACTGTTTTTAATCCGATAGCTATGATTCACTCAATGTATCTATAGAAAGGGGGTTTTCCCCCCTAAATTGGTACCCCTGAATCCATTTTTGAGCTTAGTTTTCTATAATTCCTTCTCCATCTTATATTTTCTACGTATTTTAATAAATTTCCATTTTACCCCTAGTTAAAAAATAAGTAGCTAATTTTCTTTTAAGCTTGGGTTGAAGGCGAAGTCTCAACATGTTCCATGGGCTTAATTTGATAAATTTATTTTCTCTTCCCCTCTAATATTGTGGATGTTTTGACTTTTCGTCGATAAATAGTAATAATCTTGTCTAGATACTACCCTGGTTAAACAGGCACCCTAGTATAAGGTTATTATTATTTGGCACGATAAGCCCTTAGTACCATATTTATTTGAGCGTGGTTCATGAGGTGTGGAAACCCCCCTCATGATTTAATTGGTATTAATAAGGAATATTTAGCCCATGGAGCATGTTGATGCAGATCCAGATACCCAAGTACTTTATTTCAATAGTTTCTAATTTAATTTATTCTCGCCATTCTAATTTAAATTCTAGTATAATCTAAATCACTTCCACCACAAATCCAACTATCCATTTAGAAAATTAATTCTACACATAATTAAAATCCACCTCTTCGTGGGATCAACACTCGTCACCATTAATCTATTTTATAATAGATTCGTGTGCTTGCGATTTCAATAAAATATGCACAACAGTTATCACCTCAAGATTTTGTACGAACTTGCGGAGCCATACAACTTCTTTTGCTGCTTCAGATGCAGCCATATATTCAATTTCAGTTGTGGAGTCTTTGATACAAGATTGTTTCATGCTCCTTCAATTAATAGCTCCACTTCCTAATGTAAACATATAACTGGAAGGTGATTTTCTAGAATCCTTATCTGACATAAAGTCATAATCAGTATAACCCACTGGAATGAATTCATCACCAGAATATACAAGCATATAACTTTTAATTCTTTTCAGATACTTCATTATATGCTTGACTGTAGCCCAGTGTTCAGGTCTAGGATTAGATTGATATCTGCTAATCATCCCTACCACAAAACAGATGTTTGGCCTAGTGCAAAGCATGACACACATGAGACTTCCCACAGCTTCTGCATAGGGAACTCGTCTCATTTTCTCAATCTCTTAAAATGTTTTAGGTGATTGATCCTTAGAGAATGTAATTCCATGTCTGAGTGGTAACAAACCAGTCTTGAAATTTTTTATGCTAAATCTAGCTAATATCTTATCGATATAGACCACTGGAGACAATGCTAAAGTTTTATTCTTCTAGTCTCGTATTAATTTGATATCAAGAATATAACTTGCCTCTCCTAGGTCTTTCATATCAAATTGTTTTGCTAACCAATTCTTTATGGTAGACAATACTCCTATATCATTTCCAATAAAGAGAATATCATTTACATAAAGAACTAGCAAGGTTATAGATTTTTCCTGAATTTTGTTATACACACATGGTTCATCTATCTGGGTGCTGCATGGTTCATCTATCTGAATTTTGTTATACTCCTATATAGTTTCTAAATGAATCCAAATGATTTAATCGCTTGATCAAATTTGATGTTCCATGATTGGGATACTTACTTCAATCCATAGAGAGATCTCTGCAACTTGTATACTATGTGTTCTTGGCCTTTTTGTATGAATCTATCTGGGTGCTACATGTAGATGTCTTCTTTAAGATATCCATTAAGAAAGGCAGTCTTGACATCTATTTGCCAAATTTCATAATCTACCACTGCAACAATGGAGAGCAGAATCCTAATGGATTTAAGCATAGCAGCCATAGAAAAGGTTTCCTCATAATCAATTCCCTCTTTCTGAGTATACCCTCTTGCTTTAGATGTTTCTATGCTTCCGTCTACTTCTTTTTTTCTCTTATAAATCCACTGGCACCCTATAGATCTTACCCCATTTGGTGCATCTACAAGTTCCCAAACTTAATTGGAATACATAGATTCTATTTCTTGATTCATAGGCATTTCCAAAAGATTCTATTTCTTGATTCATGGGCTTTTCCAAAGTTCAACATCTCTGTCTATTAGAGCTTCCTTATAACTAGTGGGATCTTGTATATGTTCATATCACATAGCCGTATAGGTTTCTCTCAATAACATGTATCTCGCAGGTAACCCAATTACCCTTCCACTACTGACACAACTCAAAATTGTATTACTCTCAAGTATAAGAGTGTCTAGTTATAATATAACCCGGTGAGTCCGGGGTAGTACCACAGGGAATTTAAAATCCAGTAGTCAATTTAAAACTAAGAAAATTAATTATGGGAAAAATAAATTATTTGAAACTAATTTAAAAATATGCTAAGGTTACAAGATCCACTCTCAGTATTCAAACTATAATTTTCTTACTCTCTCATTTTTTATATTTTGCCTCACTTTTACCAGTTATTTATTATATCATTTAATTCTGTGTGTGGATAAATATGGAATAAAGTACCTAATGTGCCACAACTATATTAATGTGTCGACATTGTGTCAAAATATCATACAAACCCAAGAAAACTTTTAAATTAACATGACATAAAAATAACTAGAAAATAATAAAATAAACTTAAAACTCACTTGAGAAAAGTAATTAATTTCATGATTTGAAACCTTGAGCTTCACTATTCATCTCAGCTTAGTAAAATTAGCTACTCATGTTGAAAGAAAATAAAACACTCTTTTTATTTGATAAACTTTAAAAATATGTTACAAGGAAAATTGATTACAAAACAAAAGAGAAAAAAAGAGAGAAAACACAATTCCTCAGCTCTTTATAGGCCACAATTGCCTTTTTCTTTTCTTCATTTTATTATTTATTTATTATTTTATAATATATAAGTATGTTGAGATGTGTGATGGTCAGGAGGCGTGATGGCCTCCTGACCATCACCAACATGATTTCCAATCTTTTTTTTCTTTTTTCTTTTTTATTTTTTATTTTTTATTTTTTATTTTTTATTTTTTTATTTTTATATCATTTCCTCGATTGATGAACTCCAAATTGCTCCAGTTGTCCCTCTTTTCTCCCGCTATCAATTCCAATTCTATCTTTATTCCTAAAAAAATATTTACAAGATAAAAAATTAACATATTACGAATTAATTTATCATAATATATTTGGGGAGTATTAAAATAATTTAAAAATAACGGGCGCATTAATTGACACAACAAGTGAAAAACTAATAATTGTATCCTTATTAAATGTCACTTTTCAATATCAATCAACGACGATGAGGTTCTAAAAGTAATTATTGTTTAAGGATAATCATGTGTTGATCAGCTGATTGTTGCTGTTCTTCCTGTTCTATAACAGGTGTTGAAAGCTGAGCATCAACATGATCTTATTTTATTTCTCTAGTTTTACCTTACTCTTAAGTTATAAGTCATTTATATAGTCTTCCTCAAAGAAAGTAAACAATATGTCTATAAATACATTCTTATCTTGAGGTCTATAATTCAGATTTTCCCTTATTCCTTTAAGATACCTAAAACATGTAAGCTTCTAAACACGAATCCATCTTCTTTACCTCTTATTCTAGTACAAATACTAGTAAACTCCAAATACGAATGTGTCTCAAACTATGTTTGTGACTTTTTCATAATTTCTTGGAGTAGTAGACACCGAGGTAGATGAAACTAAGTTCAATAAACTTTGCAGTTTTAAATACTAGTATCTGGAATTAAAAAGGTAAATGATAAACCACTTAGCATATATGTTGTCTTATGCAAAAGAATCTTGTTTCTCCATTTAATTACATTATTTTATCGTAGTGTTCATTATATGTGGAGTTTATCCTATTTGATAACCAAATAGAACTTGAATTCTCCAGAGAGATATTCTTTATTTCGATCATATCGAAGTTCTTTTATGTTCATGTCTAATTGCTTCTGTCTTATCCATGTACCCTTTTGAATTTCAAAAGTAATGGAATCATGACGCATTTAGATAAACATAAATAAAATGAATATTCATTAACAAGATTGATAGAATGCTCATAACTTCTTATCACATTTAAACTGATTAGTCCGTATACATTTGTATGTGCTAAATCATCCAATACAATATTATGTTTTTAGCTAAAAAAGAGCATCCTCATCGTCATATTACTTTTCTAAATGAGATTTATAGAGTGACAACAATCAATCTTAATAGGCCAACAAGCCTATCATTAATTATTTTCTTAAAATCTTATTATAGTTTATATGACTTAAGCATAAATATCAGAGGTAATATTGGTTAGAAGAAATATTTCTTTTTTTAGATAAATGCATATACTATTTATCATTACGTCTTTCTTTGAATAAATCAGTAGACTTATATGATATATGTTGTCTTTATAAAGAACCAACATATCTAATAAACAGAGGATCAAAAAATAACAATGTACTCCTGTTTATTAAAACAAGTCACTGAAATTAAATTCCTCTAATATTTGGAATAATAAAGACAAATATCAAAACTAAAGCCTCGTAAAATTGATCTGGCCTTTCAACTGATATAAACTAGCATGTCCTCAACTGCTGTTTGAAGCTTTCTTCATTTAATCTCTTGGTTTCCTGAAAACCAAATAAATAAATTACAAATAAGATTAGTTATCTCAGAATTTACTATTGCATAAATCAATAGAAATCTGAACTCATTACGATGCTTAAAGATCTCCTATACATGATTTTAATAATCTTAGAACAATTTTTCTTTCAGTGACCTTTCTGTCCACATATGTGACACTTGCCTTTTTCCTTGTCACTTCTTTTAGTGGACAGTTTGCCGATCCCAACTCTTTCTTGCTTATTCATGTCTTTCGATTTAAGCCTTGAAGAGAATCCTTTTTCAGGAAGTTTTCTCTTATCATAGAATTCTTTTATAGCATGTAGTTCATGCATTAATTCAATGAAGGTCATATGTTTATTGTTTAAGATATAACTGACCTTAAACTCTTTGAATTTATCAAGCAAAGATTCAATCACCATGTTAATCGTTGTTTTATCATTGATTTGAATACCATTAATCTCTACTTCATTCAAATAGTCCATCATTTTGAGGACATGATCATGAACTCTTGTGCTCCCTTCCATCTTTGTATCAGTAATATGTTTTAATGCTGCTTCTCTGGAAAAATGAGAATTCTACCCGAACATCTGATAAAGACTAGCCATTATTTCAGTGGTTGTTTCCCATGCTTCAATGTTCATTATGCAGTTCCACAGAAATTGAAGCCAATATATAATGCTTAGCCATTTTGTTAGCTTCGTATCATTTCTCATAAGGCTCCCTCTGATTTCTATAATCGTATAACGTTGGTTCTGGAGGGCATAGCTGGGTCAACACATATTTACAAAAAATAAAAACATCCATGCATAAATAATTTAATATAATATTCACAATAAATGGAAAAAATGCAAAAAACCATAAATGCATTTTAATTTATTGTAACAATAATCTAGTACCGCTTTGACAGGCTATTCATTGGGGAAGTCATGTCTACACTTACTAGACCCAATTATCCATTAGATTATTTACTTTTATGCAGAGACATGATAAATAATTATCGTCATCCTTTTTTACCCTAAATTTGTTAACAGAGCTTCGTTGGGAAGGTTGATAATAAATTTTAGTTGAGTGTATAACAATTAGTTTTAATCTACGTATTTTTTATATCAATAGTCACCGTTGGGATGAACAATTAATTGAAAAATATTTCAATTTTATCTTTGAAGAAGTTCATCAAATAAAATATCTAATTTTTATACCCTCCTAGGGAGCAGTACCGTATCATGAAGTTGAGGTGTATATATATATAATTTTATTATTGAACTAACAATAGAGCCTGTGGGAAAAATTATCTTGAACTTGTCCTCTACAACTTAATATTTTAAAATTGATTTTTCCTTGTTAAATCGTACATTAATAATATATTATTAATTGCATGCTTCCTATAATATTATCTAGATGATATCTAATATTATTAAGCATATGCAAATTTCAAACAATATAATGAGATTCATAATTAATGAGTGACATATATCATTATACATAGAGTGGCACTACCTATTCTATATGACATGTTATCATCTAAAGGATAACATATAGAAAAATAATTAAATAATCTTAATTCATGGCTCTCTTAAAATGAAAAAAATACATTAATTCTAAACTTAATCTTCATTGGGCTTCTTGTCAATATTCATCTTCCATAGGCTTATCTTTGTTAATGCACTAGGGGAAATTAGGCTCTTAAATTTATTATTGGTTTAATTTTTAATTTTGAAAGGAAATAATTAATTAATTAATTAATTTTTTTAAAAGCTTTTGGACCAAAATGATTAGTATTAAAAATTGTTTAATTATCAAGCGATATTAATAATATTTTATGCTTATGTTATAATTCATATTTGTGTTTATGCAATATAATAGAAATTATTAATTATGTTTTAATTAAATCTAATTTTGTGTATTTTTGTGTGTTTATTAGGTAAAATACTATTTTCACGTAATTCGAGGCTCCAAATAGATAAACGAAGGTCAAATTTGGATTCCGGAGGTCTGAAAAACTTAAGATGAGTCAAGATCGGCTCAAAATTGAGCTTGTGTAAAAAATGTTGACTTTTTCCATTTGCTGAATAGTGATTGGATGATAAAACAAGCTTACAATAGATATGAGTGCATGAGATAGCTGGCAATCTTGACTAAATCTCAATCGTTCATGATTCAATGGCCACGATTGCGCCACATGGCAATGGTTGGTGAAGCAAGTTGTAGGATTTGAATCTTTGTATTTGGGTCGACCCGATCCACCCATTTACCCGTCAAATCTCAACCGTTCTTTAGCTAAATCGGACGAGTCAAATGATGCCACGTGTGATGTTGACGTTTGAAGTTTGACCAACCGTTGGATCTTGATCTAATAGCTGTGAGGAGAGCATGCATGAAGCTTATGATGGACCGCCAAGCACTAGATCATGAATTTATTTTTCTATAAATAGAGCCTCATTTTTGTGATTTTAATCATCTCTCTACATCTCCCTTCTTCTCAAATTCTCTCCATCTCCCTGTAATCTTGATTTTCAGGTGTGTTTTTAATATTTTGTATAATTATTTTTATAAATAAAATTAGTTTTATTTCCAATTTTAGTTGTTTTTATTTCTTTTAATTATAGGCAATTTAATTTTAATAATTCTTTTCTTTCAATTATGCTTAACTAAATAATAATAGTTAGGGTAAGGTGAAACTCTTAGGAAATAAATATGATTTAATGAAATTCTATTTTTAATTTTATAAATTAAATTATTTTCTATTTAATTTTATACATATTTTATATTAAGAAATTTTGATTTATTGTAGACAAACAAAGGAGTTTGGCACAATAAATTCTTAATATCATAATATAAGGTGTGGTAAAATGGTTTTGACTTATTGTAGACAAATTAAATTTTGGCACAATAAATACTTAATCAATCATAAAATTAAAGGGAAAATAATAATAATTTATATAATTAATCTTTTAGGTAATAAATCTAAAAAAAATAAAGAATTTGTTAAGTTTTATTTATTACTAAGAGTGGATCCATAACCCTAACTAATTCAATTTCATAGTTTTATTTAGATTAAGTTGTTTATATTTAAGTTTTATTTTCAATTTTTAGATGAAATAAAATAAACAAATTAAATCTTTTCTCAGTGGATCGACCTCGGACTCACTGAGATTTATTACAATAAGACACTCTTATACTTGGGAGTCAAAAAATACTTTTACGTTGTGTCACAAAATAAATTTAATGTGTTAAATTTTATCTAAAACTAGGATTCATTAAGTCCAAAACTGTTTTGGACTTAAATGCAAAAAATTTAAACGTGTCTGCCTAAAGAAAAAACTATAGAACCATAGGGACCCCAATGATAAAAACCATTGAAACCATAAAAATTGATATTTTTCTTGCCCAGGTGCCATCACCATAGACCAGCTACTGTTTAGAGACGCAACTCATCTTTGACGCTGTGTCACCATTGTTGCCTCACCAGAAACGCACCAAACTGCGTGCGCAACTTGCTTAAAGCGCTATTTGCCGCTACAACTACTGGCAGCGTTGCTTGCAGCGCAGGTATTGATTTTACTGTAATCTTAATCTTGAGTTAGTTATGATTTCATGATTGTAATTGTTATTCAATTTGAGTTACCAATGGGCACGATACACACTTATAGTCAAGATTACCCGGTATCTTGACGGGAGCAATTATGAGTAGTAGAGTTATAGATTAACAATATAGAATTTGTACAACACATCTCTTGATGGGTTTTCGGCACTTGATCATAGAATTCTCTAATCATAGTGTGTGAATATATTTAGAATGTTGAAAATGATTATTAGAGAAAACCAGTAAGTATCAAGAAATAAGATGTAATTAAATCAATTGGACAGTTGAGATATTGATTTAATTAACGATGTGGTACAAAAGATTATGCGGTAAAGAAATCAATCTGGGATGGGTCGAATTATTATTCGAGAACACTATCCTAGATAGTATACAATAATGGAGGTTAATTCCAATCTTTTAGTGGAGTAGATTGGGAATTAAATAATTAGGCTAGTTTAATTACAGGCTCAATTATTGTAACAACTATTGTATGTACACAAATGATCCCCAGATTAGCTCATTTCATTGATTGCGCAGCTACTGGATTAACAAATAAGATAACTAGCTATTTAAGCTAAAAGCCTAAATATATTATTTAGTAGGAGACTCCAAGTAATATGCTTGTGTGTAAGGGGCATTGTGTTATTTTACAAGGTGGGCCCTTATAATACAAGAACAAGTAACGTTACTTTTGGTTTTATTATTTTTTGATTTAAATCAAATTTGATTTAATAGAATTAAAAAATATAAAATATGGAGCCTAGGGTTTCATTAGCTATTTGAGCTAAAAGCCTAAATTTATTATTTAGTAGGAGACTCCAAGTAATATGCTTGTGTGTAAGGGGCCTTGTGTTATTTTACAAGGTGAACCCCTATAACACAAGAACAAATAATGTTACTTTTGGTTTTGTTATTTTTTAATTTTAATCAAATTTGATTTAATAGAATTAAAAAATATAAAATATGGAGCTTAGGGTTTCACTAGATAGAAATATAAAATGGTTTATTAAATAATTAAGCAGATCCTTTTACTAAGGCCATACTTGGGAAACCTTTTAACTTGCACTTAGAATCTATGAGCATGCATGAGATGCCAAATATGCTTTAAGAGCTAGTGAGAGGTTGTTAGGAAAGTATGCTCTTTAAAAGCATATGTGTTTATTTAATTGTAATAAATAATTTTTTTATTAATAAAATAAATGAGGTATTATATTCAAGCATCTTCATTGCATTAATATTTTGAGTAAAGTCCATTAAATCATATTATATTTTTTTATGTGATCACCGTGTGGATTTACAGAAGACAAAAATATAAGTTATTTTATGATTAAATAAATTAAGTTCGCAGTTGATAAATAAAGTTGAGCACTTTATTTAGGTATAGACTGTAATAAATTCATTGAATGATTTGTCTTAATCGTGTATAAATTTATTGATGTAGTACGACTATATTGAACAAGATCACATATGAGATTTAATTAAATTTGTATAAACTGCTGGTAGCGTGCGCGCTCGCGTTGCTGGTTGATGGCTGCCGCTGAAAAATCCAACCTTTGTTCCTTTGATGTTCCTTTGATCTATCGTCGCGTGATTAACTCCAAAGATTTACAAATTTTCTAAGCCAATTTTGGCTTACAAAATTTCTATAACAGTAAAATAAATGAAGGGGAAATATGACGATAAAAACCACTCTCTTGTTACAGATCCAAAGAAAAATACAACAGAGAATCTAACTATGAATTAAGAAAAATCAAAAGCATGCTTTATTCATATATTAAACAAATAATATGTATCTGAATAAATCGTGCTATTCTAATACATAAATATCAAGATTAATTTCATATGAAATTCTTATATATTAATATGAGGTGGCTTTTATATCCATTGTTGGAGAAAATTCAGTTTTTTTAATTTTTTTTAAAAAATTTTAAAATCGATCTCATACAATATATAGAAATTCGTAATCTAGAAAATCATAACTTGACAATTCAATTTTGCTTTTTTACTGAGTTGATCAAGACTCCCAGATTACGATCTCTCACCACCATGCTGGTTAGATCACGATTCGTCACCACTTTGCTGGTTAGATCATGATCCGTTACCAAATAATCTTCCGGGTTATGACTTAGGTTTGATCTGCACTTGATGTGTGCGCGCCTTTATCACCACTAAAAGTAATAGCAGGAGAAAAGTTTTCTCTAAAAATTAGAGAGAAAAAATCTTTTTCTCTGATCTTTATAATGTGGCCTTTCTTTTTTTTTGGAGAAAATAAGTCATTTCATTTTTCTATTTAGTAGAAACCCTAAGCTTTATATTTTTATATTTTTTTAATTCTATTAAATCAAATTTGATTTAAATTAAAAAAATAATAAAACTAAAAGTAAAGTTACTTCTTCTTGTCATAGGGGCCCACCTTGTAAAATAACACAAGGCCCCTTACACACAAGCATATTATATGGAGTCTCTTTGTAAATAATATATTTAGGCTGTTAACCCAAATAGGTAGTTATCTTACTTATTAATCCAGTAGCAGTGCAGTCAATTACAAGGGCTAACTCGGGGATCATATGAGTACATACAATAGTGGCTATAATAATTAGACTTGTAATTAAACTAGCCCAATTACTTAATTCTAAATCTACTCCACTAAAATATTGGAATTGACCTCCATAATTGTATGCTATCTAAGATAGTGTTCTCGAATAATAATTTGACCCATGCCACATTGATTTCTTTACTACATAAATCTTTGTGCTACATTGTTAATTAAATCAATATCGTAACTGTCCAATTGATTTAATTACATTTTGTTCCTTGATACTTACTGATTTTCTCTAATGATCATTTTCAACATACTAAATATGTTGACACACTCTGACCAGAGAATTCTATGATCAAGTGTCGAAAACCCATCAAGAGATGTGTTGTACAAATTCTATATTGTTAATCTATAACTCCATTACTCATAATTGCTCTCACCAAGATACCGGGTAATCTTGACTACAAGTGTGTGTCGTGCCCATTGGTAACTCTAATGGAATAACAATTACAGTTATGAAATTATAACTAACTCAAGATTAAGATTACAATAAAATCAATGTCTATGAGATTTAATAAGTCTGACAGTTATTTCAAGGTTAATTAAATCTCATATGTGATCTAGCTTAATGTAGTCAAACTAAATTATTCAATGGATTTACTAAAGTCTAAACATAAATAGAGCGCGCAACTCTATTTATCAACTGCGAACTTAATTTATTTAATCATAAGATAACTTGTATTTATGTCTTTTGTGAATCTATATGATGATTACATAAATATATATAATATGATTAAACGAACCTTATTCAATATATTTATGCAATTGAAAATATCTCAAATATTTTATTAATAAAAAAATTAATATGCTTTTAAAAGAGCACATAATCCCAGTACTTCAATCGCAAGTGATGGTGGTAGCTAGTTGGAAAAGTGATGGTGGTGGGTGAGTGAGGTGAGAGTGAGAGAGGCAGCGAGAGTTTGAGGAGGCAAGCGAGTGCTCTTGTTAGATTGGGTTACAAATTAAATAAAATTTTAATTATTTATAATTTTTAATTAAAAACATATTTTAATTTAATTGACCGAACCAAACATAAACCAATTGGTTCTTCTATTCATGAATCAATTAATTTTTACCTTCTAAATTGAACTGAATCGAATCTTCACCCCTAATATATCTACTACTTAATTTGCTCTTCGTAAACTCTATCCCGAGTGTTGTGATTGCTTATCTTCATGTATGCCACCACTCTAACATGGTTGCTTGTATCCAATCCAAGGCTTGACCCACTTTTCTTTGGGCTTCCCCCTCCTCTGTTACTTCTCTCCTGTTTATTCTTCATTGCCATCATTGTTGTTTTCAACTAGTTTCCACAACCAAAGTTCTCTTCTTTTTCATCTTTGCATAATCTCAAAATCTTTATAAGCATGACAAATCCTACTATAGTAATAGCAGAATTCTGGTAGACATTCATAAAGCAATGGTAGCATTATGGCATTTTCCTCATATGTAGAAAACCTCACAAGGAGTACCTTTCGTAAAGATTTTGTAATTTCAATATTTACCGGCACTCGGAGAAGTATTCCTAAACAAATACTTGTCTCCCATGAATTTACTTCCTCTATGTCACCAATTAATGTTCCCAGAAACTAGCCTTTTTCTTTATCCATAAAAATGATGGAAATATTATGAATTAAGACCAGAATGGAGCCTTTGTGAAACGTATTTTTGAAACATCCCTCATCGCTTGTAGCTCAACCAGACCTTTCAGAAAATTATTGAAGTGCCACGATTCAGTTCTCAGAACCCTAATCTTATCGACATCTGATTGGAAATGAAATATAAAATAATTTCCCCTCCAAACTCTTAACAGTAACCTCTTTTATAGTATTCCATAATTTTTGAGTTTGTTGATCGAAACCCTTCTGTTTTGATGGGTTTACTAGAAAGGACCTTACCCACAAGTGAGTTGACTAACTTCTGTTCTCCGCTCTTAATAACAGTCCTTCCTAGTGTGATAATGTTCTCCTCGTCTCATTTCAACGAAAGTGATAATAATTTTTCAAAATTCATGAGTGAAAAAAATTACACTGGAAATCTTTGATAATGAGGATTGATTCTGAAGAAATATTTTTGCTAGAGAGATTCAAACCTGTGCTCAAAATAAATGAAACTCCAACTTTATTGAGAATCCTTACGCTTCAAGACGTACGCTTACGTTTACAGTGGTCCCTAGAGAGAACTCTAGAAACACACGAGAAGATCTTTAAGGCTAAGTATGATTTCCAAATACAAACATAACATGCCCATAAAAATTAAGAGCGGAAGTTTAGAATCGAACATCCAGCTATTAAAGTGTTTTGCAGCTGATTTTGATACTTCTGAAGCCTCTGTAATCAATAACGATGGTGTAGCATAAGAATTTTGTTTAATTACAGACCTCAAGGACCAAAATCATTTCCACCATCTCCTTTTAACATGTCATCTTTCCATCGAAGATAAAGTAGTGAAAAACAATTTTGTTGTTAAGCCATCATTACAATTGTTAGTTGGCATTTATTTCTCTAAACATGGCAAAATTGAACTCAATGAAATGTCGGTCCACATACTGCAAACTCCTTTTAAAAGACATCTCAACAGCTAGGTGTCCAACAAAGTATGCTTACCATATTTCTATCATTGTTATTAGACTGTCTTCTGGCCTTTGTTCATTGTAGAAAATGGTGGCTAATTATTAATGGAGTCATTCTTCTTCATCCAAGGGTATTCACCGGCTTCAGTGGAGGTCTCTTTGCCAATTGAAAAGAAAAGGAGGAATGAGTTTTCGAGAGCTGATGGCTTTCAACCAAGCTCTTTTGGCCAAGTAGTGCTAGCAAATTCTTCTTTAATTGAACTCTTTGGTAGTTAGAGTTTTGGAAGCAAGTTATTTTCCTAGTTTTAACTTTCTAGAGAGTAAGCTGTAGTAGTTCATCTTATACTTGGAGGAGTTTATTACGGGGCAGAAAGATAATTGAGAGGAGTTTTAGATGGAGAGTTGGCGATGAAGTTGGTAACAGAAAGGATATTCTTATACATTCTTATATATTATCAGAGTTTTTTTTTAAAAAAAAAAAACCATCAGAGGGTGGGGGTTAGGCAGACCCCTACCTCTAATATAAATTAGAAAATGAAATGAATACATAAGGAGGGAGATATAAACTAAAACTTCCAAGAGAAAATGTAAATACACATAACCAAGAAAGAATAAAGAAAAATAAAATCATCAATGCTATCGTCTGATATGAGGAACAGCCTGAGCATCCGAATGGAGAATACCAGATAAGCCAGCAGGAAGATCCTGGGAACAAGAGAAACGTCTACTGACACTATGAGAACACACCCAATTGGTCGAAAAATCTGCAGCAGAGGTAGCCTTGTAGTATATTATTAGAGTTGGATGCCCCGAGCTCATACATTTTGACCTTTCTCTCCTCGCACACTGCCCTCAAACTCCACTATAGCAACATGTCAAGTGGAAATACAGGTTAGAATGAATATCTCACTAGCCAAACTTTCTCCCCACTAATTTTAATGAAATTCTTAAAATCCCAATGCCTAATGTGCCCATAAGGGATAAATATACGATGGCATTTTAATAGTAGGGTTTACTTGATGAAAAATGGGTACGAAGTTGCATCAGGATTGCGATTTCCAGATTTTCCTTCTTGTTCAAAGAGTTTCTCTAGTTGATGGAAATTTACCTAACACCTACAAAACTAAAAGATAAAAATCTTTTTTTGGAGAGCTTCAAAAGAAATTTTCCCCACGTAATGTATATTTGGGGAAAATGAAAATCTCTAATAATGAAATTTGTCAAAGACGTCATGCTAGTGTAAAGGATGTGTGTGATAGCCTTGCTGCTTGTAGATATGCAAGGAAAGTCTGGAAGCTTAAACATTGCTTTTCATGGTTTGCCAATACAGCTTAAATGCCATTCTCTTCTTTTGTTAATAAAGGAGCTAAACTTCTGTCAAAGGAAGAGTTCGTATTGTTTATGGGTTGCTTTGTCAATTTAGAGATCTTGAAATAAGGCTCTGTATGGTAACTCAAGGGAGGATTGTCATCAAGTTTTATCGCGGGCCGAGACCTTGCTGGAGTCTATCAAAGCAGGTTCACCAAGTCACTATATCCCTAGTAAACTATTTCCCTCAACATAATATTTGGTATATCCTCCAGAATTTCCTTGGTATAAGCTTTGACATATCTGTGAAAAAAGAAGACCATTTTGCTGGTTTGGGGTGCATCATCGGAAATTATGAAGGTTTCGTCATGATAGCTGCAGCATTGAAGAAGCCTTGTTTAGGAGATGGGTAATTGTCGAGGTTTTGGCTATTTTAAAAGGTATAAAGATAGTTGAAGAAGCTGGTCTTTCTCCTCCTAAAATGTAGAGTAAGATTCAAAGAACTTTGTGAACATAATTGTATCTCTAGTAGAGGAGAGCTGGGTTGGATTATTAGTGAAATTAGTACTTTGGTGGATAAGGAAAATCAACATAGGGTGGACAGTGCTCTTAAATCCATAATTCAGTAGGTGATTGTATAACACAAACGACTAGTGTATTTAGGAATTTCTTGTGTGGTTACAGGATGTTCCGAAAGAGATTAAAGATTTATTATATTGCTTTGTTCTATACTTCTATTTGGATGAAATCATTTGCCATTAAAAAAGCTGTAGGAATGCGGTAGATCATTGAAGAAACTCTTACCTATAAACGTAGTTGCTATATATGATGTCCATCAGAAAATTGCTTGAAGCACTTAATTAGATCATTTGCAGTATTAATACCTACATAGAAAAGTAATTAAACAAATCTAATCATCATGATAACTTTTTTAATCATAAAAATACGCTCAATTAAACATTTGTTAAAGCTACGTATATGTGTGTTTGTGAGAGAGAGAAAGAGAACCTGCAAAATAGGCACCATCAACATATCCTAAATATGTTGAATTGGTATGCTCCCCTGTGAAGTAAATTGGACCAATTGGTTCCTGGTTTTTAACAAAATAATTAGAGTAAAGATTGGATCGATGCCTTTTGTTTTTGTTAGATTCAGTGCTGAGTAGATATGTACTTAACTCTTCTTAATCTTCGACTACCCATAAAGTAATATATGATTAGGATTTAATTAATTTTATATTTTTATCTGATTTAATTAATTTTATATTTTTATCTAATTACTATCGATTGTATTTTTTAAAAAGATTTATAAAAAGGCGAGCTTAGCACCGAATTCAAATCTTTTTTTTTTTTGCTTATTCTCTTTAATAAAATCATATATTAATGTTTTGGAGCGAATATGCTCCTCCTAGGTAATTAAAAGTCTCTCGTAATAGAGAGATTATTTTAATTTGTGGGTAATAATGAATTCAAAATGTAGTTACAAGTTGTGCATAATTAAATATAATAGATCGTTGGGGACAAAAAGAGGAAATCTTCTATCAAGATGAGCAACATAGTCATATTATCTCAATTAGCTCAGAAAAAACTGGACTGATGGGAATACTTAGTTAACGATAATTTATTATTGGTTTAGCCGTTTAGCCAATCCTGGAAGTGTTATTATCGGATGTCTCCTGGAAGTGTTATTATCATATACGGTAATTAGGCTTGATACTTCGGTTACATTTGTTTAGTGTAGGATAGGGAGATAATGAGCCTTATAATTAACATACGTAGTTACTTTATAGCTATGTTTGGCACCTAGAATTAAATTAAAATAATTATTAAGATTAGACTTGATTAGATTGGATATTTTAAAGTAGATTATATTATAATCTCTTATGTTTGATACAGTATGAATCTGGATTATATTAAATCATACTTAAATAATATTAAATAGTATTTAAATTGATATTTAAATATAAATATCAATTATTCATGAAATTTTATAATAATAATTAAAATAAATTTAAAAGGCAATTAATAGTAAAATTAAATATTTGTAAATAAGTTATTGGGTAGTCATAATATAATAGAAAAATAAAAAAAGAAACAAAATAAATTAAATATTTAATTAATTTTTATCAAATATCTAAAAAATATTTAAAATCAATTAATTAATGATATTATTAATTTTCATGATTATTTTTATATATTATATTAGTGACTATCAAATTTAATACAATCAACAATGCAATACATTGTTAAGTGGTTAATTTTATTGATAAATTATTAAATATACAAGTAATGGAATCTCAAGTAGGAGTAAAAGTACCAATTCAATTAGATCATAGGTAATAAATTAAAAATAATAAAATTTAAGTAAATTATAAATTAAAATTAGGTATAAATAAAAAGACAATTATTTAAATGAAAGTCTCATAAATGGACAACTATTTTCTTTAATTTTATCTTAACTAAGCCCATGTGTAAGTTAAGATTACTAATCCTATGATTTTAGGATTAAATTTAAATTTAGTCACCTTAGATCAATCCAACTAAGCTTACCATACATGGGATAAATATTTAATCCCAAAATTAGTGCGTACTTAATTCTAGCATCCAATTAGCCCAATCCCATACTAATTAAATGATAATTACTTTTCCTGTTAGGGTGTTTTTGAAAATACAATTTTTTTCCTTCAAGGTTCCAAATTAATGGGTTAATTTAAGTTAAACCTAGGTGCAATTTGCAAATGCTGACCTTTAATTCTTTGTAACTGTGTTGAGTAAAACCATTGGGCCAATTGGAGTAGCTGCCATTGAAGAATCTGTTGGACCACCATCTTGGAACAAAAATGCTTTGAGGCTCTGGAATTTTATTTCCAAACAATTTTCGAAGCACATTATTCATAATCTCTGCCTTCGTCTTTTCATCTGATTGTCGCTCTATCCTCCTCGATTCTTCATCTGTTACTGTCACAAATAGAATGTTCGATCCTGGTATTTCATTCTCCAAATGCTGCATTTCACTTATTAATTTAATTTAGTTTAGGAGGAAAAACAATTAAGGATATATTATTCTCATGTTCAAATGCCTAAATTCGGATTCAGTATTACACCATCTGGTGTGGTAGTTAACCGAACAAAAATGCTATCTTATCAAATGGTGTAGTAACGAATTCGCATGAAATTTGTATTTAAGCATCCTGACCTGAGAACCTCTACATATACATATATATTATATAAATTTTTCTAGTTAATCATGCAACACACATATATTTTAATTGTATATATTAGATAAAAGAAAATGTGCTTCACTCTAGGAGATTTTGTATGATATGGGTGCTTAATTACAACCAAAGCAGTTAAGAAGCAAGAAAACGGCAGGCTTGAATAAATTACTAGAATAGGAACTTGGTGTTAATGTGATTTTGTGTTGAGAAGAAATAAAATTCTGATTGGTAATTTCTTGATAAATAATATATGAAAGTAATTAGCCGAAATTATGAGTCTGTTTTAATACTAAATTATAATCCAACAGTATGAATATAATACTTTTACATAGGGCAATCTTTCAGCAATGATGTAATTAGAAAAAAAAAAAAAAAAAAAGAATGTTGTAATAACTAATAAGACACGATGGAGCACATAGAATTTGTAAATACCTGCCAAATTGGAAAATAACCACGTCTTTCATGAGCATAAATGAAGAACTCAGTGCCGGGGCCGGTAGGCCAGAATTTGTATGGGAATTTCATAAATATCTTTGTATATATTGCCATATTGAAGTTGTTGATTGCTAGTTTTTTCCATAGCTAAGTAAATACTAGGAAGTTAGTAAATAATTAAAAAAACCACAAATAGAGAAAATTTAAGGTACATTTTCATATTACATAAATTTTTAGATGTCTGCATTTTACAAAATAAGAATTTAAAATTGGCTAGGAACAATAAAATATTGCTATGTTCCAATTTATATAGTATTGTATCACTTTTTAGCCAAACTTAAATTCGCAAATTGTAAAACACAGATGTTTAGATAGAATAAAAATAAATATGAAAAGAATAAGAAAAGAAAGAAAACTAAAAGAGGCGACTTACAGGCAGATTAGGAGTGAACTCAATGAAATCACTTTGGAGGACTCCAATGCTGACAGAGACAATGGCATAGTTTGCTTGGTATACAGAGCCATCTTCTGTTTTCACTGTTACTTTATCCTTTGAGTAACTTATGTTCCTCACTATCTGCCATCAATTGTAAATTAACTAATTCGTAACTTAATTTGAAAAGCTTTAATTTTTAAGAAGCCCAACCGCTCCAATTTACCATCAAAGTTAGAGCAATCAATTGTGTCGCCATTGTTCTATACCCATTTTAATTTTCTAATGCACAAGTGATATTTAATCACAACCGTTAAAACAACTACAGTTTGGATCCAATGGATATAACACCAGCACTACGTACACTAGGAATGCTCCAAATTAATTGAGCCCATTAACATGAACAAGTCATATGATCTAGAATGAAATTTTCATAATAATCTTTGGAGCTTGTAGCATTATTTAAAAGTAAAATGATATTTATCTTAAAAGTGGTTTCCGACGGGGTGAATTAAAAGTATTAAAATTATTATTTACTATTTTCTGGGTCTGTTCTTGTGTGCTCAATTTCAGGATTTCTGTATTCAAAATATTTATTAGGTAGTTCATTTTTGTTTTGTTTTGTTTTGTATTGTTTTCCCCCTGAAAGTGAACTGTGCTTGCACCAATTCCTTTATCATTCAAGTGATATAGAGATGATAAATGTCACCTTGTTTAGCTTGAGCCTAGGATCTCTAATCACTTGATGCCTGTGGGAGAGAAACTGCTTGGCAACAAAATGAACCACACTTTCGAAACCTCTGGGGTCAGCTACGAAATAAGAATCCTCCCCAAAATCAACCAATTGATTCCGAGGATATGTTGTCTTCAGACTTGTAAATCTTGGGGGCTCTGCATCTTCATAATCATTGAAAAAATAATCTATTGCCATTTCAAGTGGAGTCTTTGGAACCCTGCATGTGCCCAAAACTGTCAAGTAGTTACTAAGAAATATCTCTTTTCTGTTTTTTTAAATTTAACTTTTTGAGAAAAATATATATCCTTCATGGAGAGTGATGATCATTATGTTCAATTTCGGATCAAAAGCTCTACATCATAATTATTAGAAAAAAAAATTTGCTCAATCCTATGCAAAAAGAATTGCAAAATCAATATAAAGCTTACTCTTTTAATAGACGTTGGGAACCCAAAATTGAGGTATCATCATCTCTCGTTGTTTCAGAAGATAAAATTTTGGATAAGTTAGTGCAAAACGCATCCCTTGTTTTAGCAATTCGGACTGCAGATTCCACCACATGCTTTTGGTATAACCCACCACTGCGAAATGTCAAATAGATTATTTAATAATTTATATTCTGTGTAAGGTTAAGGATTTTGGTGCCCAGTTGAGCTTTGTGTTGAGCACCAAACGGTTAAGAATTGATTTAAAACTAGGTAGCATATAGAATCAGTATTAAACAAATCCCGGCTTGATTCGGTCTACTGGGTAAAATAGAATAATAATATTATAACATCATGATGTTATAAACATTATTGTTAAATTCATTAAGGATATGAGAGTCATTTTTATCCATAAAATAAGAAGAGGGAAAAAGGCTCAAAAACAGAATGCTTGAGAAGGAAGAGTTCGATACTCTTGTTTGTAGATGTTTGAAGAGAGATTTGCATAGTCAGAGTAGAAAGTCTTGAGCTTGATTGTCTTAGCAATTTGAAGTGAAGGACTAGACTTTGGTCCTCCACTATTAACCCAATTGGCACCCAATTCAATAGTGTGCCCACCGATGTTGCCTTTGTGAAGCCGGCCACCAACCCTGGAGCTTGCTTCTAATATTATGAAATCTTTGTACCCAGCTTCTTCAAGTGTTTTTGCTGCCATAATTCCTGAACAAAACAAACAGATAGAACCCATTTATTATTATTATTTATATACATCCAGACGTTAGCTACAAATGCATACAAGATATGTCATGGATCATCATCATCATCACCTGACATGCCAGCGCCTACGATGATGACAGAATTCGACGGCGGTGAGGTGGAAGCTATGACTAATGTAAAAGAGAGAAGTAGGGCTAGGGCAAACACCACAGCTGAGACCTTCATTTTTTCAAACTACTGAGAGTTTGGTAATGGCCATGGGAGTTGGTGTCGATGGCGTAATTATAGAGTGGCGGTCATCCTGATCCGGAAGGGAAAATTTACAATTAATTTGACCCATTTTGTGGTGGGGTAGTGGGGTCTTTTAGTTTATTTTTAGTTATACAGCAATTCAATTTCACTCGGATTTTCATGTGGCAGAATACAAACTTCAGATCCTTTCTTTCCACTCAAAACTTTTTATCAACTGGACTAATTGCCATTTGCAAAATTTTACTGGTTATTTCTGTATTAGTTTAAATTACAAATTAAGAAAATTATTTACAAGTACAGTAAAATTTCTCTACAATCGTAATGTTTGGATTAAATTGTTTTAATTATTATGAGGAGAATAAAATTTAATAGGGGTGTAGTCACAAAAAATATTGATTTAGCTTAATTATTCTCAGTTCAAGTGATATAAAAGTAAAGTATGAGTTACATTAATCTTATATGATTAAGAAGAATTGTAAAGTCATCTTAAAGTATAAATATTTACATTCTCTTTAATGATTTTCACTCAATGTAATTTCTATAAATGTTATAGTAATTTGGAAATAATTCCAAAGAATAAACCATTGTCCCAAGTAATTTTAGAAATGTATTTTATTTTATTTTAAACCTTTCATGTAACATAACAAATGTTATTTGTCATATAATGATAATTATTATAATATGGCAGTAAGTTTTTCAAGACAGACAGGGTCTATAAAAAATAAAACTTTAATGTAACTTTGAGTTCATTCTTATCTGTAATTAGTCTAAATTAGGATTATAATTTTTTTATGACTATAGACAGATTATTCCTATACAAAGTATTACTGTAAAAATGTTTTATTCTACTTAGTGCTTCCTTTTAAAGTTTGAACTACTGTCTGTCCAGTTGATCATCAAGCTCACCTTTAAAAAATTTGAGCATAACAGCACGTGTCTCTCGCAATTAGGGTTGGCAAAATCCGGATCCGGATTGCCAATTGTGGATCCGCATCCGCATCCGGATCCGCAAATTTTTTTACGGATCCGGATGCGGGTAAAATCCGGACCGGATCCGGGTGGATTTTCCGGATATCCGGATCCGCAAATCATAAATTTAAACTATTTAAAATATAATTCACACTCAAAACCAAAGTTATTAACCAAAAAAAAATTCAATCAACAATAAAATTAAATTAAGTCACCAATATTTTCAAGTTTAGACAATTTACATTAAATTAAAATCATTAAATACAATTGAATAATCAATCACAAATTCACAACACCAAATTAGTATCAAAAAAATTTAATGCTAACAAATAATCTATTTAATTAAAAAAAAAAAAACTCATGCTTTGAGTTTACCCCGGCCTGTGTAGTGCAGCTGTGCTGTGCTCGCTTTGGTGAAGCTTGGAGGCTGCAGCCTTGGACGGTGAAGCTTGGACGGCGAAGCTTGGACGGCGAAGGCTGGATGGCGAAGCTTGGATGACAGATCTGGATTCAGGCTGGGCAAGCTTCGGTAGATCATGCGTGGGCCGCGCAGCTTCGGCGAGTTGCGACTCCTGCGAGGGCGAGGCAGACCGCAGACGGAGTCACGGGCTCACGGCGAGTTGCGAATTGCGGGCGAGCGAGATCACAAGCGGCAAGAGAGGGGAGAGTCTGAGATCGTGAGTCCGTGAGAAAGAAAACCGATTTAGGGATTAGGTTTTTTTTTTTTAACTTAAAGCTTATATATTTTTTAATTTGAAACAAAAATAAATCCGGATCCGGATATCCGGTTTTCCGGATGCAAGCGCATCCGGATCCGTGCGGATTTAGAAAATTTAAATCCGGATCCGCATTTTTTTCAATGCGGATCCGGATTTTCCGGATCTTTGCGGATGCGGGCCGGATCCGGATTTTCCTGCCAACCCTACTCGCAATTAAGATAGGCTTGAGTAGCTCTTACCCCAATAACAGAGATAAGGTATGTATGGGATTGAGGTTGGGCAGCTGTAACTTCCATTCTGTTACAAAGTGTTTAGTGTACTAATTTGTGAACTTGAAAGTTATGTTAATGTAATTTTTCACTTATATCATGGAAAATGTTTTATACCTTTAATAATTTTATTAAAATTATTATTTAAAATTTATATTCTTATATATTCTTGAAACTTTTGTTTAAGTTATAACTTTTTTTTTTTGTAGGCTTAAAAATTCTAGCATATCTCAATTTTCATTGCTAATTATGAAAGTCATAGTTAATTAAATCGAACTTATTTTAAGCAATAATGTACATTTAATATTTTAGGAAGCATTTAAAAATCTTACTAATTCATCTAGATATAATAATACTGTATATATGCTACAATAAAGTTTATTTTAATTTGGAAAAATGATAAGACGAATACCTCGTTCTTTTTAGAAATGACATTCTTTTTTAGAACAAATAAATTCTCTTTTTGTATTAGAAATAGTCACACGTATCTTCAAAAAAATATTTTTAAATAGGTCGCTATAATCATTTTCTTAAATTGAAAGCTCTCCATGGCCGTTTCACCAAATCACAAGGTGTCTTTGTTCTTTCTTCTTATAAGTTAAAATTTGTATGCATAGCAAAGCAGAGAGCTGAATAGTCTAATTGATTAAATTAAAAAAACAAAAATTCGAGATGCAGAATGGACAAAGGCTTCAGATGATAACAATGCCAACAGGCTTTCTGCGGAAATTCTGAGACAACCGAAAATTTTAAACGATGAGGTTTTGGATTTTTGCACATGGCTTCACATTCTTGTGGTGCCAAATGGCCGCCATTTGAATTAATAATAATAGTACAGAATTTTACTTGGTCTCCGCCTCTCTCCTTGTATTCTATTCGAATATTACATCTAAATTAACAGGCAAGTATAATTAAACGGATAAAATTATTTGAATCCACTAATTTTTATTCTAACGCCTATTTTTTTTAATTTAAAAATTATTAAATTATAGCTTATTATTTTAATGTACTAATTCTCAAAATCACAAAATTACATTTAACAATAGTCAAAACTTAAATTAGGTTCAACCACTTGGGCTAAGCCCAGGTGGATAGAACCACTCCCTCACAAGTGTGTAAATAGATTTCTTTTCTTTTAAACCCAGGTGCAGACGCATTGCAGGAGTTTAATTTACATTTCTTTTCTTAGAGCCTCATTTCTTAGGCCTCGAGGCAGGTGAAGACGGTCGCCTACCGATATGAGAGTTTGACGTCGCCGAATATTTGAGAGGGTTTAAAATCGATGGCGTATCGAATTGATATAAGCAGATGCCGATGGGTGTAAATATCATTTGTAAATCTCATATAATATGAGTTGTAATTTGAACATTAGTCTCATGTAATTCAAAAAACAAAACTTAAATTAGGTACACTCTTTCAATTTTTTTTTTCTTACTTGCTAAATCAAATTATTTTTCTCTTAGTTGTCCCTTTAATATTATTAGTTTTTACCTATTATTATCATTTAGAGTTTGTGCTTCAAAGATACAATCAAAAAATAAAAATATCTAATAGATTCAGTGGTATAGAAACTTTTATTTTTTATTTTTACATGATGACTACTGATCCTTTCATTTTCCTTAGATTACAATAAGACTAAATTTGTTTTTTTTCTTTTAACAATTTCCTTTGTTAAACACTACGCTTATTTTATGTATCACAATAAATTTTAATAAGGAAGGAGATGAAAGGAGAAACAATAAGGTCAAATCCGTAATCAATCAAATTATATTTTTACAATAAAACTTTTAATTCAAATAAGAGTGAGATAAAAAATTTAACGAATTCAAATAACCCCATTTTAATTTAACACAAACATAACTTTTACTGGAATATCTTTTCGGCTGACCTCTCTATCTCTTTTTAAATTTACTTCTGATAAATTCTTAATAATTTAAAATAATTGAGGATAACAAAATGTGATTTTAGATTAAGTTTTCTTTTGTAAAATGAATTTCAAGTCAAAGATTATTTTACCAAAGATGAAGGTGAAAACCAATTGGTCATGATGCTTGGAGGGCAGCACGATTATTAAGATCCCTGCAACTGCAACTCAACAAATCGCGGAAGAAAAAGATAATAATTGAGTAGGTTGAATAGAGAAATTAAATTTATTATGATATTTGTACTTTTTTCTTCCAAAAGTTAATTACCGAGATTTAGACAACTTACATCTGTTATGGTGTTCAATTAGACAATGAAAAAAAACACCTTAATAATTAAACATGTACTCACATGCACCTAACTTTTCAAAGTCACCAAACCTAGATCAACACAATTTACTAAACATTTAATTACTTTCTTGCGCCGAAGTATTCATTATTAACCAAAACTAATCTTAAGACATTTAATAAAAACTATTGAAAATGCATTTAGAAAGCTAAAATATGTTACACCCAAAATAACAAAGAATTCCCATCCAGAAATATATAAAGCCTTAACCAAAACATATTATACAAAATAACAACAACCAACAATGCGCAGCAGTCTTTATGGGAAGAAGCTAACATATCTGCACCAGCAAGATAACACGAATAAAGCTCTTAACATTTACCCCATATACAAACTCTAAATCATTTCACATTTTGTTAAACCATGTCAAAAATCTCAGAAATTTTGTTAGTGTAGTCTTTAGATTTTTCTGTCTCTCATTTTATTATTCCTTGTTTTATTAATTTCACCCAAAGAAAATTAAAATTTCACATCTGAAATAAGTGATTCTCAGACCATCATGTTCAGGAAAGCATACCTTGGGCATTTTACTTGCAGTAATCGATGTTGCTCCAACATAAATATATTCCCAGGTCCTGAAGACAACATTACTGCTTAATTGCTAAAAAACTGCTGAAAGAGGTACCAATAAGATTCATACAAAAGGACAATAAAAGCAGTATAGTGCTTACAACTGAATATTTAAACTGGAAATATATACACATTTGTTCACATACTAACCATAACAAGCTACATGGAAAATTCTTCTAACAGACCACTAAAATATCCCCTAATGAATGGAGGAATCATGGACTGCAGAAAATGGCAGCTCCCCAAATTTAGAGGATTTGCTAACACTACAAACTTACAGTGTTTTTTCCATTGATTTGTGCAGGTGCAACTATGCAGATGGCATGGGTAGTAAGAAAATGATAAAAATAATGAAGGGCCTTAAAACAAAGCTCTTCTCATACGATTCAATAGTCAACTAACTCCTTGTAGAAGAACAGATTTTCAGGTGTCACCTTTTCCAAGCAGAAGAGCTACAACTAATCTATGGAATAATGATAAATACTTGCAAAGTTCGTACCCCAAAGACTTGGATCATAGGTGGAACTGATAGTAGATTAGTAGCTATGCTACAATCACAAAGTTTAATCCCAAGCATTTGAGACAGTGACACAGCATTCATTCATGACCATTACGTAGATGATTGGATAATGAAATTACTGTACTGAAATGGCAGTCTGAATGCAGCTCCACATCACTATGATCCAAGACTTTGGGGTGAAATGGCAGTCTGAATGCAGCTCCACATCACTATGATCCAAGACTTTGGGGTACGAACTTTGCAAGTATTTATCTCCAATCATCTACGTAATGGTCATGAATGAATGCTGCGTCACTTTGTCTCAAATACTTGGGATTAAACTTTGTGATTGTAGCATAGCTACTAATCTACTATCAGTTCCACTAATCACATAGTATTTTGCCTCACTTGATGGAATTAACAGTTCAACTCGGAAGCAGGTAAAAACTGGAACATGGATTGCTTAATAAATGAACGCTTGAATCCAACTCAATGCAACCACCTTTAGCATGTAAAAATCATACATGTCTACCCATTTTCTACCACATTGTTAAAGCAACTGATCATTATCAAACTGTTATGTTGCCGTAATTTTTCAATTCATGATCTTCTATATCCTATCCTTCCTCAACCATGTACAATGCAAGCATGAATATGGCTACAGTGACCTGAGAGGTCTTTTCTATTGTCGTCTAGCTTTGTATTGGCAATGAGACAGAAACTAATGTATCTTTCAGATCTTCCCAGCTGCTGATGCCATTCAGTCCATTTCTTATGTCAAATCTAACAGACCATCAGCGTGCGGTACAAGCAAAGCTTTCATTTTTAGTGTTCTAGACTATCAGCTACCAGATGATTCACCACATCAAATGCTGACACTACTTCCCAGATCATGACAAGCCAACTACAAATACTTATCAAAATCTTACCAAGACCTCTAGATTCTCCAAAATTAGACCCTCTGACATAGAAATCAGAGTGCAAGGACTTAAGACATAAGACATAAAGCTGGCATTGGACTTGGTCTGACGTAGTAAACCAGAGACAGCAGGGCAGAAAATCTGTGAAGACAACCTATAAAGCAAAGAGACTTACCCAATTCTATCCAAAGAATTTCAATGGAACACACATGTCTCTTATGCACATATATAACAGCACTCTTTTACTCTCATCCACAACAAATATAGAGATATATTTGCCGAAATGTCACAAATCAAAGTACAGAATTACCAGGACGGGAGCATTTATTAGGAGTTAAAATTACGATCCAGAGATTGCTTTATAGCCGCCTTCCTCAAGAACTGTCGCTATGGAGGCATCCCCCGTTTTTATGATTCTTCCATCCTCCTAAAGACCATAGACATTATCCAAAATAAATTCAATAAGAACAAAGACTTAAAATGTGTATATTTATTAAGAAGTAAAGTTGAGAGGTGATCAAAGTCTCGTATATCTATATATATATATATATATATTCTTTTTTTTTTTTTCAAATCATTGTTAAGCTCCTTTAGGTCTGATTACATTATTGAGTTGAATTTCTCTTCACACCTTGAACTTCAAATTCTAGCTTTATTAAAAAAAAAATTACTACAATAACACCTCTCTACAGTCATACTCTATAAAAAAATAACCTCTACATAATCATAAAAAATTTGATCCCAATTTGGGCCAATTATAAATAAGAATAAATTTCATACTGTAATAAATTATAATTTTTCTAGATCCCGTCTTAAGAAACTTGCTCCACATAGTAATAATTATTTGTATATTCCAAAAAAAATATGCTATGTTACATAGAAAGTTTAAGATGGAACAAAATATTTTTCAAAGTTGTCTGGGACATTGTTTTATACAATGTACTGTAGAGAAAAAATTAAAGAAAATACAAACGTTTAGACTTTAAGACGAGTTTGCATAACACTACATAGATACATGATGAGTTTTTTAAAACTATGTCTATCTCTTATTAATGTCTATACATTGGATTTGGAATGTTCCTTTAATTAATAATGCAATGCATACTTTGCCTTTATGTCACTTGCAATAAGGATAACTAAGTCAAAATATTAATTTTTGTAACTACACATCTATTAAGTTATATCTTCCTCACAGTTATAAAATTAGTCTGGTTCAACAATATGATTATAGAGAGGTTTTACATAATACAATGAATAGTAAGAGAAATGTATAAGCAAGAGAATCCTTTTAGCATCAACCTCCATAGCACATTTTCCATAAACCTAGCCCTCCAAATAGTCAAGAAAAGGACAAAGTCAAGGAACAAGGAGGACCAGAATTTGATTTTTATAAAATTAACAAAATAAAAAACTGAATAGATTTTGAAATTGAAAATATTTCACAAAGAGTTAATATGTTCAACAACAGCAGCTAATTTAAGATATCTGACCTGGCTTTTAAAACAAATATAACCTTTTAGGCTATGGTTAAATGCATTTAGTGATCATTTAAGGTTTCAGCATCCAACAAGAACTAAATGACCATTTCAATTTATCCTATGTGCCTACGGGATCCCCCATATGTAATTAACTTATTATCTCATTATTATAAAAGCTTTCTGATACACACTCCACCACAAATACGAATCCACAAAGTAATTTTGTAACATTCAATTTGACTCACCATGATATGGATAAATGTAGGCTTTATAAACTCCAAAAGCCGTCTATAATGAGTTATCATCAGTAAAGAATTCTTAGGAGTCAAAAGCCCATTCACTGCTTTTGCTACATCTCTAAGTGCGTCAACATCCAACCCCGAATCGATTTCATCTAATATAGCCAAGTCTGCTCCCAAAACCTGTAATACACAGAAGCAAATGCCAAATGAGAAATGAGGAAATTTAAACATCAGCTTTCATCTAGCTTTCCAAGAAAACAGGAACTCAAATGTGCATGGAACCTAAATATCTAGGTCTCCCCCATCCCACTGCACTTTTTGGCTTCAGGGACTGTCATCCAACATTTTTTTGCTCCAATTTCATCCATCAAAAAAAAAGAAATAGATAAATAAAAAAAAATGTAAAAATACACTCAAATCTCAATATGCAATATACAGCAAGGGGAAGTTCAAATGCAGAAAGAGCATATAATTCCTTTTCATCAATTTCAACCATACAAAACAATATAACCATTGGCAAAGCATAATCTCAAAAACCAATGAAATCTTATAAGTGATAATTTTTCTATTACATCAACCACTGTAACAGGCATATGGTGGAATCAGCCATCTTTTTGGGGCTTCGAATCATTATCAAGTTATTTTCCTTGTAAGAAACAGATCAGAATTAAATATAAAATGAGAAAGCATGTTCATACCGCAAGCTGTAAAATTTCATTGCGTTTCCTTTCACCACCGCTAAATCCTTCATTGACATTTCTATTAAGAAAGTCAGTCTTCATGCTCACAAGTTCTAGTTTAGGGTACAAGTAAGCATAAAACTGCAAGCAGAAAACATGATAAAAAGTAAATTAAAAATGCTCCAACCAGACGCATCAAACACAGAAAGGTAACTGACAATATGTTTGGAAGTACTTCCATATAATGCAGCTATTGAAGAAAGGCAACATATTGAAAAAGCACCTACTAAGTAAAAGAATGGAAGCTAATTTAGCATAGGTTAGTGAGTTGCGACTGCTGTGTTTATGCTTAATTTCACTATTAACTAGCAGTTGATATTTATGAATCATACAGTCATTAATAACGAACCTCAATTGGTCCAAGCTCAGGCTGACCAAGTTTTCTTCTACGAGCATTATAAGCCATGTGAAGGAAGTCAATATTGTTGACTCCCGGGATCTCAACTGGAGACTGGAAACTCATAAAAAGGCCAGCAAGTGAGCGTTCTTCTGGCTCCATTTCTAGCAGATTCTCCCCTTTAAACACGACACTCCCTTCTGTCACTTCATAATCCGGATGCCCAACCAGAACCTACACATCGTTCACGCCCTAATTTCATCAATTTTTAATTATTTCTTATTTTTACAGATAAAAATATTAAGAAAATTAAAATTAAAAGACAAACCTTTGAAAGAGTGCTCTTGCCGGAACCGTTCTTTCCCATGATCGCATGAACCTATAGATGAAAATCAAAAGAATCAAGCTAATGCCTTCATTTCATTGATTACAGATTTAAGTTGGAAACTGAAATTTTGAAACTGACCTCTCCTTCGTTGACCAAGAGATTGACGCCTTTGAGAATTTCCTGCTTGGACTCTGCTATTACGGCCGTTAAGCCTGTGACTTGAAGCAGAGGCTGGCTTTTCTCATCCTGACCGTGGGAGGAAGATTTCAAAGGAGAATCGACGGCGGAGAGGGCGGCTGTTACGCGGTTGAGAGATAGATGGTGACGATGGTGGTTCGACCGGCGACGGAGAAGGGGAAGGGCGGGAAGAGTAAACACGTAATATTTAGAGGGTAAATTTGAGAATTTGAATGAACAACAAGAGGTGCTGGGGTTGGTGGGTAGAAATGCAGCCATCACAGCACAGCAGTTAGGCAGTCCCCAGTTTGTTGCTCTCGCGCACACACACACACACACACACACACACGTATATATATAGAGTCGCAAGTTTCGAATTGGATTTGTTAGCTGGTGGCTACGGACCTACGGTAAGACTTGAAAGAGTTTCTTCCGCTGGTTTTCTTGGAAAATCAATTTCAAAATAAACTTTTAATTTTGGTCTGGTATGTGATATTATATGAGTAAAATACCCCGTTGTTGCCAAGTACTAAAACAGCCCTGTATGAAATTATCAGCTTCGAATTGGATCGGATTTTAGCATCGGATCGGATCATGTTCGGATAATATTAAAATCCAGGACTCGCCTACGTTGCATAGGTTCCAACGTGCCACGATTTTTGTCTTTTTGTGACTTCAGCTCTTCACCGTCCGATTTAAGAAAAAAGCTGCATCTATGGTAATGATGTGTTTATTTGATAATTAACATTATGGTTCCTATTTTTTTGACAATTCAAAATATTTAAAGAGTTACAAATTTTAATGCATAAGTCCGAATTGTCTCAAAATTGTAATTAATTAGAAAATTAAAATTAGAAGAAATTTCATTAACATTTTCACTGTTAAAAATATCAAATAAATAAAAATTAAGAAAATTTAATTTTTGAATAAAATTAAAATTTAAAATATTACAAATTAATTCAAAAATCATTCCAAATTTCTTCATATCATCCATCTCATATACCATGAACTGAAGTTGGAAGTAATTAAAAAAGAACAAAAAATAATCATAGAATAAAATAATAGATATTGTTAGCTCAAGTTAGAAAGCATTAACCAATTACTCTTTTCATTAGTCTAAGCCGTTAATTTAGTTTAGTACTTAGAGGTAGGAACTTCAACATAAAATAATAAAAAAAAACTGCATTTTCAGATTATTAATTTAAGTTTCAACCCAAATTGTAGTGAAATTTCCCAATTACTATTATTTTTTATGATGTTATATTAGTACGTCAATGTTTAATATTGAAAATAGTAAGAATATGTTTAACATATTAACATTTATAAAAAAAAGTAGAAGAATAAAATTCATAATTATGATACTTCGATTCTAGTCAAATTATATTGATATGAATTAGTTCAATTAGCCTCAACACCAAATAAGTTAAATAATAGAAGCTTTACTATTCTTAAGTTATACGTTGTAGATTATTATAACAATTGTAGATTATTACAACTTTATTAATTAACATAACATTCTCAAGCAGCTAATTAAAACTCTTTTACCAATTAAAGTTGGTAGAAAAAATTGAATCCCAATTGGAATCCCTTATCATGTACCAAATGGTACATGATATGGTATATGACTTAAAAAATAATTAAAATAAATAGAAATTTGAGATTAAATTTATTCTCATTAAAACTCGGGACTAGTCAGGACTTCAATCGGAATCCCTATGAAATCCTAATTACACCAAATTGCTTTAATTTTCTAATTTAATTAAAATGCTAAAACAATTTTCCAAAATTTGGTTAAAGCTCAAGCACAATGCTTGCTTTTTTAATTCTTCAGGCTAATCATTAATAGCTTATGATTTATTTTTTTGATTCATTCGGTTATTTTAATTAAAATAACAATTAAGCAAATAATAATAATAATAAGAACACAAATCCCAAATGATGTCAAGTTGGCTCCTGTTGATTTTAATTTGTTGATTAATGATTTGAAAATGGAGAAAAAAAAATTGGGCCACTGATGGAGTGAAGGGAAAGAATGAGAGAGGAAAATAAAATTATAGTAAAAAATAAATTGAAAATAAAAAGGAAAGGAAGGGGTTAAATGAAATTTAACACACGAAAAAGACAAAAGTGGTGGTACCTTGCAATTGTTGCAAGGTAGCTGGACCCTAAAATCCAATTCAATCCGATAATCCTATCGTATTGCCAAATTAAATAAAAATATATTATATAGTTATGGAGGCGATCATATTCCAAAATGCACCTAATCATTCCACGTGTCCATCCTATCAGATAATCGAAACTATTCCAGAAAAATAACACCCAAGTTATTCTGGAGAAATAATACCTGAGGAAAAATTCTCCCAGAGCTTATAAAATGGCAAGAGGGGGGAATTGATTATGTAATCCATTAGTCTAGGGAAATCAGTTCAAAGCAAAATCATAAATCTACATTACTTGTCGTCTATAAATAGAGACCAATCTCTAAAAAAAAAAAAAGGTCTTTAGCTTGCAAAAGACAATGTTCATTCTAGAGAGAAAACTCATTTTCTTCTCCATTGTCATCTCTTTAACATTGATCAAATACTAACATGGGCATCAAAATGTCTTTTTCAAGTACTCATTCTACTAGAATTGAGACCAACGATCGAGACAAGTTCCTTACAAGCTACGAATAAGTGTGAAGGTTAAAAAAAAAAATCCAACACCTTCATTGGTACTGTCTTGTGGGGAACTTGTAAGTTAAAAGCCATTTCTCTCACTAAAACCCACTTAACCACCACTCTACACTCACATTTTAAAATTTGATTTGGTTGTGTATGGGTGTAAAAAGAGGTGAATACTTATATATACTCATTAAAAATGGATTTATGTGTGAGACCCAAACCTCAAACATGAGTAAGAAGGCAATAAAGCCAAAAATCAAAGCTAAAAAAATGGAGGTTTCTCCTCTAAGTGAGTTACTAGAGATAAAGAGTAAAGAAAATGGAAAAGCTATTTGGTCAACATAAAACTTTGACCAAACATTAGAAAGTCAAGATGGTCAAAATGGGTCAAAAACTAAACTTAAGACCGATTTAATTTTATTTTAAGGTGGCATTGTTTGAACCCACTAAGCTACTCAATAAATCCACTTTTAAAAATAATTTTTTATTATTAAAATACCCCTAAATTAAATTACTGTTATGGGCACAAGAGTATAATAAAAAAGAAAAAAAATTAGAATTTTTACTCTTTGAACCCATCTTTATATTCAACATAGTTTTATAAAATCCTAATCAGATTTTATTGAACCATAATCAATCAAGAGGTGTGATTCTTCTGTTAAGCCATATATTTTTGTTAAATGGGCACATATGATTCAATTCAGAGTAACAAAGTTGGTTGTTATTGATTTGATGGATATTGATTTAATGAGAAATAAAATAATATTGACAATAATTTGAATCACAAATAAGTATGAAATTTTTTATTTATTTATATATATATATTACCCTTTTCCATTCAAAATTGATTGAGAGATATATTCAAAACTTGCAAGTAAATACACATGCACGTGAGTCTTTGTCAATAATAACAAACAGACAATTATTTGGTGTCCTTGGTTAAAGAGTTTTCTTTTCACTCCAAGAAAGCAGTTTCTTGTCTATGGAGGTTTTCTTTTGGTGTCTTTTATTAATCAACTTCAAATACCTTCAAACAACTATCTCTGATTTTTTTTTGTTTATTTTTAGGGATATTATCATTTTACTACCAAACTTATTCTGACATTTCATGTCAGTACCATGCTTTGCCGAAAAGTGCATTTTACTACCAAACATTTGCGTCGTTATCAATTCACTACCGTTCCGTTAAGAACGTTAAAAATTTGCTGATGTCGTAAGGGTATTAAAGACATTTCCAGCTGTAAGAGTAAATTTTTTTATTAATGTGATACATAAATTATCATTTTACTACCAAATTTTTAAGGAAATTATCATTTTACTACCGAAATTTTAGTGGAATTATCATTTTACTACCGAATTTTTAGGAGAATTATCATTTTACTACCAAACTCTTAGGGGTAAAATCGATTTTTAACATAATTTCTGTTAAACATTAACGTTTTGTTAACGGAATGGTAGTGAAATGATAACTATGCAAAACTTTGGTAGTAAAATGCACTTTTCGACAAACCTTTGTACTGACATGATATATCAGTAAAACTTTAGTAGTAAAATGATAATATCCCTTATTTTTATAACCATAGCATATTTTAATTGCTAGTATTCCAAAGAAACAAGAGACAAATTTTACTTGATTCTTTGACTTTTAATTTAATTGTATAAGTCTTCCTTGTTCACTTTAATGCTTGCAATTTAAGAGATGGGTCCCTTTTTGTTTATTAAAAATTTTCTCTCTCTGTTATGCATTGATCTTTGCTTGAATTAGTTTTTGGTATCTTGGTAAATTGTAGCTGTCGTACTTATATCTTATTGTAATTTGAATTTGCCAAAATAAATTTGGTGGGATCCCGCTGGGAAAAAGTTAAAGACCATTTGAATGATATTCCAAACTAATCTAAATGCTTATTTAGATTAGGGATATTATCATTTTACTACCAAAGTTTTACTGACATATCATGTCAGTACCAAGGTTTGCCGAAAAGTACATTTTACTATCAAAGTTTTTCGCGGTTATCATTTCACTACCATTCCGTTAACAAAACATTAATCTTTAACAGAAATTATGTTAAAAGTCGATTTTACCCCCAAGAGTTTGGTAGTAAAATGATAATTCCCCTAAAAACTCGGTAGTAAAATGATAATTCTCCTAAAAATTTGATAGTAAAATAATAATTTATCTATCAAATTAACAAATAATTTTACTCTTACAGTTGGAAATGTCTTTGTTACCCTTACGACATCAACAAATTTTTAACGTTCTTAACGGAATGGTAGTGAATTGATAAGGACGCAAATGTTTGGTAGTAAAATGCACTTTTCGGCAAACCATAGTACTGAAATGAAATGTCAGAATAAGTTTGGTAGTAAAATGATAATATCCCTTTAGATTAATACCTTGTAAAAGAAGAACATTCTATTTTAGCTATTGTTTAGTGCTAAAAGGTGTCTATTTATAAAAGGAAAAATTATCAGTTTACACTCTAAGTCTCACTAACATCCTTACTTTTATGTATTTAAGTCCTTTGTAATTTAATTATGTGTGTTTTATTATAATTAAGTATTTTGTGTATTTTAGGAGACATCATGGTCATTTCACAATAAACGAGAGATCATATAGCAAAACGGACAGTAATTTTGAAATCAGGACAGTCGAAAACCTTAGGAGGAGATAAAAGGATAAACGACACTGTTCACATATACGATACTCTTCATGATATTGTTCACATATACAGTACGATGACGTCGCACTGACCGATTACATGGCAACATTTGATTGTACGAATGATGTGGCATTAACTACTTATGTGGCGTTGACTGATGATGTGGCGCAATCCTATTAGATTAAAATGTTGATGTGGCGTTGATCGGTGACATGGCAGTACGTTAGTGGACCAAAAAAACATGCGTACGGTACCTGCATATACACAAAATGACAACCCTAATGATGACCATGATTTACTCATTGTGTCTATAAATAGGGGGCTCCCCCCTTATTTGACACCCCTAAATCTATTTTTGAGCTCTATTTTCTGTAATTCCTTCTTTATCCTATATTTTCTATGTATTTTAATAAATTTCTATTTTATCCCTAGTTCAATTATGAGTAGCTAACTTTCAAGCTTAGGTTGAAGGTGAAGTCGCAACACGTTTCATGGACTTAATTTGATAAATTTACTTTCTCTTTCCCTCTGATTTATGTGGATATTTTGACTTTTCGTTGATAAATAGTAATAGTCCTATCTAGATATACCGTCTCCCCAGTGCAAGGTTATTACTATTTGGCACGATAAGCACTTAGCACCATATTTATTTGAGTGAGGTTTAATTGGCACCAATAAGAAATTTTAAGCCCATAGTGCATGTTGAGTGCAAATCCAAAGACCCAAACACTTCATTTTGATAGTTTTCACTTTAATTTATTCTCGCCATTCTAATTTAAATTTTAGGATAATCTAAATCACTTCCACTACAAATCTAACCACCCACTTAAAAAATTAACTTTACATGCAATTAAAATCCACCTCTTCGTAGGATCAATACTCGTCACCATTGATCTATTCTACAATAGATTCATGCACTTAGGAGTTTAATAAAATTTACACAATAGCTATTACGACTACATGAATGATTTCAACTCTTAAAAATAATGATCCAATTGATAATGTACAACTTATGTACTTTAGTGATTGATCATAAAATAACGTACTAATAAGCATTCACATACGTAAATATTCATATCTATGCATCTCACAAGAATTCATATCCATCATTATTTCACGAGCGCTCATGATCATCTCATACATTGTCATACATGCTTCCAAAAATCTTAAAATCCATTTTAGAACGGACTAGATTGCCAAGGGACAATTCTCATTTCCTACTACAACTTTAGTATATGGAAAAGTTTAGGTAATAAAAATTATTCCCTCTTACGTCAAGGGAAAATTAGATTTTCAGATAAAAAACAAGAAATATTCCTTCTTACGTCAAGGGAAAAGTTCAAAGAACAAAAATAAATTCCTTGTACGTCAAGGGAAAAATATATTTCCTCTTAAAATTTCAGTTTAAGGGAAAAATTTTAAAAATAATTAATATACCCTCTTATGTTAAAGAAAAAGTAGATTTCTCATAGAACCTCAGTTCTAGGGAAATATCTAAGAACAATTAATATTCTCTTTCGTGTTAAGGAAGAATAATTAATATATTTCCACAAAGAATTCTAGTTCAGGAGAAAACTTCCCTTATTAAGTTCCTCCAGAATAGCTTATTTTTTCTCAAGCCAATGTAGAAAAAAAACTTTTCTAGGCCAATAATGAAAAAAATTTCTCCAATAAAATTTCTTTAGAACAACTCATTTTTCCTAAGGCCAATGTAGAGAAAAAAACTTCCTTAGGCCAATAAGGAGAAAACTTTTCCTAATGAAACTCATTTGAAATAACTCACTATTTCCTGGGCCAATAAAGAGGAAAAGAATTCCCAAGGCCAACAAGAAGAAAAAGATTCATAATTCCTCTACAATAGGTCACTTTTCCATACGCCAAAAAGAAGGAAAATTTTCCTAGGCTAACAAAGAGGAAAGCATTTCCAAGGCCAGCAATAAGAAAAAACTTTTCTTGGCCAACGAAAAGGGAAAACTTTCTTCGGCCTATAGTAAGGAAAATTTTCCTAGGCTAACAAAGAGGAAAAACTTTTTAGGGCTAACAAAGAGGAAAAACTTTCCAACGCCAACAACAAGGAAAAAGTTTTCTAGGCGAATAAGGGAAAAAAATTTCCTTTTTCCCCAGGCCAACGTAGAGGAAGTAAAGGAAAAAGTTCCCTAAGCTAATAAGGAGAAAAAGTTCTATAATAAAATTCCTCTGGAATAATTTACTTTTCCTTATGCCAACATAGAGGTAAAACTTTCCTAAGCCAATAAGGGAAAAAAATTTTTCTAATAAAATTTCTTTAGAATAACTTACTTTTCCTCAGGCCAACTAGGGGTGGGACTTTCGGTTTACGGTTCGGTTTTTTCGGTTTTCGGTTCGATTTCTAACAAGTTCGGGTTTGAGAATTCAACCCGAATGGGTTGAAAAATTATTTCGGTTCGGTTTGGTTCGGGTTTGTAATTCGGTTCAGTTTCGGGTTGTGAATTTCGGGTTGCAAACGGTTTGAGTTATTAATTTGGTTCGGGTTAATAATTTGGGTTGAGTTAATAATTCGGGTCAAACCAATATTAGCCAAAAATAAACAAATTAAATAGCAAAATAAGCAAATTAAATAACAAAAGAAGAAAATGATGAAAACATTTAACAAATGATGAAATTTTCAAGTTATCGAAACACAAAATTCAACACCCAATTGAAAATGTTCTACTAAAAATTACAACAATAAAAGAAAATAACAATAAAGAAATTAGCTTCCCAATTCTAATTCCAATCTCCAAGCCATGAAGTTAATCCAAATAAATAAAAACAACCATAATCAGCTCATTAATAACAATTAATCCCCATTTCTCCATCAATAAACAGAAAATGATGAAGCAAATCAGTCCATTCTGCCCAAAAAAAAAGAGCAAATCAGTCCATTAACAACAATTAATCTCCACCAAACAAGCACCAATATATCTATCAATCCTTCATTCTTTACCCAATTATTTTTTTCTAAAATATCATAACACCACCAAATCATATAATTTATTCTTTTTCAATCAACTATTATTGCAACTATAAGCCTAAATTGTAAACAACTCATATTTATAAATATGCACATGAAGATTAACAATTCAATAATTCATCAATCCTAGCATTTGTAAAAATAAAAAAGTTACCTAATCGCAAGCAACTAGCCATCCAAAAGTCTTCACGTTGAAACACTTGGATGGTCCGGTTGTGTTGATTTATGAAGCTCTACATGAAAAAAAAAGGATTTAAAATTAAATAATTCATAAAATAAATAGCCAAAATGTCTTAATAACATAATCATAAAATGATTATATATTATACCTTCTGCAAGTGCATCTATAAACTCATTTTCCTCAACCAACACTTGAAGGTTTGTTGTTGCATCCACGAAAAGCGAAGATCGTAACCAATTTTGTGTCAATATAAGTGCTTCCACCATGTCAGGAGTCATAGAACTCCTATACTCATCAAGAATACGACCTCCAGTACTAAATGCGGACTCGGATGCAACAGTAGATACCGGAATAGCAAGGACATCTCTTGCTATTTTCGATAAAATTGGGTACTTTGAACTATTAACCTTCCACCATAACAAAATATCAAATTGAGTACCAAATGAATTAGAAACTTGAAATTTAACCGTTTCCATTAAGTAAAGGTCTAACTCATTTGACAATTCTATATTATCTCTAGTCTCAGCAACCATCTCAGTGCATTTAGAGAATGGATCCTCGTAATCATCGTCGGTATCACCAAAATCAAGAAAAGTCAGCCCACTACTAAACCCACAACCACCAACATAGCTTGCACTTGCACTTCCACTTGCACTAACACTTGCACTTGCACTTGCACTTGCACTCGGTTGTTTTGCACTATATGCTTCATAAAGCCTATGCAAAGCTTTTTCACAATACTTTTCATCTCACCACATTTCGCACTATCCTTGCCATATAAACTCTCAAAGCAAACATCTTCTCTTGCTCAACACGGATTTTAAATGCTTATAATCTTGCACTAGATGACCTCACATACTTTACAGCATTACGAATACTAACAATGCTCTTGTCTACTTTGCCCAACCCTTCATTAGCAATAAGATTTAGAATGTGTGCACAACAACGCACATGCAAAAACGCACCATCCAACAATAAGGCATCTCTCCGAGTCTTCAATTTATTCATTAAGTGCCGGATGGCACTATCATTACCACTTGCATTATCCATGGTAATTGTGAACACCCTCTCGATACCCCAATGAAGCAAACATTTTTCGATTTGCTTACTAATTGTCTCCCTTTTATGATTAGGAACTGTGTTAAAACTAATGATCTTTCTATGCAACTGCTAATTATCATCAATAAAGTGAGCAGTTATTACCATATAACTAGTCGTTGTAATCGAAGTCCAAATATCGGTGGTGAGAGAGATTTTTTGCTTACTATTACCCAATAAATTCTTCAAAGAAGCCTTTTCAGCCAAAAACAAGTCAAGGATATCCTTAGTAATAGTTCTACGTGATGGGACAACATATCTCGGACATGCAACACTACAAAATTGCCTAAATCTAATATTCTCTACATGTGAAAATGGGAGCTCATCAAGAATTATCATTTTAACAGTTGCCCTTCTAACAGCATCTTGACTAAACCCCCTAACCACAAGCTGACTACTATTTTCGCTCTCACTAGTAGGTTCTTGCGCTAAAACTGTTTGGTTGTCTTGATAGTTTTTGTACTGCTCACATCTTTCAGTATGGTTTTTCAAAGTGCTAGTCCCATCCGACGAACTTTTACATGCATATTCTTTACCACAATAGTTGCACTTGCACCGATATTAATTTTCTGCCAATCTAGTGAAATGGTTCCACACTTTTGATCTTGGAGCCATTTTTTTCTTGGCTTCGGTGGTTTCGATGCTGTCATTGATGACCTATTCCTCTTTGATGCAGATTGGGCATCAGTAGTAGCTGGTGGCACACCACTAACTTAATCAAAATCAGAATCATTTGATTGGGAGTTGTCGCGAACTCTTGAATTATCCGTTGCCGACATCTGAAATAATAATACATTTATATACAATTAATTTTTATATAATTATTATTCTTACATTTATATACAATTAAAAAAGTTCGGTTTGTCAAATTAAACATGCAGTTCAAACTTCAAAAGACCTCACAGTCCAAAAATTGTAATTTAATTATAGTAACAAAAAAAAATATTGTAGAACTTTCTAAATAAAAGCTTCAACTATCTTGATGCTGATAAATAATAAAATAAAACTAAGTTTAGGTCTCTTTCGTTCATACTTCACAATTTCAATTTCTATATATTTGTCAAGCTAATAAAGTTAGTGCCTTAGTGGGAACACACGGTGGAATTCTCACCATTTTGTAAGCTAAAATAATCATAGATGCGGTCAATTTAAGCACAAAAGCCAAAAGGCCCCTCCAACATAACATTATTGATTCAATCAATTTACACTATCTTTTGAAATTATTTACCCATCAATTGAATTCTTTGACCTAAGCTATTTGCTTTAGTGCTTAAAATCCACATGGAGCTAGTTTCCTTTTTTCCTTCTTTAACGGAGCATTATCATTGCAGAAAGTAAATACAAGATAAGAAATTTTAAATAGAAATAATCAAGCAACGACACACACAGTACATAACATTGCAGGAAAATTCAGCCAAACAAAATTTTAGTTCAACTTATCGTGCGAGACGACTGGACGATGAGCTGCAACAACGTGGTTGTGGGTGTCGATTTCTTGCTAAAGCAGATGAGCTAATGGCAAAGGCGTGGTTGTGCAGTCGCATGAGAAAGCTGAGAGGAAATTGGACAATGAGGGCCTCATGTGTGAGGGTCTGAGGGAGACGTAGAGCGGTAGAGGAAGTGTCGGACTAGATCGATTTTGGTTAGGGTTGAGGAATTGGGAATTTGGGATTTTGGTTAGGGTGTGTGAGAATTAGGTTTGCGATTGTGAAAATTTCAATTACTTATGTTTTGTCTCACGTCAGTCGTGTGTGTGTTTTTTTTTATTTTTCAAGTGTCAACCCAAACCGAATTTTGAAACCGATCGGGTTTGAAGATATAACTCGTTCGAGTTTTAGGGTCGACCCGAACGCCCACCCCTAAGGCCAACATAGAGGAAAAACCTCCATAGGCTAATAAGGAGAAAATTTTCCTTATAAAATTCCTCTAGATTAGCTTAGTTTTCCCCAGGCTAACGTAGAGGAAAAAATTTCTTAGGCCAATAAGGAAGAAAATTTTCCTACTAAAATTCTCTTGGAATAACTCACTTTTCCCTATGCCAGTATAAAAGAAAAACTTTCGTAGGCCAATAAGGAGAAAAGTTTTCCCAGTAAAATTCCTTCAGGATAGCTCACTTTCCTAAGCCAACAATAGGGAAGAATTTCCTTAGGCAAAGGAGGAAAAATTGTCTAGGCCAACAAAAAGCAAAAACTTTTTAGGCCAATAATGAGGAAATACTTTCCTATACTAATAAGAAGGAAAATTTTTTAAGTCAATAAAGGAAAAAAAACTTTCCAAGGCTAGCAACAAGTAAAAATTTTCCTAGGCCAATGAGAGAAAAAAAATTTTCCCTTTTCCCTAGGCCGACAAAGAGGAAAACTTCCCAATGTCAATAAGAAAAAAAAATTCCTTGCAAAATTCCTCTAGAATAACTCACTTTTCCTTCGGCCAATGTGAAGGAAAAACTTTCCTAGGCCAATAAAGAGAAAATTTCCCCAATAGAATTCCTTCAAATAACTTACTTTTCCCTAGGCCTCCAGATCCCTAAAAGCTTTCCTAAGCCAATAATGAGAAAAATTCCTTTGTAAAATCCCTCCAAAATGACTTAGTTTTTCCCTAGGCCAATGTAAAGGAAAAACTTCCCCAAACCAATAAGGAGGAAAATTTTCTTAATAAATTCTTTTGGAATAATCACTTTTCCCTAGGCCAATGTAGAGGAAAAACTTCCCTAGGCCAATAAGGAGAAAAGTTTCCTTAATAAAGTTCCTCCGAAAAAGTTCACTTTCTTAAGCCAACAAAAGAAAGAACTTCCCTAGGCTAACAGGGAGGAAAGATTCCCTAATAGTATTCTTTTGTATAATCCACTTTTTCTCACTTCAAAAAGAGGAAAAAATTTCCTATGCCAACTAGAATGAATAGTTCTTTAATAATATTCCTCAAGAATGTGTCATTTTTCTTAAGGCCAATAAGGAGAAAAAATTTCCTAGGCTAATAAGAAAGAAAAATATCCTGACAATATTTATTTATAGAATTGTTCATATTTCCCTACACCAACAAAAAGGAGAATTTCCATGATTATTATCTTTAAATATTAGTAACAATTGCCTGATTGTTATTACGTTGAGGAGAGAGTAATATCCCATTAAATATTCAGCATATCGAAAGCTTAAGATTATCCACATTCTATAAGGAAAACCTCTACAAGCAATATTATCATATGATAATCTTTAATATTATAACAACCCTTATTTTATATGTTCTACCTATGGGACTAAAAGCTAAATTAAGAATAAGAGGCATCCTGAATCAAAAGCTACATAAACTGGGTTATCTGTGATCTTCAAGGCAATATTATCCAAAACCTCAAAAATATTTGAGGAAATTTAGGGCCAATGCCAAACAAGGCAAAAATGGGCTAAGGAAAAAACAAAGCTGAACAAAAAAAATTTTGAAATAAAATATCTGCTTACCAAGGCATAAGATATCTGCTTACCAAAATTTTGAAATAAAAACAAAGATTTTCATAAACCATTCCTGGGCTAATTGGAATGCTGAGGAAAATTTTCATTTTCACTTAGTACTTTGGTTTAAAAAAAAGTTGAGGAAACCAACATTTCCTCTCGGAACTTCAGTTCAAGGGAAAAGCTTAAAGAATAACTATCATATCCTCTTGGAAATTCAATTTAGAGGAAGAATTCAGAGCACTAACATTTTACCCAGGAACTTCAATTCGAAGGAAACAGTTCACTTTTCCAAAAGTCAACAAGAGAAAATTTATTGATACATTCTTCTCAAATATATATTCAAATGCCCAAGGTGTTTTTTGAAAAAGGCCACATGGCCAGTCAAAAAAAAGTCATAACTTCTTATTCTAATCAAAGTATTTTCTAAAGAAAATACACTTGCAGGGGGAGAAGTGTAGGTGTCATATTCCAAAAGGCACCTAATCATGTCACATGTCTATCCTATAAGATAACATAAGCTACTCTAGGGAAATAACACCCAAACTACTCCAGTGTAAATAACACCCAAGCTATTATGGGAGAATAACACTTAAGAAAAAATTCTCCCAGAGCATATAAAAATGGCAAGAGGGGAGAATTAGTTCTGCAATTCATTAGTCTAGAGAAATCATGCCCAAAGATCATACGAGTAAGGAAACACACATGGACAGAATAATTTCCTAGATCACATTCACCTCCACGTGTACAAAAATTATAGGTGACGCATGTCATTAGATTAAGGGTTCAAAGAAAAACTCTAAATCCGCATTACTCATTATCTAAAAATAGAGACCCATCTCTAGGAGAGAATGGGTCTTTAGCCTTCAAAAAGCAATGTTCATTCTAAAGAGAGAGAACTCATTTTCTCCTATATTCTCATCTCTTTAATATTGATCAAATACTAACTAACTTGGGTGTCGGAGTGTCTTTTTTAGGTACTCACTATACTAGAACCGAGACCAAAGATTGTGACAAGTTTTCTACAAGCTACAATACGTGTAAAGATTAAAAAAAAATCCATCAGTGTCAAGCTAAAATATATTAAAGCTTGAGCCTAACCAATAATATTATCATTGGTAAATAAGGGTGCATTCAGTATTATTTTCAAATCTATTTTTCTATTTTTTGAATTTATGAAACACCTAATATGTACTTAATAGATCATTTTTTAAAATGTTTTGGAAATATAAAATTCACTTTACACTTTTAACAAAGAAAATTATTTCTCTAGTTTTCCTTATTTCCTAATATTAAGTTCAGAATGAACTACGTTCTTCCACCACCTCTCAAAATAATAATACAATAAATCCTCTTCACAGTCATATTATTGAGGCCAAACTTATTTATTACAATGAGGAGGTTATAATATAACAGACCTACAATGAGGTATTGATGATGATTCGTAAATATCGCAGAGTAGAATGAGATACGATAAGATAAAATGTAATAAAAACAATGATTCAGGGAGGTGGTACGTACATTTAATTGTCTAAGTGAACTTTTTCATTTTGATGTTTTGAATTTTTTAATTCAGAATGTAACTTAAGACTAATCAATTAACAACCAACCACTCTATTTCTGAGCTATTGAGGAATAGTGAGAGATTGTATCTTGTATGGTTCAAATCACGTTCTTAACTCATGAACAATATGAACTTGAAATTTGCTATGTAACTCTTGGAACTTCTTTATATTGGTTCTATAGTTCCAAGTCCAATAGACCCACTACAATTCAAGACTCTAATTGTGTCGTTAAATAGGATTGCTTCAGACTTGTTTCAAAGTTCTAGTTCGAATATTATTTATGTGGGGTAGTTATTCAGTATAAAGAAACTCTTATACACGGAGCTTAGCAATATTGCCATTAAGAAGTAAGAACAAGTTTGGATTCAAGTTGTATAAATACACAATAGTACATTGTGAGGCTCGATATGCTTTGAATATATGTAAATGGCCATTTTGAGCAACAAGACTGAAAGAGAAAGAGAATGTAAAGTGGTTAATGAAGAGATACGACAAGTACACACTTGTCAGATTGGTATTTTCAATAGCCGTCATCGCCAAGCAGTAAGGTTATCAGTGACATAATCAAGCCAAAATTTTTTGATGCTGAATCAATACACATTCTCTGTAAGATATCATATCAGACGTGAAGAATGATAATGTAATCGATTTATCATACCGCAAGCATATGGGGCCATGGAGGCAGCTATTCAATCAATACAAGGAGTTTTAGGAGAATTATATAATTTGCTTTTCAAATACTCTAACGTCTTGAAAGACAAAAATCACCTTCTTCTAGATGTGCATAATAACTTTTTGTACTATTTTTTTGTTCTTCGATCTTGCAACAAGGATTTATATAGTCTATTAGGCCAGTGGTTATTGTAGATGGGACTCTTCTGAAAGGTAAATGCAATGAGACTATGATAGTTGCAATAAGCTTGGATAAAATAACCAAATTTATCTGATAGCCATTAGGATAGTAGATTTTAAAAAATGATGCATTTTTGGAATGATCTAGGACAAAATTTGCATGGAGTTATTAGACTTGTTCCAGAGTTGTACATCTATCCAAAAAGTTATGCATACAGTATTTCCTAGTGCATTATATGATATTTTGCAAGTATTCTTTTAAGTATGTATCTTAAGAAGTAAAAGTATGTGATTCTGTAAAGTTTCAAAAAAATAAATGGAGGGTTTGAATGGTATACATGTAGAAGTAGTAAAGTATTTGGAAGACGTAGGCATTAATTATTAGGCGTGGTCTTGTTTCGAAGGTCGAAGGTCGAAGGTATGACATTCTAACTACTAATATTGCAAAGAGCATTGATGCTTTAATAAAGGAACCAATAAAATTTTCTATCACTCAATTGGATGATCATTTTAGACTTACAATACATGGTTTTATGATAAAAAGAAAGTTGACACAACTTAAAATGTTTGATTTAATCCTAAGTATAAGAGTGCCTAGTTATAATATAACTCGGTAAGTCCGAGGTCGATCCACAGAGAAAGGGTTTAATTTTTTTATTTAAATTTATCTAAAAAAAATAAAAATAAAATTTAAAAACACACAATTTAATTTGAGGAAAACTATGAAGTTGAATTAGTTAGAGTTATGGATCCACTCTTAGTAATAAATATAATTTAACAAATTCTTTTTATTTTTGTTTTATTTCCTAAAAGATTAATTTTATAGATTAAAATTATTTTCCCATTTATTTTATTATGGATTAAGAATTTAACGTGCCAAAACTTAATTTGACCACACTAAATCAAAATACCATTTTACCATATTTTATACTAAGATATTAAGAATTCATTGTGCCAAATTCCTATTTTTGTCTACAATAAATCAAAATTTCAAAATATAAAATATGGATAAAATTAAATAGAAAACAACTTAATTTATAAAATTAAAAATCAAATTTGATTAAATCATATTTTTTTACTAAGATTTTTACCTTCCCCTAACTATGAATATTTAGCTAAATTGAAAATTGAAAAACACATAATTAAAATGGAAATTGAAAATTAAAATAAACCTAATTTTATTAATTAAAAATATATTACAAAGAGAGATGAAGAGAAGAATTGGGAGGAAAGAAGAGAAGAGAAGGTGCAAAGAGATGTGTTCACCACCATTCTCTATTTATATTAATACATGGTAAATCCACACCACACAAATAAAAAAAATCTAATTAAATCTTAACCTTACATTTATCCCACCAATAATCCCACTAATCAAATATAATCTTATCTTATCCACTCAAGCATATCCAAACCATTCCACTAATAAAATATCATACCTAACAAGATAAAAACTTATAATTTTACAATTACCACATTTACCGTGGTAAAAACGTAAAAATTTACAACAAAAGTTTTGGATTCTCCTCGACAATGACATAATTTCTCGGACTTCCGAAATCTAAATTTGACATCCGTACATTTGTTTGAAGCCTCCAATTGCATGAAATTATTATTTTTACCTAATAAACACACAAAAATACACAAAATCAAATATTTAGAAAAATAATTAGAAATTCATAATATGTTACATAATTACAAATATAAATTACATTAATAACGCAAAATAACATTTTTACTTTATAACAAACATACATTTTTTAATACTAATCACACCCCCCAACTAGCTTATTGCTAGCCCCTAGCAATTAAAGCGTTATATTAAATTATGATTTACAAAATTCACATGCAAGTTAATAGTTGTTCATCTATCCTCTAAATTACCAAATAAATAAACTCTCCCAAAATTTTCTAAATCTTTGTTATTCACTTATTATCCAGAATATCATAAACCTTTTTGTGCTCAAGTAATTAACACAATACTCATGGGGCTTCATTAAAAGATAACAACATTTTCGTTCTGAAACTCATTAGAAATTCTATCTTCAGGCAGTAGATTATTCACACTTTTTTTTTTAACCCGTGTAGCGAGCTTTAGGCCAGTGACTCCCAGACCAGTTGATCTTAGGGCACTAGGTGTTTCAACACCTACGGACATAATTACTCGAGTTTTTAATAAATATGCAAACAATATATCTATAACCCATGTAGCGAGCTTTAGGCCAGTGACTCCCAGACCAGTTGATTTTAGGGCACTAGGTGTTGAAACACCCCTACGGACTTAATTACTCGGGTTCTAGATAAAACAAAATTAAACTAATTATAAATTTTTTATTTTTTTTTATTTTTTTTCGTATGTACATTCTACTACCTTAGATATTATCTCTAATAAATCAAAAGAACTAAATGCTGCAAAAATTTTAACTTACAACCCACTAGCATGTGTCATAGTGTGTGTGTGAAGAATTATTTAATAATACCTGTTAAATGAGTAAATGACAAAATAACTTGATAACCATATGGAGAGTTCAAAAATTTGAGTAATTCAAAGAAAAGAAAGCAAAAATAACTTACTATGAATTTTAAAATCAAAATATAATATAACAGAACTATTAGGATGCGTCTCAAAAGTTGTGACTCTTTACACAGCCATCCTAAACAAAAAACAAAGAAATTTCTTGTTTTTGGTTTTTTTTTTTGGGTTAATTTTTTTTTCACAAAATAAAAAAAGCACTCACGTTTACAATTTACGTCAACTATTTCTTCCCCCCAACTTAATCTAAACATTATTCATAATATATACATGCAAAAAGACAAAAAAAAAATAAATAAAAACATAAATCGGAAAGATCACACCTGAACAAGCAGTTGAAGATGCGTTTCTAGAGCCGCTACACCCCATATTCTGCCATCTTCGACAAAAATATTACTAGGATTTGCTATATTCCACAGCTGTCAACTATTCCTTCCTCTCAATCTGAACAAGACATTGTCCTCAATGGCTAAAAGGAAAGAAGTATAGTTTAGAAGACATAACCTCATTGCTCCAAGAAAATAGTTATAACCGAAGAGTTAAGTCCAACTTGTACTTCTTACTAGGGCTAGGGTTACCATCATTAGTGAACCATTTTAAAGCCAAGGTCTTAGGATCTGGCTCTGGTTTGTAAGCTTGTAAAAGATCAAGTAACTCATTAGCAGTAGAAGCACAAACAAAGATATTTTTTGCAGAGATTGGAATAAAATGATTCTTAATTGCATGGTTAATGAATGTGAGCAACCCATCAAAAAACTTATTAACATTTAGTAAACCGATGGGTTTCTGATGGATGTTTAAATGGGACCAAGATGCAAATGTAATCAATGCCTCTAAAGTTGTAAGATCTCCTAGCAAGAAAATGAAAGCATCAGCATGATTGAACATTTCAATTATTCGCTCTTGCATACTTGAGACAACTAACTCTTCTCCAATTGGCACATCAGACATGCATCCTAGAGGTTTTAAGGCTTGTGGAATGATACCTAGTACCTGGTTTCCTCTAATAAAAACAGCTTCTGAGACAAGCTTTGATAACCCGCGGTCACCCCCTCCATATACAAGGTGCAGTTTCCTCTCAGCTATGGCACGACCAAGATCTATAGCAGCTTGAACGAACTCTTTGTATTTTCCATAATAAAATCCAGAGAGCACACAAATATTTTTGAATTGTTTACTCGAAGATGCTGCCATTAGAATAATCTTAAAAAAAAATTGTGAGTGGTTGGAAAAAAGAGCTCATATTTAAAGATCTTAATGTCAGACAAAATGAGAAACAACTGTAAATGGGTTGGCATATTTTTCAGATGACGCGTAAAGCTCATGTATCAATTATTCAAAAGCAATCCGTGAAAAGAAAAAGTAAAAGAAAACAAATAATAATTAAATACAAAATCACACCATTAAATGCAATAATGTAAATAATGAAATGACAATAAATGAAAAGGATATTTACTGGTAGTTGTGATTGTGGCTCATATATTCTTCTTGTTTTACGTTCAGTAACGGCTTGAACGCCCTTAATGGGTCGAGGATAGGCTTCCCATCCAGTTTTCTTATAAACTGGCAAACAGGGTCTTTTTGAGTCAGATTCCTAAGACTAAACTGTGCACTTTCTTGTTGGAATAGTCTCTATAACCTGTTTATCTCATATTGCACATGTCCGCTTCGATGCGTCTCAAGAGATTGTAAGATATCATCCAACGATTCTTTACTCATGCCATCTTTAATGAATTTAATTTTATCTTCTCGACTATCAGAAACCATTCCTAAAGATTTACAAACTTCTCGTTTACAACTAAGACATACACAGCTATGACATCTTGAGCCAAGTCTTTTAGCTCTTCATTTTTTAGCAAATGTGCTTTTACCAAAACCAGGCATGTAAGAAATAAATGGATCAGGGAATTCACCAGATAATCAGACCTTTGCTTTAATTAACCAACGAATATCAGAAGGAATTCCGTTGATCATTAACAGACGCAATCTTTCACAACGAGATTTGTAAATTTTTTTTAGTACATTTTTAGGGAGAGAAGGAAAACGCTTATGCAATTTATGTTGTATTTCTTCCATGCTTGATTTTGAGATCTCAGTTATTGTGGAAAACTGAGGACACCGACTTAAGAAGTCACGGAGTACCGTTATCCGCCATTTATACGGGAAAATAAATCAAAACACACCAAAATCAAATCTGCAGAATAAAATCAAAAGTGAAAGCGAACAACAAAAAGAAACACAATATGTACAAAAGAAAATGAACTTACATTCGTCCTCTCATGGAATTAACCTCAAGCTCCATTTGAAATTTATATATACCACGCTCTACTGATCTTAGTTGTCTTTCTTGCTCTTCAACGAAGGCCACTAATTTTGGTGGTTGTCGTTCCCAAAGTGGATGTGATTTACAGCTTTGTATCAATCTTCTCAAGTTAAATTTTATTCGCTCAAATGTTTTAAGATGTGTGATCAGAATTTTTTTTATTGAGGAGCTCATGATGTACAATGATGAGGAAAACAAAATTATTAAACACACTTAATTAAAAAACTTTACAATTCGTATCATTCAAGACAGTCAGACAATTCAAACGGTAAAGCAACAGTAAAAAGTTAAAACACTTAATAAAAGCTTAATCAAGATTTGGTGGGTCACTCAAATTTATTTCGGTGCTTGCTTCACGTGGTTGGTATTCCAAATAGGGCCTTATTCTTTGTCCGTTAACTTTAAATGTGACACTATTTTTGGGATTCTCAATTTCTACGGCCCCATGTGGATATACATTTTTTACAACAAATGGACCACTCCATTTTGACTTTAACTTTCCTGGAAACAAATGAAGACGAGAATTATAAAGCAACACTTTTTGACCAATTTCAAATGTTTTTCGAAAAATTCTTTTATCATGAAAAATTTTTGTTTTTGCCCTAATAATTCTTGAATTTTCATGTGCATTATTTCTTAATTTCTCAAGTTCATTTAATTGTAGTTTTCGCACATTACCAGCATCATCCAAATTTAAATTAAAAGCTTTAATAGCCCAAAATGATTTATGCTCAAGTTCAACAGGCAAGTGACAAGGTTTACCATAAACTAACTGATAGGGTGACATTCCTAAAGATGTTTTGAATGCAGTACTGTAAGTCCAAAGTGCATCAGTCAGTCGAAGAGACCAATCTTTTCGGTTTGGGTTAACCGTTTTTTCTAGAATTTGTTTTATCTCCCTATTTGCTAGTTCAACTTGGCCATTTGTTTGAGGATGATAAGGGGTAGCCATTTTATGTGTAATTCCATATTTTTTCATTAAAGACTCAAATGACTTATTAAAAAAATGCTTACCTCCATCACTAATAATGGCTCGAGGGATTCTAAATCGACTTAGAATATTTTCTTTTAAAACTTTAACGACAGTTTTACTATCATTATTTCGACAAGACATTGCTTCAATCCATTTTGATACATAATCAACTGCAACTAATATGTACACAAATCTAAAAGATGGTGGAAATGGGCCCATGAAATCAATTCCCCAACAGTCAAATATTTCAATTTCAAGTATGAGATTTAATGGAATCATGTTTCTTTTAGTAATTGATCCTAGTTTTTTACAGTTTTCACAAGATTTACAAAATTCATATGTGTCTTTGAATATGGTAGGCCAATAAAATCCACGTTGCAAAATTGTAGCTGTAGTTTTTCTTGAAGAAAAGTGTCCACCACATGGTTCAGAATGACAAAAATTAATAACACTACTTACCTCATTATCAGAAATGCATTGTCGAAAAATTTGATCCGGGCAATATTTGAACAAGTAAGGATCATCCCAATAAAATTTCTTTACTTCAACCAAAAATTTTTTCTTCTCCTGACTATTCCATTGTAAAGGCATTTTACCTGTAACAAGGAAATTAACAATATTAACATACCATGGCATTGAAGTAACAGAAAATAAAAATTCATCAGGAAATGAGTCATTGATGGGTGTTATATCAGTGCAGAATTCATATATGAGTCTTGATAAATGATCAGCGACAACATTTTCGGCACCCTTCTTATCTTTGATGGTAAGGTCAAATTCTTGGAGTAACAAAATCCAACGAATTAGTCTTGGTTTGGCATCCTATTTAGTCATCAAATATCTCACAGCAGCGTGATCAGTAAAAAACAATAGTTTTAGAACCAAGCAAGTAAGAACGAAATTTGTTTAATGCAAATACCACAGCAAGTAATTCTTTTTCAGTTGTCGAATAATTCATTTGAGTACTATCTAGAGTCTTCCTTGCATAATAAATTACAAATGACTTACGATCCCTTCTTTGTCCTAAGCAGCGCAACGAAAGTCAACGTCACACATTAATTCAGAAGGTAAAGACCAATCCGGAGATTGCATAATAGGTAATCATCAAAAGAATTCCCAAACAAAGTCAAATCATCCATAAAGAGCTCTAAACAATGTTCAACCATATCACTGAAAATACTTAGCATGCATCTTTGAAATGTTGCAGGAGCATTACAAAGTCCAAATGACATTCTTTTAAATGCAAATGTTCCAAAGGGACATGTAAATGTGGTTTTCTCTTGGTTTTCAAGTGCTATAGGAATTTGATAATAACCTGAATATCCATCTAAAAAGCAGTAGTAGGGATGTCCAGCTACTCTTTCTAAGATTTGATCAAGAAATGGTAATGGAAAATGATCTTTTCTAGTGGCTTCATTTAATTTCCTATAATCAATGCATATGCGCCAACTAGATGCAAGTTGTGTTGGAATTAATTCATCTTTTTCATTTCTAATTACAGTGATTCCAGATTTTTTAGGCACTACTTGTGTAGGACTTACTCACTTACTATCAGAGATAGGGTAGATAATTCCCGCATCAAGTAACTTAAGAACTTCTATTTTTACTACTTCTTTCATGTGTGGGTTTAATCTTCTTTGAGGTTGTTGACATGTTTTAGCATTTTCTTCTAAATTGATTCTATGTGTGTAAACTAAAGGATTAATACCTTTAATGTCATTTAAAGTCCATCCAATTGCGTTTCTATGCTTTTTAAGAACAGATAGTAACCTACCTTCTTGGTCGCTTGATAAGGTCGAAGAAATCACAACAGGATAAGTTTGCTCTTCTCCAAGATAAACATACTTTAATCCCTCTGGGAAAGGTTTCAGTTCTAGTTTAGGTGCTTCTTCTTGTTCCATCTTTTCAATGATTCCAAGCTTGTCAAATTCTTGTTTCTCATCATTATTTTGCAAAGTCTGACAAGAATCAAACAACAAATTTATATTAGAAGTATCGTGTTTAAATTGTTTATTTGATTCAACTGAATTAACCAAACAAATATCACTAAGTTAAGAAAAATTCCCTTTTTGAATATTCTCCTCTATACAAGCTTCAAGCAATTCTTTTTGCTCATCAATTTCATCTTCATTCTCATTTTCTTCATTTGGTTACCTACACATGTTAAAAACATTTAATTCCAAAGTCATATTTCCAAATGATAAATTCATTAAACCATTCCTACAATTAATCAAAGCATTAGCAGTTGCTAAAAATGGTCGACCCAAAATTACAGGAATTGGTTTATAATTATTCACAACATGTTCAGTTTCTAAGACAACAAAATTCATAGGGTATATGAATTTATCAACTTGTACTAAAACATTTTCCACTATTAATTTTGGTACTTTAACTGATCTATCGTCAAGCAAAAGTGTAGTTGAAGTTGATTTTAACTAACCAAGATTAAGTTGAAGATAAACTGAATATGGAAGCAAATTAATACTAGCACCAAGGTCTAACAAAGCATGCTCAATTTTATGATCTCCAATAATACAAGAAATAGTAGGACAACCAGGATCTTTATATTTCAATTTATTATTAGTAGACAAAATGGTACTTACCTGTTCAGCCATGAAAGCACTCTTTTTTACCTTCAATTTTCTCTTAACTGTGCATAAGTCCTTTAAAAATTTGGCATATGAAGGTACCTGCTTGATTGCATCGAACAAAGGAATGTTAACTTTCACTTGTTTAAAAATTTCATAAATTTCTGAAGAGTGGTTTGATTTCCTTGGTTTATTTAATACATGCAGAAATGGTGGTTCAGATGGAACATTAGTTATTTCTTCACTAGGTGTAAGTTTATCTAGTTCTTCCTTACCCTTTGAATTTTCATTTTCACAAGGTTCAGGAATAGGTCATTCAATAACCTTACCACTACGAAGAGTTATAACTGACTTGACCTGGTCCAAGGGTGAATTTTGAATCTTAGGATTTGGTTGTGGTTGAGCTGGAAATTTTCCTTTTTCTTTAATTGTGAGTGCAGAAGCAATTTTAGCAAGAGTATCTTTCAAATCAGAAAATGTTTGTGCATTTCGATTATTAATGGCATCTTGTTTCCTAATGAATAAACGTATTGTATCTTCCAAATTTTTCCATGGTGGTGGAACATATGGTGCATAAGGCTAAGTATTTTGAAAATTTTGTAGAGGTGGTGCTTGTGAAGATTGTGCATTATTATTATTCCTCCAACTAAAATTTGGATGATTTCTCCAACCAGGATTATAAGTCTGTGAATATGGGTTTGGTTTGTTAAAAGTGTTGATGGCATTAGCTTGATCATGCAAACATTCTTTATGTGCAGGCAGAGTGAGACAATCTTGAGTGAAATGATCATTAGAACTACAAACTTCACATCCAATTTCTTGAACAGATTTTACTTGATCACTTTTTTTATTCTCCAAAGCTTCAACCTTCCTAACTAGGGATGCAAATTTTGCTTGCAAATCATGATATTCCCTAAGGTTATAGATTCCTCCACTAGATGGAGATGGTTGTGGTTTATTATTCAATTCAAAAGTTCCAACAGTATCCCAATGTTGTGCATTTTCAGCTAATTGGTCAAGGTAATCTAGTGCATCTTCAGGATTTTTATCTCTAAATTCACCATTACACATCATTTCTAAAACTTGTCTACTTTGTGGTGTTAATCCCTCGTAGAAATAAGTGACCAATCGCCAAGTTTCAAAACCATGGTGTGGACATATGTTAAGCAGTTCTTTAAACCTATCCCAACATTGGTATAGTGTTTCTCCATTTTTTTTGAGGGAAAGAAGTGATTTGCCTTTTAAACGAATTAGTTCTATGAGGTGGAAAGAATTTTTTCAAAAACTGTTCTCGCATGTTATTCCAAGTTCTTATTGATCCAGATTTAAGGTTTTGTAGCCATATTTTAGCTTTATCTTTTAATGAAAAAGGAAAAAGCTTTAATCTAATTATGTTCATGCTACAATTTTGGTCTGTGTATGTATTACAAACTTCCTCAAAATCTCTTAGATGCAAGTATGGATTCTCAGATTCTAAACCATGAAATGTTGGTAAAAGTTGGATAATACCTGGTTTGAAGTTGAATCGAGATGCTTTTGGAGGAAATACTATACACGACGGTGCTCCGGTTCTGGTTGGATTCATGTAGTCCCTCAAGGTTCTTGGTTGATTTTGATCATGTCCATGTTGAGAATGACATTTCCTTGGCCAACTCGAGTGATTAGTGTTCATTCAAAGCTTATCATCTTGGCCCTCACCCATGATTAACTGAGATCAGGGGTCAACCAGACAACACGACCAAGACGAGACCAATATCCTTAAATTCACATATTACAATGATGTATTGATGATATTCAAACAAATTAATAACAAAAACTAAATAAAAATTATAAACTAATAAAAAGAAAATTAAATATGCAAATAATATAAGTGTACAAAAAAATTAAAATTAATTAACAATTTTGGTGGTTAAACCCACCAATTAAATAAACAAAAAAATAAAGCATAAAATAAATGCAAAAAAAAAACTGGTGGTTAAACCCACCAAATAAAATAAAATAAAGCAAAAATAAAAAAATACGAAATAATAAAATAACTTAAAATTAAATAACAACTTTGGTGGTTAAACCCACCAATAAAAAGAAAAAAAATGCGAAATAAAAAAAAACTGAAAATTAAACAACTGGAAAAAAAAAATTAGTAATTAGTTAATTAAGAGTTAGTAGTTAGTTTGTTTAGGCCAAATTGAGTCCAAATTGAGTCCAAATAAGTCCAAGTCCAATTTTTGTGAGAAATTTCATCCAGGGATCTTATTACAAATTATTTATAATATTATGGTCACACCGTAATTTTTAGAAATTTAGAATTTAGCCACATAGGATAAAATTGAAGATTCTGAAGGATTTTAGGGTCGGATCATAATAATGAGAAGATTGAGCTAGAAATGAAAATTATTGGGGGTGAAACTAGAATTATGAAAGATGTGGGGATAGAAGAGAATTTAAAATAAAGGAGCCCAACGAAAATTTACACAAAAAGTAAAAAAATAAAAGGAAAAATAAAACAAAATAAATACCTCTCCCCAGCAACGGCGCCAAAAACTTGACATAACTTAAAATATTTGATTTACTCCCAAGTATAAGAGTGCCTAGTTATAATATAACTCGGTAAGTCCGAGGTCGATCCATTGAGAAAGGGTTTAATTTGTTTATTTAAATTTATCTAAAAAATAAAATAAAATTTAAAAACACACAATTTAATTTGAGGAAAATTATAAAGTTGAATTAGTTAGGGTTATGGATCCACTCTTAGTAATAAATATAATTTAACAAGTTCTTTTTATTTTTGTTTTATTTCCTAAAAGATTAATTTTATAGATTAAAATTATTTTCCCATTTATTTTATTATGGATTAAGAATTTAATGTGCCAAAGCTTAATTTGTCTACACTAAATCAAAATACCATTTTACCATATTTTATACTAAGATATTAAGAATTCATTGTGCCAAATTCCTATTTTTGTCTATAATAAATCAAAATTTTAAAATATAAAATATGGATAAAATTAAATAGAAAACAACTTAATTTATAAAATTAAAAATCAAATTTGATTAAATCATATTTTTTTACTAAGAGTTTCACCTTCCCCTAACTATGAATATTTAGCTAAACATTTTTGAAATAAACGAAATGATTAAGATTGAAAAACACATAATTAAAATGGAATTGAAAATTGAAATAAACCTAATTTTATTAATTAAAAATATATTACAAAGAGAGATGAGGAGAAGAATTGCGAGGAAAGAAAAGAAGAGAATGTGCAAAGAGATGTGTTCACCACCCTTCTCTATTTATACTAATACATGGTAAATCCACACCACACAAATAAAAAAAATCTAATTAAATCTTAACCTTACATTTGTCCCACTAATAATCCCACTAATCAAATATAATCTTATCTTATCCACTCAAGCATATCCAAACCATTCCACTAATAAAATATCATACCTAATAAGATAAAAACTTATAGTTTTACAATTACCACATTTACCGTGGTAAAAACGTAAAAATTTACAACAAAAGTCTTGGATTCTCCTCGACAATGACATAATTTCTCAGACTTCCGAAATCCAAATTTGACACCCGTACATTTGTTTGAAGCCTCCAATTGCATGAAATTATTATTTTTACCTAATAAACACACAAAAATACACAAAATCAAATATTTAGAAAAATAATTAGAATTCATAATATGTTACATAATTACAAATATAAATTACATTAATAACGCAAAATAACATTTTTACTTCATAACAAACATACAATTTTTAATACTAATCACACCCCCCAACTAACTTATTGCTAACCCCTACAATTAAAGCGTTATATTAAATTATGATTTACAAAATTCCCATGCAAGTTAATAGTTGTTCATCTATCCTCTAAATTACCAAATGAATAAACTCTCCCAAAATTTTCTAAATCTTTGTCATTCACTTATTATCCAGAATATCATAAACCTTTTTGTGCTCAAGTAATTAACACAATACTCATGGGGCTTCATTAAAAGATAACAACATTTTCGTTCTGAAACTCATTAGAAATTCTATCTTCAGGCAGTAGATTATTCATACTTTTTTAAGACATATAATATCTGGGAATAAATGGCAAATCGTTTGTAGAAAAAGGCAACTGTGTTTATAAAACGGCAAACCAATTGCTTAACTGTTTATGGCTAATGGTACACCAAATGCATTGCAGAGAGCAAATTTCAGACATCAGAAAATCGTTAATAGATAATGGTAAATTGATTTTATTCTAGAAAGCAAATCTTAGATAATGATAAACCGTTTATGGATAACGGTAAATTGATTGCATTGAACAGAGCAAATCTCAGGTAACGGTAAACTGTTTATGAATAGCGGTAATCCGAATATATTCCAGTGAGCAAATTTCAGATATCGGCAAACTGTTAATGGATAACGATAAACTGATTGCATTCTAGAGAGCAAATCTAAGATAATAGTAAACCGTTTACGAATAACAATAATTCGATTGCATTCCAGGGACTAAAATGTTTGATAACGGTAAACCGTTTATGTCAAATGGATAACCGACATCTTCGAAAAAGTTTTTGGAGTGGTAATCTGATTTCCTGCTAATGGTGAATGAACAATTTGAATTTTGGTGCAACAGTCACTTGGTGAAGTCAAAATGGCGATTCGACAGTGTGCAAAAAGTCAATAACGGCTAGTTTTTAGCTCCATCTATAAATTGGCTCAATTAAATTCAAATAAAAGGTGATTCAACTATTATCATTAAGCTAGCTATTGAGTACACAACTATTATTGAGCTTAAAACTTGATTGTATTCCATTTTATTTCACACATTGAGCTATCACCTGTAATCAAACACATTGTGTGAGAGATTTATTTATAATCCTCTTGAAAAATTAAATTAAGAGATAGTAAGTGTTGGGATTCACTTGGGTTAAAGATTGAGGATAATCTCTTGTTGTAAAGGTTCATTGACACCTTGGAAGTCAATTGTAAGAGTTCTTGAAGCCTTGGAGGCTTGATTAGTGAAATTCTCAAGCCCGGTGAGTTTGGAGGTGTGGACGTAGGCACGATTAACCGAACCACGTAAAAATCACTTGTTTGGTCTCTCTTCTCTTACTCTTTTATTATTGTGCTTAATTAAATATATTATTTTTTATTTTATCAAGGCATTAGATTGAATTGTTATGTGTTATGTTTAACTTAATTTTTTAAAAATCTCAATTCACTCCCCTCTCAGGTTGCCTAATTATTATTTCAAAATTTCCATTAAAATGCTTGTTTTAAATGTGTTTGATATCAACATCAGGTGTAGGAAGGTGTTATCAAGGAGGTTTTTGTTGACATAAGGAAAAAAAATATATAAAAATGAAGAGTATTTCAACTAGATCAATTTGTTTGTGCTCATGCACTTGTTGTGTGCCCAAAAAAAAAAAGGATCCTATAAGCTTTTGTTTTCATTACTTGGTGAGATGGCCAACTAGAAAAATCCAAAAGATGTCCGAATATTGTAGGTGAATCCACTAGATGTACCATCATCATCTGATCCTCAATCCCCAAAAAACATGAAGAATACCATCTGCAAATAAGGATATCCTTTGGTCTACTACAATTTGTGGTCGGTGTAGGAAGTGAGGCCATAACCACAAGACGTATAAGAATTCCCTTATGGAAAATCCACATTAATGGTCTAATAGAGTGTTTGATGTTTATTTATTCTTGGAACTTGTATTATTTTTTATGTCAAAATAATTTATCCAATTTGGATTGATTTATATAAGGAGTTTTGCAAAATCTTATTTTATGTAAGTATTTTTTATTAATCCAGTATCACTATGTTAATAATTAATGGTGTCATATTATTGATTGAAAAATATCTTAAAATTCAGCGATAAAGACAAAATCAGACAATTCTCGAAAAACCTGGTGATGGCCTATGTCGAATGCGTAAATTAGGCGACAACCAATATGGCGACTGGTTTATTGCTTGATTTTTTTTTTTTTTAGATTTGTCAATTGCTTGATTTTATCGACTGTCATATTTTGACCATGGTATATTCTATTTTAAGAATCACTACATTTCAACATTAAAGCCTTTTTAAAATATTGGACAAGTAAATGACAATTAGCAATATGAAAGTGAAACAAGACTTATTAATGTTTAACAATATGCCTTTTTATAAGATATCATCCATAAAGATATCAATAGCAATCTTCTTCCTAAGCAAATCTCCACAATAACTAAAGTTAGGTACATAACCTAACATTAAATAAGACATGTACATTAACATAAATACTCCATAATGTACGAGATTGCCACTATATCCATTATCCTCCAAGGCCAGAAAATGACTAAAAATTGAATTTTTGAACAACTCAAATTGAGTATTAGTCGACTCATTTTTATAGATGTACTCACAAAACTATATCTTACTAAATTCCAAATGCAACCTAGGAAGTGATCCTCCATTGGTATCTTTAGTAACCAAGGATGCATCTTTAGTCGGACATTTATAAACAATAAATTAGGACAACATTAGCACAAATTTTGCAAAAAAAGAAAAACTAAAATTCATAAAACTTGTTGTTGCTTAGATTCGGTTGGGCAAAAGCATGTTGTCACCTATATATTTGGCTGGACGACACTAGTATGTCACTTGTGAAGGACAACACTTGTCCATGAGGTCTCTAATCACGCAACTTTTGTGCAGTAAAATTAAAACGGATGGCGGAAGCTCTAGAGACCTCGGATCGGCTTTATTCAAAAACTAAAATCAAGAGGAAAGATTGAAGTTTAATTACCTCACTTGTAGTTTCAAAAACGACTTTGTGAGGTAGGAGAAAATGATAGAAAACAGCAAGCTACGAACACTGTCCAGAAAATAAACCACTGCACGAACAACTTTTGTTTTGCCACTATTTGAGATCCTTAAAGCACCCCAATTGTGATGCCTCTGATCAGTCCACACTTAGAAATGTTCTAGGAGTTCATAGGATTTTGAATCACTCAATTTCGTTTGGTAATGAGAGAGATAATGAAGAAACATGAATGCTAGTTCATGATAATTCCTTTCACCAAGTAAAGCCACCATTATCTTATCAATAATGGCATTAAACATTATCATGTCCTAAACCCACCCACCCACTTAGCCATTATTTATTGAATGTGATCTTATCACTCAATAATTTATTCAATCAAATTATTTTGAATAAATAAATAGCTAAATTAATTAATTTTGTCTTTAATTAATTAAACCAATTTTGATCAAATCAAATTGTTAATTGTGGGCTTCTTTTGTGATATGTTCTTATGCATTCTCCTAATCCATATTAGGTCCAATAAAAGCCCAAAATTCTAAACCCAAAAATTGGTCTAAAAGTCCATAATCATTTATGAATCGGAACATGCCCAAAATGGTAATTTTACGTGCTCGATATTATACATAATGTTTAATTGAGGATTTATGAAATTTATGTTGTTCCTTAAACTATTTAAGAAACATCTAAATTTCTATCTTAAATCATATTTAAGATATATAAATATTTATATACATTCATTCTTAATGAATTATAATATAAATACCGATTTTCCTAAAACTAGGAAATTTAACCTCTCATTTCTTTTAGTAACTCATTTTTCATTTCTATTATGTGTGTGACCTTTTAGGTTCTTTGTTATAAGGTAATAGAACTATTTTAATGATAACTCTTTACTCATTAAATGATGCTAAACTCTTTAGTCATCAATTAGAACTTTTCTAATGACTTTAAGATACATTGGTAATACGCTTTACCAATAATGATCTTAAGGTTTCTACAAGTCATGAGTGACACCTAGCAGTATTTCACAACTACCCAAATAACAAGAATTGCTGGATCTATAGAACCTATTCCATTGCATTTTTATGTCTTGGTCTCTTCATCATCCATGTCCTGAGAAAAGCACGCTTATGATTTAGTATGTTAAGCATTTATGCTTTATCTCAAAATAAATCTAAATGAACTTGGCATGAAAATATAATTTGAACTCCTTCAAACATATTTCACCTTGGCCAAGGATTTCTCATGCCATTTCATATTATCGCACTAGGACATCCTTTTTTGTATATTATAAAGTGATGAATTCCATCTTGGCCATACACTTATCTCCATACATAGCCAACCATGACAGCTATTGCTAGATCTCTTTCTTGATTAGGAATCAATCGATATGCTTTCACATATCAAAGATATCTATGTACAAGATATATGTGATGCCTCAGGTCTAAAGACCATTACTAAACATAGTGTCTATTACAATGTATAATAAGTCATTAACACTCAAAACCATATGACTTATTATATTTGGTCAAGTTCAGTAAACTCGTTCTCGCAACAAGTACCTATGTGTTTGACTTAACATCTCATGTCAATGATATGAAACTCACCATCCAATTTAGTATCACATACCATAAATGAGTCATAACACATACTAGTGTTTATAGGAATTTATGAAGTCCAATCATAAATCCATCACTAAGAACTATTTATTAGAAGTATAGTACAAAGGATACACGTTTCATATTTTCGACAAACTCGAGAATGTGTTCCTTAACTATTTTACTTCTTCGACTATATTCATTAAATTAATATATGAATGTTGATAACTTTGCCATTTTATAAATATCAAAATGCTAATCAAATACAATAATTCCTTAAAAGCAAATACCATTCGATTGGCTTTTAGGGCATATGACTAACAACTTGCATTAGCTAGCCAGTAGCCTTTGCAATGCTTGGGCATTTTACTACATGATGCAAGTGTGTCACTCGCATTGCCCAGCTAATAGCCCATGCAATGTTTAGGCATATTTTTGGGCGACACAGTTATGTTGCTTGCATTGTCCAAGTAGCAGCCCTTGCCATGCATGGGCATTTGGTTGGGCGAGACACTAGCATTTTCTAAGCTTGGCATGGCCAAATTTTGGTCAACATGGGCACCCACGTTTCCAATTGGTCGGCACACCAACATTCTCTTAACCTCAAAATAATATTAAGTTTAGATCAATAATTTTTTTAAAAAGTTAACACTTAGTATGCCATTAATTATACATCCCAGTCTTTAAAAAAGTTATAATATTTTCATGCCCAATATATATCCTAATGCTTAATTATCATTAATGATTTAAACAACATTTACTTAATGAAAAAAAAGAGGCAATAGAACTATAATTAAGCCAAAGTTTGTTAGAAATTGAAATTATCTCATGAAATCACCACAAGAAGTAAATGAAATCGTCGCCAAAAGTGAAAGAACTCGCTGGAATTCAGGAAACTCCAAACGTGAAGGAAATTGACGTGGGCACAGTTAGGGCTATAAAAGATGTTGTTGCGTGATCGATCCTAATGGGCGAAAGAATAGTTTTTTTGAAAATATTTTGTATGCTTTGTTTTAGGAGTATTTTCGTCAAAGAAACTTGTAAATGATTGATATTGTTAAAAAAAAAGAAACTGAAGTATGCCCTTCTCTTAAATTTTTTTTTTTTTTAAACTGATTAAGCATAAGATATTTACAACTGCTATGACAGTATATCATTACACTGATATTTACAATCAGATATATACCTGAGACTTATATTACTACATTTTTATTCTATGAAGTACGTGCCCAGCCGAATAGCCGAATACCCCTCACAGAGGAGGGATGTCTTCACTCCACTCGCATTTCACAAGGAAGAAAAAAGTTTCAAACACTCTCCACACAATTATATTTAATTGAGAGAGGTTGAGTTCATGAGGACTCGAATCATTACCCTCATAATCATGCTTGACTTTAAGGGCAATGGTTCACCACTGGGCTATTAGCCCAAGTGGCGCCCTTCTCTTAAATTAAAAGTTAGAAAGTGGTGATATGAGTAAATTTCCCAAGAACTTTCCTTTTCTCATAAATAGAGGTGGCCAATGGGCCGGACGGCACGAGGCACAAGACGGCAGACGTGTCCGACAAAGACCAAGACCGAGCACGTTTTGGTAAAGACGCGTACCACATTAACGCACGCATAATGGGTCGTGTCGGGCTTAGGTTTTAGGCACGCGGGCTTTAAAAGCACGGCATGATTAGAGATGGCCCAAAGCACGGCATGTAAAAAAACACGCAATAAGCACGTTTCATTTTTTAATGAAAGTAAACTTAAAATTTTATGATTTTATAAATAACTTGAAATTAAATCTTTTAATATATTTTATTATTTCAAGTTTTTTAAATTTATTTAATTCTTAGTTTCAAAAAAATTATAATTGATTTATATTTATAATTTATTAAATAAATAATTGATATCATGATTTTAATAAATAAAATTATAAATATGATGATTTTATAAATACGTATTAATATTATTATAAACTATAACATATGACTCTATGTAATTCCAAGTTAACAATTAAGTTAACTCTTAAAAAAATTATTATTGTTGTTGTTAAGTACTAAAAAAGAATTCTAATACCATAGAGTCAAACTTAGCAACTAATATTACATTCTCTTATTATTATTAATTTATTATTATTTAATATGAACTTGAGTTTAAATTTTTTACTCTATTAAATTTAAATAAAGGCACATGAATTTAAAAAAAGTATATAAACTTGAAAAAAAATAAAATACAACTTAGCGTTGACTTTTAAAAATAAAAGAAAAAAAAATTAATAAATTTTATTTTTACAGGCGATGATGCGGTATGGCGTGGCGGCGCGGCGGATGGAGTGCAGCGCGGTGGGCGTGAAGCGTGATGGTACAGTCGATGGCGAAATAAATAATAAATCTGGCGTTCGCAATATTTGACAGTGAATTTTTCTTTAAACGGTAAGGCCGCCATTGACTTTACCCGTAAAACTTCATACGCCAGCAACTTTTCGATTCAAGTGCAGAGTTTTTTCTTTACAAATTTTATTCCCACGTGTCACTTTTCTTTTTAACCGCAGCAGACACTAATTCACCACACGTACCCCTCCACCAAACCAATCTCAACTCATCTTTCTTTTGTCCTTTGCCCAAACAGTAAACAGTTTAACAGACAAATACAAGATTTAAACAGGCGAATGAAATTGGGATCCTTATATTTTCAGGTTTTCTCAAATTGCAACCTAATTTCTCTATTATGTCAACTTAGGTACGGTCATAACATGAATAACGATTGTTTAGAAATGACTTAAATACAAAAAATGTAATAATATTATTATTTCATGTATTGTCGCAATCAATAGTGGAGGTGACTTATTGATATATCTTGCAAACCCAATCCTATAACATGAAATGACATTCTATTCACTCATTAAATAATTTTATAAGTATTATATTAAAAATTTTATGGCCACAATTTATCAATGACTCAATTATATTAATTTATTTTTTATTTAAAAATAAATTAAATTTATTAGAATAATTTTTAAGGTGCAAATATTATAACTGTTAGTATTAATGGTTTGAATTAGTATTTGAGATTATGAAATTCTAAACATGATTAATAAGGTTCAACTCAAGTTGGACAATCCAACCCAAATTGTTCCCCAGGACCAGGGATCTATCTTATACAGATAGACAAATTACGTCTTTATATGATAATCTTTGAAAGATTAGGGATACGATTGTTATTATATCCCAAACCAAAAGCAAAAAGGACGAGAAGAAGAAGCAGCAGCAGCAGCTGACTGGCCTTTGAAGCGAATAAAGTTCAAGATTTTTTTTTATATGGTGCTGCTGTGAACAATTATTCGTTCATTCAATTCATTTTATTCGGTTTCAATGGCCGAAACTCGGAAACTCATTTCATTTCTTCTTTTAATTATTATATTCCCTCTCCAACTCACGGCTTCAATGCAATTGCATGGAAACAACGCAACTCACTCTGGCCAAATCAACTCCAACTCAGTCCTAGTCGCACTTCTCGACTCGCATTACACCGAACTCGCTGAGCTCGTCGAGAAAGCTCTCCTCTTGCAACCACTCGAAGATGCTGTCGGCAAGCACAGCATCACCATTTTCGCTCCCAAAAATGAAGCTTTGGAGCGGGATCTCGATCCCGAGTTCAAGCGCTTCTTGCTCGAGCCAGGCAACTTGAAGTCTCTTCAAACGCTTTTGCTTCATCACATTGTCTCCACGCGAATAGAGTTAAACCGGACTGCCACCGAGTCAACTCAGCATCACACGCTGTCCAGTGATTCAGTCGAGCTAACGAGTCATGATTCGGGTGATAAATTTATAAGTCAATCCAAGGTCATTCATCCGAACGCCGTGGACCGTCCAGATGGAGTGATCCACGGCATCGAACGGCTGCTAATCCCTCGATCCGTACAGCAAGATTTCAACAACCGAAGGAATCTTCGTTCAATCTCAGCCGTTAGACCCGAAGGAGCACCAGAGGTCGACCCGAGGACAAACCGGTTGAAGAAGCCGGCGCCAGCCTCCAAACCCGGCTCACCTCCGGCCCTTCCGGTTTACTACGCAATGGCTCCCGGTCCTTCACTAGCTCCGGCCCCGGCACCAGGGCCGGGCGGGCCGCACCACCACTTCAACGGAGAGAAACAAGTGAAGGATTTCATCCAAACGCTATTACACTACGGCGGGTACAACGAAATGGCCGATATTTTAGTGAATCTGACGTCGCTGGCAACGGAAATGGGCCGGCTTGTGTCGGAGGGATATGTTTTGACGGTATTGGCGCCGAATGATGAAGCCATGGCTAAGCTGACGACGGACCAGCTGAGCGAGCCGGGAGCGCCAGAACAGATTATTTATTACCATGTGATTCCGGAGTATCAGACGGAGGAGAGCATGTACAATGCGGTGAGAAGATTCGGGAAGATTTCGTACGATACGCTGCGTTTGCCGCATAAAGTTTTGGCACAGGAAGCTGATGGCTCTGTGAAATTCGGCCATGGTGACGGATCGGCCTATTTGTTTGACCCCGATATTTACACCGACGGCCGAATTTCGGTTCAGGGAATTGATGGGGTTTTGTTCCCGCCGGAGGAAATGTCGACAAAATTATCAGAAAGTAAAAAAAATGTTAAAGTCGCTGTAAAACAAAAACCTGCAACAAGAGGAGGTATGTTCAGCTTTTTTTGTTTAAATCATCAAATTAATAATGCATTCTTGGGTATTATTATTAGTAATTAAATTATGATATTGCACCATTTTATTTTTATATTCACTTGAAAAAAAAAAAGCATATCGGCCGATTTACTTTGTATGGCAATTTGTTTTTTATAATTTTGAAGTATCGGCCGGTTTGTCGGGGATGGGAAATGCCGGTTTGGAGTAGTGTTAATAGTGTTAATGTGTGTGTCGGCGAAGGGAGAATTGTCGGTGGGTCAGAGCTGGTCAGAGGTCATAATTGTCATTTTCCTTTTCTGTCTGCTTTGCTTTTTGGGTTTGCTGGGTGAGGTTGTTGTTAAGTTTTGTACGTGCTTGGCCCAAAAGTATTAGGGATGTGTTTTTCTTATTTTTCATATTTTGTATTTTATGTAAAGAAGATGATACTGAGGTTAAACTCATTTTAGTTAGATGTCAAAACGAGACAAATTCGTTTACCTTGTTTATTTTTTCTTTTTATATGGGACGTGTTTTATAAGGATTTTAAGAAAATTACAATTAAATAGTATGAGAAGTGAATGGACAAGAAAATTTTATTTTTAAAGGATAGTTATACCCATAGTTTGACGAAATAGGTAGAAGAAGTTTTTCAGAATCCCCAAAAGATAGTCCAAATTGGTCCGGAAGTTGTTTAAAAATACTACTTCGAGATTAGGTTATTCGGCATAATTATCATGATCATCTTACATGTATCAAAGCGGATAATGCCCAATTGAGGTGGTAGAAGGGGTCATTAGAGAATGTGTCGTGTTCTTTATTAAGCCTATACTTTTGAGATTAGGATTAAATAAATCATTATTAAGCCTATACTTTGGATAATTTTTTTTTTAAAGGTTAACATATTTCCATGAAAATTCTACTGCTTTTGAAACTTTGCGGGTGTGAGCTGTGATCTTGATACATGTTGAAAATACATAATATGGAAACTGTCGGCTAGAAATGGAGATTCAGGAAATCTGAAGAAACTGTCGGTGAAGTAGAAAATAGAAAAACATTTTTGTAGGTGAGTAGTTGTTTTTGGAATTAAGTAAGCTCATAGGCCACGGTTCACACAAAATGGCCAGGAAGAATTAGTAAGAATTAATACTAAAGTTGTTCTTGGAATCTTGACTTACTTTGTTGCCACTCCTTAACTGAAAACCTGACAGCTCGCCTGCCTATTAATTTATAATTTCTTTTTCTTCAATTATTTTTATGCTTTAAATTATCAGGCATGGTTTGTTTTGTTTTATTGTGATTATTTTAGTCATCTCTGATTTATGGAGAAATATTGAATTATAAGAAACGGGACCACTACAGTATCCTGCCAATATATTCTATGCAAATTGCAAGTCATTATTAAAGTAACATGTATCTGATTCACCGCCGTCTATAATGAGATCTATCTCTGTTTGTTACCTCTTCCATTTCTTGCCGTCAGCCATGAGCATCTGATATATTAGGATTATTATTATTATTATACCAAGTTTTACTTATATTTTTTATGAATGAAAATAAATTGAAATTGATGATGATATGCCTTAAAACAATACAGATAGGATATTAGAAGTAGTCCTGTCCTGGAGCTTATTTGATTGTAGAATAAGCTAATTTCAGGAGCCTGTTATTTTATGACGTTCTGTGGTTGGAGAGTGGATTTCATCAACCGATGGAGGTTATTGAGTTGCTTTCTGTAGATTTGTTTATATTCAATTTAACGCATGAGGTCCGAATGGCTGATTTATTAGTATGCAATTATTTTAATGCACAATATGTGGCAGGAAAATTGCTTGAAGTGGCATGCCAGATGCTTGGTGCCTTTGGACAAGATTCCCATTTCACCACATGCCAGTGAAAATTAAAAGAATACTTCGAACAAGGATAAAGGTAGAATTCCAATTCTGATTCCAAATCAGTCTTATTTATTTTATATCCCAAAAAAAAAATTATCATTCTCAACTCTCAAGCTACTAGTTTCCACTCCACGGGCCATAAATTACACTAACTCTCCTGCCTTAGATTACATGTGGCTCCATGACTAGTAGGTAGAGTAATCTATCAAAGGGACACAACATTTTTTCTAATTTGTGTTTACCTACCTTTTGTGGTCATAAAAGATTCCTTTCTACCAAACAACAGCAGAAACATCTAATACTAAATATGTATGACCTTTCTTATATGTTTGATGAAATTACAAGCATATAGCCTCGCATTCAAGCCTGAAAAGTAAGCAGAAACCTAGCCCTTTCATAACAGAGTTTGCTGAAAATTTTATGAATCTAGAAACCTTAAGGAAGGTTAAAGATGATTCTTACAAATTTTGAGGAGAATATATATCGCTGAAGGTTTTTGATCATCTTTAAATACTTCATAGGTCTGTCAAAATTGTATGAAGCAGAAATATTTATTCTGTAATAAATCACGCCTGGGTACTTTACTTGGAGTGCAGGTGAACAGTGTAGAAAGTTTTTGGTATGAGATGTGGACTTCTTGCTTTTTCATTTTTTCACATGGGAGGCTGCATGCAAGAATGGGAAGGGTACAGGAAAACTTGCAAGCAAAGTATTTGGCATTTGGTGTGATATTCACATTATATAATGTTAAATTCGATGATTGCATGGGAAGGGAGAAAAAAAAAAAAAAAAGCTCTGATCTGCTTTCATCATTAGTTACAGATACCTTAAAAGGTTAAAGATTTTTTTTTTTTAAATTTTTGTGTGTAATATGGTGGTGCTGAGCTGTCTACTGTGGATTGGTGGTGATAAGGAGTTTGAGTGTGATTAATTTTGTGTGCTCTTGTAGATGGAAAGTAAAAAATAGTCTACCAAGTAGACATCCCGATCAATAAAAGAGTAGACCAAAAATGCACGTGGGAAATATGATAAAATAAAAAGAAAATTCTTTTGTGTTCATGGCAAATTATAAAATAAAATTGTAACTATCTTTATTTTTTCTGTGCAATTGTTTGCTCTTACTCCTGCTCTATCTCTACTCTCTAGTATCTACTTCATGATTGAGAATCAATTACCAATGAGCTTGTATTTACGTGTATAAGAAATAGCATCATCAAGTATCTGAATTTTGCGGCAATTGCAACACTGAAGATAACTAAGTTCCGATTTTCAGGTTTGAAACTTTTTCCAAAAGAGTTGATGTTCCTTTAATTCCTATAGTATGAGATAATCATCTAATTTTTTTTGTCATTCCAAAAATACTTGCAAGGTGTTTATCTTATATTTACTTTCCTTAAAAATTTATTTAATTATCATCTATTTGCATATTTGTTAAAATTTTATGTTATATCAAATAAAAATATTATCTGACTTCCACTGGAAAAGTGCAATTTAATCTTAGAAAAGTAACAATATGAGTGTGTTGAATAATTTTTTTAATACAACAGAGGTTGCTCTGTAATTTTTATTTGAATTACATGACACTAATACTTAGATTACAACTCATATTATATGAGATTTATAACTAATATTTATAATCAAACAATTACTGGGAAGATTCCAATCCTCAGATTACAATTCATATTATATGAGATTTACAACTGATATTTACAATCAGACAATTATTAGGGTTAGTTTATATTAATTCAATTTTAATGCTCAGATTACAATTCATATTATATAAGATTTACAAATGATATTTACAATCAGACAATTATCAGGGCTAGTTTGCATTAATTCTTATATAGCACTACCTAGATTTTACCATTCACTTAATTATATACCATAATTAAGGAAGCAAATAAGTCCCTACAAGTATCGCGGGGGCTCGAACCGCTGCCCTCACATTTGTGAGTATATAGCATTGCCCGTATTTTACCTTTTACTTAATTATATACCATAATTAAGAAGAAAATAGGCCCCTAAATGCATCGCGATGGCTTGAACTGCTGCCCTCACATTTGTGAGTATATAGTATTGCCCATATTTTACCCTTCGCTTAATTATATACTATAATTAAGGAAAAAAATAAGCTCTTGCATCACACTGTTCCGATCATTATTTGTATATTATTTGTGAGTAGTCTAGAGCCAAGATATAATTAGCTTAAAAGTAAAGACTAAAAGCACTTACCCCTTCCAATTCCAAATGTGGGAATATTGTCATCCCACTACTTTTATAAACCCACCTCACTTCTATAAAATAATTATAATAAATTCATATTATTCTACAAAAATTATAAATTAACAATAAGTTTAAATAAATAATTAATTAAATCGTTCTTTTAATTTTTTGACTTTAGTCATTTGATAATCTTGACCATTTTAAGATTGTTTTAAGATAAATTTAATTTGACTATTTTGCCTTTGTAATATGAAATAATTAGATTACCCCAAGAGACATGTATTGTTATAACTAATAGTTTAGACTTTAGACATATACTTTTATACTTTATAATCTAATAAATGTTTTAAATAAAATATAATAATTTTCAAAATTGCACGTCATAAATACATCCTGTTAGTTTAGTTGAATTTAATATTCATTCTAATAAAGTAGTATTTATACATAAATTTAGAAACAATAAATTTTTTATAAAAAAATTATTTAAGTTAAGTAATTAGTTCTCCAAATTTGTTCTTCATTTGAATCCTTAAAAAATGATGTGAACTTATAATAATTTTCTGAAAGTGGAGTGGGTATACAAAAACTAATGGGATAGAAAAATATCACCACCCCTTTCCAAAATCAATCAAAATAAAACTAAAGAGTAATGATGTTAAAAACCCACATGTTTTTATAAGTACTCTTATTAAAGAATAAAAAAGTAATTAAAGATGAAATGTTTTTTTTTTAACCCAGAATTCAACATGGCTTTCTATGTGCGCACTACCTTTCTTCAATGGAATCGTCAGGCCCAACGTTGCACTTGCTCTGGGTATTCTCAATAGTCGCCTACCTAGAGCTTCTTCTTATCTGGGTTTTGATGGTTTGGTTGCCTGCTTTGGTGATTGTTGATCACTTGTATTGTACAATGGGTGTTTGCTGAATTGATTGCTGCTGTCAATTTCCATTTTTTAAGGGAAAAGGGCACTTGTACTTTTAAGATTTTGAAAAAATAGTTCATATTTTTAATAAGAAATATTAAAATTTTCTTTTAACTATAATATTTTTTGTAGATACTAATTTTAAAAAAATTAATTTTAAAATTTTTTAATAAATACAAATATGATTTAAATAGTTTAATCTTTTTAATAGACTAATAATATTGTAATATTTTTAATACATAAAATATTTTTAAAATGTAAATTATTGTGTTTATTTTAATAATAAATTTTATAATAAAAATTTTAAAGTCAATTTTTTTTTTGTTTCTACATATAAAGAATATTATAATAAAAAGGGCTCTTAGTGTTAATTCTCATGTACTAGTAATATTAAAGTTTTTTTTTTTTTTTGAAAGAGTAATATTAAAGTTATTCTACACGTTTGGAGGGAAATGTCGGTGCTAAAGTTGGCCAATAATTTAGTGAGACGTGGCAAGGAAAGTTATCATGATAGCTCACAAGGGCGTGAGAGACAAGCTATCTAAAGAAAAAGAAGTTTATGTAAAATACTCAATATCAAAGGGTATTATTGGAAGCTAGATTTTGATGGATAGGCCAACACATGAACAGTATAGGTTATCATAAGAGAGAACAAAAATGTTTTCTTTTAGGCTAAGGATAAGAAGCCAATAAGAAGGGAGATTCTTTAGCCAAGCAATAAGAAAAGGCTATGTCAGCTATCCTTTACTACCTCCTGAAAAGTAATAGGATCACAAGATTAAGAGGCTGCCACGTGCCCATCTGTGGAGGAAGAAGGTGGTTGGAGGTTTCCTTGCCTCCCAAACTTATGGCTGTCACCATTAAGGGACCACAAGATAAAATTACTCAAATATCCTCACAAGAGGGAGGACAACCATTAAAAAAACGCCACATGTATAAAAGGACCAAAATGACCCGCAACACACTCTGCAGAAACTCAAGAGTTTCCTCAAGAATGGTAACAAATTCATTGTTAGAAAAAAAAAATCATCTTCTTCTTTCTAAGAGCAAGCTCGCTATTATTGAGAGCTTTAAGGTTCCTTGGACCTTGACGCTACCTTTTGTTGACCTAAATGTAGCCACAACATTAATTTTAGAGATGGCAAAAATACTCGCCCGGTCCGGACTCGGATCAAGACCGGCCATACGTTCGTAAGAGGGATCACTTGATAAACCCGAAACTCGGATTTTATTAAAAAAATATTATAAAATATATATTATTTTAAATATTTGTATTTATTTGACTCATTTATTACACATATATAAAGTTTTAAACACTTAAAGTTTATATTTTCATGTTAAATTTTATTAAAATAAATTTAAAACTTATAAAATTACCAAAAAATAAAAAAATATACACATATAATATTAAAAAATATAAAATCCGGGTACCCGGATAAAAACCCAGAAACCCAAATCATTGCATCATCCGCAGTCGATCCATTACGATATACGGACCCGGCCCGGATTTTGTTTTGATGATAACAAATAAGATTAAGAATGTTAGAGTTTTTAATTTTTGATAATTTCTTAGGCCGTGTGATGTTTTGGACAAATTCAAGTTTTTGAAAACAAACGGATAACTGTAAAGTTTAAAACGGCAAGCTAATAACATATGGCTGGGTTATTAATAGCTTCTAGAAATTAATAGTACTGAATTTATCTAAAAACAACAAACTATTATCCGTAAATGGCAAGCCAACTTTGAAGAGATGGGCTTTTGGAATGAAATGGTAAAACCTTATTCACAAACGGCAAGCTGATTTTGATTAGTGAGTTTTATGAAATTAAACGGTTAATCAACAATTGCAAACAGTGATCCGATAATTCAAAGTTTAGCATAATGGTTACTTGGCACAAGTCAAAATAGCAAATCGATTGACGTTAACAGAGATCCGATAATGTCAAGAAAGTCAACAATGACCAGCTTTCTTCTCTAACTATAAGAAGGCTCAATCAAATTCAAATTAGAACAGATTCTACAATTATCATTGAGCTTATTTTTTAGTATTCAACCTCTCTTATGCTTATAACTTATCATTCTTTCATCAAATTGCATTTTAAGGTTTTATTTGTTTGAGAGAAAATTTATGTAATCTTTATTTCAATAATCAAAATTGAGTAATTGTTGGTGTAGGAAACAGTTTAGGAAAGAGGTGTGGAATCATCTGTATTTTTAAAGGTTTATTGACATCTTAGATGTCAATTGTAAAGATCTTAAAACCTTGGGTGCTAAAAGCTTGAATAGTGGAATCTTCAGGTTCAGTTGGCTTGGAGGTGCTGACATAGGTGGAGTTTGTAGAACCACATAAAAATATTTTGTTTTCTTTTTTCTGCTTTCTCTCTTTATATTTGTTTATTGTTAAATTTATTGTTATTGAATCTTCTAAGACATTATCTTGAATTGTTTTGTAATTTTATTTACTTAAGTTTTTAAAAGTCTTACTCAAGGACCCAAAAGCCTTGGGTACTTAAAACTTGAAATTTCTTCTGCAGAGATCAAAGAACAGGGAGAATAAATAGTACTTGGACAGTAGATACTCGAGACATATGACAGTCAACTACTCTTGGTTTTTGAGTTTTACTAAGATTGAAAATGGTGGAGAAGTATCATTTACAGATAATTCAAAAAGAAAGATTATTGGTATTGGTAATGTCGATATAGATTACTCTACCTTTATTGAAAATGTGTGTTTGGTTAAAAATTTGAAACACAACTTGCTCAATATTAGTCAATTGCGTGATAAAGGCTATAAAATTATTTTTGATAAAACAAAATGTGTCTTTGAGAATGCATGTGATGGTAAAGTTTTGTTTGTTGGAAAAAGATGTGTTATTGTGTACACTATTGATATAGATTGTGCATCAACTCATGACAAATATTTTTCTACATTACACGATGATAGTTGGTTATGACATAGAAGACTAGGTCATGTAAGCATGGATTTGATTCTAAAAATTTCAAAAAAAATAATTTGGTTAAAGGTCTTCCAATAATTGGTTTTAAAAAAGATAAGGTTTGTAAACCCTGTCAATTTGGAAAGCAAATCAAAACTTCATTAAAAAACAAAAATAATGTTTCTACTTCAAAACCACTTCATTTCTTCATATGGATTTTTTCGGACCTTCTAGATATGCAAGTCTAAGTGGTAAGTATTATACAGTTGTAATTATTGATGATTATTCTAGATACACATAGGTATTATTCTTAGCTAATACGGATAATATCTTTAATGCTTTTAAATCTTTTGTATAAAAGTTCAAAATGAAAAAGGTTATGTTATTTCTTGTATTATTAGTGATTATAGTGGAGAATTTAAAAACATGGTTTTGAAAATTTTTGCAATAACTTTATCATAGAACATCAATTTTCATCATTAAGGAACTTACAACAAAATAGAGTCATTGAGAGAAATAATAAGTCTATTTAAGAAATGGCTAAGATTATGTTGAATGAAAATACTTTATAAAATATTTTTGGTTCGAAGCCGGCAACACCGTATGTTATGTTTTAAATCGTGTATTGATTAGACATTATCTCAATAAAACTAGCTACAAGCTTTGGAAAGATAGAAAATCCAACATTAGTTAATTAAAAGTTTTTGAACACAAATGTTATAATCTTGGTAAATTTTATCCAAAATCTGATGTTGGCATCTTTCTTGAATATTCAAATATAAGTAAAGCTTATAGAGTGTGTAATAAAAAAAGCTTTAGTTGTTAAAGAAGAGTGTAACCTTTCTTCTATGGAGAAAGTTATTGTAAATGATGATGCAAATGAAGAGTTATAATAAGAAGAGTCTTCAAATGGCAAACAATGTATTGCACCATGTGAGAATCAAGATGATCAATAAGAAAAACAAACTAATATGGAGCAAAATGTACGTACTTCTCAAACTCTCCCTAAAAAGTGGAGCTATATTTTTTCTCACCCTAAAGACTTAATTTTAGGAGATCCTTCATGAGGTGCAACCATTAGATCATCATTTAGAAATACATGTGAACATACTACATTTATATCTCAAATTGATGCAAAATTCTTTTCAGATGCAAAAAACGATGAATCTTGGTTATGGTAATGCAAGAAGAGTTAAATCAATTTAAGAGAAATAATGTATAGAAACTTGTTCCTAAACCAGAATATCAATCTATTATAAGTACAAAATGGGTATTTAGGAATAAGATAAATGAATCGGTATGGTTTTAAGGAATAAAGCTAAATTAATAGCTCAAGAATACAACAAAGAAAAAGGAATTGATTTTGATGAAACCTTTGTACCTATAGCTAGATTAAAATCCATTAGGAAACTCTTAGCATTTGCATATTATAAGGATTTCATTTTATATCAAATGGATATTAAAAATGTCTTTCTAAATAGTTATATTATGAAGGAAGTATATGTGAAACAACTTATTGGTTTTGACAATGAAAATTTTCTAAATCATATTTACAAATTATCTAAACCTTTGTATGATTTATTTTAGAAAATGGTTTTTCAATAGGAAAAATGAGTTCCATACTTTTTGTTAAGTATAAAAATGAAGATATACTTATTATTCAAATTTGTATTGATTATATTATCTTTGATCCTACTAATGAGTTTTAGTGTAAGGAATTTTCGTTTTGTATGAGTAAAGAATTTGAGATGACTATGATGGGAGAATTGAAGTATTTCCTTGAACTACAAATAAGATAAAATGAAGAAGGAATGTTTATAAATCAAGCCAAATATTTGATGGATTTACGTAAAAGAATCAGATTTGAAAAATGAAAGGGCGAAAAGCACTCTAATAAGCTCAACAATTAAGCTTGACAAAGAAAAAAAAAAGGTAAAGAAGTTGATGTAAAACCTATCGAGATACAATTGGATCTTTAATTATTTTACTTAACTACAAGTAGATTCAATATCATGTTTAGTGTATATTTGTGTGTAAGATTTCAATCATGTCCCAAGAAATCTCACTTTTTTGTCATGAAAAGAATTTTTTGTTATTTGAGTGGAATAATTGATGTTGGTCTTTGGTATCTTAAAGGAACTTATATAGATTTAACTTTTATTCAGATATCGACTTTTCCAAATATAAAGTTGATAGGAAAAGTACCAGTGGAAGATGTCACTTTTTTAGTCATTCACTTGTCTCTTGATTTAGTCAGAAATAAAGTTTGGCTGCTCTTTCAAACACTGAGGCTGAGTACATTTTTGCCAATAGCTGTTGCGCACAAGCCATATGGATGAAACAAACCCTTAAAGATTATGAGATTAAACTTGATTATATACTTATTATGTGTGACAATACATAATAGATATATTATTATTATTATTATTACTACTACTACTACTACTGCTACTATTATGTATCTTTAAGAAAATCAATCAATGTTATTTTAATGGTTTGTAGCATTGTGCATGAATTTACTTATTAAGTTGATGACTCACCTTTCGTTATCACATTCTTGCAGATGAAGTTAGATGATGTGAGCTCATAGTCTTAGGAGGAAGAATAAGAGCTCAGTTACTTTTAGAGATCAATGTTTGGTTGATAATTTAAGAATAATTTAGTTTCCTTTGTGATGATTTTTATGTGATGATATGTTATTTCAGAATTTATTTTCTTTTGGAGGTTTTGAAACGTTTATCATTGGATGTTATTTTGGTGGTTTAGAAATGTGATTGATGAAATGCAGTTTTACTTTAATTCTACCGTAGTGCCTTTTTAGTGGAATTACGATGTTACATCAATGGCCTTCTCAAGATATATCTAGGTATTACATGAGCACTAGTCATCAAGTTTGGGTAAAGCTACTAGACGTGGTCTAATTCTCGTACAACCTTCAGTGGAGTAAAGCAACCTAAATTTCAACCATGATCCCTAAAGCCATAGCCTCGACATATTAAGGAAAAAGGTTTACAACTCAAAAGCTCACCTAAGTTAACATAAAGAAGTGGATTTCACCCAGCTTATCTCGATAAAGCTGCAAGACATGAAAAATGAGAAGATACAAAGAGACACCACATCAGGTATAAAGAAGGAGATCAAGTCATGACCAAGCTTTTAGGCCAATAGTTTAAGACTTACGCACAAAGTGCACAAGGAGTTAGTGAGGATACGAAGGGCCTTTCTCAATTGTTTGACATGTGGGCAACATTTTGTACCAACTTCAACTTATGCCTAAACTCAAGGTTCATCTAGTTTTCCATATAAGAAACTCAAGGTTCATCTGGTTTTCCATATAAGCCTTCTTAAGCTATATCATGGAGATTCGGGAGACCTAAGTTACAGTGAATTAAGGCATGCTCTAGCAGCTGTTGTCATAATGTTTGACAAAGATGTGGAGTACATCCAAGCCAATCGAGTCATTTAAAAAAGGGCATACCAACTTACAACAAGTACATGGTGAGGTGAAAATCCCAATAGTGAAGTCAGTTGGAACGCAAGGAGGATCTATGGCAATTCGCAAAGCACATTCAAAAGTTCAAGCACGAAATAACAACAAGGACGCCGTGAACATAAGTGGAGAAAGTTGCAATAGGCCACCCCAAATTCCAGCCCAAACACTCAAGATTCTAGGCGCGAGAGCTCAAATCCAAGTCAAGGTGTGCCTGATTCTAGAATTCTCCAACAACACTTTTGCATGGCTCTCTTTTATATATCTAGTACCTTTCACACTTGTGCATGCTCAGAAATATCTAGATTTTTGTAACAACTTGCGCAAGTTGCATAGAATTCTTTAGAATGGGCAAGTCTTCATATAAGTAGGGCATGACACTTGTCATTTTGGATGCATAATTCATTTCAACATACTTTTGAAGCTCTCAAGCTCTCTTGTATATGCTCTTTTGGGTAATAAATTTTCACTTTAACTATATTGCTCTCTCTTCTCTTTAACTGTTTTGTAGGTGTTTTTATTATCTAGTTTGAAGAGTTCGATAATCTTACCTAGTGATTTTCGTGGTGCAGTTGTCTAAGTGCCTCATGGTTTTACCATCAAAATTTTGATCCCGTTGCACATGGACACTTAAATAATTTTTTTCATACAACACTATTTTGGGCATTAAACTTTAATCGGAGCATTTGAACCTTTTTTTATTTGTATAAAACAGTTTCCTATTTTCATGAACATTTTCAATAGTTACATGATTAATACTTATGTCGTTTTTCTCAGTAATCAATAAACTCTCAGAACATTTGAATAATGTTATCTTTAAGATGGCGGTATGTGTTCTTTCTAAATTTTAAAAAGTATTTTTTAATATATTCGTTCTTAAAGAATAGTATTTAAGATCCAAGGTTTTCTAAGGTCTGAGTACTTATGTCGAAATTAATTTTAATTCATTTGAGGGATGAAAACCGAGCACCACATAAAATTCTAATGGGTTAACTGGATAGTTGAAGTGACTGACTCTAAGCAATAAAGATAGGCGAATAAATGGTAACGTGGCACTACTTATCACCAAGTGCTTTCTATTCATTTCTTCCACAGCATTGTTTCATATTTCCACTTTTATTAACATTATTTCGAACAAAGACAGCGGTAGGAATTAAATAATATCTCTTTCCAGCCTCATCCTTCAAGAGTACTTGTGTCTATCTTTAACGATATCAGTCAGTCACATTAAGATTTAGTAGTAGAAAGGGGGAAAAAGAGAAAGGAGCCATGTTTCTAATCACTAGCATATTTTCCCCATTACCTCCTTCATTGTTAATCAAAACAATGTGTGTGGTGAATGTTGTAACAATGGCAAATGCAGGCTACTCAGAAATCAAGGGAAAGCACTTGAAATATTCAAAGTTTTGGAACTTCAACTCTGACAAATCTGCAACCAACAAGGAGATTAAACTTTCAGCCAAAACCGGCATGCTTATTCTTTATACGCCATCGTTTCTTGCGGGTCTTGCTTCATTTTGGCTTTTCCCTCATGAGGGCTTTCGATTTATGTTGCTCGCTTCTGCTTTGACTATTCATTTCTTCAAAAGAATCTTAGAGGTAATGCATCGGCATTCTGTTAATCAAATTTCTTCTTGAATTCATAAGCATACTCCTTTAATTGTTAAGGTTGAAGTCAATTATCTAATTAGTTATTTTATTTTAAAAGATTACTAATAATATCTATATCCCTTAATTATTCTCTACTTTTTCATATTTTGCATTTCAGATTTTTTGAATTATAAGTGATTATAGTAAAAAAAAAATTCTGTTTAATTAACTTTAAAGAGTTAGAACTAACAACAAAAATAATGAAGAGACATTTTTAAATTTTTTTTAAAATATAAGGCTAATTTTTAAAATATAAGGCTAATTAGATTGGTAATTGGACATAGTTTTTTTCAGTTGGCCCCAAATTTAAATAATAAAAGAGGTAGGGAGCTATAAAATTAAGGGAGATTGCTAATTTTCTTATTATTAAAATTAATATATACTACTTATCTTTTACTGTTTTCATAATAGATAAAAATATAATTTTATAACATTATCCTTATTTTCAGTATATCTTTTACTGTTTTCATAATAGATAAAAATATAATTTTATAACATTATCCTTATTTTCAGTATAGTTTATTCTTATTTACTATAAATTAAATAAATTATATGAATAAAAATTAAAATAAAAAAATTAGATATTAAAAACAAGAAATATATATTTTTCTATGAATGAAAACTTAGTAACAAGCTATTTTTCTTGTATTTTTATTATTTTATAAATATTTTCTTATAATAAATATATAAAATGATAAAAAAAACAAGAAAAATATGATAAAAAAATACAAGAAAAATATCTTACTTATTTTTATTCATCTCAAAACATATTTGTTATTTTTAATACTTAGTTTTTTATTTTAATTTCCATTTATATAATTTATTTAATTTATAATAAATACAAATAAAGTATATTTGAAAATAATAGTAATACAGTAAAATTATACTGGTAGTGGTTATTGACTATTATGAAAACAATAAAAGGATAAGTGGTGTATATTAATTTCAATAAAGAGATTTAATAATCTTCGCAAAATTAATTTAGGCCTTATCCATCCTTTTACCTTTTGAAGAAATAATAGATTTGTAGCTGACCTAAATATCGGTGACTAAAGCAAACATGCCCATGTAAAAGGATAGATATATAAAATCTAAACAAATAAAAAGTAAAGATATATATATATATTCAAAAAAATAAAACTAATTTTTTTTTACGGTATTTTACAGGTGTTGTTCATTCATAAATATAGTAGCGGGATGGTTCTTGATTCTGCAATTTTTATCAGTCTAAGTTATTTGATAACCACTGCAGCAATGATATATGTTCAAAGTGAAGGATTAGGAGAGCCAACTATTGATTTGAAGTTTTCGGGGATGATTCTATTTTTGTTGGGAATAAGCGGCAATTTCTACCACCATTATCTGCTTTCAAAAATGAGAAGAAACGGTGAAAAAGAATACAAGATTCCCAGGAGTGGTTTATTTGATAAAGTTGTATGCCCCCATTACTTGTTTGAGATATTAGGGTTTTGGGGCATCTTTTTCATTGCTCAAACTCTGTATGCATTTTGCTATGCTATAGGTGCAACTTTTTACTTAATGGGAAGAAGCTATGCAACGAGGGCATGGTATCTTTCCAAATTTGAAGACTTCCCCAAACATGTCAAGTCCATTTTTCCATATATTTTTTAGAAATGAAAGAAATTAATTCTAATAAAATTGAGTTTGTCTAAGTTGCAAAGGCGATGTTATCAACTTATTTTCTTCTTTTCCTGCCAAAGCCAAAGGTTCTACATAGAAAACTTCTTGGACTGCTTTGCTTAATTATTCACTTAATTTGGCAACCGAACTGTTTGAATGATGCTTAGATTTTTGCCATCATTTCTGTGATTAGGTGGTTTTTGCAAAAGGTTGGTACTCGGATTTATTGTCCTTCACTTGATTGCTGTGGCGATGTGCCTTAAAATAATTCTATCGCACTTGCCTAGGGTTTTCAAGTTTATGAAATAATTAAAGGTAGGTCTTCTTCCCATGCTTAAATAGTTTACCTCTAATTTTAAAGAAAACAATAAAGCTTTATATATATATTCACAAAAGTAAACTTACAACTTGCCGATTTTGAATAATAGGGATACACCCCTAAATTAAACTAAAGTGAAAAATTGATCAACTTTGTCAATATTAAGTAAATCTTAATAATTTTTAAAGATTTTGAGTATTTTCAAACTTGTGTTAAATAGTGGGAGGACAAATGGTAATTTTTTAATTTATAATAAACGCATTTAAGCAAACATATCTTTCAATTGCCATTAATGTGATGGCAATTCTAGGGGTGTCGATTCACTAGTGATTGTGCCAATCTCACAAACAATAATATTGAAAGAGACGAGCTCGTTCCCTCTATATTTATGCTTTTTTTTTCAAAAGTTTTTGAGATCATACAATACCCTAAATTTATTTAGTGAAAATATTTGGCAACGGTAATAATATGTTTATGGTAAAAGCGCTTAGTTTAGAGGTTTACGCCTAAAGGCAATTGTATCCTTAATCAAATGATGGGCTAACATGTAAATAATTATGTGTTGTGAATTGTTATATAATGTTCAATCCAATTAAAAGTAATTTATTAAGATTTCGGGAAATTTGAGCTTTAATGTATCTAATAGAGCATGGACTTTTAATGTGTAGAGACTTAAGAGTAATTTTTATTTTTATAATGGACTAAAATAGAATTACAAAAAGATAGCATGAAAATTATCTATAGAAGTGGATATGGTCCACAAGTCACCATAATATTCTAATCTTTTTTGACATTCCATCATCAGAGAGAGTATATAGAGAATATTAAGGGATTTTTTTAGGAAAATGTGTTGTTTTAGAAAGCAAACCACGAAGCTCCACAGAGTAATTGGTCATTAAGGATTTAGATATGCTTTTGCATATTCGATTATTGGTTATTGGTAATATACATGAATGATCCTGAATCTTAAGTGATGGTTTTCACTAAAAGATTGTTTTTTGCCCTAATAGAAGCGCCATAGTGTTTATGTTGATTATATAATACTTGGGTTTCAGAAAGACAGTTGATGAAGCCAATTGACAAAAAATCTTTTCTAAATCAGCCTATTTTTTGTTTTTCTTTAACTAAGATTTTTCAGTTTCATATTTTTGTCTAAATCAATAATTTAGCGATGATAAACTTGATACTAAGCTTATTAGATTGTAAACATATTTACTTTTAATTTATTACAATTGTTAAATATCTAATCACTTTCGAAAGTATTGGACACATCAAAGAAAAGGTTGTGGTTTGGACTAGTTCATTTATGTCGGTTGTTTTGAGACTAAATTTAGAATGATATTTTGGACCAATAAATGAGTGATAGTATATAATTGACTGACAAAATGGACACAACACTTGAAGTAATATAAAGGTGTTATTTGAAAGAATTTACTACATTAGATAGGCTTAAGAAATCAAGGGTCAAGGTTGGACATATTAAGATATTTATGAGAAAGAATAGATCTAGTACAAAAGGAAATTCTTGTCCATTTTCCCTTAAATATGATATAAAGCCCTAAAACGTTCTCTTCTTTTAACTTAAGAATGAATCTAACCCTAACTTTTATGCACTCTCATTATTATAGCCTCCATTATGTAAATGTCTTATTCGCCTATATTAGGAGGCTTTCCTCTCCTCTCTCACCCAATCTTCTTTTCTCTCCTCTCTCTCTCTCTTTCTCTATCATTTAAATCATTGCCGACTTTTCTAATTTTGGGAGGTCATTTTCTGTTCTCTACCTCTATCATCTTCTCCACTATATTATCACCTTCCATATACTTATTCATCATCTTCATCAACACCAAGTATCTTTTTATAGCTATTTAGCTTATGTTATACATTTTGGATAATGTAAAATCTTATGTAATTTCTTATTTATATAGTGGATTGGTGATGGCTTGCTCTCGTGGACGTAGCCCAAAGACCAAACCACGTAAACATTGTGTGATCTTTGTATCTGTGCTTATTTTGCTATATTTTCAACTTGAAGTTGATATTGTATTTCATGTATGAGCTAATCTACGCTACCCCAATTGCACTAACTATTCTGTGAGACCACCTGAGCTGTCCCTCGAGTACACCTGAACTACTATTAAACACAAATTATCCCCCATATCAAATCCTATCAGCTCCACTGAGCTCTCTCTATTTTTCCTCCTATGACCACCTCAATTCACTATGCATATTACTTTAGCTTATCGCTTAATATACCTCAGTCAAACCACTACCCCAAACATTAGAAAAACACGTTTGACCTTGAACTTAACACAAGATCCCCTCAGATATAAATTTATTTATTAGAATCAGATTTGAGCTAGATCTATTGAGAACAATCTAATTGGTTTGAATTAGATCGTAATGAAAATTTGGTGAAAACGTTTTTTATAAAATAATCTATGATTAAAATCACAACATAAATATCTTAATTAAATAAATTATTTAAATAAAACTTATGATTTTTTAATTTAACATAAAACTTATAAATCAACATTAATGGTAGAATAAAATATAAATTATGTAAACAAAACATAAGAATTGTATATTGATGTATCACTAGTAAGCAAAATAAAAACTTGCAAATATAAAATAAAGGGTCTCTCTAAGTTACAATTATTGTAACTTACAACTCTCATCTCAACCACACAAAATAGTGGGACCCACAGTTTGTGTGGTTGAGATGAGAATTGTAAGTTACAATGATTGTAACTTAGAGGTTCCCTAAAATAAAATTAGTATACCAATATTAAGTGTAAAATAAAACATAAATTTTAGAAATGGAAGATAAAACTTATAAGTAGAAGGTAAAATAAGTAAAGCAATATATGAATCATTGAAAAAATATAATTGTAAGAATCGTAATATACTTACTTATTTTATTTTTAAGTTGAATAATAATAGTTTTGGATATATGTAATATGTGTGACATTTTATCAAGGATAAAACTTATTTTCAAAAATAAAATTTAAAAAATTATTCTTTTAATATTTTTCAAAGCTGATATAAGATAAAGTGATTTTGAATCTTTCTAAACCTCCTCAGTAGCAACCCCAAATGGTCTCTAAATATAAGTAAGGAGGCTAAAACTATATAAGGTATGCATAAAACTCTACATTAGATATAATTTTATTCATATACCATGTATATGCCTAGTAATATAACTTTATTTTGCTTTAATCCACATCAAAATAAATAATTTCACTTAATTAAATTGTGTAATAAACAAATACTATGATAGAAAATAAAAATTAATTAAATATCCTAGAATGAATATAGAATTTGTGATTAAACATAATTCAATAAAATTTAATTCACTTTTTTTAGTACAATTTTTTAGTTTCCAATTGATGAGTTTATTTATTACTGTTTTTTTTGTTTAACTAAAGAAAATAAAAACTATTTTTACAAAAATTCTATGGAAACCAAATTAGATGTTTTACTAATTAATAGTTTTATGTTAATTTACTTATTTTACCTTCAATTTACTAGTCTTATGTATAATTTACAAATTTATGTTTATCATGGCATTGATGCCTAAAGGTTCTTAAAACCTTCACTAGTCCGATTCTAGATAATTTAGTGAAGAATGAGCAAAGAATTATACTTCTTTACTCAAAAAAATTCAGGAAACAATCTATGATCCTCGTAGATTTAAGAGAGTTGAGCTTGAGCATATACCCACAAAAGGTACTCCCGCACACAAGTTAGTTTTAATTTTTTTTTAATTAAGAGTTGTATGAATCTAGATCTCTTTTAACTTTATTATGAAAAAATGGCTAAAAAAATATTGTTTCTCGATATTTTTAGCTCTTATTTATAGACTGAGAATTGCAGGATTGGTAAGAAACTTTATTTCAGATCTAGATCCCCATCATTCATCCACTTTACTTAATTTAGATCTTTAGATTTGATAATTGTTTTTGTTTACATCTAAATTGCTTGCACGTGATTCTATTAGTAATCTCATGGCACATTGTTGAGTTGTGTCCCACATTGGCTAGTAAGGGGGAGATGCTTGGGTTTATAAGGTAGTAGGTCACTCCACCTAAAAGGCTAGTCTCTTGGGTTGGATACTTAGAAATCTTATGCAAAGTCCCCCCAACAAGTGGTATCAGAGCTAGACCTTAGTAGCCGGAATGTGGTGGTGGAATAACTCAGGTGTGTCAGACGAAAGGACTGGAGTCCGACGGTGGTTTCGTCCAAGGGGGGATTGTTGAGTTGTGTCCCACATTGGCTAGTAAGGGGAAGATACTTGGGTTTATAAGGTAGTAGGTTACTCCACCTAAAAGGCTAGTCTTTTGGGTTGGATACTTAGAAATCTTATGCAAAGTCCCCCCAACACACATATTGTTAATATCTTCAAATTTGATTGTCTTTGAACTTGTTGTACAAATCAATTTATGGATTTTGGTTTTCAATCTAATAGTCAGTTATTAAATAAAAATTAATTGCACAAAAAGAAACTAATAGAGACTAATCTAAAACAATGCGAAGATTACGGGATCCCCTCTCAAATTTCAAATTATGGTTATAAATTATAATAGTCTCTTATATTTATATTTTACATTTCTTTAGCCAGTTAATTATTATGCTATTTAGTTCTTAACTGATCATTTGTACGGATCAATATGGGATCAAGTATCTAATTTGTCACAGCTATACTAGATATCAACATTATGTCAGAATTCCATTTTGATTCACAAATTAACATGACATAAAAGTAACTAATAAAGAAAAAAATACAAATTATAAACATATAACAAATAAAATAAACTTAAAACTCACTTAAGAGAGTAATTATTTCCGCAATTTGAATCTTTAAGTTTCACTTTCCCCCTAAACATAGAAAATTTAGTCATTCGTGCTTAAAAGAAAAACACTCATTTCATTTAATGAACTTTGTAAAGTTGAATACAAGGAAATTGAAAATAAAGGGCAAGAAAAGAGGTTTTCTCCAATATTCACTCTAGATTTAAACCCAAAATACTCACCCTTAAAAAAGAAATCTACCGCAAATTCTCTCTCCCTTTCTTTTTTTCCCCAAAATCTAGTATATCCCCAATTGTGAGAGTTCTTGCCTTTTTATAGACAACTTTTAAGTGATCAAGTGTTGGTGTTATGCATAATATTTTGGTGAATTTACAATCACAACCGTGTAGATGAATTTAGTAATACAATCCAAGGGTCTAAATTTTACAATTATTATGGATCGTTGACTTTAACATAATCAATGGCTATGATTTGAGTCAACATGGGAGCCCTTTTTTTGCTCATTTGTGAAGGTGATTCAACCCATTTGTCAAGGTAGTTTACCTACCCAATTTGGTGTGTTAACATGACCTCAGACACATGGCACAATCTTAACCGTTCAGCAATAATGCCAGACCAAAGGGTTAGAAAATCTCCAATGGCATATGAGTTTCTGAAATCCAAATTTCGCATCCATTTTTCCAATTCATGCATCACGATTTAAAGGAATTATGTATGAAACACAAAAAATCATAACTAAAAACAAATAAAAATTAATAATTCATAAAATAGGTTAGGGATTTATTAATATAATGAAATTGTTAGTGTTATCAGCACTCTAAGAAAAAGATGATAATTTTAATCTTTATTAATGTACACTTTCTATGTTTATCATTCCTCTCAACCACCTTTTTGATAGTCTGAAGCAATTAAAGCACTAATTACAATAATTAAAATCAGTGTGTAAGCTGATAATTGTTATTATGCTCTTTAAAGAATTAAATAAGTGAGATCCGTACTTTTTTTTGAAAGATGAAATAAAGAAATAACTCATTGACTGGATATCAATAAACATTTCTTTATTCTCAATTGTAAATAAACATAAAATATATGGGGTTTCACTGAAAAAGTATAATATTTTTATTCTAAAAGTTTATTAAGGTTCAATCATTAAGTAACAGATTATTTACAAATAATCAAATAATAAATCATCAACCCATGTAGCGAGCTTTACGTTAGTGACTCGTACATCGGTTGGTCTTGGGACACTAAGTATTGAAACACCCTTACAGGCTTATGCACTCAGGTTTCATATTTAGCAAAATTGAACACATATGATTTTTTCTTTTTTTCTATCTTTTCAATTTTTTTAAAGGATAAAACTCACATTTTCCCCTGTCTTAGACATCACCTCCAATAAACAAAGAGAACTAAATATTAGCTATTTCAATTTTACAACCCACAAGTATGTGTCATGGGGGGTGTGTGTGTGTGCTTGAACGATTTAATAACATCGGTCAGATAATCAAATGAAACAAAATGGATGAGTAAAAGCTATTAGAAAGAAGAGCCCACAAATTAAATTAATTTGAAGAGAAAAGAGCAAAAATAGCTTTTATTAAAAAATGATGTGTCTCGGGAGTAAAACAAATGAACTCTTTACTCTACCATCTTTAAATAAAACTGGTTTTTTTTAAAAAAGAAAGTAAGACAAAAGAAAGTAAGACAAACATATATATATTTTTAAATTTTTTTAAAAGAGACAAGCGCAAGAAATTTTTTACTTTTTTAAAAAGGCACAAAACATTGTATGTCAACTATTCCCTCCTCGAACCAGACCAAGACATTGTCCTCAATGTCTGAATAAAAAAAAGGTAAAGTTTAGAAGATTGAACCTAATAAACACCTACAAGCAAATACAATTAGTATATAAGAAATAGAAAAGAGTTACAAATGAAGATTTAAGTCTTTATTTTGTGCTTCTTGCCACTATCAACATTTGACCAATCTAGTTAGTAAGCAAAGAGGGTGATTTTAGGTTGATATTCTTGTAGTCGATCAATGAATTCAAAAGCACCAAAAGATTCTCTGTGATGAAGTGCAAAGGAAACCATGTCTCACAATATCATCAAGAGACCGTAGCAATGATTTACATCTATCAGCCTAATAGATTTTTGGTGCATGTTCAATTGTGCCTAAGATGCAATAGTAAAGATTTCCTCTAAAGTGCCAAGTCCACCTTGAAGAGCAATAAAAGCATCAACATGTTCAATCATCGTAATAAGATACTCATGCACACGTGTGATAATGAGCTCTTATTGTTTGTTTTTCCAATGATGTTCGCTTTAGCCAAAGCTATTAGGATTATACCTAAAACATGACTACCTTCATTTGAAGTTTGTTAGACAACCCCTATTAGTCCAAGATCATGACCTTTGTGTATCAAATGTATTTTTTCGCTCAAAAAATACCTTTACAAGGTCTTTGGCCGCTTCAATGAAGTTTCAAGTATGTCCAAAAATTGATCCATAAAATAAACAGACATTTTCAAGCTTTCAAATTGGAATTATTGCCATTATAATTCTATTTCTTTTAAGGATTTATATCATGCAAGAAAGACACACACACACACACACACACACACACACAAAACAAAGTATTTGTAAATCCAAAAAAGGTAATGCATTAATTATAATAAATGTGGAGGCTAGCAATTGCAAATGAAGTGTCAACAAAGTAGAAATGATAATTAGTTACATGCTACAGGAAATGTCAAATCAATAAGTCAAACAAAATTAGAGCAACGTAATAATAAAAAATTAAAAAGGATAAGTACTGGTAGTTGTGATTGTAGCTCACATCTTTCTCTAGTTTTATGTTTAGTAATGATTTGAACACCCTCTATAGGTCGGGAATAGGCTTCCCATCCAATTTTCTTATAAATTGGCAAATATGGTCATTTAAAGTCAGATTCCTAAAACTAAATTTTACACTTTCTTTTAGGATTTATGTCTATAAATTATGAATCTCATGTTGCATATATCCACTTGGATGCCAGGATTACAAGATATCATTTAATAATTCTTTACTCAGGCAATCCTTAATTAATTTAGTTTTATCTTCATTGCTATTAGAAACCATTCCTAAAGTTTTACAATATGCTTTGCAAGAAAGCCTTGCACATTTATGACATTTAGAGCCAAATCATTTAGCTTTTCCTTTTTTAATATTTGTGGTTTTTCCAAAGTCAGGCATTTAAGAAACTAACAGATTAGAAAAGTAACCAGCTAATCAAATCTTGCTTTAATTAAGTAACTAATATAAACTAATGATCATTAACAGATGCAATCATTCAACACGAGCTTTGTAAATTTTCTTGAGAGCATTTTGAGGAAGAGAAGGAAACGTTTATTCAATTTTTATTGTATTTTTTCCATGTTTGATTTTAAGATTTTAGTTATTATGGGAGAATTGAAGGAACCAACTATAAGAGTCATGGAACACCATTATCTGCCATTTTATCAGGTGGAAGACGTAACTTGAAAAACATAAAAACAAAAGCAAAAACAAAAATAAGTAACAAGATGAAATTTAACTTCCATAATAGAAAGGTTTCTCGAGACATTGAGTTTTCCAAGATTGGTTTCAGTCTTTGTCCATTTACTTTGAATTCATTACCATTCTTTGGATTCTCAATTTCTATGGCTCCATATGGATATATATTTTTCACAACAATGGACTACTCCACTTTGAATTTAACTTTCTTGGAAACAAATGAAGAAAAAAATTGCAAAGCACTACTTTTTAGCCAATCTCAAATGTTTTTCAAAAAATTCTTCTATTTTGAAAAGTTTTGGTTTGTGCCTTAATAATTCTGAAATTCTCATATGCATCATTTCTCAATTCCTTAAGTTCATTCACTTGTAATTTTTGCTCATTACTAGCATCATCAAGATTTGAATAAAAAGCTTTAATAGCCGAAATTGATTTATGCTCAAGTTCAGCCAATAATTGACAAGATTTACCATAAATCAGTCGATAGGGTGATGGTTTTAAAGACATCTTAAATGCAATACGTAAACCTTAAGTGTATAAGTAAGTTAAAGAGACTCATCCTTTCTATTAAGGTTAACTTTCTTTTTCAAAATTTGTTTTATCTCCCTATTTGCTAATCAAGTTGATCACTTGTTTGAGGACAACAAGGAATAGCAACTTTATGTGTAAATCTATATTTCTTCATTAAAGATTCATATGACGTGTCACAAAAATGCTTCCCTCCATAACTGATAATAGCTTGAGGGATTCCAAATCTAGTCAAAAGATTTCTTTTAAAAAGTAGATCATAGTTTTGTGATCATTGTGCTGACAAACGGTCACTTCAATTCATTTTGAAACACAGTCAGCAACAGTTAGCAAATATACAAATCAAAATTGTGGAAAAAGACCCATAAAATCTATTCCTCAACAATCAAATATTTCAATAATAAGAATAGGGTTTAAAGGCATCATATTTCACTTTGAGATGGACCCTTACTTTTGACAATTCTCACACATTTTACAAATGCATATGAATCTTTAAACAATGTGGGTCAATAAAATCTACATTGTAATATTTTTGCAGCTATCGTTTTTGAAGAATATAAGCCACCACATACTTCAGAATGACTAAATTGAATGATACTATTTACCTCATTGTTAGGTATACATCTCTAGAAATTTTAATTAGAACAATACTTGAGCAAGTATGGATCATCCTAGTAAAAACCTTCTACCTCTGTTAAGAATTTTGTTTTTTTTTTTTTTTATCTTGAGAGTTGCAATCAAATGGATTTTCATTTGTTGTAAGAAAATTAACAATGTTATCATACTAAGGTATACTTTATATAGAAAATAAAAACTTATTAGAGAAAGAATGATTGATGGGTGTTGTATCAATTAAAGACTCATTCGTAAGTCTTAATAAGTGATCTACAACAATATTTTCGATGCCTTTTTTGTCCTTGATTGTGAGATTGAATTGTTGGAGCAGCAAAATCCATTATATTAATCTTGGTTTGACATTCTGTTTAGACATTAAATGTCTAATAGTAGCATGGTTAAAATAAACAATAGACAATGAACCAATGAAATGTGGTCAAATAAATCCAGTTTAAATATTATAGCAAGTAGTCATTTTTTAGTGGTGTTATAATTCATTTGCGCACTATTCAAAGTTCTACTTACGTAATATATAACAAAGAGCTTACCTTCATTTCTTTCTTCTAAGACAGCTCTAATAGCATAATCTCTATCATTACAAGTTAGTTCAAATGGTAAAGACCAATTAAAAGATTGTTTGCATTATAGAAACTAATGTTAAAAGACTAATTATCTTTTCAAAGATTTACTGATATTTTTTAGTCCACTCGAACGACATGTTTTTTATCAAAAGATTAGAAAATGGCCTATATATGGCACTAAATCTTTTATAAACCTCCTATAATACCTTGCATGTCCTAAAAAGAACGAACTTCCTAATTGTCTTTGGCGAATGTAATTTTGAGATGAAATTAACTTTGGCTTTATCAACTCCAATTCCATTTGTAAACACATATGACCTGAGGCAATTCCAGATATAAACATGAAATGGTATTTATTCCAATTTAAATAAGGCCTTTTTCTTTACAACTTTCCATGAATCTTTTCAAATTATCAGACATTTATCAAAATAATTTCAAAATAAAGGTAAATCATCCATAAAAATTTCCAAATAATTTTCAACCATATTGCTAAAAATGCTTAGCATGCATATTTGAAATATTGCACGAGCATTATAGAATCCTAAAAACATTTTCTTAAATGTAAATGTCCCAAATAGACATGTGAATGTTGTATTTTCCTGGTTCTCTAAGGCTATAGAAATCTAAATAGACTGACTAGCTATCAAGAAAGCAATAACAGGGGCATCTTACTATTCTCACAAGAATTTGGTCTAAAATGAAAGAGGAAATCAGTCTAAAATAGAAGAGGAAAATAGTCTTTTCTAGTGGCATCATTTAATTTTTATAATTAATACACATGCATTAACTAAATGGGACATGTATTGGATTAGCTCACATTTTTTTGTTTTTCACAATAGTTATTCCAAGTTTTTTTGAAACTACTTGGTTGGACTTAACCATTCACTATCAGAGATAAGTAGATAATTCCTAGATACAATAGTTTAAAGATCTCATTTTTTACCATTTCTTGCACATGGGGCTTTAATCTTTTTTGTGGCTGACGGGTTGCTTCAGCATTTTCCTCCAAGTGCATTACATGTGTGCAAATTAAAGGATTAATACATTTTATGTCTTTCAAGATCTAACCAAATAAAGCCTTATGCCTTTTTAAAACAGTAAGAAGTTTACCTTCTTGGTCATTTGTGAGCTAGGACGAAATTACCACTGGATAGGTTTACTCATCTCTTAAGTACACATACTTCAATCCTTTTGGCAAGGGCTTTAATTTAAGCCTCAGTGCTTCCTCTTCCTTTATCTCTTCAAGTTGTCTCATTCCTTCATGGTTTAATTAGCCATTATCATCTTTCAGCACCTAAGTAGAATCAACTATAAAGCATATGTTAACAATATTATATTCCAATTTCTTACTTGATTCAAACAAACTAGCAAACCACATTTTCAAAGAGTTTGTAGGAATCTCATCTTAAATGTGTTCTTTAATGACTAGTTCAATGCATTTGATTTACTCATCTCATTATCTTCATCTTCTATGTCCCCAGGTTGTTTACACATATTGAACACATTGAGTCCAATATCATGTTTCTGAAAGATCATTTTATCACTTCATTCATATAATTAATCAAAGCATTAATAATAGTAAGAAATGGTCGAACTAATATGACAAGAATTTGTTTGCATTCATTAGCAATTAGTTTAATTTCCAAAACAAAAAAATCCACAGGATAAAAAAATTTACCAACTCAAACCAATACATCTTTAATTTTTTTTTTTGTACCTTAGTCAACTTATTAGCAAGCAAAGGAGTAGCGAATGTTAGTTTTAACTCTTCAAGATTAGGTTTTTGATACACTGAATAAGGAAGCAAATTGACACTAGCACCAAGAGCAAGCAAATAGTGTTTAATTTTATGGTCCCTAATAATGCAAGAAATAGTTACCTATTTGCTAGAAAAGCTTTCTTTTACACTTTACGTTTCTTTCTAACAATGCGCATATCTTTTAGAAATTTAGCATAAAATGGTACATATTTAATGACATCTACCAAAGAATGTTGACCTTTACTTGTTTGAAAACTTTATAAATCTCTAGACTGTAGTTTGTTTCTTTAGCTTGATTAATGTTTGATGAAATGGGGTATAGAAGGGGAACTGATTATCTTTTCATGGGTTAAGGTTTGTTAAACTCTTCCTTACTCTTTGAAATTAATTCCTTATCAACTTTACAAGAATCAAGAATGTGCTTTTTGACAACTTCATCACCGTGAAGGGTTATAACCGATCTGACTTGGCATATGTTTTGGTTTCCTATGCTACTCATTTAAAGATGTTGTTCGCTCTTAGGATTTTGAGAAGGAAACTTACATTTTTCTTAGATGGTAAGCACTGATTTCAGTTTGGAGATACATTGGACAAGATTTGCATTGTTTGATTATTGATGGACTCTTATTTTTCTATGAATGAATACAATGTATCTTTAAGAGCTTTCTTCGTGGTGGGATATAAGATAGGTAACTCTGGAAATTTTGGAAGTTCTGATGTGTAAGAGGTGATTTTGTCATAGTTGTGCATGGTTGTCATTTCTTTAGTTAAAATTCGGTTGGTTTCTTCAACCTAATTTATAGGTCTATGCGTATGGATTAGGAATCGGCCTTTTGAAAATGTCTTTAACATTTACTTATTCGTGCAAAACTTTCTTTCAATGCTAGCAAAGTCGGAAAGTCCTGCGTAGAATGGTCAATGAAACTACAAACATAACATGAAATATCTTAAACATATTTTACATCATCAATCTTTTTCATCTCCAATGCTTTGACTTTTCTAGCTAAAGATGCAAACTTGGCTTGAAGGTCACAATGTTCTAGTATTGCGACTAATAAAACCAATTATGTCCTAGTATTGTGCATTCTCTACTATATAGTCAAGATAATCAAATACAATTTCAGGACTTTTGTCTCTAAACTCATCATTATACATCATTTCAACAACCTATCTACTTTAGGATGCTAGTCCCTTTTAGAAATATGATACTAACCTCCATGTTTCAAAACCATGATGTGGGCAAATTTTAAGTAACTCCTTGTACCTATTCCAACATTGGTAAAATGTCTCTCTTGTGAAGTGTGATTTATCCTTTAAAAGAATTGGCTTTATAGGGTGGAAAGAATCTTTTTAAAAACTATGCCTGTATTTCATCCTAAGTTTTTATGGATCTTGACCTAAGGCTTTGGTAGTCATGTTTTAACTTTTTTCTTTAGTGAAAAAGGAAAAAAAATTAAGTCTAATTATATTCATGGTAAGCTTTTATGGATCCTAACCTAAGGTCTTATAGCCATGTTTTAACTTTTTCCTTTAGTGAAAAGGGAAAAAAAATAAGTCTTATTATATTCATGTTATAATTTTGATCAGTACATGTGCTACAAACGTCATCAAACTTTCTCAAATGTAGATATGGATTTTCAGACTCAAAACCATGAAAAGTAGGTAGAAGCTGAATGATAAATGGTTTGAAATTAAAACTTCATACATCAGGGGAAAAAACTATGCACGATATTGCTCCTAAGATAGTGTCTTAGGATCATGAAGATATTGTAAATCTTGGTTTTCTCCTTGATCTGAAAAGTTATCAGCTTCGTTGTCTACCATTTCTAAGGGTGGTGAATGTAATCTCCGAATTAATCTGCCATTATTGGTATGAGACCAACGTCTCATACAATGCTGATAATATGTGAGTGTGTGGCAAATTAAGTTAAGACAATGATATATAATGAGTAATGCATGAAACACTAAATAAAAATTGCATAAAATTAAAAAAATGCAAACAAAGTAAAGATATAAAAGCAACAATAACAATTTACAAATATAAAAATAGATAAATTGAAAATTTCTGAAACTAAAATAATTCACTAGGCGGTATTATAAAACCAATTATTTATATTAATTGACTAAGCATACAATAATAAACGTCCACAAAATAAAAATGTAGGCATTACTATAAAACCAGTAATTAAAATAGCTTAATAGGCAATTATAAAACTAGTCATGTAAATTAAAATAATTTGATAGACAGTATTATAAAACTAGCTATAAGAAAAATAAAACTTAAGGAAAAGGAGCGAGAAATAGAAGGATAAACTTACCTCAAGATATGAAACTCACTTTTAAAAATTACCAACTAATTAAATAATTAATTTAAATTTAATCCGGAATTATAATTTTCAGAGTCAAAAGTCCAAATTTATTTAGTCCACATCGTCCAAAAGTCCAAGTTCATTCAATGCACAATCTTCAAAAGTTCGAAAAGTAAGTTATAATCCATGGATCCAAATTCTAATTCCGTTCAGGGACTAATTTGCAAGAATTTCAAGTCAAAATGAAAATTTTCACAAGTTTATAATAATAAACTAATTTTAAGGGAAAGAAGGATATTAATTAAAATTTTTAAAAAATAAAATTATCAGATTTATGCAAAGGAATAATGAAGAGGGAAATAAAGGGAACAATAGTAATTGAGAAAAGAAAATAAAAACTAATAAAAATGAAATTGACATCAAATTTCAAAAACTCTCCAGTAATGACTTCAAAACTTGATGCGACTTATAAGTGCTAATTACTCTCAAGTATAAAAGTGTCTAGTTATAATATAACTCTGTGAGTTTGAAATCGAGCTACAGGGAATCTATAAATCTATTATCAATTATTAAACAAAAATTAATTACATAAAAAGAAATTAGAAAAATGCTGAGGTTACGGAATCCACTCCGGTTTTCAAATTATGGTCATAAAACTTTCTCATATTTATATTTTGCATTTCTTTAGCCAGTTAATTCTTAATTGACCATTTCTATGGATAAATATGAGATCAAGTACCTAATGTACCACTTCGATCTTAGAAAGTTTGCATTACATCAGAATTTCATATAGATCTAAGGAGATCTAGATTTACAAATTAACATGACATAAAGTGACCCATAAAGAAAAAAACATACAAATTACAAACATATAACAAATAAAATAACTTAAAACTTACTTGAGAGAGTAATTAATTCCATAATTTGAATGCTGAGCTTCACCTATCACTTCAGCTTAGAAGATTTAGCCACTCATGTTTAAAAGAAAAACTTCAATTTTGTTTTATAAACCTTGTGAAGTAAAATACAAGGAAATTGAAAATAAAGGGAAAGAATAGAGATTTTTTCCTTAAAATTCAATTTAGATTTACAGCCAAAATGTTCACCCCTAAAATCCATCACAAATTCTCTCCTTTTCTTCTTTTTCCCCAAAACCTAGCACTTCCCTAATTGTGAGAGGTCTTGCCGTTTAATAGGTAAATTTTGAGTGATCAAGGGTTAGTGTTTACATAATACTTTAGCAATGTTACAATAAAAAAATTTACAATCATTATGAATTGTTTGGATTTAACATAATCAATGGCTATTATTGAAATCCAAATGGGACCTATCTTTTGCTCAATAGTGAAGATTGTTTCTTGCCCACTTTGGTATGCTGACATGAGCTCTGACACGTGATACAATCTCAACTGTTCAACAATGATGCTACAAAACACAAAATTGGCTTCTGACTTTTTGAAATCTAAATTTTAAATCAATTTTTCCAATTCAAGCATCATGATTTTAGGGAATTACTATGATACACAAAAATTCATAACTAAAAATAAATAAAAATAAATAATTCATAAAATAGGTTAGGGATTTATTAATGTAATGAAATTGTTAGTGAAATACTAACTAGGCAACCCAAGAGGGGGGGGGGGTGAATTGGGTTTTTAAAAAATAAGCAACTAAAATTCAATGAAATAAAAACTAAGCAAACAAATTCGAAATAAACAAATTAATGTGCAATGAAAAATAAAGAGATAGGGTAAGAGAGATCAAACACAATGATTTTTACGTGGTTCGGCTATCCCCCCCTACGCCCACGCCTCCAAGCACACCGGACTTGAGGATTCCACTAAGCAAGCTACCAAGGCCTCAAATGCTTACAATTGACTTCCAAGGATTCCACTAAGCAACCTTTACAACAAGAGATTATTCCCAATCTCTTAACCCAAGTGTATCCCAACACTTACAATCACTCAAAACAAAAATTACAAGTTGTTCTTTTCTCACACAATCTTTAAGATTACAAATCAAAGCCCAATGTGTGAATAAGATGAAGCAAGAAAGTGTTTAAAGCTCTATGAAGATTGTATAATCGTGTATAAGCTCAATGGTAGTGTTGTGAGCAACCTTTGATTTGATTTGAATGAGCTTATTTATAGTTGGGGTCGAAAACTAGCCGTTATAGCCTTTTTCTTCAGACAACGGATCGCCATTAACCGTTAACGGTTAACCGTTTGCGCTGGTCAAAGTTACCGTTGTGCTGGATTTCAAATAAACAGTTGACCGTTAGTAGTTACCCCTTCGCCGTTAAAATCCAGAGACCTGTACAACACAAAACTTCCATCCGTTCTTGCTAAACGGTTAAGACTTTAGTAAATAATAACATACTGAAAATTATCGGTTAGCCGTTTACAAGTTAACGGTTCACCGGTAAATTCCAGAAGCCTTACAAAACTCAATTCAACTCCGTTTTCATTAATCGGTTAAGGGTTAACAAAATATGCCTCTCTGGAACTTAACGGTTAGCCGTTATTAGTTAACGGTTCACCGGTTATTTCCAGTGGCCTTAAAAACAACAAGGTTAACCGGTTTGCTTTAAACGGTTAGAGGTTAACATAAAAATCATTCCTGGATATTATCGGTTAACCGTTAAAATTAACGGTTCACCGTTCAATTCTAGTGACGCAAAAATGCTTAACGGTTAAGGCTTAAGGAGTAACCCTTAGAAAAATTAGGCTTTAACATAAACGGTTAGCCATTAACGATAACGGTTAGCCGTTTAAATCCAGTGGCTATTTTTAGCAGGTTTAAAAACAATCGGTTAAGGGTTAAGACAATAACCTGTCTTTGCTTTTTATCGGTTAACCGTTAATATTAACGGTTCACCGATTACTTCCAGAAATGCACATTTTTGCAGAGTTTTTCCAGTATCTTAAAAACTTGTAAATACTTATAGAAAAATTCTTGCTTTTAAAAAATAATTAGATATTATGAAAACTCCAACACATTTATCAAAATATTTGTTATCATCAAAATCAATAAAAGAAACATTTACATGTTAACAATCTCCCCTTTTTTTATGATGACAAACTTTGCTTTTGCTCCCCCTTACTATATGCTCCCCCTACCAGTATGACTCAAAACAATTTTGGTATTATAGTAGGTTTGCAAAGACAAGTTCAAGATCTCTCTTTGTTATTAGCAAAAACAAGAACAAAAACTGCCCAAAACAAGTGCAAAATCTGCAGTGCAAAAATCTGCAAAATCAAGTACAAAAACTGCACAAAACAGGTGCAAAATCTGCAGTGCCAAAATCTGCAAAATCTCTCCCCCTTCATCATCAAAAACACAACTTAAGAAAAAGAAGCATGAGAGAAAGAGAATAGCAAACATTTCGGCAGAGTTTCCCCTAAAAAATGGCAAAAACCTGAAAAACAATCATGAGAAATAGCCAACAACTTCAAAAATAAACACTCCCAAAGATATTAAGCAAGCATTTCACAACCCAACGTCTCCAAAAATCATTCAATCCACACATAAAGAGAATATAGCAAGAAATAGCCATATTAAATGTTAATCCACAAAATCAACAAAAATAACGAATGCTGATCGGGAGTATAGATGTCGTTGAGCATTCGATCATCCTCAGGGGTAATCAATGTGTCCCGATTCTTGGCGTTCGCAGTCTTGATCCACTGCCCGTTCCTCCTAGTGAAGCCTATGCTGCTCATGGCATCCCGACCAATTCTTTTAGGCTCCTTGTACACCGCATCCCTAATTGGCACATGGAAGTGCCGTAAAATCTTGGTAATGAGACTACCATAGGGAAGCAAACGGTGAGAAACACCCGGAGTGGTCAATATGTGGCGCACAATGATATAACCAAGGTTAACATCCCGCCCACTAAGTAGACTATCTAGTAACCCGACATCTAAACGAGTTACCTCATCCGTGTGACCTTTCCGAGGTGTAACAATGTGTTGTAGAATGGAATGGAGAATACGGACCTGAAAAGGGAGTAGCTGAGACCGAAAAGAAAGACTACAAATGTCATCACTCAAATCCCTACGACGACAGATGTTACGGACTCCCTCATGGTGGACAAAATCATCAAAAGATAGGATTTTTCGAGAAGTATAAAAAGAATGACCCTCATCCGGAAAACCAAGTATGACAGTGTTCAAAAACTCTACATCAAAATCAATAGGCACACCGCCAACAACAGTAACAATCCTATCTAGACGAGTGGCAGACAATTCCATATTAGAATAAAAGACTCGAACTAGATTCGGATAAACTTTATCATCAAGGAATAAAAAGGATTTCCAGGGTCTAAGCATGTTAGTCACAATCCTATCACATACAATCAGATCTTTAAAATCATCTACATCCGCAAAATAGGAATCAAATACCTGACGACCCATAAATCGAGTTTGAAAGCGTCTGAGTAAAGGAGCAGTAGGGAAGTGAATCCTTTCAAATTCAGAGCCTTCCCGTGGTGGTATAGGGTTGACTGAGGGTGTGTGTTTTCTTCTCCGAGGTCTCTAAGATGATTCAGCCATGATAGAGAGGAGAATGCGTTCGGAAGATGGATTTGAGAGTTGATGGATCGATTAAAAGGCTTAGAGCGAGTAGAGGAAGATATGTTTGGGTTCAATATGCCCTTAGGGTTTGGATTTGGGAGTTTTTGATTTTGGGCTAGATCTGAAGTTTTGAATCGGTAAAAACACTCTTAAGATGATTTGGAAGAGTTCTATCGGTGTAATTTGTGATGAAAATGAAGAAAAATGGAGAAAGAAGGAGTAAAAAAAAAAAAAAAAAGCGAGAGGGCAAGTGAAGACGAAGTGAAACCCGTGACCAGTTTATATACTTCACAAAAACGGCGAGCCGTTTTATATAAACGGTGAGGGGTTAATTTCTAGTGAGCTTGGAATAAGTAAAAGGTTAACGCTTAAGGGTAAACGGTGAAGGGGCAAGATAAGGGAACTACCTGTTTTTAAACGGTTAACCGTTAACCGTAAACGGTGAGAGGGTAACTTTCGAGATGCATTCTGATTTCAAACGGTTTCTCGTTAACACCAATCGGTTAGAGGGTAAGAGAGCAGCCAAATAAACCTACTTTCTGGAAATAAACGGTGAACCGTTTACAAGACAAACGGTTATCCGTTTATTTTATTTTCTGTTTCGCACATTTGATTCAATATCCGGCCATCAAAGATAACAAATCAAGATCATGACTTTGATCTAAAAATGCTCTAAGGCCATTTTAATGCAAAATTCATGATTTTAAACATTTAAAAGATGATTAATTCAAACATATAACTCATCCATCATGCATATGCTTTACACAATTATGAAACATTTAAGCATTTAAAGATTAATGATTCAAGCATATCACTTATTTATTATGCTTAAGCATTACATAATCATTAAAATCAAGCAAATCCATCATGATAAGTTGACAAGCTATCATCATATAAATATAATCATGCATCATAATAAAGCACTCAATGTTATACACAATGATAAATCAATCATGTAAACATACAAGTATACTTTCATAAATTCAAGCTATTATCCATTTTTCATGATCCACTCAACATAATAAATATTGCAAGAATTGTTACCAAAGCAATTAAAACATCTTGCCTCATTATTTTTACTCCTAGATTATAATCAAGTGATTATCCTCACAAGCTTCATCAAGGAACTCTCCACCATTCTTTGACCATGGTACCTTCAAAAAACAAATTCAAGTTGTGTGCTTTGGTATCCAAATATTCTTGGGTCCTTGAATGTTAGCAATAGTTCCTTTTGGAACCCAAATACATTTCATACCATAATATATATTTCTCTTAATAGGACATCTAAAACTCATATGACCATTTTGATTGCAAAAATGACAAACAATTTTATGATCACATGTGGAGGTAACCTTAACAAAATAATTCTTATAATATTTTTGTTTCAAGTTAGGCTTATATCCAAGTCCTCCTTTATCAAACACACATTTTTGTGTATTAAGCAAGTTATCTAACATCTTTTGTCCATTTGTAAATTTTAACACAATTTGATTTAGATCATTGCTCTTCTTTTTAAGTAATTCATTTTCATTTTTCAATTCATTTACATGTGACTCTAGATGCTCATGTGAAGTGCTAGAATTCTCAAATAAAGCAATTTTATCAAGCAATGTTTTATTCTCTAATTCAAGACATGTAATCTTAGCACTAAATGAATCATTTTCATTTTTAAGCTCTACCATCTTCTTTTTAAGGCAAACATTCTTTTTACCGATTTTCATCAATTCATCATGCAACTCATTAAAGGCATCATGTAATTCATCATATGAAGGAAGCTCACTTACCTCATCAAGTTCATCACATGACTCTTCTCCAAATGCCATAAGAGCTAAATTTGTCATCTCTTGTTGCTCTTCATCATCGCTTTCTTTTTGAGCTTGTTGAGGAGAGGACATTCCGGTCGTATGTGTCTGGGTTTCTTGCATTCATAGCAAGTGATTGACTCTTTCTTCTCCTTTTTATTCTTGTAACCTCTAAACTTTCTCTGCTCATCAGTCTTCTTATAAAATTTTCTGAATCTTCTAGCCAACATTTCAAACTCCTCGTCATCCATCTCGCTCTCTCCATCACTCTCATACTTTGTAGCTTTGAGAGCAATATTTTTCTTCTTCTCCTCATTTCCTCTTTCAGCTGCCAAATCTTCCTCATAAGAAATAAGAGAACCGATTAGATCATCAATAAGTAAGACATTCAAATCTTTGGCTTCCTCAGTGGTAGTTCTTTTTAGTCTCCATTCCTTAGGAAGTGATCTAATGATTTTCTTAACTTTCTCACTATTTGAGAAGGTTTTTTCTAGGGCTCCTGGAGTATTCACTATGTCAGCAAATCTAGTATACATAGAATATACACTCTCATTTTGTTCCATTTGAAACAATTCATATTGTCAAGTGTACCTACTAATTTTAGACTCTTTCACTTGACTAGTGCCTTCATAGACAACTTCGAGTTTGTGCCAAATTTCATAAGCGCTTTCGCAACTAGACACTCTATGAAACTCTTTCTTGTCTAATGCACAAAATAAGGCATTCATAGCTTTGGAATTTATAGAAGCTTTTCTCTTTTCCAATTCATTCCACTCCCATGAAGGTTTTGGAATGTCTTCCCCAATTTTATTTTTGGTCAAGGACATGAAAGGACCATCACATACAAATTCCCAAATTTCGTAATCTAGGGCTTGCAAGTAAATTCTCATCCTAGTTTTCCAATATGGGTAGTCATTTCCATCAAAGAATGGTGGTCTAATTGTGGATTGTCCTTCCCTAAAGATTGAGTCATTATGGGTTGCCATGGATCTTTAACTCTAGACGGTTAAGCCTATACAAGAGCACCTTGCTCTGATACCAAATGAAATACTAACTAGGCAACCCAAGATGGGGGGTGAATTGGGTTTTTTAAAAATAAGCAACTAAAATTCAATGAAATAATAACTAAGCAAACAAATTCAAAATAAACAAATTAATGTGCAATGAAAAATAAAGAGATAGGGTAAGAGAGATCAAGCACAATGATTTTTACGTGGTTCGGCTATCCCCGCCTACGTCCACGCCTCCAAGCACACCAGGCTTGAGGATTCCACTAAGGAAGCCACCAAGGCCTCAAATGCTTACAATTGACTTCCAAGGTGTCAATAAACCTTTACAACAAGAGATTATTCCCAATCTCTTAACCCAAGTGTATCCCAACACTTACAATCACTCAAAACAAAAATTACAAGTTGTTCTTTTCTCACACAATCTTTAAGATTACAAATCAAAGCCCAATGTGTGAATAAGAAGAAGCAAGAAAGTGTTTAAAGCTCTATGAAGATTGTATAATCGTGTATAAGCTCAATGGTAGTGTTGTGATCAACCTTTGATTTGATTTGAATGAGCTTATTTATAGTTGGAGCTGAAAACTAGCCGTTATAGCCCTTTTCTTCAGACAACGTATCGCCGTTAACCGTTAACGGTTAACCGTTTTCGCTGGTCAAAGTTACCGTTGTGCTGGATTTCAAATAAACGGTTGACCGTTAGTAGTTACCCCTTCGCCGTTAAAATCCAGAGACCTGCACAACATAAAACTTCCATCCGTTCTTGCTAAACGGTTAAGGCTTTAGTAAATAATAACATACTAGAAATTGTCAGTTAGCCGTTTACAAGTTAACGGTTCGCCGGTAAATTCCAGAAGCCTTACAAAACTCAATTCAACTCCGTTTTCATTAATCGGTTAAGGGTTAACAAAATATGCCTCTCTGGAACTTAACGATTAGCCGTTATTAGTTAACGGTTCACCGGTTATTTCCAGTGGCCTTAAAAATAATTAGGTTAATCGGTTTGCTTTAAACGGTTAGAGGTTAACATAAAAATCATTCCTGGATATTATCGGTTAACCGTTAAAATTAACGGTTCACCGTTCAATTCCAATGACGCAAAAATGCTTAACGGTTAAGGCTTAAGGAGTAACCCTTAGAAAAATTAGGCTTTAACATAAACGGTTAGCCGTTAAAGATAACGGTTAGCCATTTAAATCCAGTGGCTATTTTTAGCAAGTTTAAAAACAATCGGTTAAGGGTTAAGACAATAACCTGTCTTTGCTTTTTATCGGTTAACCGTTAATATTAACGGTTCACCGATTACTTCCAGAAATGCACATTTTTGCAGAGTTTTTCCAGTTTCTTAAAAACTTGTAAATACTTATAGAAAAATTCTTACTTTTAAAAAATAATTAGATATTATGAAAACTCCAACACATTTATCAAAATGTTTGTTATCATCAAAATCAATAAAAGAAACATTTACATATTAACAGTTAGTGTTATCCGTACTGTAAGTGGAAAATGATAATTTTGACCTTTATTAAATTTACGCTTTCTAGTGTTAATAACTGGTTTGTTGTTTTCTCTACGTGCACTGAATTCTAGATTCGAATAATGATGTTAATTACTATAGGGATAATTATGAGATGATCTAGATATTTCTTTGGGAAATCAAGATGTTCCCTTAATTCCAGTGGGTCTTATATACTCTACTCTTGTGAACTCGTGACTAAGAAGCATAAAAAAAGCATCTAAGTCTAAGGATGCCAATAAAACCAAAATCCGCTCAAAAGGAAGTTATTCGGAAGTATAAAACGATGGACATTTCGGGTCCTTCAAAGGTGACAGTGAGCAAGATGATTCGGATGATGCTTTTAATCTGAAAGGAAGTTAAAGAAATGAGGCATAACCTAATTGTTAAGGCAAGCAAGTTGCTAAGGGCAAAAATGCTGGGCCTAGTTCGAGTAAAAAAAAGCCTCAAGCTATTAAGATTGGAGGTCCTATAAAGTCTCTTAAAAAGCTTTCTTGTAAAACGAAATAAGTTATCCGTAATCCGAGAGGTGAGAAATTTTTCTTGATTCCTCATTTCTCTTCTTATACTTAAAATTCACTATTTTTTAAGCCATTAATTTTTTTGTGCTTTGCAGAAATTACTTGGGATACGACTTATGTATCCAGCTCTGCAGAGGTTATTCCGCCCAGGGTTTCATATTCTCCAGTCATGAGAATTCTGGAGATTGAAATTTCATACAAGGTATTCAATAGTTCTTCTGATTTGGGGGATAAAGATCTAAATCTTGCTGCAGTTATTTCAACACCTCTTAGAGTTGGAAAGGAGGAATCGATATCTTATTAAAAAGCTATTTATCCCAACCAAGATACTGATTTTTCTATTTTTGACGATTTAGAGGACTTGCCATCTAATTTCAAGGATCATGATTATGAGTTTGCTCGCAAGAGGAAAGTTAGCTCTGAAATTGTTTTTGGTGAGGTATTTATAAACTTTTTATTTGAAGATAATGACTATTACGAGAATTGGTCATTTTCAATTTGGACGATTCGCAAGGGCGGAACCAGACTTCTGGTTTAGGGGTTGCCAAAATATGTCGCAAGTTCAAATTTTAGCTAGTGACTAATTCATAATCCAAAATTTAAAGTTTAAATTAAAAATAATGAACATGCACAAAAGGATCGTGAAAGAAAAATGGAAATAAAGTATCATTCAGGTCTCAAATTACATGAAAATATGAAATAGTTGTATCTTGTACTACATAATTTAACATATATTAAAAGTGAAATTTACATTCTTTCATATCCCTAATTAACATATATTATTAAAAACGAACTTTACATTCTTTCATATCCCTAAAATCATCTATGACTGATTCCATGCTAATCGTTTTCGCAATATCTCTCTTAATGTATGTGATCAATGTGTCTGTTAGGAAATCATCATCCATTTTGTTGCGAAGTCTAGTCTTGACAATATGCATAGCCGAAAAAGATCGTTTAGTAGCTGTTGTAGAAACTAAAAGAGTAAGCACCAACATAATTATTTTGTAGACAAGTTGATATATTGATGATCTTCTAGTTCATAACAACTATTTGTTGGGATAATATGCTCTTTTAAAGCATATTAATTTATTCTCTGATTAATAAAATATTTGAGATATTTTCAATTGCATAAATATATTGAAAAGATCTGTTTAATCATATTATATGTATTTATGTGATTATCATATGGATTCACAGAAGATATAAATACAAGTTATCTTATGATTAAATAAATTAAGTTCGCAGTTGATAAATAGAGTTGGACGCTCAATTTATGTTTAGACTGTAGGAAATTCATTGAATGATTTGTCTTAATCATGTATGAATTTACTGATGTAGTTTGATTACATTGAGCTGGATCACATATGAGATTTAATTAACCTTGAAATGACTGTCAGACTTATTAAATCTCATAGGCATTGATTTTACTGTAATCTTAATCTTGAGTTAATTATGATTTCATGATTGTAATTGTTATTCCATTTGAGTTACCAATGAGCACGATACACACTTGTAGTCAAGATTACCCGGTATCTTGGTGGAAGCAATTATGAGTATTGGAGTTATAGATTAACAATATAGAATTTGTACGACACATCTCTTGATGGGTTTTCGGCACTTGATCATAGAATTCTCTGGCCAGAGTGTGTCAACATATTTAGTATGTTGAAAATGATCATTAGAGAAAACCAGTAAGTATCAAGGAATAAGATGTAATTAAATCGATTGGACAGTTGAGATATCGATTTAATTAACGATGTGGTACAAAGGATTGAGCAGTAAAGAAATCAATGTGGCTTGGGACGAATTATTATTCGAACATACAATTATGGAGATCAGTTCCAATCTTATAGTGGAGTAGAGTTGGAATTAAATGATTAGGCTTGTTTAATTACAGGCTTAATTGTTGTAGCCACTATTGTATATTCCCAAATGATCCCCGAGTTAGCTCATTTAATTGACTGCACCACTACTGGATTAATAGGCAAGATAACTAGCAATTTGGGTCAAAAACATAATTATATTATTTAGTGGGAGGCTCTATTAATATGTTTATGTATAAAGGGGCCTTATGTTATTTTACAAGGTGGTCCCCTTATGGAAAAAGCAAGTAACGTGATTTTTATTTTGGAGCCTAGGATTTCACTAAAGAAATAATATAAAAAGGCTTATTATTCTCCCAAAAGAGAGAGCAGCCACTTCATACAGATCAGAGAAAAATATTTTTCTCTCTAATTTTGAGAGAAAAATTTTCTCGTGCTAGTTACTTTAGTGGTGATAAAGGCGCCCACACGTCAAGTGCAGATCAAACCTGAGTCATAACCTGAAAGATCATTAGTGACAGTTCGTGATCTAACAGGCATGGTGGCGACGGATCGTGATCTAACAGGAGTGGTGGTGACGGATTGTGATCTGGGAGCCTAAATCAATTCAGCGGAAAAATCCAAATTGGATTTTCAAGGTACGATTTCTAGATTACGAATTCATATCCTTGGGCCCGTGGGGGGTGGGGGGGGTTCAGCCACTCCGGCTATCGGAAATGGGTCCAGTCTTTTCGAGGGCCCTCGCTGGCCTCAGAGGTCAGCAAGAGGCTTGCCTAAAAGTGCTTCTGCTTGCAAAGGCGAAAGCAGGCGGGTGTGCTAGAGCCTTGGGCCCGTGGGGGATGGGGAGGAGGGTTCAACCACTCCGGCTGTCGGAAACTAGTCCAGTCTTTTCGAGGGCCCTTGCGGGGCCTGTAGGAGGCCGAGGCCAGAGGCTTGTCCTAAAATAGTGCTTCTGGCCCAGCTGCACAAGGCCAGAAATAGGGGACGGCGGCAGTGTGCTATAGCCTTGGGCCCGTGGGGGGTGGGGACGGGGGTTCAGCCAATCCAGCTGTCGGAAACAGGTCCAGTCTTTTCGAGGGCCCTCGCGGCGCCTGTACGAGGCCGCGGCTAGAGGCTTGTCCAAAAAAAGTACTTCTGGCCCAGCGGCACAAGGTGCGATACAGGTTTTATGAGATAGGTCCTAAAAGTTTTTTTTTTAAACTGAATTTTTTCCTAACACCATTGATATAAATCAGAAAGAGATGATAAATTTTTAAACTCTAAATCTTGAACAACATTATAATTATAATGATCAAGCTGCACTCTCATATATATCTTTTCATTATCTTCGAAGTCATCTCGATAAAACTTATCAACCAATTGGCAAATATCATCAATTCTAAAATAATTATATCCTTCTCGAGGATGCAAGGCTGAGCTAAGCATAAGTAACTCTACTGAGCTACCATTAAATCAAATATTTAATTCTTGCAATTGAGAATCTATTGCTGCATAAAAAATATTTACCCGATAATGTTGCTCCATAGTAAAATTATCTTCTTGATTATAGGCTCTACCTTGCCTCACAAAATAACAAGCATTCATATTTGGAATGTCAATATTGCGTGCCTTACAAAAATAGGTCACATTCTCCAATAAATTCTGCCATTCTTCATCTCTCATTTTCTGCAAATACTTTAGTGGATGAAACAAGGCGCATGACATTAAGAATGTCCTGTGATTGACATTGTAAAGCTTGAGAAAGTAAATCAGTGATCGCCATGATATTTTTCATGAGATGTAAAACAAAGACAAATTCAAATGAAATTATCGCTTCATAAGCTACATCTGCGTCTCCTTATGATGCATATGTGACTCCATCCTCTAAAATATTAATTAAAACTTCACATATTGCACTAAACATATTTATCAGACTAGAAACTGATTTAAAATAAGAACCCTATCGAGTTTCACCAGCCCGTTGTAAGGTCCCAATTTGATTAAGCCCTTTACGAATCTCAAGTTCATCAAAAGCAAGCATATGTGCAATTTCATCAGCTTTAGCACGTATTAGCTCATCATTACACTTGCAAGATGCGCCAACAATATTTACAACAGAAGTTAATTTTGTAAAAAATTGATGCACATGAATTACCACTTGAGATGCTGCAACTAATGCTAATTGTAATCGATGTGCTAAATAGTGAATATAATCAGCATATAGACAATCTTTTAAAATCAAAGCTTGTAAACCATTCCCTTCACCTCACATATTACTTGCACCATCGTATCCTTGGCCTTGGATGTTTTGAATGTCAAATACAAAATATATCACTTTTTTCAACGTTTGTTCTGAAGTCTCATAGACATGAACTAGCCCAAAAAACTATTCTCTAACAATTCCATCCTTATCAACAAATCTCACACCTATTGCCATTTTGTTCTTTCTTTGACTCATCGCGAGATTTATCAACAATTATTCAAAAATTTGCATCCTCAATTTCTTCTTTAATTGTCTTTCTGACTTTCATTGAATAAATGTGCAAAATTTCTTTTTGAATCTTTGGTGATGTATAAATTGTATTTCTAGGAGCTTTTGATATAAAGTTAGCAAATGTTTCATTATCTTCAACCAACACTTCCAATAGTTCAAGAAAATTCCCACTATTATTTAAAGGCTCACTTTTATCATGGCCTCTAAAAGTGGAACTTTGAAGTGCAAGGTACCGAGCTGCCCTAACTAAAAACTTAAGCCGCAGTCGATTATTGGCAACATCTTGAGTAGTATACTTATGAAAAACATGTTGAATATGTTGAGATTGATTCATCAAATGCTCACATGATTTTTCAATACATTTATGAGCAGAGTCAGGATCAATGCCCACATGGTTTAGAAGAGGACATTTTTTACCTCTCACTTTCCCCCAAGTTCTAAAACCATCTACTGTGAAAGCTTTTGCTCTTTTATCCCAAATGGTCTATTAAAAAGAAAGCAGGGTAAACAAAAGCAGCATTATTAGCAATAGAATATTCCAACCAAGTGGCAAATAGAGAATAACATGAACTTTGAAAGTTGCGACCATGATCTCCAGACTGCTGGTGTTTTGAACATACAGGTTGGTACAGACCTGCTCGAATATAAACTTGTCGAATTTTATCTTGTTGATTAACAGGATAGCTCTATATTGGACTACGTAGTTCTGGATCACACTCTAAAGAATTAACATCAACTTCATTAGTTTCAACTCTTGAAGATTTTGTTGGCCAATTTTTAGAAATTGGGGGTTCAAGATTAGATGCGGATGATAATTGTGTATCTGCTTGAGTACCTTTTAGATTTTTTCTCTTGAAAAATTTACCAATCGTTTTCTTTTTCATCTGTAAGAATTACAATAAGAATCATTATAATCCAACAACAAAAATTAACAATGAACATATTACATATCTTACTTACAAATAAATATACACTAAGGCTTATCTTCTAGAGGAAAAAAAAACCCAAAAGCTCTAAACTTCTTGTAAATTTTCATAAATAAATTAAACTGATTGTGTACCATGATGCTTCATACCTTTAAACCAAAAATATAATGATCAGTTGGCTCCAAGCAGATGTTGAGAGTAAGATCCAAAGCAATGAACATATGCAGGTTAATGGGCGGCTTTGCAAAGGTAGAGCAAGAGCATAAGGTCAGGGGAGTAGTTGTTAAAAGTCAAAAAAGTTTTTTTTTTATTTGCTTTAAATTATAAAGAAGAAATAAAAGTAAAAAAAAATAGGTGCCTATGTGTTTTGTTTTTTAATTATTTATAATTTTAAATTTTTGAAGTATGTCCCAGGCACCCATATAGTTTCGCCCATGATGATTTGACAGATCCTTCTGTAGAATAAATTATAGGCGAATCATCTTAAATGTCATTTAAGATACTTCCAATGGTCTCGTTCTTTCACCAAGTAAATTTTCATCTCTTAATAACGTTTTGGTATCTTGTCTCTTACTATTACTAAGTGTTTTTATCCTGCTTATGATTTCTATGTTTTTTCCATACTTAGTAGATTCTAATCCAAGGATGAAAATTGAGATTCTGTTCATTCATGTGGATGTATCTCCATGTGATTCTTGGATAATTGAGCCGAGGATCCCTACTCTTTGGAGCCATGTCACTGAGAAAAACACTTGTTCAACAATCTCGAGCCTTGGTTAATTCGAATTTCCTAATGACATGATCAGACATATCATTAAGGATCTAAATTTCATAACTAATCTCATCGTGAGTTCTTTTTATTTCTTTGTATTTTTCATCTCTAATAACCACTAAATTCACGTTGGATCTTCCTTTGTATCCTCTGATGGATTCAATTGTAGCTTTTTCTGTTGCTTATATTCCATATTCACCTTCCGTTTCTCCGATAGTCCCTTTTTTATTCTTATTTGCTCCAAGATCGAACAGCTGTGGAACCATTTCTTTAATAACTAGATTTTCTTATTCAACGACCAAAATTCCTGGTAGTGCCACAACTATTGGAGAGTCATTCAGAACAAAGGAAATTCTTGCTGATTGTGGTGATGACTCTCTCCCTTAGGAAATGTTGAAAGAGTAGAAGATCACTAATGGGTACTGGGATTTAAGAGGTTGGGTAATCAGTCTCGTTCTTGACTTCTCAAAGTCTATGAAATAACTAAGAAGCCTGCTTAGGGGTTATGCTGTATCTTCAAACAAAACACTAATGCTCAAGCTATAAGAACAAGAGCAGTGGAGGAGCTTTTGGAATATGCTATTAAAGGCCTTATTTAGGTGATCATGGTTGTCAGTTTTTACCATAATCAATTAGTTTTCAAGGTCACTAATACTTGGTTGAAATTTGCAGAGCATTTACTACACTTATAAGGGTATTCCCTAGAGAATGCTAATTAAGAGAGGAACTTCGTAGGGTTCAAGCTTAATACATAGATTTCTATGCACAAGCCTAAGAATGAGAGAAAACCAAATGCATGGGCCAGGGTATGACCTCTGGAGACAAAAGACGGCACTAACCAATTTAAACTACCAGAACAATAAGGCCAACACTGATGTTAGATTCACAAAGAGGGATGCTCGTGTCAGAAAATTATCGAAGGAGTTGAAAAAGGAAATAGAAAGCTGAGATGATGTTGTCCCCTAAATGGAGATGCTTAAAAAATCTGAAGAAGCGTCTCGGAATGCAGCAAGCTATAATCCCAAGGCTCAAATAAGAAAATAAAGTTTTCAAAAAGTCATCTACTGTGCTAGTGTTGGCAATGGACACTGTTCTCAACTTCTTGGAGCAAAATCAAATGAAATGCAACAATTAAGAACTAAGAATAAGTCTTTCCAGAGTTTAGCTTAGGAATGAGAGACAAAGGCCAATGTAGTTGAGAAGTCTTTGTAGGACTTTAAGCGACAAATAGAGTGAACAAGGCAATAGTATAAGGAGGATCTTCGAAGGTGAAATAAGAGAGACAGGTCATATGAATTAAAGCCCCATAAGTTAAGAAAATTGCAAAAGCCACTATAAAGTTGCTGGCTTATGCATGTACTATAAAGTTGTTGAAAAATTTATTGGTGAAGCAGACATGCAGCTAAAGTGAAATTGAGAAGAATAAGACAACATAATCACACAGTGATCCCAGAAATTTAGGTGGTTCGACTTTTAGCTTACATCTATGAGTGAAGATAAAACAAAAATATTTTTACTGGTGAAATGAAGATTATAAGTATTGTAATATTTTAGCTCATTACCTAGAATTTTAATACACCTAATCTCTCACTCACTAATCACTCAACTCTTATTATTCTTTTCTCTTTTCAAAATAGAATTGGAAAAGAAAATAAGTACGGAATGCAGAGGAGGGAAATAAAGCCCTCTATTTATAACTTCATTTTAGCTCCCTTTTCAATTAAAATAATAATAATATTATTTTATTAAATTTTTGCTTCTTTTTTTTGCGGTGCGGCACCATTCCTCTAGAGGAGTAGTGCCCACCGCTCACCATTTTGACATTCTCCCACTTGTAGATTAGATTAAGAACTAATCAATCTCTACACCATTCTTTTTACTTCACCATTGTCATGTTGCTTATACTTTTGTTAGGCCATAAGAGGGTCTACTCCATACAAATTTGTCAGCATTTATTAGCTTGGACATAATATCTGTTAGGTTATTCTTAGTATGGATTTTATGCAAATCCACACTTTCATTTTTCACTACTTCTCGAATAAAGTGATATTGAACTCCTATGTGTTTTGTCTTGGAGTGAAATGATGGATTCCTTATAATGTGAAAGGCGCTCTGACTGTCATAAAACACATAAATTTTCTCTTGTTTGTGCTTGAACCCTATCGGTAATCTTTGTATTCAAATAGCTTCCTTGCAAGCTTATATAGCTGCCATATATTCTGCTTTTGTTATATATAGAGCCACAACAGTATACAGTTTTGAAACGTGGTGTAAATATATAAACATTAATGGATTTTCTTTTATCAAAGTCTCCTGTAAAATCTGAATTCACATAACCCCTAACAGTAAATTCTAATCCTCCATAACATAATGTAACATCTGAGGTTCCTTTAATGTATCTCAGACTCCTTTTCACAATTTTCTAATGCTTTCCACCAGGATTCGCCATGTATCAACTCGTTGTTCCCACTGCTTGTACAATATCTGGTCTAGTACATATTATATTGAGCATTAAGCTCCCCATTACTGATGCATACAGTACTTGAGACATCTATTTCCTTTTTCCTTTATTGCTAAGGCATATACTTGAGGATAACTTGAAATTAACAGGAAGTGGGGTATAAATTATCTTACAATCTTATGTGTTAAAGCGCCGCAAGATTTTCTTCAAGTAATTCTTCTGCAAAAGTCAAATCTTCCTATTATTTCTGTCTTGGCAAATTTGTATCTCTAAAATCTTGTTTGCTTGTCTCAAGTCCTTCATTTCAAACTCCCTAGCCAACTACGCCTTCAATTCTTGGACTTGATCTTTGTTAAACCTTACTATCAACATGTCATCTATATACAACAGTGGGATAAGGAAATCATTATCTTCAAATCTCTTCTAATATGTACAATGGTCTGAACTGAATCTGTTCTGTCCAAGACTTATGATAAAGGAATCAAATCTCTTTTACCAATACATCGGTGCTTGTTTAAGATCACTTAAAGATTTATTCAACCTACAAACCAAGTTCTCTTTTCCCTTTTCAACAAAACCTTTTTCTTGGATCATATAAATTTCTTCTTCAAGTTCTCCATGAAGAAATACAGTTTTTAATTTTAATTTCTTTAGATGTAGGTTAAATATAGCATACATCACCAAGACTACTCTAATTGTTGTGAGTTGAACCACTGGAGAAAATATTTTATTAAAGTCAACACTTTTTTTCTGAGCATATCCTTTCATCACCAATCTTATGATACCGCTCTACCTAGTCATTGCCATTATGTTTGATCTTGTAGACTAGTTTATTTATAGTGGCTTTTCTTCTACGTAGTAGCGGTATAAGTTTCCATGTCTTATTCTTTTGTAGAGCTTTAATTTCTTCCTACATTGCTGTAATCCACAAAATAACATCTAATATATTTAAAACTTTATAGAAGGTTGATGGCTCTGCATCCTCAGTTGGAAGACAATATGCATCATTGATCTCTGTGATATAATTCGAGTGCCATACTGGCGGTCGTCTCTCACGAGTTGACCGATGAACTTCTTGAGCCTAGGACCCGACTGGTTTTTGTTCCTCATGCCCTGGTGTTGCTTCAAAAGAATCTGAATCTTCTAGATTATTTTCCATATGTACGGGTACATTTTCTAGCTTTTCTTTTGTAGTGTTAGCATCCTGATCTGTCCTTTACAGTTGATCTTCTACAAATATAACGTCTCTGTTGATAATAAATTTTATGGGCAGTGGGGTCCCACAGATGATATCCCTTTACTCCATCATCATATCCTAAGAAGAAACACCTCATGAATTTTGGATCCAGTTTTTTTCTTTCTTGGGCATTATACATCACATACACAGGACATCCAAATGCATGTAGATGAGAGAAATCAATTAATTGGCTTTTCAGTCCATATCTCTATTGGTGTTTTTAACTCAATTATAGTTGATAGAGACCTATTAACCACATAATAACCAGTTTTGACTGGTTCTACCCAAAATGAGTTGGGTAGATCAACAGAACTCAACATAACTCTTATCTTTTCTGTAAGAGTCCTGTTCATGTGTTCCGTCATTCAATTTTATTGAGGAGTGTATGCCACCGTAAACTGTCTTTGGATACCTTTTGGCTTACAATATGTAAGAAACTTACTATCTGTATACTTTTTACTATTATCTATCTCGAACTTCTTCCCTAATTCAAGTTCAACATACTCTTTGTATTGTTTGAATATTGAAAACACCTCTGACTTTTTCTTAATTAGATACAACCAACATCTCTTAGAATAATCATCAATAAAAGTCATCAAGTACTTTGAACCTCCCATGGATATGTCTGGTGATTCCCAAACATCATAATGAACTAAGTCTAAAATGCATTTACTTCTGGAGTGAGATCGTTGAACTTTAATCGATGCTGTTATTTGTAACATAATGTTCACAAAATGGTAAGTTCATCGATTTAAGCCCAGGAAGTAACTTTCGCTCACAGAGAATCTTCAAACCTTGTTTCGACATGTAGCCAATTTAAGATGTCACATTATCACTGACTCTTCTTCATTTGACACGACATACGCATAAGCTTCCTATAGTATTTCTTTTTTAAGCATGAATAAATTAGTACCAATCTTTTCTACCTTCATCAACACAAGCACACTTTTGACTATCTTCATGATTCTATTTTCTACATGAATTTTGTACTTATGACTATCTATTTTTCCCAAAGATAATAGATTTTTCTTCAGGCCTTTGACATGTCGTACCTCCTTAATTGTACGAACTATACCATCAAATATTTTATTTTGATAGTACCGATACTAGCAATTTTTAAGGCATGATCATCACCCATGTATACAGATCCTCCTGAGACAGGTTCATATTGAAATGCTAGTTATGTAACCCAAGAGGGGAGGTGAATTGGGATTTTAAAACTTAAGCTAAACATACCACACAAAAATTCAATCTATTACCTTAACGAAATCAAATTTAATAAATTTAATAAAGCACAATAATAAAAGAGCAAGGGATGAGAGAGCAAACACAATGGTTTTTATGTGATTTGGTAACCCTCGCCTACGTCCATGCCTCCAAGCCAACCAAGCTTAATGATTTCACTATCCAAGCCTCCCAAGACTTCTAATGTGTAAATAAACCTTTACAATCAAGAGGTTATCTCCCAATCTTTTCACTCAAGTTTTTCCCGCGCTTAAAATTTTTTAAAATTATGATATGACCCAAAATATAATAATATTTTTCAAAGAAGTCCTTTTCGAAATTTAACAAAATATTTGTAAATTTTAAAGTTCTCAAAACCTTTTAATTTAGTCCAAAATTTGAAAATATGAAATTTTCCTCAGGCAACTGGCGGCTAGCCCTCAGGCGGTTAGCCGCTAACTCTCTATCTATTTTAACATTTACATTTAGCCTAAAAAATTTTAGAAATTATAGTGTGGCCTTAAATATTTCAAATTTTTTCAAATAGGTTAAAATCAAGAACTCAAAACAATACTTATTAAAATCAAAGATTACAAAACTTTTTTATTTTAGTCAATATTTTAAAAAACAACTATTTGTCTAAAATACTTGGCTTATAATTGTTAAAACTTTGGTTTATGAAAAATAATGATTTATTAAACAAAATCTTGAGCTTCTCAAATGCTAAACTGTATATATATTAAATTATACCAGCTTTACAAGAATTTTCGCAATAATGAATCCTTTGAGCTCTAAAGTTTATTCTTGATCGCGCAGTTGGGCATTGAGTGTCTTGAACTTGATTTCGCATGATTCACTTCATCATAAATATTATCCTTCAAGAACTAGTGAAATGTGAAATGCAATATTTTTCAAATTACTTAAGACACATGTTTGATATCATCAAAATTACATTATGTGTAGCCTTTTAGGCTAACAATCTCCCTTTTTTTTATGATGACAAACATCTTATGTATTTTGAACTCCCCTTGAATACATGAACTATAACAAATGTAAGCCCCCCAAATATTTCAAAATCATGCATCAATATTTCAGGATTAAAATACATGTTACTTGTCTCAAGGAATTCAAAATACATGACATCTCCCCCTTCATCATCAAAATTACTATAACTCCATGCTTAGACAAAAAATAATCACTTAATGATTAATCAAGAAACATATAAAAATTAAGCATACAATTAACCAACGAGTTATAACATTCCAGGAATCCAAAAAACATCATCCAAATATCAAGCATCCTAATATCAAACAACAATCATCTGAATTCCACAATTAAAACAAAAAAGCATATGAAAATGTATTGCATAATATAATAGGGAATAAAAAAAATCTATAAGGAAAGCACACTGTGGAGGCAGCGGATATGACAAGGAGGATGGTGGAGAAAACACAAAAATGCCAAAAAATAAAAATTTAGATTTTCGAAATTTTAAGTGAAATGGATAAGTTTGATCCTATTAAATTGGTTCTAGAGCTGATTTAAGATAATGTACGGCATTGATTGGATAAAAAATGAGGTAAAGAGAGCTTAAATTGAAAGGGAAAGAAATGGGTAAACTTAGGTTTTGATTTTTAGATTTGGAGAACAAGTGATGAAATGATGATTGACAAGTGTTTAATGATGGTTAAATGCATGGGTATTAGTTTCAATTATTGATTTTGGCATGAAAATGAATAAGAAATAAAGAAATTTTGAGTGGAAATGGAGGAGAGGCCATAGGTAGAGAGACAGTGATGAAAGGTTGAAGAAACAATGAAGCAAAAGAGCAAAAACCATTAAACCCGAGCCCACGTGGCTAGCCGCTTGGGAGTAAGTAGCTAACCGCTTGCACTCAGGTTTGTAGATGGCTAGTGTTGTGCAAATTTTATTGAACTCGCAAGCACACGAATCTATTGTAGAATAGATTAACGGTGACGAGTGTCAATCCCACGAGGAGGTTGATTTTAATTATGTGTAGAATTAATTTTCTTTAAATGGGTGGTTGGATTTGTGGTGGAAGTGATCTAGAATTTAAATTAAATTGGCAGGAATAAACTGAAACGAAATCTATTGAAATAAAGCCCTTGGGTATCTAGATTTGCATCAACATGCTCCATGGGCTAAATATTTCATATGAATGCCAATTAAATCATGAGGGGGGTTTCAACACCTCATGAACCACGCTCAAATAAATATGGTGCTAAGGGCTTATCGTGCACATCAACCATCCACATGCATCAGTCCAGCAGACTTTGTCATAGGTATCGTAATCAGGCCACTTTCAAGAATGATATGTCAAACCCTAAAATTTCACCTGTAGTAGTGACACTTTCACAAAGAAATTAAACCCAATAAAAATTGTCACTACAATGAATGGTAAATTGAGAGAAAATAATAAAGAAATATCACACACTCTCACCAAGATGAAAGAAATATGTCCACAGCTTAGAAATAATACGATCTCAAATAAAGTATTAGTCAACCCAATATTATTATTTTTTTTCTTTTTTTTTTTATTTAATGCATCACTACATCTTAATAGCCGATATAACTAGCTTTTACTTCAGACTATAGTTCCCTAAAATCAAGAAGGACTTTTATTAGGATGTAATGTAGGCTAGGGAAATTGTTTACAAAGAAGAGGAAATAGAGAAAACAAAAAATACATGTTTGAGAAAAAATAGAGATCTTTTGAAAATTAAAAGGTGCATTTCGCTTATTTATTATTATTGTATCTCTCTTTTTTTTTCCTTTTTTTTGAACGATTTTTTTTTTTTGGTATGGCACAACTTTGCTGAACAAAATAATTATTTATATATTTTTTTTCTCAAACATGAATAGGTGATGAAACTTGTAAAATATCGGGTAATACTCCAAATTGGAGTGGGTCAGAATGATAAGTTAACAAAGAAAATACTTTTTTTTTTAATAAAAGGCTCAAAAGGGCTAACTATGGATATTGCATAATAGGGATAGTTTGAAAGGCTCAAACGGGTCAAAAATGGCCTTCTATCGTCTTTTAGAGCTCTAAATAATCTTTCATATCTACTAGTCAGATAGACCTTCAGATGTAGCAACACATTACTGTTAAGCCATATGAAGAAGAAGAATGGGAAAAAAGAGTTACTCTCCAAGAAAAATAATAGGCTCAAAAACTCACTTGGAATTTATTATGATATGTACATTCCTTTAAGCAACTTATATTTGTCTCCAACATCAACATGTAGAATAGCAAACACGGTGTAACATCACTCAAAACCAAAGATAATACAAATACTAAAATTTGAAAGTCATCATGTCATCCAATGTTAAAAGATCACAAATTTTTTTTTTTTTTGTTTTTTTTTTTAACTTTCAAACTAAGAAGATGCGTTTCTAGAGTAACTACACTCTATATTCAGCCATCTTCTACTTAAAAAGTTAGTCACGGTTAGTTCTACAACAAAAATTAGTAAAAACCTAACCAACATTCTACAATTGTCAACTATTCCCTCCCCCCAAACAGAATGAAACATTGTCCTCAATGTTTGAAAGGAAAGAAGTAGAGTTTAGAAGACATCACCTGGGTAGTGCAACACAGAAGAAAATATTTACAAGCGGAGAGTTAAATCTAATTTGTACTTCTTATTGCGGCTACTGTTACCATCATTATTTGAACACTCCATCACAACAGTCCAGGGATCTGTCTCTGATTGATAAGCTTGTAACAGATCAAGTAGCTCATTAGCAGTATGTGCACAAATAAAGACTTGTTTTACTGAGAAAGGAATGAAATAACTTTTTATTGTATAGTTAAGAAATGCGATAAAGCCATCATAAAAATTATTGACATTTAACAAACTAATGGGTTTCTGGTGGATGTTCAGATGGGCCCAAGATGCTAATGTGATTAGTGCCTCTAGAGTTGCAAGAACTCCTGGAAGAAAAATAAAAGCATCGGCATGATTTAACATTTCAGTTATTCTTTCTTGCATACCTGAGATGACCAGCTCTTCTCCAGTTGATGAGTTAGACAAACAGCCTAAAGGTTTTAGGATTGTTGGAATGATGCCTAACACTTGGCTCTCTCTGACATAAGCAGCTTCTGAGATCATTTTGGATAACCCTCGGTCACTTCCTCCATACACTAAGTGCATTTTTCTCTCTGCTATTCTTCGACCAAGATCTATGGCTGCCTCAACGAACTCTTTATGTTTACCATAATTAAACCCAGAGAACACACAAATGTTCTTGAATTGTTTACTGGGAGTAGCTGCCATTAGGATACTGCTCAAAAATAATTTTTGAGTGCACAACAAAAATCATATTTAAAGACCTTGGTGACAACGTGTCACAGCTATGTATGAGGCATCATGTCAGTGTTAATTAACGTGTAAGGCACATGACTCGAGAGTCAAAAAGAAAACAATAAAAAGAAAAAAGCAAACAATGATAACAAAAAATTATTAAAGGCAATAATGCGAATGGTAAAACAACAGTAAAGTAAAAGGATATCTACAGGTAGTTGTGATTGTGGCTCACATCTTCCTCTGGTTTTACGTCTAAAAACGGCTTGAACGCCCTCTATGGGTCGAGGATAGGCTTCCTATCCAGTTTTCTTATAAACTGGCAAACAGGGTCGTTTATTGTCAGATTACTGAGACTGTATCGTGCACGTTCTTTCTCGAATAATGGCCATAACTGGAGAATCGCTCTTTGTTCGTATCCACTGGGATGCGTTTCAAGAGACAAAAGGATATTATCCAATGACTCTTTATTCAAGCCATCCCTAATGAATTTAATCTTATCTTCCCTGTTATCAAACACCATTCCTAAAGAACATGGTTTTTTATTTCATATCGTTCTGGCACACTTATGACAAGCAACAGAAAATCTTCGAGCTCGTCGTTTTCTCGCATAATTTCTTTACCACAACCAGGCATGTATGCAATAAATTTAGGAGGCAACTCACCTGCCAAACGTACTTTGGCCTCGATTAACCCGCGGATGTCAGCAGGTATGTCATTCTTCATAAGCAATCGCATGCGTTCGGATCGGGCTTTATAGATTGAAAGGAGGGCATTTTGAGGAAGCGAAGGGAATCGTTTGTGAAGCTTTGCTAAAATCTCATCTCTTTCCATGCCTTCGTCTCAGAATATCAGTTATTATGAGAAACTGAAGTAACAGACTTGATTGTTACGGAGTACCGTTATCCGCCACTTCACCGGGGTGACAAACTTAAACACACAAAGCAAACTAAAACACACAAACGGATAAACAAATTAAAATATACAAAACAAACTAAAATCGTCCTCTTATTGAATTTGCCTCAAGCTCCAACTGGGTGTTGTAAATACTTCTCTCAATATCTCTGAGTTGGCTTTCTAAATCCTCAACATGAGCGACTAACTTTGGTGGTTGCAAAGCCCAAATACGATGTGTTTTAAAAAATCGTATCTGCTTTCTGAGATGAGTTTGAATAGGTTGAAATGTTCTAACCTTGTACAAGAGGTACTGTCTCATGATTAAAATGATAAGAGAGAACTGTAATGGGTGAACAAGAAAAATAAAAAGAAATAAAAGAAATAAATCAAATCAATTCACCGAAAAGAAAAGAAAAGCCTCAATTTAAACTTGGTGGGTCACTCAGATTTATTTCCCTATCCTCTCCATGTGGTTGGTGCTCTAGATATGGCTTTAATCTTTGACCATTAACTTTAAAAGTGACGCCGTTCTTTGGATCCTTAATTTCAATTGCCCCATGTGGAAAAACAGTATGAACAATAAATGGGCCAGACCATCGAGAACGTAACTTACCTGGGAATAGGTGCAAGCGAGAATTGAATAAAAGCACTTTCTGACTTGAAGTGAAAGATTTTCTCATACTTTACTTGTCGTGAAAGACTTTCATTCATTGCTTGTAAATCTTGGCATTTTCGTATGCGTCATTGCGAATTTCTTCAAGTTCTGCCAGCTGTAATCTTCTTTCCGAGCCAGCTTACTGTATGTCAAAATTGAATTTCTTAATGGCCCAGTACGCACGATGCTCGAGTTCCACAGGTAGGTGGCATGCTTTTCCATACACTAGCCTGTAGGGTGACATCCCAATTGGAGTTTTGAAAGCTGTTCTATATGCCCATAATGCATCATTGAGCCTCAACGACCAATCTTTTCTGTCGAGCCTCACCGTCTTTTCTAAAATGTACTTTATTTCTCGATTGAAGATCTCAACTTGACCACTGGTTTGTGGATGATATGGGGTCGCCACTTTATGAGTGATGGAGTACTTTGTCAGAAGTGCTTTAAATGATTTATTGCAAAAGTGGGCACCACCATCACTGATTATTGCTCGAGGGAATCCAAAGTGTGAAACAATATTGCTTTTCAAAAATCCTATCACCACTTTGTGATCGTTGGTCCTACATGGAATTGCCTCTACCAATTTCGAAACATAGTCAACAGCAACCAGTATGTATTGATGGCCAAAAGATGGGGGAAAGGGTCCCATGAAATCTATACCCCATACATCAAAAATTTCAACCACTAAAATTGGGTTTAGTGGCATCATATTCTTTCGTGTTATGCTCCCCATTCGTTGACACCTATTACACGAAGAACAAAAGGTGTAAGCATCTCGAAATATAGTTGGCCAATAGAAACCACATTGTAAAATTTTAGTAGCTGTTTTCTTAGCACTGAAGTGGCCTTCACAAGCTTGTTCATGGCAGAATGAAAGAATGTTTTGAAATTCATTCTCTGGGATACATCGTCGAACAATTTGATCTGCACAATACTTGAATAAATAAGGATCATCCCAAAAAAAATTCTTTATTTCTATAAAGAATTTGGCCTTGTCCTGCTTAGTCCAATGCTCTGGAAGTTGACCTGGAACAAGATAATTAACAATATCAGCATAACATAATACTACTTCCACACTCATTAATTGTTCATCTGGAAATGACTCATTCAAGGGTAATGGTTCTATAGTTGTGTCAAAATGGAGACGAGAAAGATGGCCAGCCTCAACATTTTCTGTTCCTTTCTTATCCTTGAATTCTAAGTCAAATTCCTGCAAAAGTAACACCCAACGAATTAGTCTAGCTTTTGCATCTTTCTTTGTGAGAAGATATTTAAGAGCAACATGATCTGTGAATATAATTGTTTTACAACCAATGAGATAAGATCAAAATTTCTCTAATGCAAACACTACAGCTAGCATTTCTTTTTCAGTGGTTGAATAATTCAACTGTACATCATTCAATGTCATACTAGCATAGTAAATCACATGGGGAACTCGATCAACTCTTTGTCCTAATACTGCTCCTACTGCATAATCAAATGCATCACACATAAGCTCAAATGGTAAGTTCCAATTTGGGATCTGAATGATGGGTGATGATGTCAACAACTGCTTTAATTTTTCAAATGCCACAAGACATGAATCATCAAAGACAAAAGGTACATCCTTAGCAAGTAGATTGCATAAGCGTCTAGAAACTTTGCTAAAATATTTAATGAAATGTCTATAAAAACCAACATGCCCAAGGAAAGATCTTACTTCTCTGACTGTTTTAGGTGAAGAAAGATTGGAAATGAGATCCACCTTGACTTTATCAACCTCAATACATTTGTTTGAAATGATGTGATCGAGAACAATACCTTGTTTTACCATAAAATGGCATTTCTCCCAATTCAAGACTAAATTCTTCTCGATAATCTCTGCAGAACTAGTGTTAGATGATGTAAACATTGATCAAATGAATCACCAAAAACAGAAAAGTCATTCATAAAGACCTCAAGGAATCGTTCAACCATATCAGAAAAAATGCTCAACATGCATTGTTGAAATGTAGCAAGTGCATTACATAATCTAAATGGCATTCTCCTATATGCAAAAGTACCAAAAGGACAAGTGAAGGTGGTCTTCTCTTGATCTTTTAGTGCTATGGAAATCTGATTATATCCTGAGTAGCCATCTAGAAAGCAATAAAATTCATGACCTGCTAATCTATCAAGCATTTGATCGATAAATGGTAAAGGAAAATGGTCTTTACGTGTGACAGAATTCAACTTCCTATAATCAATGCATACACGCCATCCTGTAGTTACTGTAGTGGGCACTAATTCATTATTAGCATTGGTAACTACTGTGACTCCTGACTTTTTGGGGACAACTTGTACAGGACTGACCCATAAACTATCAGAAATGGGGTAAATGATACATGCATCTAATAGCTTAAGGACTTCAATGCTCCTTTTTCATGTTAGGATTTAACCGACGTTGCATTTTCCTAGTAGGTCTAGCATTTTCATCAAGGTGAATGTAATACATACAGTCTACTAGGTTTATACCTTTTATGTCTTCTATGGTCTATCCTAATGCTCCTTTGTGCTCTTTTAAAACTTCCAACAACTTACCTTTTTGTTCGTCATTGAGAGAGGAAGAGATGATTACTGGTAAAATACTTTCTTCTCCCAGGAATGCGTATTCCAAAGTGTTGGGTAATTATTTGAGCTCGAGTTTTGGTGGTGATTCTGATGATGGGCTGACTTTCTTTTCTGATGGCACTAGTTGTTCAACTCTTGACTTCCATTTATTTGTGTCCATGGATGGTGCTGAGTCAAGTAGTGCATTGACCTCATTGATTGATCTGTGAATATCAAAATCCAAACCAAAGTGAGTTAAACATGTTTGTAAAGGGTCATCACTAAGATTTAAAAGAAAATTATTATTAACTAATGTTTCTATTAAATCCACATCAACAATTTCATTATCTGCATTGTGAGGTTGTTTGGCAATGTTGCAGATGTTGAGTTCCATGGTCATATTGCCAAAGGACAACTGCATATTTCCGGTTCTGCATTGAATGTGAGCATCGGCAGTTGCCAAGAAAGGTCGGCCCAAAATAATGGGAATGTGCTTCTTTGAATCCTGCACTGGTTGAGTGTCAATTACAATGAAATCAACAGGAAAATAAAACTTGTCTAGTTGAATAAGCACGTCCTCCACAATACCACGAGGTATTTTCGTGGATCGATCTACAAGCTGTAACACCACTGGAGTTGGGTGTAATTCGCCCAGTCCAAGTTTCACAAATACAGAGTAAGGCAACAGATTTACACTAGCTCCTAAATCCAACAAAGCATTCTCAATTTTGTGGTTCCCTATACTATATGAGATAGTGGGAGAGCCTGGATCTTTGTATTTTAGAGGCATTTTATGTTGGAGTATAGAACTAACATTTTCTGTTAAAAAGGCATTTTTCTTAACATGAATATTTCTCTTTTTAGTGCAAAGATCTTTAAGAAACTTGGCATAAGATGGCACTTATTTTATTGCATAAAGTAAAGGGATGTTAACACTTACCTATTTGAAGATTTTAAAAATCTCACCTGCGGATTTTCCTTTCTTCCCTTTAGCTAACCTCTGAGGAAATGGAGCTTTAGGAACGTATTCTCGTGAGTTGGTTTCCTCTTTCTCCTCTGATGATGAGTTCTCAGCATTCACAGGTACAATCTGAGTTGATTTTGTCGCTGGTATCTCCACTTTGTTGTCAACTTATTTTCCTTTTCGTAAGGTCATGAGGGCTTTGACCTCTCCATGCTGCTGTGGTGAACTGGTACTGCTTCATACACTGCTTTAGGGTTAGGCACTGGTTGACTTGGGAATTTGCCTTTCTCAACAGTCATTGCTAAGGTTTGAACTAAAGAAGCAGTTGTCCCACCATTTTCTCGAGGCTTGAAACTGATTGGGCTTGTGAGTTGAAGCCCGCTCTCATCTCATTTCGCAATTCATCAATGGTGCGGTTCTGCTGTTCGATCTTAGAGTTAGTAAGATTCTTGACATTCTGGAATGTATCCTCCCATGGTTTGGGTTTAGAGTAGTTTGAGTTTTGATTGTATGGTCTAAATGGTGGCTGAGAGGCTTGAGAAATTTGAGGAATTGGTGGGATTGGTTGAATTGGTGGAGGTGGAGCTGATGGTCCGTTTTGTTGGAATCCTTGAGACCATGAAAAATTAGGGTAGTCTCTCCATCCAGAGTTATATGTGTTGGAGTATGGGTTGTAGTTCGATGGTTTTCATATGACACCTATGGCATTGGCTTGATCTGAATATGAGTTATGGTCATGTGGTTCTGTTGCTTGAGCAGTCGTCAATGATGCTCTTTGTCGAGAAAGATCTTCGATTATTGCTTTGACTTCTTTAATTTCTGAGCTTGACTCACCAATGTGAACCTCATTTACTCCTTTAATTCTCCTGGTATTCCTGAGTGATCGACTCCGTTGTTGAGAATTATCTGATTGGCGCTGGAAGAATTCCCAAATCTCTGAAGCGCTTTTTGACATTAGCTCTCCTCCACTAGTCGCCATTAGCCATTCTTGCACATGTGGCAATAATCTCTCCAAAAAGTATTAGCATTGGTGCTATTTCTCGTACCCATGATGTGGACACTTCAAGAGTAGCCTATTGAATCGCTCCCATACTTCGAAAAATTGCTCGTCGTCTCTTTGGGTAAATTCTAAAATTTCCCTGCGAATAGCATTGGTTTTATAAACTGGGAAATATTTATTTAAAAATTTTGTTGCCATTTGTTCTCATGATGTAATGCTATTAGCAGGCAATGTATTGAACCATGAACGAGCTCTATCCTTTAAAAAAAATAGGAATAATCTAAGTTTAACATCATCATCTGAAAAATTCTCGTATTTAAAAGTTTGACAAATAGCATGAAAATCATTCAGATGATTATATGGGTCCTTATTTTCTAGGCCATAGAATGTGGGGAGACAATTTAGCACACTAGGTTTTAATTCAAAACTCCTAACAGCTACATTTGGGTACCGTATACATGATGTGCTCAAATTAGCTAAAGGACTGAAATAATCCTTAAATGGCCTCTCCTGTGGTTCTGGTTGTTGATTTTGCAAATCCATTTCAATTTTATTTTTAAATACAACGTGTTTGTGTGTGCGAAGTGTTTTTTCTAATTCAAGGTCTAAAGACTCAAGATTAGGCAATAATGACCTTCGACCATGCATGCAAAGAATAAAATAAATAAAAGCAAAACAAATAAAAATAAAGAAGAGGGAGAAATTACAATACTAACCTTATCACGCTGTTACAATCTTATTATAAAAACACGCTCAATTGTTATAAGAAAAAGAAATTACGTGAAACAAATATTAACTAAAATTAAAATAAATTACAAAGAAAGATAACAAGATAAACAAAATTAAATTACAAAGAAAAATGATAGGAAAATTAAATTACACAAATTTAAAGAAGAGAAAAAAGAAATGAAATTCTAACCTTAATTTCTTTTTTTTTTTTGTTTAAATGAGAAAAGGAGAAAAAAAATTACAAGAAAACAACTAAAAAAAATATTTAAAAAAACTAATTCTACGAATTAAAATACTTACTTCCCCTGCAACGGAGTCAAAAACTTGTTGTGCAAATTTTATTGAACTCGCAAGCGCACGAATCTATTGTAGAATAGATTAACGGTGACGAGTGTCGATCCCACGAGGAGGTTGATTTTAACTATGTGTAGAATTAATTTTTTTTAAATGGGTGGTTGGATTTGTGGTGGAGGTGATCTAGAATTTAAATTAAATTGGCAGGAATAAACTGAAACGAAATCTATTGAAATAAAGCACTTGGGTATCTGAATCTGCATCAACATACTCCATAGACTAAATATTTTATATTAATTCCAATTAAATCATGAGGGGAGTTTCCACACCTCATGAGCCACGCTCAAATAAATATAGTGCTAAGGGCTTATCGTGCAAAATAATAATAACCTTGTACTAGGGTGCCGGTTTAACTACGGCGGTATCTAGATAAGATTATTATTATTTATCGACGACAAGTCAAAACATCCACAAATATTAGAGGGGAAGAGAAAATAAATTTACCAAATTAAGCCCATGGAACATGTTGAGACTTCACCTTCAACCCAAGCTTGAAAGGAAATTAGCTACTCATTTTTGAACTAGAGGTAAAATGGAAATTTATTAAAATACGTAGAAAATATAGGATGGAGAAGGAATTACAGAAAACTAAGCTCAAAAATGGATTCAGGGTCTCAAATTAGGGGGGGAGATGCCCTTTTTTATAAATACATTGAGTAAATCGTGACCATCGGATTAAAAACAGTTCCGATGCTCAGGATTGTGCCACGTCATTAGTCAACAGTGAATAGTATGCAGTTTGAACAGTACACGATTTGACCACGGTTTGCACAGCAACACGGTTTGACCACGGTTTGCACCGTAACGCGCTTTGTACAGTAACGCGGTTTGAATAGTCAATAATCTCATGTATCTGCATATACCGTACACACGATTTTTGGTCCAGTGAAATGCTGCCACGTCACCGATCAATAGTACATAAGGTTTTTAGCCCAATAAAATCGTGACACATCATCGGTCAATGCCACGTCATCGCTCAGTGCCACATAATTCGTCCAATCAAATACTGCCACGTCATATATTGATGCCACATCATTGGTCAACGCCACGTTATCGGTCAACACTATGTCATCGGACCGTATATATGAACAGTGTTGTGAACAATATCATGAACAGGGCCATACATATGAACAGTTCCGTATATGTAAATAGTGATATTTTTCTTTTATGCTTCTCCTAAGACTTTCGACCGTCTTGAGTTCAAATGTGACGTCCGTTTTGTTGTCTGATCACTCGTTCATTGTGAAACGATTGTGATGCCTCTAAAATACATAAAATACATAATTATAACAAAACACACATAATTAAATAATAAAAGACTTAAATAAATAAAAGTAGCAATGTTAGTGAGACTTAAAGTGTAAAATGACGATTTTCTCCTTTATAAATATGCACTTTCTAACACTCAACAGCTAGCTACTTGCTGTAGGCTGCTAGCCGACTATTATCTACTTTTCTGCACTAGATTTCTATCCGACTTAGTTTTAAGCAATGTCGAGATCATTTCATGATTCCGAAACATTTTAAAAGCCATCTTTAATTATGATGCATGATAATTAACATTCAAAAGATCATAAATTCAAACATATGACTCATCTATCATGCATATATATTACACAATCATGAGACATGGTATGCACTTGGATATTAAAAATTCAAACTATCACTCATTTTTCATGCTTATACATTACATAATCATTAACAATCACCAATCAATCAATTTTAATAGACTTAATAACATGATTAGATATGTTAATATCCCAAGTTTATGTCGAATTTTTTAAAATTATCTTTTGTAAAGAGGTTTTGTAAAAATATCGGTAAGTTATTTTTCCGTAGAGATAAATTCTAATGCTATATCTTCTTTTTGAACAAGATCTCTCAAGAAATGATGTTAATCTCTATATACATGGTTCTAGAATGTTGAATGAGATTCTTTGAAAGATTTATAGCACTAGTATTATCACACATGATAGGATTTTGTTCAAGATTAATGTCATAATCTCTAAGTGTTTGTTTCATCCAAAGGGCTTATGCACAACAACTACCTGTGATAATATATTCTGCCTCAGTGGTTGAGAGCGCAACCGAATTTTGTTTCTTACTAAACCATGAAACAAGTGAATGACCTAGTAAATGACAAGTTCCACTAGTACTTTTCCTATCAATTTTGTAACCACTAAAATTTATATCCGAATAATAAGTTAAATCTATATGAGTTCCTCTAGGATACCAAAGGCCAAGATATATGGTTCCACTCAAATAATAGACAATTCTTTTTACAGCAAGCAAATGAGATTTCTTAGGACATGATTGAAATCTTGCACACAAACATACACTAAACATGATATTAGGTCTACTTGCGGTTAAGTAAAGTAAAGAGCCGATCATACCTCGATACACTTTGATATCAACTTTTTTACCTTTTTTTACCTTTGTCAAGCTTGATTGTTGTGGTCATTAAAGTACTCTTGGCCTTTGAGTTATCAATACCAAATCTCTTGAGTAAATCTTTGATATTTTTAGGTTGGTTGATGAAGATTCCCCCATTTTTTTGTTTGATTTAAAGTCTAAGGAAATACTTCAATTCTCCTATCATGCTCATCTTAAATTCCTTACTCATACAAGATGAAAATTCCTTGCACAAAGACTATTGGTAGAATCAAAGATAATATCATCAATATAAATTTGAACAACAAATATATCTTGGTTCTTATACTTAACAAATAGAGTAGTATCCGTTTTTCCCATCGAAAAATCATTATTTGATAAGAAATTTTTAAACATATCATACTATGCTGTTGGTGCTTATTTTAATCCATACAATATTTTTGGCAGCTTATAAACATGATTTGGAAATTTTTCATTTTCAAAACCAGAGGGCTGTTTCACATACACTTCTTCTATAATATAACCATTTAAGAAATTAATTTTAACATCCATTTGGAATAAAATAAAATCTTTATGACATGCAAATGCTAACAACATCCTAATGGATTCTAATCTAGCTACAAGTGCAAATGTTTAATCAAAATCAATTCATTCTTCTTGGTTGTACTCTTGAGTCACTAATCTAGCTTTATTCCTCACAACCACATCGGATTCATCCATCTTATTTCTAAATACCCATTTAGTACCTATGACGGATTGGTATTTTGGTTTAGTAATTAATTCCCGCACATTGTTTCTCTCAGATTTATTTAACTCCTCTTGCATTGCTATAATCCGAGATTCATCATTTTCCTTATCCGCAAAGAATTTTGGTTCAATTTGAGATATAAATACAGCATGCCAACAAGTATTTCTAAGTGATGATCTAGTAGTTATACCTCATGAGGGATCTACTAAAATTAAGTCTTTAAGGTGAGAAAAAACATATTTCCACTCCTTGGGGAGTGTTTGAGAAGCACCTTCATTTTTCTTTGCATTTGTTTCTTCATGTTGCTCCTCTTGATTTTTAGGATGTGCATCCTTTTGGCTATCCTTTGATGATTCTCTATTTGCATCATTACTAACAACTACTTTCTCTATAGAGAAAGGGTTAGATTCATCACACGTGACATGTATTGACTCTTCAACCACCATAGTTCTTTTATTATACATTCTATAAGCTTTGCTTGTATTTGAATAACTAAGAAAGATACCAACATCAGATTTTAAATCAAATTTACCAAGATTTTCTTTTGTATTCAAAATAAAACATTTGCATCCAAAAACTTTGAAATAACCAATATCAGATTTTCTATCTTTCTAAAGCTCATAGGGAGTTTTATTGTGATAAGATCTAATCAACACCCGATTTAAAACAAAACAAGTGGTGTTAACTGCTTTAATCCAAAAATATTTTAGTAAAGCATTCTCATTCAACATGATCCTAGCCATTTATTGAATAGGCATATTCTTTCTCTCAACAGCTCCATTTTATTGTGGAGTCCTAGGTGATGAAAATTAATGTTCAATGCCAAAATCATTACAAAAATTCTCAAATGCATAATTTTCGAATTCTCCACCCTGATCACTTCTAATACAAGAAATAACATGTCCCTTTTCATTTTGAACCTTTTTATAGAAAACTCTAAATGTATCAAAGGCATCATCCTTATTAACTAAGAACAATATTAATATGTATCTAGAATAATCATCCACAATAAAAAATGTATAATATTGGCTGCTTAAACTAACATATCTAGAAGGTCCAAACAAATCCATGTGAAGTAATTGAAGTGGTTTTGAAGTAGAGACATGATTCTTATTTTTTAAAGAAGTTTTGATTTGTTTTCCAAATTGGCAAGCTTCACAAATTCTATCATTTTGAAAACTGATTTTTGGAATATCTTTAACCAAATCATTTTTCGAAATTTTTGAACTGAAATCCATGCTTGCATGACCTAGTTTCCTATTCCATAACCAACCATCATCGTGCAATGCGGAGAACATTTATCATTAGTAGAAGCACAATTTATATTAATGGTATAAACATTAACACATCTGTTTTCTACAGACAAAATTTGCCATCACATGCATTCTCAATAAGGTATTTCGATTCATCAAAGATAACTCTATATCCTTTATCACATAATTGACTAATGCTAAGCAAGCTGTGTTTCAAGTTTTCAACAAAACACACATTTTCAATAGGGGTAGAGGATACATTATTAACATTGCTAAAACCAATGATCTTTCCCTTTGAATTGTCTTCAAAGGAAACATCTCTACCATTCTAGATCTTAGAAAAGCTTGAAAATGAAGAATAATATCTTATCATATGTCTTGGGAATCCACTGTACAAGTACCATTTGTTTTTCTTCTTCTTCAAACCCTACAGAAAAAATTTCTAAGTTTTAGTTAGCCAAAACTTCTTATGTCCTTGAATGTTAGCAATGGTTCCTTTTAGAACCCTAATACATTTGATTCCTTAGTATGCATTTCTTTTAATATGCCATCTATAACTTTATGTGACTATTTCCATTGCAATAATGCAAACAATCTTATGATCACTCGTAGAGGTAGCTTTAATAAAATAGTTCTTATGATATTTTTGTTTCAAGCTAGGCTTATCTAAGTGCTCTTTTATTAAATATATATTTTTGAGTGCTCAGTAATTTTTCCACTTTCTTATGATCATTTGTGAATTTTAACACAATTTCATTTAGCTTATTGCTCTCTTCTTAAGCATTTCATTTTCATTTTCCAAGTCATTTATATATGATTCTAGATGCTCGTATGAAGTGCTAGGTTTCTCATTTGACAATGCAACTCTATCATGTAATGTTTTATTTTGTAATTCTAGGCATGTAATTTTTGCACTTAAAGATTTATTTTCATTTGTGAGCTCTATCATTTTCTTTTTAAGACATGCATTCTTTTTAATATTTTTTTATCCAATTATCATGCAACTCCTTAAAAGTATTATATAATTCATCATAGGTAGGATCACTTATCTTATCAAGTTCGTCAATCGATTCATCTTCAATTGCCAAATTTGACACTTCATGAGATTCCTCCTTACTTGAAGTCTCCTCATACACAACTTCAAGTTTTCTTCAAATTTTAAAAGAATTAGAACAATTTGAAACTCTATGAAATTTCTTTTTATGTAAGACACAAAATAAAGCATTCATAGTCTTGGAATTTAAAGACAGCTTTTTCCTATCCGACTCACTTAAAGCATTCTTCCTAGGAATGAATGAATCATCACAAAATATTTCCCATATTTCATAGTCTAAGGCTTGTAAAAAGACTCTCATCCTAGTTTTCCAATATAGTAATCATTACTATAAAAAAATTATGGCCTAGTTGTGAATTGTCCTAGCCTAAAGATAGAGTTATTTTGGGTTGTCATGGATCTTTTACTTTAGATGGTTAAGTTCTAATACCAGAGCCAAGCTCTGATACCAAATGAAATGCTAGTTATACAACCCAAGAGGAGGGGTGAATTGGGATTTTTAAATTTAAGCTAAACAAACCACATAACAATTCAATATATTGCCTTAATGAAATAAAAAACAATAAATTTAATAAAGCACAATAATAAAAGAGCAAGGGAAAAGAGAGCAAACATAATAATTTTTACGTGGTTCGGCAATCCCCACCTATGTCTACGCCTTCAAGCCAACCAAGCTTGAGGATTTCACTATCCAAGCCTCCCAAGACTTCAAGCTCTTTACAATTGACTTCCAAGGTATCAATAAACCTTTACAATTAAGAGATTATCCCCCAATCTCTTCACCCAAGTGTTTCCCACACTTACGTACTCACAAATTTTATAATAAATACAAGAATTATAACAAATTCTTTCTTTTAGAGTGGATATACAAATAATAGCTGAACGAAGATTTAATCTATGATGATTTACAAATTGAAAGCTCAAAATATGTTGTTTACACTTGTTTATGCTTGGAAAAGTCTTGAAATTGAAGTTGGATTTGAGTTTATATAAAGTTAGCCCAAAAACTAGTCATTATTGGCAAATTCTAGCAAGGAAGCGACTGGCTGCTTCATTAGCAGACTCCCCGCTTCAGAACAGTGAAGTTTCCGTTAAATTTTGAATTTTACTACAGCAATATTGTTCATAAAATTATATTTTGCCTAAAACTTTTTGTAATTATATTATAGCCCAAAACATCATAGAACTTTGCAAACATGTCCAATTTCAGAATTTCTAAATAATGCTTGTCATTCTAAAATTTTTTAAATTATTATATGACCCAAAACATAATAATATTTTTCAAAGAAGGACTTTTTCAAAATTTAACAAAATACTTATAAATTTCAAAGCTCTCAAAACCTTTTCAATTTAGTTCAAAATTTGAAAATATGAAAATTTTCTCAAGCGGCTAGCCGCTAACTCTCCATTTATTTTTAATATTTACATTATAGTGTCAAAACTTTTAGAAATTATAGTATGGTCCAAAATATTTTAAATAGGTCCAAATCCAGCACTCAAAATAATACTTATTAAAATTAAAAATTGTAAAACTTTTTCATTTTAGTCCACACTTGAAAACAACTAATTGCCTAAAATACTTGGCTCATAATTGTTAAGCCTTTGGTTTATGAAAAATGATGTTTATTAAATAAAATCTTGAGCTTCTCAAATGCTAAACCATACATATATTAAATCATATCGGCTTTATAAGAATTCTGTCAATAATAAATCATTTGAGCTATAATTTCATTCTTTATCGTACCATTGTCCGTTGAGTGTCTTGAACTTGATTTTGCGTAATTCACTTCATCATAAATATTATCTTTCAAGAACTAGTGAAATGTGAAATATAATATTTTTCAAATCACTTAAGACACATGTTTGTTGTCATCAAATTACATTATGTGTAGCCCTTTAGGCTAACACATATTTGTGGAGCTATTCTTTTCAAGAGGTCGTGTGCTAGGTAGCTTTTGAGTCTATAAGCCAAACATCAGATAGTCTTTTTTTATTTTCTCTAATAGTTATTTTCTCGTTGTAGTGAATTTCGCCTTCATTCGAGGCAATTGCTACATACACCTGAGCATTTGATGACTCAAGATCTTTATCCTCTCTTCTCTTCTAGTTGTTCAAATACTCTTTCTTGACATGCTCTTCTTGCCAAAGTTATAGTATTTAACATTCTTCTTACTTCTCAATTTTAATCTTCCATGATTGTGACTCCCACTAGGGTCACGTTCTGTTTATCTTCCTCTCGTCACTAATAGTGATTCTCCTTCTTGCGAACTTGCTCGCCTATCTTCTTTATTTTTTCGTCTGCTTTCTTCATTTAATATGGAGGTTGCACATCGTCGAAGACTAGACTATCCGCTTGATTGTTATTTGTCAGATTGATGATGAGTTGATCATACGAATCTTGTAGACTCTGAAATAGAAGCTCCACACATTCATTTTTCTTTATTTTATGACCTAATGTTGTGAGTTGCAAAAATAGAGTCTTTAAAGTGTTAATATGGTCGCTCATCGATGTAGATTCCGTCATTCAAAGCATGTAAAGTTTCATTTTAAAAAAGATCTTGTTGTTCGGCGACTTAACCTCGTATAGTCTTGTGAGAGTATTTCATATTTCCTTTGTTGTCTCTCTACCTTATTGATAACACCCCATCTGCAAGTGCCAAGTGTAGATCAGAAATGGCATTGTCGTCTATCTCATTCCACTTGAGTGATTCCTACAGGCCTTTCCCTCAATTGCTTCTAAACAATTATTTTCCCTTAAAATTGCCCGTGTTTCATTTTACATAATAAGAAATTATTCCCATTAAACTTTTTAATTTCAAACTTTGTTGCTATTTTGTTAATAAATACCGCACACAAGCTAGTATATCACTTTGAATGATTGCAAGTATATGTGAAAATACAAACCAGAAAAGTTCTTAGAAAAGACTAAACGGGTCACAACAGTCCCATTTAAAATATAGACTCTTTAAGCTTTTATTGCCTTTGTGATAGAACTTTTCTAAACATGTACAATACCATACAGTTATTCCACTCACACCACCATTCTCTACTTTGCACCATAAATTTCTTGAATCGCTCTCACTGTTTCTCATGAATAGCAATGTATATATAAATAGTATTATATGCGTGAATAGTATCATATACATGAATAGTATCATTTACGTGAACAGTACCTAACTAAAAAAATACAGCCAATTGCTTTAATACCACTGTTAAAATATTTATTGGTAAAGCAAACTCGTAATTAAAGTGAAATTAAGAAATAATGAGATAACATAATTACATAGTGACGCCAGAAATTTACGTGGTTCGACTTTTAGCCTACGTCTACGGGTGAAGACATAAGAAAAATATTTTACTAGTGAAATGAGGATTACAAGTATTGTAATATTTTGGCTCACTACCCAGAACTCCAATACACCCAATCTCTCACTCACTGATCACTCAACTCTCACTATTCTTTTCTCTTTTCAAAATGGAATTGAATAAGAAAAGAAGTACGAGATGCAAATGAGGGAAACGAAGCTCTCTATTTATAGCCCTCTATTTATTATTATTGTAATATAATTTCTAGAGTTTTTTATATATTTTCTTTTCTGTTTTTTCATGAATGACATAGTCAAATTCTGTAATGCATCAATTGTCTGGCCACAAGTTGGTTTTTCCAAGTGATATCAGCTAATTATTCACTGACTGTTAAACACACATATATCCTATTATTAATATTAGGGTTATTTCAATTGCATTATAGGACTTGTAAGTTTGAAAGGACATAAATTAAGTAGTACAATTCTGAAATCTAAATAATACCGTTAGTTGTATTTAATTATATTATGCAAAGATCAAGTGTTAGCCATATAGAATGGTGATTTGGCAAGCTTTTGCAATCTAGAACCTTTTTTTTCGAATTTCACATAAAAAGAAAATTCAATAATAGAAGGATTAAAACTAAAATGCCTTAGTTGTTAAACCGTTTAAGGTAAAGAGTATTCTAAGATGTACCGAATTCCCTTAAAGTGTGAACAATCTGTACATTGATTTGCCAATGACTGCACCAATTTGATATGGCTATCCCCAGGTTTCAATGAATTTCCCAGGATTGAGTTCTTTATGGACATTCACAACTTATATGAGTATTAAATCTCCCTCTTGAAAAGTTCTTAGCCAGATATTCTTTTGATCTCTCTCTCAACACTTCTTCGATAGCTAGCTACGTGATTGCTGTTATATATTTGAGCACACCAACAATATCTATACTTGCTTTTAAAATACTTGGATTGAGATAAGTTGAGCAACATTGGAACGAATAGTTGGCATTAGCTTCTCCATTGGTAATATCCCTTTCGTACTATAAACCAATGTTCTCGTTCTGTAGTCCAGTATACCCAAAGCACATTGGGCAATTTGTAGAGCTATTTCCCTTTTCTATCTTCCTACTTCTTTTTAAAATTTAAGGATTGTCCAGTTGATTATCTTAGTTTGTCTATTTCCTTTAGGGTAACTTTGGGAGGAGAAATGTTGTTCAATGCCATACTAGGCACAAAAAGTTGTAATCTTCTCATTCTAAAACTACTTACCATTATCAATCATTATGATCCCGAGAAACCAAATCTTGTGAAGATATTAGTTTTGATAAACTTGATCACTTTAGTGAATGTGATGTTGGTGTATGTTTGTGCTTCCACCCATTTTGTGAAGTAATCAGAGACAAGTAGAACAAATCAAACCCTATCTAGAGCTAATGGAAAAAGACCCACAATATCCATTCTCCATTGTACAAAGGGCCAAGTTCTACTATGACAGTCAATTCTTCCCTGGCCAAACGGCTTAGAGTGGCGTGTTTTTTGCATTTTAACAAGTCTTGACAAAATGCTCTTCATCATTTTATACCTTGGGCTAGTAATAACCTTGCAACAACATTTTTACATTAATACTCGTGTTCTAGAATGGTTGCCAAATTCACGACTGTGTATTGCTTTGAGGACCCATGCGCCTTAATTCTTGGTTAAACACTATAGTAATGGCTCAAAAATAGACTATGTAGCTTGTCATCAATGGGCACGGACTTACTTGTTTTCTTCTGAATTTTCTAAGCTTCATTCTTCTTTCTAGACAAAATTTCTTGTCGGATATAGGGATAATACAGTTGTATCCAGTTATCTCTAGCTTGGATGACAGCAACTTTACTTGTCACTAATGCAAATATTGATTCCACTCTGTAACGTAAATTTATCGAAACTAGTAGTGTTAGCCTAAAGGGCTATACATGTTATAATTTTAATGATAACAAACATATGTATTAAGTGTTTTAATAAATTTTGTATTTCACAAGTTCATAGTTTTTTAAGGATAATTTTTGTGCAAGTGAAATCAAGTTCAAGACACTCAACGGACAACGGCGAAATCAAGAATAGAGTTTAGAGCTCAATGGAAAAATTATTGAGACAATTTCTTGTAAAAACGGTATGATTTAATTTATACTTGGTTTAGCATTTGAGAAGCTCAATATATTGTTTAGTAAATAATTACTTTTTACAAACTAAAAGGTTTTATATTTATAAGATAAAATATTTTGTGGATTTGAGAAATTTGGTTTAAAATGAAAAAGTTTTAAATTTCGGAGTTGGACTTATTTGTCAAGTTTTAAACTTTTTGGGCTATATTGTAACTTATAAAGATTGAGAATCTAAGTGAAAGGTTTTGAGAATTTTAAAATTTTATGATGATTTTGTTAAAACTTAAAAAGGACTTATTTGAAAAGGTTTACTATAGTTTGGGCCTTATTATAATTTTAAAAAATTTTAGGAATTACATATTATTTAGAAATTCTTGAATTGGACCTTTATGTAAAGTTTATGACGTTTTGGGTTATAGTATAATTATAAAAAGTTTTGGGATAAAATTATAATTCTGTGAATAGTATTAGTGTAGCAAAATTTAAATTTGTAATTCTGTGAACAGTGTTACAGTACCAAAATTCAAATTTAACGGTAACTTCACTATTACAAGCGGGGAGCTGGATAAATTAAGCGGCTAGCCGCTTGGGCGTTGGAATTTATCTATAACGGCTAGTTTTCGGGCTTTAGCTATAAAAACTCAATTCCAACTTCATTTTAAAGACTCTAGCAAGCCAAAACAAGTTCATAAAGCATATATTGACTTCCATTTTGTAAGTCATGATTTATTGAATCATCATTGAGCTATAATTTGTTTATGCACTCTTAAAGAGAGTTTCATTGTTGTAATTTTCATTTCTCATCAAATTGAGAGTGTTCAAGTGAGGGAAACTTGGGATAAAGAGATTGGGGTTGTAATCTCTTGATTGTAAAGGTTCATTGACACCTTGAAGTCAATTGTAAAGAACTTAAAGCCTTGGGAGACTTGGATAGTGAAATCCTCGAGCTTGGTTGGCTTGGAGGCGTGGACGTAGGCGGGAATTGTCGAACCACGTAAAAATTATTGTGTTTGCCTTCTCTTCCCTTACTCTTTTATTTTTACTCATTGTCTAATTTATTATATTTGATTTGATTGTTATAAAACTTATTGTTTTTATGTTTATTAAGGCATTACATTGAATCGTTGTGCAATTTGTTTAGCATAAGTTTTAAAAACCCAATTCACCCCCCCTCTTGGGTTGCATAACTTGCATTTCATTTGGTATCATAGCTTGGTTCTCTTATTAGACTTAACCGTCTAGAGTAAAAGATCCATGGCAACCTAAAGTGACTCAACCTTTAGGGAAGGACAGTCAACAACTAGACCACCATTCTTTGACGGAAATGACTACCCATATTGGAAAACTAGGATGAAAATTTATTTACAAGCCCTAGATTATGAAATTTGGGAAGTTGTATATGATGGTCCATTTATGCCTTTAACTACAAATGAAATCAGGGAAGATATTCCAAAACTTTCACGGGAATAGAATGAATTAGAAAAGAGAAAATTTTTCCTAAATTCCAAAGGTATGAATGCCTTATTTCATGCATGAGACAAGAAAGAGTTTCATAGATTGTCTAGTTGTGAAAGTGCTTATGAAATTTGGCACAAACTCGAAGCTGTCTATGAAGGAACGAATCAAGTGAAAGAGTCTAAAATTAATAGGTATATAATATGAATTGTTTCGAATGCAACAAAATGAAAGTGTATATTCTATGTATACTAGATTTGCGGATATAGTGAACACTCTAGGAGCCTTAGGAAAGGCCTTTTCAAATAGGGAGAAAGTTAAGAAAATTATTAGATCACTACCTAAGGAATAGAGACCAAAAAGAACTGTCATTGAGGAAGCCAAAGATTTAAATGTCTTCCCTATTGATGATCTAATTGGTTCTCTTATTTCTTATAAGGAAGATTTGACAACCTAAAAAGGCAATAAGGAGAAGAAGAAAAGCATTACTCTCAAATTCACAAAATATGAGAGTGATGGGGAAAGTGAACCGGATGATGAGGAGTTGGCTATGCTAGCAAGGAGGTTTAGAAAATTTTTTAAGAAAACCGGTGAGCGAAGAAAATTTAAAGACTTCAAGAACTAAAAGGAGAAGAAGGAAGTAATCAAATGCTATGAGTGCAAGAAGCCTGGCCATATAAGATTGGATGCTCTCTTCTCAACAAGTTTAAAAAGAAAGCAATGGTGGCCACGTGGGATGATAGCTATGAAGAAATGAGTGATGATGAAGAGCATCAAGAAATGACAAATCTAGCTCTCATGGCAATTAGAGATGAATCGAATGATGAATTAGATGAGGTAAATGATCTTCCTACTTATGATGAATTACATGATGCCTTTAAAGAATTGCATGATGAGTTGATGAAAATTGGTAAAAAAAATATATGTCTTAAAAAGAAAACAGTAGAGCTCAAAAATGAAAATGAATTATTAAGTGCAAAGATTACATGCTTAGAACTAGAGAATAAAACATTGCATGAGAGAGTTGCATTATCAAATGAGAAACTTAATACCTCATATGAGCATGAAAAATCACAAGAATTGATAAAAGAGAATGAAGTGCTTAAGAAGAAGAATAATGAGTTAAATGAAATTATGATAAAATTCACAAATGGGCAAAAGATGTTGGATAATTTGCTTAACTCTAAAAAATGTGTATTTGATAAAGGAGGACTTGGGTATAAGCCTAACTTGAAGCAAAAGTATTAGAAGAATTATTTTGTTAAAGCTACTTCCACAAGTGATCATAAGATTGTTTGTCATTATTACAATGGAAATGGTCACATAAAAAATAGATGTTCTGTGAAAAGAAATGCATATTATGGTGTGAAATGTATTTGGGTTCCAAAAGGAACCATTGCTAACACTCAAGGACCCAAAAAGATTTGGGTACCTAAGACTTGAAATTTTCTCTGCAGGGCTTAAAGAAGAAGAAAAATAAATGGTACTTGGACAGCGGTTGTTCAAGACACATGACTGGAAATTATTCTTGGTCTTCAAGTTTTACCAAGATTAAAAATGGTAGAGATGTATCATTTGGAGATAATTCAAAAGGAAAGATCATTGGTATTGGCAATGTCGGTAATGTATCCTCTACTCTTATTGAAAATGTGTGTTTGATTGAAAACTTGAAACACAATTTACTTAGCATTAGTCAATTATGTGATAAGGGTTATAAAGTGGTATTTGATAAAACTAGATGTGTTATTGAAAATGCATGTGATGGAAAAGTTTTGTTTGTAGAAAATAGATGTGTTCATGTTTATACTATTAATATAGATTGTGCATCTACCATTGATAAATGTTTATCGGCATTGTATGACGATGGATGGTTATGGCATAGAAGACTAGGTCATGCAAACATGGATTTGATTTCAAAAATTTCGAAAAATGATTTGGTTAAAGGACTTCCAAAAATCAGTTTTCAAAAGGATATAATTTGTGAAGTTTGTCAATTTGGAAAACAAATCAAAACTTCTTTAAAAAACAAGAATCATGTCTCTACTTCAAAACCACTTCAATTACTTCATATGGATTTGTTTAGACCATCTAGAAATGCTAGCTTGAATGGCAAGTATTATGCATTTGTAATTGTAGATGATTATTCTGATACATATACGTATTGTTCTTAGCTAATAAGAACGATGCCTTTGATGCATTTAGAGTTTTCTATAAAAAGGTTCAAAATGAAAAAGGTTATTCTATTTCTTGTATTAGAAGTGATCATGGTAGAGAATTTGAAAATCATGCATTTGAGACCTTTTGTAATGATTTTGACATTAAGCATCAATTTTCATCACTTAGAACTCCACAACAAAATAGAGTTGCTGAGAGAAAGAATAGATCTATTCAAAAAATGTCTAGGACCATGTTAAATGAAAATGCGTTACCTAAGTATTTTTGGGCTGAAACCGTCAACACTACAAGTTATGTTTTAAATCAGGTGTTGATTAGATCTTATCTCAATAAAACTCCCTATGAGCTTTGGAAAGATAGAAAACCTAACATTGGTTATTTCAAAGTTTTTTGAATGTAAATGTTTTATTTTGAACACAAAAGATAATTTTGAAAAATTTGATCCAAAATCTGATGTTGGTATCTTTCTCGGGTATTCAAACTCAAGCAAAACTTATAGAGTTTATAATAAAAGAACTTTAGTTGTGGAAGAATCTATACATGTTACATTTGATGAGTCTAACTTATTCTTTACGGAGAAAGTTGTTGTTGGTGATCATGCAGATGAAAATGTAAAAGAAGATTCATCAAAGAACAGTCAAAAGAATGCAGAAAATCAAGAGGAGCAACATGAAGAAGCAAATGCGGAGCAAAATAAAGGTTATTCTCAAACACTCCCCAAGGAGTGGAGGTATGTTTCTTCTCACCCTAAGGATGCTATTTTAAGAGATCCATCAAGAGGTGTTACAATTAGAATATCACTTAGGAAAACATGTGAGCATGCTGTATTTATTTCTCAAATTGAACTAAAATCTTTTACGGATGAGGAAAATGATGAATCTTGGATTATGGCAATGCAAGAGGAGTAAAATTAATTTGAGAGAAATAATGTGTGGGAATTAGTTCCTGAACCGGAACATCAATCCATCATAGGTATTAAATGGGTATTTAGAAATAATATGGATGAATCCGGTATGGTTGTAAGGAATAAAGCTAGATTAATGGTTCAAGGATACAACCAAGAATAAGGAATTGATTTTGATGAAACATTTGCACCTGTAGTTAGATTAGAATCCATTAGAATGTTGTTAGCATATGCATGTTATAAAGATTTCATTTTATTTCAAATGGATGTCAAAAGTGCTTTTCTAAATGGTTATATTATGAAGGAAGTTTATGTGAAACAACCCCCTGGTTTTGAAAATGAAAAATTTCCAGATCATGTTTATAAGTTATCCAAAGTATTGTATGGATTCAAACAAGCACCTAGAGCATGGTATGATAGGCTTAGAAATTTCTTGCTAGATAACGGTTTTTTAATGGGAAAAGCGGATACTACACTCTTTGTTAAGCATAAGAACCAAGACATACTTGTTGTTCAAATTTATGTTGATGATATTATTTTTGGTTCTACTAATGAGTCCTTGTGTAAGGAGTTTTCATCTTGTATGAGTAAGGAATTTGAAATGAGCATGAAGGGAGAATTGAAGTATTTCCTTGGACTTCAAATCAAGCAAAACAATGAGGGAATCTTCATCAACCAAGCTAAATATGTTAAAGATTTGCTCAAGAGGTTTAGAATTGATGACTCAAACACCAAGAGCACTCCAATGAGCACAACAATCAAGCTTGACAAAGATGAAAAATGTAAAGAAGTTGATATTAAAAAATATCGAGGTATGATCGACTCTTTACTTTACTTAACCGCAAGTAGACCCAAACCCAATATCATGTTTTGTATATGTTTGTGTGCAAGATTTCAATCATGTCCTAAGGAATCTCATTTGCTTGCTGTTAGAAGAATTTTTCGTTATTTGAGTGGAACTATAGATCTTGGCCTTTGGTACCCTAGAGGAACTCATATAGGTTTAACTTGTTATTCGAATGCCGATTTTGCCAGTTATAAGGTCGATAGGAAACGTACTAGTGGAACTTGCCATTTCCTAGGTCATTCTCTTGTTTCATGGTTTAGTAAGAAACAAAATTCAGTTGCACTCTCAACCACTGAGGCAGAATATATTGCTGCAGGTAGTTGTTGTGCACAAGCTCTTTAGATAAAACAAACACTTAGAGGCTATGGCATTAATCCTGAACAAATTCCCATCAAGTGTGATAATACTAGTGCTATTAATCTATCAAAGAATCCCATTCAGCATTCTAGAACCAAGCATATAGAGATTAGAACAATTTTCAAAAATTCGCCATGAACTTGGGATGATGAAATTTTCACATTAACATATCTAATTATGTTATTGAATCTATTAAAATTGTTTGCTTGGTGATTGTTGATGTTTATGAAGTGTTTGAGCATGATAGATATGTGAGGTGTTTGATTTATTCATTTCTGAATGCTTATGTGCTTCATGATATATGCTTGATTGATGAATTATTTATTTGAATTAATCATCTTTTAAATGTTTAAAATCCTGATTCGTGCATTAAAATGGCTCTTGAGATTTTTCGGAATCAAGAAATGAAGACAGGATTGATCGAAAATGGCTAGAAAGCAAACATTTGTACAGAGGGGCAGCAAGGAGGCGGCTAGCCGCCTGCCCTAAACGGCTAGCCCCTTGGGCACTGCCCAAACCCGAGAACAAGCGGCTAGCCGCTTGGTCACGTGGTTTAGCCCATTTCTTTCCTCTTTTTTTTGTTTCTTCAACCTCTCATCACTCTCTTTCTACCCACGGTTTTCTCCTCCATGTCCATTCAATTTTTCCTCTTTTCTTACCAATTTTTATGCCAAAATTAATCATTCAAACTAATACCCATGCAGTTCACTCTCATTAAACACTTCCCAATCATTATTTCTTCACTTGTTCTTCAACATTTCATCATCATCTCTCACGCGTGAACAGTACCTCTCCATTTCTCTCTCAAATTTCTTCATCCCTCACTCATTCTCTTGCCAAAATCAATCATCCAACTCATTATTCATCCATTACTCCTTCGATTTTTACTCTCAAAATAACAGTTCATCAACTCTCCACATAAAACCCAAAATCAAAAACCTAACTCTACTTGTTTATCTCTCTTCATTTTCAAGCTTCCTTTAGCCTATTTTTGATCCAATCTACATCATATATTAGCTTCATTCATCTCTATGATCAATTTTCTTAGCTCAAAGACATTCATTCCACTCAAAATTTTCAAAATCTGAACTTGCATAGTCAAGCTTGTTCATGCTTTTTAAACAATGGTGGGTGGTGACAAATCCAAGAGCAAACAAATAGCCAAGAGACGCAAGGAATATTATGGAGATAATACGGAGTTCTTGTCAACCCATTTTCGACATCTCACACCTCGGAAACGATTTCTCGACAACTTCATGCCAAGGTCGGTCGTTCTTCCTCCTTTTGTTAATTCTTAAAAATTTGACAAATTTGGCAACTTGTGATACATCTCTTGATAAATTTCTATTGCCATGGGTTGGAAAAATGTCTTAGTTATTAAAGAGCCATATTATTAGATTTTAGTCAAAGTTGTTTATTCGAATATGGATATAGAAACCTCAGATAAAATTGTTACAAGTGTTGGGGGAGTTCGTATTAAATTTGATGTTGCGGAGTTAAATCGTATTCTTGGAACTCCAAAAGATGGATTGGAACTATACAGTGCTAGAACCAAAATAGATTATCTATGGTTTTCCTTTGAAAATACTGTTCGGAAAATTTTTCGACGACATGACTTGTCCTCTGAGTTTTATCGATCACCTTTGAAATCTCAAGCCGTACCTATTCAAACTACAATCATTTATTATGTTCTTCACCATGTTATTACTCCTAGGTATGGTCATGGGGATGAAGTTAACCAATTAGATATGGCCTTGTTGGATTGTATTGTAGTGGGTAGGAAGCTCAATGTTGGTTATATTGTACTTCATCATACGCTTAGCACACCTTGTATAGCCAAAAGATCCCTCCCTTATGGTAGTATTATTACCCACATCCTTAAATATTGCAAAGTACCCAGTACCGAACCAACTTTTTTAAATACGAGGGAACTAGGAGATGAAGCCATCGCTAATTTAGGATTTATATAGGTGAAAAATAAATGGTCTAAAGACCGGAGACACTCATCCAAGGTTACTGAACTTGCTCCTACAGATCATCGTTTCTTTAACGATGTTCTTCCACCAGCGCAGCTCTCTGATCTTAGTGTCCTACAGCGCTCTCATTATCCATCTTCTGCGGGTCCTTCTCAATCCTCTTCAGTTGCCCCTGAGGATCCGATGCAGCAGATGTTGGCTAAAATAGATTGTCTTTCCACGCAGCAGAGCGAACTTCAATCTCAGCTTGAGGCCTTTCAAATTTAATCCATTTCAAAGCAACAACAACTCTTTGAGCAGTAGCAGCAATTGTTTGATCACCAACATCGGCTCTTTGCTCAACAGCAGCAGATTCTTGATGGCCAGCAGTAGGTTTTTGCAGCTCTTGGGTTTCCACCACCATCATCTTCAACACATCCACCATCTCCATAGCACTTTGTTTTTATTTGGTTAATTGGTTGTTAAATTTTCATATCTCTTGCTTGTATCTCCTATTATTATTATTATTTTTTTTTTTGTGTAAGCATTGCTTTATATTAATTTTGATGATGAAGGGGGAGAAGTCATGTATTTTTTAATTGTATTTTTGAATTCGGAGACAGGTAATTGTTTTTTTTAAGTATTTATGCATGGTTTTGAAATATTAAGGGGGAGTTTACAAATTGCTATAGACCATATTTTCAGGAAGAGTTTTTATCTTAAATTTGATTTATATGTTTAATTATGTATGCCATGTATTAAGGGGGAGCATATATGTCAAAATACATGAGATATTTGTCATCATCAAAAAGTGGGAGATTGTTAGCCTAAAGGGCTATACATATTATAATTTTGATGATAACAAACATATGTATTAAGTGTTTTAATAAATTTTGTATTTCACAAGTTTACTAGTTTTCCAAGGATAATTTTATGCAAGTGAATCAAGTGAAATCAAGTTCAAGACACTCAACGGACAACGGCGAAATCAAGAATAGAGTTTAGAGCTCAACGGAAAAATAAAACGGACAATTTCTTGTAAAGCCAGTATGATTTAATTTATACTTGGTTTAGCATTTGAGAAGCTCAATATATTGTTTAGTAAATAATTACTTTTTACAAACTAAAAGTTTTTATATTTATAAGATAAAATATTTTGTGGATTTGAGAAATTTGGTTTAAAATGAAAAAATTTTAAATTTCGGAGTTGGACTTATTTATCAAGTTTTAAACCTTTTGGGCTATATTGTAACTTATAAAAGATTGAGGATCTAAGTGAAAGGTTTTGAGAATTTTAAAATTTTATGATGATTTTGTTAAAACTTAAAAAGGACCTATTTGAAAATATTTACTATAGTTTAGGCTATATTATAATTTAAAAAAGTTTTGGGAATTAGATATTATTTAGAAATTCTGGAATTGGACCTTTACGTAAAGTTTTATGATATTTGGGCTATAATATAATTATAAAAATTTTTAAGACAAAATTATAATTATGTTAGCAGTATTACTGTAACAAAATTCAAATTGAACGGTAACTTCACTGTTATAAGCGGGGAGCCGGATAAATTAAGCGGCTAGCCGCTTAGGCACTGGAATTTGTCTATAACGGCTAGTTTTCGGGCTTTACCTATAAAAACTCAATTCCAACTTCATTTTAAAGACTCTTGCAAGTCAAAACAAGTTCATAAAACATATATTGAGCTTCTATTTTACAAATCATCATTTATTAAATCATCATTGAGCTATAATTTATTTATGCACTCTTAAAGAGAGTTTCATTGTTGTAATTTTCATTTCTCATCAAATTGAGAGTGTTCAAGTGAGGGAAACACTTAGAATAAAGAGATTGGGGTGATAATCTCTTGATTGTAAAGGTTCATTGACACCTTGAAGTCAATTGTAAAGAACTTAAAGCCTTGGGAGGCTTGGATAGTAAAATCTTTGAGCTTGGTTGGCTTGGAGGCGTGGACGTAGGCGGGAATTGTCGAACCACGTAAAAATGTTGTGTTTACGTTCTCTTCCCTTACTCTTTTATTTTTAAGCATTGTCTAATTTATTATATTTGATTTAATTGTTATAAAACTTATTGTTTTGTGTTTATGGAGGCGTTAGATTGAATCGTTGTGCAATTTGTTTAGCATTAAGTTTTAAAAACCCAATTCACCCCCCTTTTAGGTTGCATAACTTGCATTTCAAGTAATATACAACTTCGATGGCTACATTGGCAAATCTATCTACATCGAAGTTGTCAAATTTTGATATTTATTGGATTTAAATGTGCTCAAAGTTTTTAGCCATGTCTTGAAGCAATTTCCATGTGTTGATCTTTAGTTGAAAATTCTCTAAATCACATAGATATAACTAATGCTGAATTACTTAAGACACAAAATTTTTGGATGTCCATGAAATACTATCTAAGCAACTCAAAAAGGAGGATGAATTGAGTTTCTAAAAATATGAAATATTTTAATAAAACTTTAATGCAAATATTAAACAAATTTAAAATAATAACAAATAAATCAACCAAAATGTAAAGAGATAAGGGGAGAGAGATTCAAACACGCAGAATTTTTCGTGGCTCGGCCAACCTTGCCTACGTCCACACCTCCAAACTCACCGGGCTTGAGGATTCCACTAATCAAGCCTCCAAGACTTTAAGAACACTTACAATTGACTTCACAGGTGTCAATCAACTTTTACACTAAGAGATTATCCTTATTCTCTTAACTCAAGTGTATCCTAACATTTTCAATCATTCAAAACAACGATTACAAATATGCTTTTCTCTCACACAATATATACTAATACAAATGAATGCTCAATGTGTGAATAATTGTAACAAGAACAAATTTAAGGCTTAATGAACATTGTATTCTCAATTACAAGTTCAATGATAATATTTTATCAATCCTAGTTTAAATTTGATTGAGTTTATTTATAGTTGCAGTTGAAAAATAACTATTATTGACTTTTTGCCAGAAATCAAATCACCATTAACTGTTATCGATTAACTATTTTGATTGGTCCAAGTGACCGTTGAGCTAAGTTTTAAATAATCGGTTAACCGATTCTCACTATCAGTTTATCGCTTATTTCCAGAGACTAGTAAAACAAACTTGGGATATCCGCTCTTGTTAAACGGTTCAAAGTTAGCATCGTATTACATTCTGGAAATTATTGGTTAGCCGTTTGCAGTTAACGGTTCGTCGATTATTTCCAGTAACCTGCAAAACAAAAAAAGCTTATCTGTTTTTGTTAAATGGCTCAAGGTTAACATATAATCTCATTCTGGAAATAATCGATTAGCCGTTTGATATTAATGATTCGCTGTTTAACTCTAGAAACCTACAAAATAAATTAGCCTTCTCTATTTTTGCTAATCAGTTCAAGATCAAGGATTTATGCCTCTCTGGAAATTATTGGTTAACTATTTTAATATTAACGGTTCACCATTTACTTCCAGAATCATAATTTTAATAGAATTTCGTAGAGAATGATTTTCCAATTAAAGTTAACGAATATCCAAATTTCATGAACATATATAGAAATATTATATGGCTTTTAAGAAATTATTTATTAATGAAAACTCTAACATTTTTAATTAAAAACATATAAAATTTGTTATCATCAAAATCAATACTATAGACATATACATGTTAACAGTTCAGTCGTTTTACAAGCCGTAAGCCCACAATCAATGCTTCATATTGAGTGTCATTAATGGAGGCAGGAAAGTTCAACCATGTTAAGTCTTCAGTTAAGTCTTCAATTATCATAACTTTCAGGCTCTTCAAATGGATACTTATTCCAACCTATTCTAATTGGATAACCCGTCCACACGTAGTTCCCTTTTATCATTAAAATAAGTTAAAGTGTGGTCCATGATTGAAGGTTCACACTCTTGGAGAAAGTCTGATAAACTAACACTTGTCTTTTTTTTGCTGTTCTAAGCCAAAACTCCATGTCATAAGTTGTCAAAATGATTACTACTTTGTTGCTGTAATTGAGTAGATCTATCTACACAAGATAGACTTCAATAGGTAGGATGAGACCAAGTCGATCTTATGGCTTTCAAAATAATGTCTGTGGTTTGTTATGGCCTTAATAAGAGTGAGCACTAGTTGTTACACTTGTGTACTGAGTTTATATATCTAACAGAGTCTTGCTTGTGGAGAATACCAAATGTTGCCATTATACCCATTCAAAATGTAAAACTACACTGATTGATATTGACAAAACTGTCAATACAAGAACAGTGTTTCTATGGTTAAACCTAAGACTAATTTATTATCTCTGCCACATTTTATCTTAATTTTCCTTTTACTTTGTTCATTCTGCAAAGCTATGCTGACTTATTTACATTCCTGCCATTTTGATTACTCCATAATACTTCTTTATTTTTTTCCATTAAGTGAGGCTAAGGAAAACTCAAGCATTCACCTTATCCGATGGGATATATGTAGGGTGTTAGGCCGATGTGAATTAACATAACTCTATGCGCTAACCTAACAACTATGATTCTGCATCTAATATACTAACACATTTTTTTAAATTTTCTAATGTCACTCCTGACTTTACTTGATTTACCCACGAGTGAGGCTAAGTAACCCAAATATTCACCTCTTAATAGGGAGTAAACAAATGGGCACCACGCCAACGTGGATCAATTTAACTTTTCTTACATTTTGTAACTAATGATTACTTTCATGCGTCAAACTTTTACATTTATACATTTACTATTATAATTAATTGTAAATTTTATAACGTTAAATACTGATTCTGGAGGGAAGTGAAGATTAACTATTCTATTTTTTTCCCTTATTTATCGTTCCTGTTAAATATACCCTTGTTTCTCCCTTTAATAGAAGCCTTTTTAAGCCTAGATTAAATTTCCATACAATAATTCTCAAGAGCTCTTTAATGCTTTATGTTATGGCCCTCCTATATCCCATGCTGTGTTGTGTGGCCTTAGGTGCCAAATTTACACTCTCTCGGCCCTAAGTCGGCCTAACACTTAAATCTACTACCAGATTTAAAAACCAAAAGGTGTATTCATCGCCAGTTCTCATGCCACAAAATCCATTGATATGCTTTCTCACGATTGATCCAAACTGGGCAGTGGCTCAAGTAACCCCACAGGACAATATTGCTCCACTTTATCCTGCTAACACATTAAGCATGTTCGCACGAACTACTCCACCTCATCTCGCATCTAAGGCCAATGTATGTCAACTCAAGCAAGGCTTGTGTTCGTCTTTGTCTCGGGTGTCTAACCCATTTGGTATCATGACACTCCTTGATCAAGTTTCGCCTTAAGTTTCCCCACTTCCGAACATAGATGAGTCGTCCTTTGGTGCACAATAAGCCATGCTCGACCCAAAATCTTTTTGATTTCCCTGGTTGTAGGAGGAAATCCAGTTGTTTGACTAAGAGATCATGCTCTGTTCCCTCCTTTATGAGTGTGAGAAGCTCCCCTTATATCAGGCTCATGGTAGCAAGCTCGGCTTTCTGACTCAAGGCATCTACTACCAAATTGGCCCTTCTTGCCTTATACTCCAGCACATAATCAATTTTGGCCAAGAAGTCTTGCCATCTTGCTTGCTTTGGACTCAACTTCTTTGGCTTTGAAAGTAACTAGTTGCCACATTGTCCGTTTTCACCATGAACTTGTACCCAAGCAAATAGTGCCTCTATGTGTGTAAAGGCTATAAGATGTTCAGCTTGTATCAATACACCCCGATAGTAAAATCGGAAGCATCCGTGTGAACCTCAAACAGTAAGACATGGTTTGACAATGCTAGTACCGGCTCTTCCGTCACTGCCTTCTTAAGGGCATCGAAGGTATGTGGGCTCATCTCTATCCATTCCCGCCTGGTAGTCTTTTTGAGCAAGTCAGTAAGTGGAGCGGCAATAGCAGAATAACCCTTGATGAACCTCTAATTATAGTTGGCGAGGCCTAAGAAAGAGTGCAACTTTATAACCTTTATGGGTAGGTCCCACTCGACAAGGGCCTAGACTGTGGCTTTGTCTATGAGCAACATCCCATCTCTGATCTTGTGCCCAAGAAAATGAACCTCCGGTTTAACAAATGAGCATTTCTCCTGCTTCACATATAGCTCATTGTCCTACAACACCCTAAACACAACCCACAAGTGGTCGGCATGCTCTGCCAAGGTGTCGCTGTATACCACAATGTCATCGAGATACACCACCATAATCTGATCAAGGTATAGCCAGAATATACTCGTACACCCTATATTCTGGGGAGGAACTTTACTTGTATCTAGCTACATCTCACATTTCAGTGAGTGCAGTACTCTTAAGGGAAGAGGAAGGGATACAAGACCTTATCTGTTTCACCAGTAGAACTCTACCAAATCTGGAAACAAGATATTCTGCATTGATCCATGCAAAAGAAAAACTCTGGAACTATTTTGAAAACTATTGCATAATTGTAATGACTTCTTACCCTCTCAAAGTTATTTTTTCCAAGCCAAACATAATGGGAAGAAATAGTAAAACAGCATGAGTTTGAGCACTTTTGATATTATACAAGCCTAGAACTTCGAAAAAGGGACAAGTCCTCACAAATTTTCTCCTCGAATATGAACCTTCGAGATAGGATCAATCTTTGCGAGTCTTAGCAATGGAAAGGGAGGAATGACTTTTGTTTATTGATGACTCGAGCAATAATAATGGGGCTGGAATCGATCTGTATTTAAAAAGTCCAGAAGGAATCATTGTTGAAGATGCCGTCTGATTTAATTTCCATGCTTCCAATAATGAAGCAGAATATAAAGCTTTCATTACAGAACTTAAGTTAACTATTGGCCTTATGATAAAGGATCTCAAAATCTATACTGATTTCGCATTAGTAGTCTGCCAATAGAGTGGGGAATTTGCTACAAAGGATGGCAGCATGATTAGCTACCTAGCCTTGGCCAAGAACTTGGCAAGAAACTTTGAAAGCATAATCCTCCAGAAAATTCCAAGCAATGAAAATTATAAGCTAACAAGCTGGACATGACTGTATCTTGAGGTGTTTATACGAATTTCTGACAGATATACACCGTCGCTCTTAACTTCCCTTCTATACAAGAAGCAAGGCAAGAGTTATTGTCCATCTAATAAGATGAATGCTGGATGAACCCTTATATATCTTACATCAAGGACGAAAAAATTATAAAAGATAAAAGTGAAGTACAAAAACTCTAAATGAAAGCAAGTCACTTCCTAATTATTGATAAGCTCTACTAAAAATTCTTCACTGGACTATTACAACTGGACCCTTACTCTTATGTGTAACTAAGCAAAACGGGAAGGAAGTTTTGTTTAAAATCCATGAGGGGCAGGCCAAAAACCATTTTGAGGTGAAAGCTTTGCAACACAAAGTCTTAAGCCAAGGCTATTATTGGCCTACATTGAGAAATGATGCCAATGAATTTGTTTGTAAATGCGAGAAATGCCAAAAGCATGGTTCCTTAATCAACCAACCATCAGAATTCCTCCGCTCAATTACAAGCCCATGGCTTTTTCTACAGTGGGGAATGGATATTGTGGGCCCATTACCACATGTTTTTGGAGGAGTATGATTTATACCTCTAGCAACCAATTACTAAGTGGGTTGAAGCTTTAGCTCACTCAAGTATCACAGGAAAAGAAGTAACCAAATTCCTCAAATCCAATATCATCATTAGATTCAGTCTTTCGCAGGTCTCGATTTGTGATAATGGAAAGCAATTGCAGAATGCTAATATGGAAAAATTTTATCGAGAGCATAAAATAGAACATAGATTTTCATTCGCAGCTATCTGCAACGAAATGGACAAGTGAAAATTAACAACCAAACCATCTTCGACAATCTAAAAAAGAAGTGGAAATTCGGAAGGGGTGATGGCTAAAGGAGCTTCTGAATGTCCTGTGGGCTTATAGAACATTGGAAAGATGATCAACAAGGAACTCTCCATATTCCCTTATATACGGCGCAAAAGCTATACTCTCAACAGAAACTACCCTTCTAACCTTAAGGTTTAAACTCACCTAGCTTGCTGAAACAATGCCTCCTTAACACTGGACAAGGATTTGGTTGACGAAGCTTGAGACGCAACTGCAATACACATAGTTGCTTATAAATAGTGAATTAAAATTTTATACAATAGGCATGTCAAGTTCCGAAAATTCAAGGAGAAGGAACTTGTCCTCAGAGGCGCAATGGATATTAGGAAAGAGGTCAATATTGGAAACATGGCAGAAAAGTGGGAAGGACCATACCAAATCAAGAAGGTACGTAGCAAAGGAGCTTACAAGCTTCAAACATTTGATGGGAAAAAGGTTCCAACTGCTTGGAACGTCATTCACTTGAAGAAGTTCTATGCCTAGGAAGAAATTTCCTTGCCACCTTCTTATCTCCTTTAATTCCTACTACCAGTCCACTAGTTTATTTGTTTACTTTAAGTACTATTTTTATTTCCCTAAGGGCTATGCCCATGTAGATGTGAATGCTATTCCCAACTTCCCGCTTGGATTATCAATGAAAGATGTTATTCAGGAAAGCCCGCTATATTTTCTAAAGCATCGCCATTTTTTCATAACTACAGTCCCTTATGAACTTAAAAGAAAATAACACCCAACTCGGAATTATTCCGTGTAAGCTAAAGAAAATTAAATAATTCTCTCAGAGAAATTATTCCGTATGAGCTTAAGTTAAATAATTCTCTCAGAAAAATTATTCCATATAAGCTTAAGTTAAATAATTCTTCTAGAAAAATTATCCCATATAAGCTAAAGGAAATAACTCTTCAATATTAATTAGTTTGAGAGTAAGGGGAAAATAATTCCCAAAAAAAAGAATTATTCTGTACTCATGGGAAATAATTCCAAAGTAAAAATTATACTGAGCTTACGGTACATAAGTCCATAAAAGAATTATTCCACGCTTAAGGAACACTACAAGAAAAAAAGTTATTTCCGAGGGCAAATACCCTTGGAAATACACAAGTGCCCTCGGAAAAAATTATTTCCGAGAAAGTTCCGCCGTCGACCATCGTCGTATTAAGTCTCATCGGAAAAATACAATTTCCGATGAGCTGTCGGAGAAAAAATATAGTTTCAACGGCAACACCGTCGGAAATGACATCGGTTGCCCTCAGAAATAACTTCCATGACACTGAAAAATTACATATTTCCAACTACATCTTGCCCTTGGAAATACTAAAAATGCTGTCGAAAATGTTCATTGTTTTTTTTTCAAATATTTCCTTTATTTATTCTTATTGAATCTTTCATTTGCAGTAATTGTTTTATTTTATTTACTTGGTTTCTTTTAAATTAATATAATTTTAATCTGATTTATTGAGAATATATAACATAAAATAGTAAAATAAAAGCTCAACATAACCAACAATATACTATACTACAAAATACAATTTCTGCAGTTTCATTGAATATTTCATAGAAATCATATCCTTGATATCAATGGAAATACAACCAAATCTCTTCTGATAATTTTTCTTTTGCACAAGAGCATCCTAGATGTTAGTGCACTTGCAATCAAATGTCAATCATCCTCTGAAAAGCCATCTTCATTCTTTGAAACATTTTCCTCACAGTCAATTTCTCTATCCTCTTCCTCATCTTCATCTAGAAAAACAATATCCTGTACAAAGTAAGAAAAAGTGAGAGAAACTGCCTTGAGTTTCTAGCCTAATTTTGGTTTAGTTGCACTTGCCCACGGAATTCACTCCCCTTTGTTAATTAGAAAGCAAAATGAAAACAAAGCAAAACTGGAAACTTTGTTTCTTATCTTTCCCTTTCTTGGCAACCTTATAGAAAACATAAAGCAACCACACCCATACGATACAAAAACAAAAACATTTATATCAACAGTACCCAAACCTTTTAATCCAAAATGTTGAAACGCATGAATGATTAACTTAAACAAACCTTTCATTGTATTCAGTAATTGATGTTGATTGAGAAGTGAAGTGATTACAATGCCTAAACATTTACACAAATATGCATCTCAATCAAAGGATTTGTAGTGTAACAATAGCTGTAGATATTGTTTTGTCATTATTTATAATGAGAGATAGTTCAATGGATCAACTATAATAAATAAACTAAAAATATTCTTCAAACTATAAAATTAAGCTTCACAGGCTATATGATAATAAAATATTTCAGTAAGGATCAGTGAGAGATAGATTACACCACATTCATTGTTCAGACTATTTTTGGAAGGATCCAAAGGAACCACACTATCATAATCATGATCACTGCCATTTGAACCTCCACACTTTGTCAATTAAACATAAAACTAGCTAGCATATGTCATTTAGCAAAAATAATCCATATATAGTTCTAAAGGCAAACTAAAATCTTCTACAAAGCAAGCACTTACTACTCTGTCTCATGTGCATACCAGAATAAATACCATAAAAGATACAAGAATTGAGGCTTGATCGCATAAAAAATAAATATCATTATCTACAAAGCAATATAAAAACTATAAGGGTAAATGACATCCATCCATCATTTGGATCAAAATATAGCAACTCAATTTACGAACAAACTAATGAATATAAATCCATTAACTAAATATAGTCATTAAACAAGAGCTAATGTACTACAATAAAATGATATCGATCAAAAAAAAAAAATCTACGTTACCTTTTATCTTTTAATTATTTTTAAAAATTTTATTAACTCTGGTGTGAATTAATAAATAACAAGTGGCATCACATATGGCTCAAAATAAGATGTGCTCTGCTCTTAGCCATTAACTAAAGAGCTATGAAATTTTATATATATAGTTCATGAAATTAAAAGAAAAAATCAGTTAGCAGATGATGATCCAAAACTCAAACATAGATCATTACTCAGTAATGAACATTAAAATGTAAATGTTAGATAAATAAATATCACATGATCCTTTTCTGTGATCGTACAAATTGAACACTAAACTCCCCAAATCAGTAATTAAAAGATTAAAAATTTAAAAAACACGCAATAATAAAACCAAAAGAGAAAGATTATAGATTTGAAATTTCACCTGTTCATCTCTATGAGAAAAGACAAAAGACAAATCAGAAAATAGGCCGGCATCTAGCATGGCTTGGACCGCTTTGAAGCCACAAGTGAACCTGCTAGGCGGTAATATCGGCCGATTCGGCTTCTGCAAACGGCCAGAACGACATCAACCTTGAGGAACGAGAGCTTCTTCGTCTAGCTACTGATGATTTGGTTCTTTAATCGATCGTTGAGCCTTGAGCTTGACATCTTGGTCGCCGTAGCCCACGGGTTGTGGTTTAATCATCACCGTCATGGCTGAAATTGCCGGCAAACTGAAGATGACTAGACTAATTTTAAGCTGAAATTGAAAATAAATAAGAAGATTCAGACCGTATCTGAAAATCGAATAAAAGGAATTTTGACATACTGATATCAGAATGAGAGATCGGTTCCCCATGAATGAGAGGTTGGTGTCGGTGTGAATGAAAGGTTGTCACTGACAGTGGGAATTGTGATAGAATTTCTAGGGTTTTTTTTTACCGGTAAATTGAATAAACTTCATTGATTTGTGATTTTATTTGTAATTGAGTTTTTTCTTAAATATTATATATTTGAAATAGACAATGGCTTCAAATAGTAGTCGCTGTCATTCGTTCGTTCATTTGCTAAAGTAATTTTTTGGGTTTCTTATTGATTATTTTTTCAAAACAAAAAGTAATTAAAAAAATTAGTGTAATTTCGACTTACCGCATTTCCGACAGAATATCCATTATCACCGAGGGGCAAATTACCCTTGAAAAAATAGTTACTAATTCCTATGTTTATCCGACGACTGTGTAATACCTTTGTAAAAAGTACTTATTATCAAGAGTAAAGGGTACCCTTGAAAATATATGGTCGGTAATATAGCTATTTGTTGTAGTGGAAAGTAATTAATCAATAAGAATTACTTCGAGCTTAAGAAAAATAATTCTGCGGCATCAACTACTCAATGTAACCTAAAGGAAAATAAGTCTCCCAAAAGGATTATTCTGCATAATATAAAAGAACACAATTCTTCCATAGGAATTGTTAACATGTAAATGTTCTTTCTATTGATTTTGATGATAACAAACCTTAATATCTTTTGATCAATTTGTTGGAGTTTCATAATATCAAATGTTTTCTTAAAAGCCAAAAATTTTCTTTGTGTGTTTACAAGCTTTGGTTAAACAGCAATAACATTCCCTGTAAAATTTTGTAAAATGTGGTTTTCTAGGCATAATCGGTGAACCGTTTATTTTAACGGTTAACCAATAAAATGCAGAGAAGGGTTATTTTCTAAAGCTTCAACCGATTATTTTAAAACTTACTAAAAACTAGCCACTGGATGTAAACGGCTAACCGTTATTTTTAACGGCTAACCATTTAGGGTAAAGGCTAACCGTAATGTTCAGAAAATGATTATTTCTTAAGCTTTAACCGATTAGCTTCCAAACTTGCTGAAGGTAAACGGCGAACCGTTATTTTTAACGGTCAACCGATAATATTAAAAAATGAATCATGTGCTAATCTCTTACCGTTTAAAGCAAACCGGTTAAGTATTTTTGTTTTATAAGTTGCTGGAATTTAACGGCGAACCGTTAACAGATAACGGCTAATCGATAATATCCAGTATGACAAACATTGTTAACCCTTGACCGTTTAGGAAGAACGGTTAGTTGAAATTTGTAATGCAGGTCTCTAAAAATTAACGGTGAATTGATAACGTATAAACGGCTAACCGATAATTTTTAGAATAACATTTTTATTAATCTTTAATCGTTTAGCAAGAACGGTTAGAAGAATTTTGTTGTGCAGGTCTCTGGATTTTAACGACGAAAGGGTAGTGACTAACGGTCAACCGTTTATTTGAAATCCAGCCCAATAGTAACTTTGACCAGCACAAACAGTTAACCGTTAACGGTTAACGGCGATCCGTTTTCTGGCAAAAAATACAATAACGGCTAGTTTTCAACTTCAACTATAAATAAGCCAATTTAAATCAAATCAAAGGTTGTTCACAACACGACCATTGAGCTTATACCTGAGTATACAATCTTCATCGAGCTTCAAACACTTTCTTACTTCATCTTATTCACACATTAGGCATTGATTTGTAGTCTTCAATATTGTGTGAGAGAAAAATAATTTGTAATCCTTTGTTTTGAGTGATTGTAAGTGTTGGGATACACTTGGGTCAAGAGATTGGGGATAATCTCTTCTTGTAAAGGTTCATTGACACCTTGGAAGTCAATTGTAAACTTTTGAGGCCTTGGAGGCTTGCTTAGTGAAATCCTCAAGCCCGATGAGCTTGGAGGCGTGGACGTAGGTGGGGTTTACCGGACCACTTAAAAATCATTGTGTTTGTTCTCTCTTACTCTATCTCTTTATTTTTCATTGTGCATTAATTTATTTAATTTTGAATTTTGTTACAATATTTCCTTTAAAACCCAATTCACCCCCTTCTTGGGTTTCTCAATTAGTATTTCATTTGGTATCAGAGCTTGGTTCTCTTGTTAGGACTTAACCGTCTAGAGTAAAAGATCCATGGCAACCCAAAATAATTCAACCCTTAAGGAAGGACAATCCACAACTAGACCACCGTTCTTTGACGGTAATGACTACCCATATTGGAAAACTAGGATAAGAATTTACTTGCAAGCCTTAGACTACGAAATTTGAGAGGTTGTTTGTGATGGTCCTTTTATGCCTTTGACTAAAAATGAAGTTGGGGAAGATATTCCAAAACCTTCACGGGAATGGAATGAATTGGAAAAGAGAAAAGCTTCTATAAATTCCAAAGCTATGAATGCCTTGTTTTGCACACTAGATAAGAAAGAATTTCATAGAGTGTTTTATGCACTAGATAAGAAAGAATTTCATAGAGTGTCTAGTTGTGAAAGTGCTCATGAAATTTGGCACAAACTTGAAGTTGTCTATAAAGGCACAAATCAAGTGAAAGAGTAAAAAATCAGTAGATACACTCGAAAATATGAGTTATTCCAAATGGAACAAAATGAGAGTGTGTACTCCATGTATACTAGATTTACGGACATAGTGAACACCCTAGAAGCCCTAGGAAAGACCTTCTCAAATAGTGAGAAAGTTAAGAAAATCATTAGGTCCCTACCTAAAGAATGGAGACCAAAAAGAACTGCTATCGAGGAAGCCAAAGATTTAAACATTCTACCTATTGATGATTTAATTAGTTCTCTTATTTCTTATGAAGAAAATTTAGCAGCTGAAAGAGGAAATGAAGAAAAAAAGAAAAACATTACTCTCAAAGCTTTAAAATATGAAAGTGATGGGGAGAGTGAACCATATGATGAAGAGTTAGCTATACTAGCAAGGAGGTTCAGAAAGTTTTTCAAGAAAACCGGTGAGCGAATAAAATTTAAAGACTTCAAGAACCATAAGGAGAAGAAGGAAGTAATCAAATGCTATAAGTGCAAGAAACCTGGCCATATAAGATCGGAATGCCCTCTTCTTAACAAGTTGAAGAAGAAAGCAATGGTGGCCACGTGGGACGATAGCGATGAAGAAACGAGTGATGATGAAGAGCATCAAGAAATGACAAATCTAGCTCTCATGGCAATTGGAGATGAATCAAATGATGAATTAGATGGGATAAATGATCTTCCTACTTATGATGAATTACATGATGCCTTTTAGGAATTGTATGATGAATTGATGAAAATTGGTAAAAAGAATGTTTGCCTTAAAAAGAAGATGGTAGAGCTTAAAAATGAAAATGATTCATTTAGTGCTAAGATTACATGCCTTGAATTAGAGAATAAAACATTGCATGATAAAGTTGCTTTATTTGAGAATTCTAACACTTCACATGAGTATCTAGAATCACATGTGAATGAATTGAAAAATAAAATGAATTACTTAAAAAGAAGACCAATGATTTAAATGAAATTGTGCTAAAATTCACAAATGGACAAAAGATGTTGGATAACTTGCTAAATTTACAAAAGTATGTGTTTGACAAAGGAGGGATTAGTTACAAGCCAAATTTGAAACAAAAATATTACAAGAGTTATTTTATTAAGAGTAGCAATCAAGTTATATGTCATTATTGTAATCAAGATGGTCATATGAAAAATAGGTGCCCAGTGAAAAGAAACGCATATTTTGGTATGAAATATATTTGGGTTCCAAAAGGAACCATTGCTAACATTTAAGGACCCAAAAAGGTTTGGGTACCTAAGACTTGAGATTTTTTCTGCAGGGCTTAAAGAAGAAGAAGAATAAATGGTTCTTAGATAGTGGATGTTCAAGACACATGACCAGAAACTATGCATGGTTTTCAAGTTTCACCAAAATCGAAAATGGTGGAGATGTTTCTTTTGGAGATAATTCAAAAAGGAAGATTCTTGGAATCGGAAATGTCAGTAAGACTTCATCAACCTTAATTGAAAATGTATGCTTAATTGAAAATTTGAAACACAACTTGATTATTATTAGTTAATTGTGTGACAAAGGTTATAAAGTAGTTTTTGATAAGTCTAGATGTGTTATTGAAGATGCATGTGATGGAAAGATTTTATTTGTTGGAAATAAATATGGTAATATTTATATCATTGGCATAGAAGTTGCTTCTACCCATGATAAATGTTTTTCAGCTTTACATGATGATAGTTGGTTATGACATAGAAGATTAGGTCATGGAAACATGGAATTGATTTCAAAAATTTCGAAAAATGATTTGGTTAAAGGACTTCCAAAAATCAGTTTTCAAAATGATAGAATTTGTGAAGCTTGTCAATTTGGAAAACTAATCAAAACCTCTTTCAAAAACAAGAATCGTGTTTCTACTTCAAAGCCTCTTTAACTACTTCACATGGATTTGTTTGGACCATCTAGATATGCTAGATTAAATGGCAAGTATTATGCATTTGTAATTGTGGATGATTACTCTAGATACACATGGGTATTGTTATTAGCTAATAAGGATGATGCCTTTGATGCTTTTAAAATTTTCTGTAAAAAAGTTTAAAATAAAAAGGGTTATTCTATTTTTTGTATTAGAAGTGATCATGGTAGAGAATTTGAAAATTATGCATTTGAGTCTTTTTGCAATGACTTAGGCATAGAGCATCAATTTTCATCACCTAGAACTCCACAATAAAATGGAGTTGTTGAGAGAAAGAATAGATCTATTCAAGAAATGGCTAGGACTATGTTGAATGAAAATATATTACCTAAGTATTTTTGGGCCGAAGTTGTCAACACCGCTTGTTATGTTCTAAATTAGGTGTTGATTAGATCTCTTCTTAACAAAACTCCCTATGAGCTTTGAAAAGATAGAAAACCCAATATTGGTTATTTCAAAGTCTTTGGATGTAAATGTTTTATTTTGAACACAAAAGATACAATCTTGGAAAATTTGATCCAAAATCCAATGTTGGTATTTTTCTTGGGTATTCAAACTCAAGCAAAGCTTATAGAGTTTATAATAAAAGAACCTTGGTTGTGGGAGAGTCTATGCATGTTTCTTTTAATGAGTCTAACCCTTCCTCTGCGGAGAAAGGAGTTGTTAATAATGATGCAGATGGAGAGTTACAAGAAGGATCATTAAAGGATAAATAAGATAATGCACCATAAGAAAATCAAGAGGATGATCAAGAAGAGCAAAGAAATATGGAGCAACACGAAGATATTATTCAAACACTCCCTAAGGAGTGGAGGTATGTTTCTTCTCACCCTACGGATGCTATTTTAGGAGATCCATCACAATGTGTTACAATTAGATCATCACTTAGGAACACATGTGAGCATACTGTATTTATTTCTCAAATTGAACCAAAATCTTTTGCGGATGCGGAAAATGATGAATCTTGGATTATGGCAATGCAAGAGGAGTTAAATCAATTTGAGAGAAATAATGTGTGAGAATTAGTTCCTGAACCGGAACATTAATCCATCATAGGTACTAAATGGGTATTTAGAAATAAGATGGATGAATCCAGTATAGTTGTAAGGAATAAAGCTAGATTAATGGTTCAAGGATACAACCAAGAATAAGGAATTGATTTTGATGAAACATTTGCACCTCTAGCTAGATTAGAATCCATTATAATGTTGTTAGCATATGCATGTTATAAAGATTTCATTTTATTTCAAATAGATGTCAAAAGTGCTTTTCTAAATGGTTATATTGTGGAGGAAGTTTATGTGAAACAACTCCCTGATTTTGAAAATGAAAAATTTTCAGATCATGTTTATAGGTTATCCAAAGTATTGTATAGATTCAAACAAGCACCTAGAGCATGGTATGATAGGCTTAAAAATTTCTTGCTAGATAACGGTTTTTTAATAGGAAAAGCGGATACTACACTCTTTGTTAAGCATAAGAACCAAGACATACTTGTTGTTCAAATTTATGTTGATGATATTATTTTTGGTTCTACTACTGAGTCCTTGTGTAAGGAGTTTTCATCTTGTATGAGTAAGGAATTTGAAATGAGCATGATGGGAGAATTGAAGTATTTCCTTGGACTTCAAATCAAGCAAAACAGTGAGGGAATCTTCATCAACCAAGCTAAGTATGTCAAAGATTTGCTCAAGAGGTTTGGAATTGATGAGCCAAATACTAAGAGCACTCCAATGAGCACAACAATCAAGCTTGACAAAGATGAAAAAGGTAAAGAAGTTGATATTAAAAAATACCGAGGTATGATCGGCTCTTTACTTTACTTAACCGCAAGTAGACCCGATATCATGTTTAGTGTATGTTTGTGCGCAAGATTTCAGTCATGTCCCAAGGAATCACATTTGCTTGCTGTTAGAAGAATTTTTTGTTATTTGAGTGGAACCATAGATCTTGGCCTTTGGTATCATAGAGGAACTGATATAGATTTAACATGCTTTTCGGATGCGGATTTTGCCAGTTATAAAGTTGATAGGAAAAGCACTAGTGGAACTTGCCATATACTAGGTCACTCACTTGTTTCATAGTTTAGTAAGAAACAAAACTCAGTTGTATTTTCAACCACTGAGGCAGAATATATTGCCGCTGGTAGTTGTTGTGCACAAGCACTTTGGATGAAACAAACACTTAGAGACTATGGTATTAATCTTGAACAAATTCCCATTAAATGCGACAAGACTAGTGCTATAAATCTTTCAAAGAATCTCATTCAGCACTCTAGAACCAAGCATATAGAAATTAGGCATCATTTCTTGAGAGATCATGTTCAAAAGGGTGATATTGCATTGGAGTTTATTTCTACGGAAAAACAACTCGCTGATATTTTTACAAAATTTTTTTGCGAAGAACAATTTTCAAAAATTCGGCATGAACTTAGGATGATGAAATTTTCATATTAACATTTCTACTCATGTTACTGAGTCTATAAAATTGCTTGATTTATGATGTGATGTTTTAAGATACATGGAATGCTTGAGTATGATATACTAGTAGTGTGTGTATATGTCTTGTAGGAACTAATTTTTTTTTAATACATATATGTTCATGAATTTTGCATTTAAAATGGCCTTAAAGCATTTTTAGATCAAAGTCATGACTTTGAAACAAATATTGAACTGTAATATTTGTTGGCCAAATATTGAAACAAATGTGCGAAATTACAAATCAAATAAACGGATAACCGTTTTTCTCATAAACGGTTCACCGTTTATTTCCAGAAACTAGGATATTTTGATTGCTCTTTACCCCTCACCGTTTGGAGTTAACGGTAAACCGTCTAAAAACAGAGAGCATGGCGAAAGTTACCCTCTCACCATTTACGGTTAACAGTAAACCGATTAAAAACAGAGAGCTCCCTTAAATTGCCCCTTCACCGTTTACCCTTACTTCTTAACCGTTTTCTTCTTCCAAGCTCACTAGAAGTTAACCCCTTACCATTTATATAAAACGGTTCGCCGTTTTCACTTAATATAAAAACCGGTCAATGGAACAAGACCTCAAACTCCAAGAATCAAGACACTTTGATTGCTCCTGAGGATGATCAGATGCTTAACGACATTTATTCTCCGGATTAGCTTCCTGACTTCAGACTTGGAGGTCGTCCTCCACCGTCTTGTCGTCAAGATGCTCCTCAGCCGTCAATCCCTTCTGATTCTGTCGCGCATGAGATGGATACTGATGTTCCTTCGGTTCCCGAGTTGCCTCCCGAGCGACCCTCGGCACGAGTAGCCTGTTCCTCGGCCTCTCCTCGGTTCCGTCTCCCATTTCAGATATTTTACAGCAGCTGGCTGATGATGTACGCTAGATTTTTGAGCGACAGCAGCTGATTCTTGATCGTCTGGATACTCTCTCAAACGATCAGCAACAGATCCGGTCTCAGGTTCAAACCTTTCAGGAGCAGAACATCGATCACTAGTACGAGATCATTGCTGCACAGCGACAGATTCTTGGTTATTTTGGGTTTGACCCTGGCAGCACCTCCTCTTCGCGACCTACCTCTTCACGACCCACCTCTACACAACCTCCCTTTTCGCAGCATCCCTCTTAGTTTCTAATTTTTGTTTCGCACATACATTTCATGTTTTGATTATATTCTTATATTTTATCTTGCATTATCTATTCTTGATGAATTTTTTATTGGTGGATTGGTAATTTCTTTGGATTATATATCTTTGCCTTTCTTATGCTTAATTATATGTGTGTGGATTGAATGGTTTTGGAGTTATTGGGATGTGGATACTTGATTTGTTGTCTTTAGAAGTGTTTTTAATCTCATGTGTATTTAAGGTTTTCTCTAAATTTAAGGGGAGATTCTGCAGAAAGTTTTTGCTCATGGGTAATCTCTTTCCCTCACACCCTTTCTTAGCTTCAGTTTTATTTTTGATGATGAAGGGGGAGATAATACTGGACTTTGCACATATTTTTTTTTTTTAACATCTTATATTGGCAAAACAGCTTTTAGTCATTTAGGTAGGGGGAGCATATAGTTAGGGGGAGCCAATTCTTAAAAGAAGTTTGTCATTATCAAAAAATGGGAGAATGTTAACATGTAAATGTTCTTTTTATTGATTTTGATGATAACAAACATTAATCTCTTTTGATCAATTTGTTGGAGTTTCATAATATCAAATGTTTTCTTAAAAGCCAAAAATTTTCTTTGTGTGTTTACAAGCTTTGGTTAAACAGCAATAACATTCTCTGTAAAATTCTATAAAATGTGGTTTTCTAGGCATAATCGGTGAACCGTTTATTTTAACGGTTAACCGATAAAATGCAGAAAAGGGTTATTTTCTAAAGCTTCAACCGATTGTTTTAAAACTTACTAAAAACCAGCCACTGGATGTAAACGGCTAACCATAATATTCAGAAAAATGTTATTTCTTAAGCTTTAACCGATTAGCTTCCAAACTTGCTGAAGGTAAATGGCGAACCATTATTTTTAACGGTCAACCGATAATATTAAAAAATGAATCATGTGCTAATCTCTTACCGTTTAAAGCAAACCGGTTAAGCATTTTTGTTTTATAAGTTGCTGGAATTTAACGGAGAACCATTAACAGATAACGGCTAATCGATAATATCCAGTATGACAAAAATTGTTAACCCTTGACCGTTTAGGAAGAACGGTTAGTTGAAATTTGTAATGAAGGTTTCTGAAATTTAACGGTGAACCGATAACGTATAAACGGCTAACCGATAATTTCCAGAATAACATTTTTGTTAATCTTTATCCATTTAGCAAGAACGATTAGAAGAATTTTGTTGTGCAAGTCTCTGGATTTTAACGGCGAAAGGGTAGTAACTAACGGTCAATCGTTTATTTGAAATCTAGCTCAACGGTAACTTTGACCAATGCAACGGTTAACCGTTAACGGTTAACGGCGATCCGTTTTCTGGCGAAAAAGGTAATAACGGCTAGTTTTCAGCTCCAACTATAAATAAGCTAATTCAAATCAAATTAAAGGTTGATCACAACACGACCATTGAGCTTATACCTAAGCATACAATCTTCATAGAGCTTCAAACGCTTTCTTACTTCATCTTATTCACACATTGGGCATTGATTTGTAGTCTTCAATATTGTGTGAGAGAAAAATAATTTGTAATCCTTTGTTTTGAGTGATTGTAAGTGTTGGGATACACTTGGGTTAAGAGATTGGGGATAATCTCTTCTTGTAATGGTTCATTGACACCTTGGAAGTCAATTGTAAATTTTTGAAGCCTTGGAGGCTTGCTTAGTGAAATCCTCAAGCCCGGTGAGCTTAGAGACGTGGACGTAGGCGGGGTTTGCCGAACCACGTAAAAATCATTGTGTTTGTTCTCTCTTACTTTATCTCTTTATTTTTCATTGTGCATTAATTTATTTTATTTTGAATTTAGTTGCAATATTTCCTTTAAAACCCAATTCACCCCCCTCTTGGGTTGCTCAATTAGTATTTCAGGAAGTACTCTGTAAATAATTCTTCCAAAAGCAAAATTAATTCCGATGAACATAAAGAAATTATGATCACCAAAAGAGCTCAGTGACTCTATGATTCACTCTAGAGAGAATATAAATAAAAAATGGGTAAAACTTTCCTAAAAGCTCTATAGAAACATAAATATGCATACAGCTTAAAAATCATTCTACACGCAAAGGCATTACATAAACAAATACTTATATATATATATATATATATAGTAAATCCAAGCTACAAACAAACATAAGCTTTACACAAAAGATTCGTACTTCTAAATAGTTCCGAAGAGCCAAAAACAACTAAGAAAAAGAAGAATCCTTACTGTATAAAACCTAAAAGTCACGGAGCTCTACCTTCCACACCTTTTGAGGAATTGTACTAGTACCTCCCTCCTCACTATCCTCGTGATCTGGGTCAGGAATCACTCTCTCTATAACCATCCTCATCATCATCGGAACTAATCTTACCTTTTTCATTGAAGTCAATAACAGAAACATCCTTGCCAAGATGACGCAACGACCAATCGGGCTCATAACCAACCGACCTGTCAAACTCCCGAGGCTGCATATCATTCCTATAACAGCCACCATGCCACCCACGTGGAGAGTACAATGCCATATATATATTGGATGCTTGATCAAAAACTTCCCCAGCAGCAGACAATTTTTCCTCGGCAATACGATGACTTTCTCGCTCCGTAGCCAACTCTTTCATAAGGACACCCTCTACCTTGTCCCACTCCTACTTCTCCTACCTCAAAAGAAGCAACTCAGAATGCTCCTGCTTCGCCTCTCTGACTTTCCTTTCTAACTCCGCAATTCGGAAGCTCCTTTCTACAATATTAGATTTGGCACATTCTAATTCGGATGACAACTTCTTACAAGATTATACAAATCCATTGTAGTTATCATTCAAACGCTATAATTTCATGATTTTTAATTTAATACTAAAATATGAGCAAAGAATTAAAGTATTTTCCTTCATATATTGCTGTATACAACGCATGAAATGCTTACCCATCTTTATCTTAGGCTTATAGCCAAGGAGCTTTTCCACCTCTAACAAGTTCCCTATAACTCTTGAATCCAATGATTAAGAGGGGCAGTAGTACTAGAGGATTCTCCAGCCTTAGATGCAATAGAAAATCCAGGCACCACTGCTACTTCAAAAACTTATTGATCCTTTGGTAAATCACCCGTGACTTTCCTTTTCTTAAAGAAAGTAAAAGGATAGAATCAATCTCCTCCTTAGATTAAGATGATTCACATAATTGTGCTTGACTTTAGGAGTAATCTCTGCAATTCCTTAGACTAAGGAATCCTCTGTAACTTTCCTTTTTACAGCTTCATGAACTTGTGTATATAATTGCTTGGCTTTACAGTAATGATATATCCTTTTCACAATCTCTGTCTCTGACTTTATATGGTATCAGAGCAAGCTATTACTCACACGAGTCATTGATCCTTGTCTTCATCTCTTCTTTATACTTCCACCATGGCCAACGAATACTCAACAGCTTCTTCTTCAAATCAAACTGCTACCAACCTCTCTCTAAATCCAAACAACCTTATAGCCATCAATGTAGCCAACCAACTTCCTTTAAAGTTAACTCCTTCGAATTATTATTCATGGAAATCACAGTTCGATGCCTTGCTCTATGGGTATGATTTAGTTGGGTATATTGATGGAACAAATCCTTGCCCTCCCTCACATATTGAGAATGATGGCAATAAAGTCTCAAATCCCGAGTATATTATTTGGACAAGACAAGACAAACTCCTTTTACTAAGCATCATTGGCTCTCTTAGCCCCAAAGTTGTCCCCTGGTTCGATCATGCAAAACTTCTGCAAGCTCGGACACGCTTAGCAAAAATTATGCCAATCCTTTATCCTCAAGAACCATGGGGTTAGTAACAACTCACCCTCATTAGTCGAGGCTCACAACCGGTAGTCGAATATCTCGCTAATATTCGTGATATTGCAGATGAATTGGCTTTAATTGGAGCACTGTTCCGAATCAATACCTTATTACTCACACTCTCAACGGCGTGGGTCCCGAATTCAAGGAACTGCACGGCCATGCGGGCAAGAGATACCATGATCGCTTCGATGAACTTCACGACAAACTTGTCGAATATGAATCCTTTCTTAAACGAGAGGAACTGATCTCATCGAAATCTTGGGAATATCACTGCCAATGCTACCCGTTTTTCTTCCTCAAAAAATGGTAATCAATTTGGCAAGAAAAACTTCCAAAACAACAAATGAAGCCAGAGCCAACGACATGCCAATTTTGGAAATCAAGGCAGCGCCCTTGGAAATCAAGGTAATAATTTCAATTCGAATAAGTTTGGAAATCCAAATTCGGACAAGAATTCTACGTGATTTGTCAATTTTGTGGAAACGGGGACACACTGCACGTCAATGATGTCAATGAAAGAAATTATTTTTACCTCGGCCTCTTCGCAAATCCAACCACCACTTCCAATAACATGGCATCTAATTGGTTGTTGGATTCTGGAGCATCTCATCATGTCACTTCCGACATCAGCAACCTATCTCTTCGTCAACCATATGAAGGCCCTGATGACATTGTAATCGGTGATGGCACAGGTCTAAATATTACACATGTTGGCAAGTCCACTCTTTCCACTCCATCTCACTCCTTTTCCCTTTCGAATGTTTTGTGTGTCCCATCTATGAAGCAAAACTTAATATCTGTCTCACAATTTTGTAAAACAAATAATGCTTCCATTGAATTTTATCCCTCTTCCTTTTGTGTGAAGGATCTAACCACGGGGGCACTACTCGCGGAGGGACGGAGCAAGAATAATGTCTATGAGTGGTCTGCTGGAGATGTCTCTACAAGTATGATGAAGCAAGCTTGCATGAGTGTTAAAGCCTCTCTTAACCATTGGCATGATAGACTCGGTCACCCATCAACCAAAATTCTTCACCAAGTTATCTCCCAAAACAATCTCCCAGCCTTTTCTAAATCGTCATTTTGTGATTCATGTCAGTGTAATAAAAGCCATAAATTACCCTTTGGCAGGTCTAGTTTAAAGAGTCGTTATCCTTTAGATCTTATTTACACCGATGTATGGGGTCCTTCTCCAATTAGATCAATGGATGGTTTTTCTTATTACGTTGTCTTTGTAGATCATTTCACCAAATATTCATGGTTATTTCCTTTAACATATAAATCAGATGTCTTCTCCATTTTTCCAAAGTTTAAGGGCATGGTTGAAAAATATTTTAAGTCATCCATTAATACAATTTATACTGATGGGGGAAAAGAGTATCAAGGTTTGAAAGCAGTTTTCGAAACTCATGGAATCCAACATTTGGTTTCACCTCCTTATACACCTCAACACATTGCTTCCGTTGAACGCCGTCATCGTCATATTGTCGAAACTGGTCTTACAATGCTTCATCGAGCATCATTGCCTTTATCTCTTTGGTCCTTTGCCTTCAAAACTGCTGTCTATTTAATAAATCGACTTCCAACACCTGTCCTGCAAAATAAATCACCCTTTGAGTGTTTATTCCATTCATCTCCCAATTATTCTAGATTTAAAATTTTTGGGTGTTTATGTTATCCATGGCTTCGTCCATATAATACACACAAACTTGAGCAACGGTCAAAAGCTTGTCTATTTCTTGGGTACTCTAATTTACACAATGCATATATTTGCTTTGAGCCCTTTGACCATAAATTCTATTACTCTCGGCATGTCCAATTTGTAGAAAGTATATTTCCATCTATGTCTACATGCACAAATCATGATAAAGTAAATAACCATACTCTTTCCAAATGGTGTTCCAAATATTCGTCTCCATCAATTCCTTTATTTTCCAATTCTGATTCTCCTAATTTGGAAAATTCACTTAGGCAGCCAATCACCCAGGATCCAAATATTCCTACTCCTCAATTTCGTCCCTTTCACACTCATCCCCCCAATTCACGTGATCCTTTTTCCATGAATACTCCAAATGTCCCACATTCTACCACCTTTCATAGTCAATCCCATGATTCACGTGAACCACCCTCCATGCATAATCCAAATATGCCTCTATCAATTACGTCTAGCCCCACACAACCATCCCCTCCAAATTCCAATACTCATGAACCCATGCAAGTTTGTGACATCCCGCTTGTCGATGATCAATCTCTGCCGACTACCACTCCAGAGACTTTATCGAACTCCTCCATCGATGAGTCGCTCTCTGGTAATAATTCTTCTCCTCCAATTGAAAACACCAACACTCAACATCCTTCTCATCCGATGCAAACACGCTCCAAAAATAATATTTTCAGGCCAAAAACTATATTCACCCTTACTGCGACAAAACATCCTATGCCATTATCCCTCGAACCCACCTCTGTCTCCCAAGCCCTTAAACAGGAAGAGTGGACAAATGCTATGCGTGAAGAGCTGCATGCTCTTGCCAAAAATGGAACATGGGACCTAGTGCCTCGAGAATCTCATCACAATGTGGTTGGCTGTAAATGGGTTTTTCGGATCAAACAAAATCCTGATGGGAGTGTTGCTCGATATAAGGCTCGTCTAGTTGCCAAGGGATTCAATCAACGTCCTGGTTTAGATTATACTGAGACATTTAGTCCAGTGATAAAACCTACAACTATTCGAGTTGTTCTATCTATTGCAATCTCATCTGGTTGGCCAATTAATCAACTAGATGTCAATAATGCCTTTCTTCACGGGCACCTTGATAAGGAAGTTTTCATGTCTCAGCCACCTGGTTTCATTGACCCCTCACGACCTCACCATGTGTGCCGCTTGCATAAGTCTCTTTATGGCTTAAAACAGGCTCCTCGTGCTTGGTTCACTGAGCTTAAGAACTTCATTCTTTCTCAAGGTTTTGTGAACTGTCACTCAGACTCTTCTTTATTTGTTTATGCTAACAAATCTATTCGTGTTTATTTTCTAGTCTATGTAGACGACTTGTTAATCACAGGCAACTCTATGCCTCTCATTCGCCACGTCATTACCGCTCTCTCTCACAAGTTCTCCATCAAAGACCTTGGGCCATTGAATTTCTTTTTGGGTGTCGAGGTGATTCCCACAAGTAATGGATTATTTCTTTCTCAACAGAAATACATCCGTGACTTACTTGCTCGATTCAACATGGAACATATCAAAGAAACAGCCACTCCTCTTAGCTCCACTACTCACCTCATCCTCAATGACGGCTCTCCACCAGTTGATGCCTCTCGGTATCGCAGCTTAATTGGAGGAATGCAATATTTATCTCTCACGCGTCCTGATGTTTCCTATGCAATCAACAAGTTAGCCCAGTACATGCACTCTCCGCGTCAAACTCATTGGACAAAGAGCAAACGGCCATACTCGATATCTCAAACACACTCTACGTATGGTCTTTATCTCCACCGTCATCGATCAACGACCTTGGCTTATTCGACTACGATCAAGGAAACCGAGATGATTGCACCTCAATATCAGCATATATCATTTTTCTTGGCGGCAACCCGATTTCTTGGTGCTCTAAAAAGCAACGGACAGTTGCTAGATCCTCTACGTGTTTGAATACCGCTCGGTTGCTTGCAAAGAAGAGTTTAACTGACATGGCTTACAAATCTTCTCAGTGAGCTACGTCTCCAAATCCCTTTGCCACCTCGTCTATTATGTGACAACATAGGTGCCACATACTTGTGTGCCAATCCGGTCTTCCACTCACGGATGAAGCATCTTGCCCTTGACTATCATTTTGTGCGTGAAAAAGTCTCAGCTGGCTCTCTCCAAGTTGCTCATGTCTCCACCAATGATCAATTAGCGGATGTCCTTACAAAACCGTTAGCTAAGTCTCGCTTTGCCTTACTTCGATCCAAGATTGGTGTCACTGATGGCACCATCTTGCGGGGGCATAAAAGGATAGAATCAATCTCCTCCTTAGATTAAGATGATTCACATAATTGTGCTTGACTTTAGGAGTAATCTCTGCAATTCCTTAGACTAAGGAATCCTCTGTAACTTTCCTTTTTACAGCTTCATGAACTTGTGTATATAATTGCTTGGCTTTACAGTAATGATATATCCTTTTCACAATCCCTGTCTCTGACTTTATAGAAAGGATACTCTCCGCACCTAAAAAAACCCTTCTTCTTTCTAATAAGAATAGACTCATAATAACTGCTAGAAGACTGAGATATATTTTCTCCAACATTGGAAATATCCGTTGAAACCAAAACCAAACAAAAATAAAGAACTTCCCTATTAAATACTAACATCTAATTAAAATAAAATATGGAAAGGAAATTGTCACTAGCAAGAATTGTCGAGGAATGAATTCCACACCTGATTTTGCCTTTTTTAAAGCATAATCTTTCTAGGGATCAGCTTTACGCTTTGGACAGGGAAGATTCAGTACTTTAGACTTTAATAGCCTGGAAGCAAGTACTTTACAATAATCTACAGCCGGAACAGTTGTACCTCTCTCGAAAGCTCTTATAGTAGTAGGAACTACTTCCTCCATAACCACGCCCTACTTTTCGCGCTCAGCATTTCCCGAAGAAGAAGTTCCACTGGAGAAAGTAGCTATATAATTAAAACAATACATGAAGTCAAATAAGAATAAATGAAAAAATCAGTAACAAAAGGAAAAGTCATAAAACTTCCAACACTTACCATCGTTCCTCCCTTTTTGATTTTTTCCTCCATGAGCATTGCTATCCTCTCTGTCACTGAAAAAAGCCTCCTTACCTGAGCTACTCTTATATAAAATTTCCTTGCCACCACTCTTGTAGTCTTCTTTCGTCACTACTCTTTTGCCACATCGAAAAAGATACTTATCATGATTTTCTAAACATCATAAAAGTATTTGAGAATAATATATATGTCTATATATAATAACAGCAAAACAAGCAGGAGCAAAGAAACTTATATACCATCGGATTCCGACTCATCGGAATCAGTTAGAAGAAGAACTTTGTTTAACTTTCCTTTTGCACATCTTTCGAAGGGTCGGAATATTTTCCCTTTCATGGACCAACATTCCCAGGCTTCCTGCTATGAAATTGTTTTTGTATAGGATTAACCACTATCTTCCTACGCCTATGTGAAGCCCCTTAGATAGGAACAACACCTTTCTCCACAAGTCACTTCCTAGCAACTTCACTAGCTTCGTGATTTTGTCTCTCAATAGGAATCTTTTCCCTAGGCCTTGTCTTCTTCTTATCAACCTTCCTTGGAATATATAATTTCATAGATCCATAAGGGGAAGACCTTAGGCTCAATACAGGCCCCTTGGCCCCTAAGTTAATAGGAATCTCGTTCGGAAGAGGAATGTCAAGATTCTCATCCTCGCCAGCCACATATAAGTCAAGTATTTTCCTCGGATCCTTATTCATTTCATCATTACCAGAAAGGCGGGCAGGTCCAAAGGGGAAAACAACGTAACCTCCTCCCAAACACAAACTATCGACATGACGAACACAGTTAAATTGACCAACGCGTCTCAAACAATGACATGAAACCAATTCTATAACACACGAAAAATCCTTTCACCAAAAGTTCCTCTCCAGATACGCCACTCGAGGACCCAAAAAAGAAGAATCAACAATAGGCTTAGGTTAAAGGTTAAAGGCCCACTTTTTAAAAGGTTAAAGGTTATACAATATTCATATAGTGTAAATCCTATAATCCCTAAAAAAAAAAAAGAAGGTATGACGTATCCCATTTCTCCCAAAAAATATTTCAAGATGGATAACAAATATCATAAAACCGCCACTTTTTTAATAAAGTATTTTTAAATAAAAGTACACTTATAGGGGGAGTGACGTAGGTGCCATAACTTAGAGGCATCAAATTATGTCAATTATCCAAATAAGAAAGAAAGAAAGAAAGAAACTATCCCAGAAAATTAAATAAGTAAATAAATTATATCTAATTTATTCAGGAGAAAATAACACTAGGATAAAATTCTCTAGAAACTTATAATAATAACTAGAAGCAAAAACTCATTCCAATTTTTGGTTCCGGGGTCTAAGGAAACCACGCCCAAGATCATAGGAACAAAGAAGCACATGGTTACGGAATAAATGACGTCGGTCCGAAATAAATATGTTTATTTCCCTATAATTAAATTCACATCCACGTGTGCAAAAATAGTGGGTGACGTGTGTCATCAAGGAGAGAGACCAAGGCAAAACCCTAAACACATATCACACATCATCTATAAATAGGGACCATCTCACTAAGAAAAGGGAGATCCCTCCTGAGGAAAGAGAATGATTACTACTAAAAGGCTGGACAAAATCGGATCCGAATAGGGCATTTTGGATTGAATTCGGACGTATTCGGATGAAACTTGCAATAAAAATTGAAGTCATACAAATTAAAAGAAGATGGCAGGCGCGAGGCAGTAATAGAAAGCCATCAAAATGAAAAAGAAATTGTGAGTGTGAGCGTCCTTTTTCATTTTAGCATCAATTATTTTGTTAAGATTTTAAACAATAATTGCAGCATCACAATCGCACAATCAAAAACTAATAATAATAATTCACAAGTCGATAATATCAATTAGTTCTTACTCCATCGGAACCCCTTGTAATTATAAATAAATACTGCTGCTGGGGCATCGACAAGGCCCTCGATTCTTTCTAATTTCTATTAGGATTTGGGAATCTGAAGCTGTCTTTTTTTTTTCATTTTTAATTTTTTTTCCTTCTTTTTAATTTGTAAAATTCCTGTCCAACGTGATTTGGATGCAAACCAGATCCAGACACAATCGGATGGATTTCATCCGATCTGCAGCATCTCCAGTCTTAATCTCACCCGATAGCGAGAGGCAATTAAATTAAATGAAGATAATTCAAATGATTTGCACTAATCTAAAATCACTATATTTTTTCAGTTAACTTCACCATGCTTATTCTTTTATTATATGAGACTCAGACAAAATGCCTAATTAAGTTGCCCACAAATTGGTAGAGTTAGGGTTTATTTTTGAAATTTCAGCATGTTGAATATTTAATGTTTGACAAAGTTTTAAAAAAATGATATAATTTGTAAACAATAGGTGGAGCGCTTAACCATTAAAAGTTTTAGGTGTTTTTCAACATCGAGAATTTTTTAGTGGACAGACCATAATTTTTCCTAGTTATAAATTAAACCGATAATGGTGGGTTTATTTTATTAAGTAAACCACAAAGTCAAATCATGACCTAATGCAGCCGGCCACTTGCTCCATATTAAATAAATCCAAGATGGAAATATTTGTTCAATTCATATTTTTATTGCCAGCAATGGTTTCAATGCCTCAGCTTTCTCTATAAATCTCATATTCCCCCTCACTCCTAATTATTGTCTTACATTTGCTAGTTACAAAATAAATAAATTAAAAAAAGCCATGTTTTTCGCTTCAATATTTTTCCCACCACCTGTTTCATTGTCCTTAAATATTATTAGTGTGGGAATGGTTGTATTTGCAGCATCCTTGGGCTACTCAGAAATTAAGGGAAAGCACATGAAATATTAAAAGTTTTGGAACTTCAACTCTAGATCCATAAAATGTGCAAAGAAGGAGATTAATATTTCTAGCAAAATAGGCATGCTTTTATTTTATACTCCATCGTTTTTCGCAGGTCTTGCTTCATTATGGCTTTTTCCTCTCGAGGGTTTCAGATTTCGGTTGCTTACATCGGCTCTAGCTTTTCATTTCTTCAAAAGAATCTTTGAGGTAAACACATATACATACATATATACCAATTTCTAATAAAGAATCTTAAATTTTATTAAAGTGTGGGACAGATTTTTATAACTTTATAAATGAGTTTTAAATATTATAATACATTTTATTACAGCGTGGGAGCCTTTACGTCTTTCGATATATAGAGGTAAGTTATCGAATTAATAAAATCCAGGAATCCCTCCAGCAAACATCTTACTATATCTTTTTCATGTAACTGAGACATGGTACTTAAATCCGAGCTTTCTTTTCTTTTTCTCTTATTTATTTTTCCCCTAAAACTTAAAATTTTAGTACTTGTTCATGTTATTAATAATTAGTTAACTTTAAAATAGTTTTTTACTTTTGTTGATGCATCTCTTTCTAAATCCTTAAGAATGAATAATTTTTATTTATTTTTATCATTATTTCATGAATTTGACTTTTAAGATTTTTCAATTGGTCCTATTGAAAAAGAGACACTAAGAGTGTGACCGAATAATTTTCATATATTTTTATGGTTGGCCGCTTGGATTTTTGAATTTTAAGTAGATAAATGATTAAAAAATAAATTTAGATTTTACCCGTTCTTTATCTTTTGAAAGGAATTAAGAAAAAGAAATAATTGAAAAGACAGGTAATTAATTTGGAGTATGTAACATAATTTCAAAAGCAATGTGGACGTTTAGCACCATTGCTTGTTTTTCCTTGTTGAAGGAAAATTAAAACAATTGGTCTAAAATAGAAACCTAAAACTCTGATTTCCTAGATGCTAGATCCACCCGCCCCCTAAAATATTCCTAACATAAAATTGCACCATTTTATGGGATATACCAAAACATTTTTTTTTACAATTTTTTTTTTTTTAAATTACTTTTATGTAAGCATTACGTGGCAGATAATTAAATTTTCTACCACCACTTTGGCTGGTGTTTCAATTCCAATTATACACATACACACACAAATATATATAGATATGAAACTAGTAAATTTTACGATTGCATTAACTGATAATCCGAAAAGGCAAAAAAAAATCTACTCCCAGCCTACTTGTAAAATATATGATATGTATTTTGAGAGTAATAGTTCGTGTTTTCTCATGGAGACTCATACTTTCCTAATTATATAATTGGATGTGAGTAGACATCTCCCCGATTAATCTGAGTTCTGCTTTTTATTCTTGATCTAAAGTATTTCTAATTGATGCCTAATTATAAATATCAGTAGTTGTCTGATTGCAACAATATATACGTGCATGTCTGTTTGTGTGTGTGTGTGTGTGTCTCTCTCTCTCTCTCTCTCTCTATATATATATATATATATATATATATATATATATATATATGAATGATAAATGTTCCAATCCAGAATTTTAAAGTGCGAGAACGTCTAGGAAAACGCATATTATGCGTTTTAAGTTTTAACCCTTTGAAACCCCGAGATTTTAAAGTTTCCTGGACATTTCCCGCACTTTATGATCCCGGACCAAAAAACAACTAATATATATATATGCACACCGTTGCGCAAATTATGGTTCGCAATGGCGTGCATAAGTTAAGGACTATGTGTTTATGTACATATATTTATGATAGGTTAGAAGAGTAGTTGGTTGGAAAGTCAAAACTTTTATGTTAACTTGAAATTTTTTGTTAATGATGTGTTTCAAAACTTGGACAGAATAAACGTTTGAACATGAATTAGTTTCCTAAAATTTTGAAAAATGCATCAATAGCATGCTGAGAAGTAACAGTTTTTCTACCATTAACCTTTTGCAGGTGCTGTTCATTCACAAGTACAGCGGTGGGATGGTTCTTGACTCAGCGATTGTTGTCAGTTTAGGTTATGTCATTACCACAACAACAATGATTTATATTCAACACCTATCTCAAAGAGAAGAATTAATACTTGATCAACCATCTATCGATTTGAAATTTGTTGGGATAATTTTATTTTGGCTGGGCATAAGTGGCAATTTCTACCACCATTACCTCCTCTCAAGAATGAGAAAAAATGGTGAAAAAGAGTACAAGATTCCAACCGGTGGTTTATTTGATAAAGTTGTTTGCCCACACTACCTATTTGAGCTGATAGAGTTTTGGGGCATCTTTTTCATTTCTCAAACTCTTTATGCATTTTGTAATGCTTTGGGAGTAACTTTTTACTTGATGGGAAGAAGTTATATCACTAGAACTTGGTACCTTTCCAAGTTTGAGCACTTCCCCAAACATGTCAAGGCTCTCTTTCCATATATTTTCTAGTAACTTTTATTTTTCTAATTTAATTAGTTAGCGATTGTAGTACTTTATTGAGCAGTTCGGTGACTTAAGTCCCTTTTGGTATTGAATTTAGGTTGTTGTAGCTTGAAAATTACATTATTAAAGTGTTTGGTAAACATTACCTATTGTAACTTGAAAGCTAAATTAATTTGATCCTCTACTTGTTTGATTAAAAACTTATAACATCTTTATTATTTTTGTCAAAACTATTATTTTAAAAGCTTATTTTCTACACACTTTTAATTTTTATTTCATTGTTAAAGTTTTTCTTCCCCCCACAGTAGTCATAGCTTAAAAACTATATTGTACTTAATATCAAACAGATCGAGGGATGGCAAAAATATCTGGATCCAGTCTGAATACGTAAAACTTTGGAAGATCTAGATCCGTACATTAAAAAATGCATATCCGAATCCTACAGCTTTGAATCGATCAAGATCCAAATTCGAATTTTGATGCAAATGATTTGGAAAATCGGATATCCAAATCCTTATAAAATTAAAATTAAATGAAAAAATGTATAAGTTAAATGAAAAAACATAATAGGACTAATTAAAAACTTATAGAAGTTAAATTAAATTAAGAAATATATCGGGATCCTACATTATTTTATGTGGGTTTGTGATGTTTTTATAATTTTATTTGTAAATTTGTGGTGGTCTTATACTTGTATTTATGTCATTCTTGATGTTTGATTTATATTGTGCTTTTTGTTTTATGACTTCATAGTATTGTATGTTATTCTAGATATTAAATTGTTGATTGTTGAATTATACTTGGATTTTATTTGATACTATTAGGTAAATCATTGAATTTTAATTATATTTTAAATTACTAAATTTTAATTTTATGCGGATCTAGATATCTGAGATATTTACCCGCAATCCATGCAGATATTACTCACATCCGTATTGGTATAAACATATGTGGATCTAGATACAGATTCTAAAATAAAAATACTAATCAGATCCTGATTCAGATTTTTTTTTTTTTGAATTACATGAGACTAATGCTCAGATTATAACTCATATTATATGAGATATTTACAACTACTGAGACCCGTTTACATCAATTCTGATATGGTACCGCTCAGATTTTAAACTCTCTCAAATATTCGAGGGACTTATCTCAAATATTCGAGGGACGTCAAACTCCTATATTGGGAGAAAGACTGTCTTCACTCGAGCTCTGAGGCTCCAAGGAAGGAAATATAAATTAAAAATATAAATTAATTCGAGGGACGTCAAACTCCCATATTGGGAGAAAGACTGTCTTCACTCGAGCTCTGAGGCTCCAAGCATGGGCGGATGTAGCTTGTGACTAGTGGGGGCTTGAGCCCCCACTAGCCAAAAAAAATTCAAAAATAAAAAAAGAAAAATATTTTAATTTTCTAATTAATCTCTATTAAAAATTTATTAAAATAGTCACCATAAATTATAAACCCCCATAAAATTTAAAATTTAACTTTTAAGAATTATAAAAATTTATATTTTAATTAAAAATAATGATAGTCCACCACTTAAAATATTTTTTATTTTAAAAAATAGGATTAATTCTTTCAGTCTCTATAATAATAGTAGAACGAATGTTTTCAAAATGAAACTCATGAAGAATTATCTTTAGAATCGGATGGGATAAATAATAGTTTGGTTGTTTATATAGGAAACAATAAATTTAATAATATTAATAATGAGTCTATTGCATAACATTTTAAAAATATGAAAATGTGTAGAAAATAATTATAAATGTATTAGTAAATATTTTATATATTCAAAATTTTAGTTTTTCATATTTTATTATTATCTAATTTAGCCCCCGGTAAATTATTTTTCTAGATCCGCCACTGGCTCCAAGGAAGGAAATATAAATTAAACCCCTGCAATGCGTCTGTGGGGGCTCGAACCACTTCCCTCATACTTGTGAGGGAGTGACTCTAGCGACTTGGGCTTAGCCCAAGTGGTTGATCTGATTTAGATTTTATTACACCTAAAGAGAGCTGTTTTTTTAATTTGCCCATGAATCGAGCTGCAATAGCCAGCAACTCATAATTTGTTGGTTACCGACCCTTGCACGCCCTTCGAGACTCCCTAAATAAGGCCTTAATTCTATTCTATAATGAATTATAATAAGGAAAAAAAAAAAGGCAACACTACTTATCTTCAAAGATTGAAAAGATTGGCCGTAGAGGAACTAGATCATTGGAATTGAAAGGTAAAGGAATGAATGAAATCCAACCAGTAAACCAAGCCAAGCTAATTTTTATGAACTTATTCGTAAATTAGATGAATGACTAAACATATAGTATACATTAAACCGAAGCATTATAGTATTTAAATATGCGAACGAAAACATATAAATTTTATTGCGGGCAACTGTCTAAAGGATAAGGCTTCCTTCCTGCAAGTGTAAATATACTGCAGATTGAGAATAATTTAACATACGCTTACAATCCGTAAAAGCTCGCTTAGTCCTTATGAGATTAGTACCTATTTAGTGTCTATATATTTAAAAATATGTCAAAACATCTCTACCATTAAATTATTGACATCTCTATTGTTACTTTTTATTTTTTTTCAACTTACTTTTATAATATTACCCTCTTGCAATAATTTTTCTTTCTTTTGGACATAAATTAAAAAAATAAATTACCAATTTAATCTAAAAAACAAAATAAAAACAAAAAGAATATAAATATTGTAAAAAAATTATTGCAATATTTATATTGCAAAAATTAATATTGTAAAAAAATTAAATTACCAACCTTGTTAGACATTAATAAAAAATTAATATACTAACTACTTAACAGAGTGTTCCACAAAAGTTAATATTTTATTTTTTTAGGGTTAAATTAGTAATTTACTTTTTTATTAATGTCCAAAAAAAGAAACATTATTATAAGAGAATAATATTACAAAAGCAAGTTATAAGAAACTAAAAGTAATGACAAGGGTGTTAATAATTTAACGTGATGAATGTTTTGAGGTACTTTTAAAAATATAAAAACTAAACGAACACTAACCTCAAAACAAAATAGAATGGTTAAGAATCATATTTGAAGCTACTGCTGTTTTACCAACTTTTCTATCCCCAATAATTAATTTTCCTTACCGTATCCTATAGATATCATCGAATCAATGACAATAAGTTAAGTTTTGTTTGAAGAGGCTTATCTCTGGAACATCTCGAAATAATACTAAGAGTGGGGAATTCAATTAATCTAAATTCAAAAGATGAAATTTCACATCGACCATCCATAGGTTTAGCCAGGGCATTTATAACACAACCTAAATAAACCTCGTTTATTGGTATCTGAACAATTTTTCTAGTTGCTTTTTACAGAGCTTGATCGGCCTTGACGCTCATCAAGGGTGCCAAAGCCTAATACCCTGTATCAAGGATACACATGAGCTACTACATGAGAACTTGGTAGCTGAAGGGACACATGTGCACTCCACTAGTTTTGCAGATGGACTTGGTCTCCAAAGAATCTTCACTTGTTGATTTTATGCTATTTGATTTCTTATTGTTTGAATTATTGTTATTTGATTTAGCTGTTAGCTTAAGAGAATAAGTCAGCCCAACAATTACAATCAGTTGAGATTGTTCTAGCTTAGTATTGTTCTAAGTATAAATAAGCTCCAACAGCAAGAATAAAATTATTTAGTATCAATTAAATTTAGTCACTTGTGGTTATTCTCACCCTAAGAGAAATCTATCTTAGTTAGCTTTGACTGGGACCACATCAAGTGGTATCAGAGCAGATTATTATGACTACCAACAGAGATCGACTCGACTGTGTGGAAGCAGACATAACTCATCTGCAAGAAGGGATGAAACGGATGGAAGAAGGGCAACTAGGGATGAGTGATAAACTGCATCAAATTGAAACTGCTCTCAGCAAACTAGCAGAGTCTATATCAGCATCCAAAGGGACCTCGAGTTTCAACAATTATGAACCTTCAGGATCTACACAACATAGCCGGAGTGAGGAAGGTAACCGACCGCAATTTATTTCATGATCTACTAAGCTTGAGTGCCCAAAGTTTGCAGGTGGCGACCCAACAAAATGGCACAACTGAATACTTCAATTCTTTGACTACCAAGAGTCCACAGACTAGCAGAAGGTGTCTATTGCTTTATTTCACCTCGAGGGAGAGGCCAACCAATGGTGGCAATGGCTGCGGCGTGTGTATTGTGGTGAGAACAAATTGGTAGCATGGAACGATTTTGTGGAGGAGCTTTGGGCTCGCTTCGAACCTACGGAATGCAAAGATTACAATGAAGCCTTATCAAGAGTAAAACAAACAGGGACTCTCTGTGACTACCAGAGAGAGTTTGAGAGGTTAGGAAACTGGGTTAGTGGCTGGACACAAGGGGCGCTTGTGGGAACCATCATGGGGAGCCTAAAATCAGATATTGCGGACGAAATCAGGATGTTCATGCCAAAAACGTTGAAGGATGCATTCAAACTCGCACGAATGAGAGATGAACAGCTGACTCGTCAAAAGAAAACAACACGACCACCATTCTTCAGCTGAGCGATAACGAACCCAACCGCAATCAATCGCTCTCCAACACCAAGCAGCATCAAGAGGCTACCATGGGAAGAGAATGTTTCACTGCAAATCACAAGTGCTAAGGACCACAGTTGCTGTTACTTGAAGTTAGAGTTGCTGATGATGAAAACACAAACAACGAAGAAACAGAAGAAATTCAAACTGAACCCGAAATCACATACTACGCTCTCACGGGCTAGACCGCTCCTCAGACCATGAGGGTCTCTGCCAAAATTGGGTCTTACAACATTGTAATGGGTCAACGCACAACTTCATCAACAGTCGTTTGGCAAATTTGTTACAGCTACCAATTCTGCCCACCTCAGGATTCCCCGTGAAAGTAGCTAATGGTGACACATTATTATGCAAGGGCAAGTTCGAAAAGGTCCAGCTATTATTGCAAGATATTCCCTTTACTCTTACCCTTTATGCATTAACCATTACAGGGTTAGATTTGGTACTTGGGATTCATTAGTTGGAACATTGGGCTCGGTAGTGTGTAATTGGAAGCAACTCACAATGGAATTCGATTGGGAGAACCAAAAGCGGCAGCTTCAAGAGATTAGCCCTCAGGCTCCACAATCGGCCTTTCTCACTGAAATTTCCAACGATGTTAAGTAAGGGCAGCAAGGTTTCACAATTTGCTTCAACATGAGGCTTGAACCTGCACTAAGCAAAACTGCATTTGATATATAAAGTTTGCTGGAGGAGTATTCAACTTTATTCCAAGAAGCAACACATCTTCCTCCAAGCCATGAGATAGAGCATAGCATTACATTAAAAGAGAGAACCGAATCTGTTAACATGAGGGCATACAGATATGATCATTTCTAAAAAGATGAAATTGAACGACAAGTCAATGAGATTCTTAACTCAGGGTTTATACGACCAAGTACCAGCCCATTTTCTTCACCCATCCTCTTGGTGAAAAAGAAAGACAGAAGTTGGAGATTTTGTACTGATTACCATGCGCTCAATGAAGTTACTATCAAAGACCGTTTCCCCATACCAACTGTCGATCGACGACATGTTGGATGAGTTACATGGAGCCGTTTTTTTTACCAAGATAGACTTACGGGCCGGGTACCACCAAGTCTGAGTCAAACCTACAAATGTTCACAAGACAGCCTTCAGAACACACAACGACCATTACGAGTATCTGGTAATGTCATTCGGCCTTTGTAATGCTCCATCAACATTCCATGCAATCATGAACTCTATTTCTCAGCCGTATTTAAGAACATTTATTTTATTTTTCTTTGACGATATACTAATATACAACCCTTCTTGGAGTTATCATCTTGATCATGTCAGATGGGCATTAGAAGTATTAAAGCAGCACTAATTTTTTGTTAACTTAAGCAAATGTCACTTTAGACAGCAGGAGTTAGAATATTTAGAGCACATCATCACATGTCATGGTGTGAAGGTGGATGACTTAAAAATTGCCGCTATGGTCTCTTGGCCACCACCAGAAAATATCAACGAATTACCGGGCTTCCTAGGACTACTGGGATATCGCAAAAAGTTTGTGCAGGGGTATGGGTTGCTCGCAAAACCTCTCACTAATTTGTTAAAAAAGGGGCAATTTAAGTAGAGCATGGAAGCTGAGGAAGCATTCATCAAACTAAAGAAAGCCATGACCAGCACCCCTACCTTGGTTATGCCGAATTTTAACAACACTTTCATCATTGAAACAGATGCCTCAGGAGACGGTATAGGAGCAGTCTTACAACAAGATAGTTGGCCAATCGCATTCATGAGTAGAGCACTTAGTGTTTCCAAGAAAACATGGTCTGCCTATGCTAAAGAAATGTTGGCGATAGTGGAGGCAATTCGCACATGGTGACCGTATCTTTTGGGAAGAAAATTCATTATCCGGACAGACCAGCGCAACCTAAAATATCTCTTGGAGCAACGCATAGCCACACCAGAACAACATGAATGGATAGCAAAACTGATGGGGTTTGAATATGAAATCCAATATCGGCTCGGCAAGGAGAATATGGCAGCAGACGCTCTCTTATGATGTCCTGACAGTGCAACACTTAACAATCTATTTGTGTCGCAGGTTTTAATTTGGGAACAAATTAAACACGCTGCTGCAGATGATGACTATGTTAAAAGAATAACAGCGTTGGCCCAAACACAAGACGCCGGCCCATATACAATTTCGTCAAGGATTAGTCTTCTTAATAGGTAGAGTTGTGGTGCCACTCAAATTGCGAGAAGCATTAATTTTTGAAGCACACGACACAAAGATGGGCGGCCATTCTGGAGTACTTCGCACGTTCAAACGCTTGGCGACTCAATTCTACTGGCCTTCTATGTATAAAACAGTATATGATTATGTTAGCAGTTGTGTTATTTGTCAAAAAAACAAAAGCTTCCACATTGAAGCCGGCGGGTCTCCTACAGCCTCTTCCAATTCCTTGCAAAGTGTGGGATGATATCACACTTAATTTTATTGAGGGATTACCAAACTCGCAAGGGAAGGATACCATCCTAGTTGTTGTTGACAGGCTCAGTAAATATGCGCACTTCATGGCTTTGACACATCCGTTCACAGCGAAAACGGTGGCAGAACGATTTGTTGACGGTGTGGTTAAACACCATGGCATGCCAAAGTCGATCATCAGCGATATAGACCCCATTTTTATTAGTAAGTTTTGGCAGGAGTTCTTCCAAATGTCGGGTACCGAAATGAAATTGAGCTCGGCGTATCATCCGCAGACCGACGGTCAAACTGAGGTCATAAACAGGTGCTTGAAACAATACCTTAGGAGCTTTGTTCACCAATGGCCTCGCAAATGGAATTCATACCTTCCTTATGCAGAGTATTGGTACAATACGACGTATCATGAGTCTACTGGTATGACCCCTTTTCTTGCTCTTTACAGTCGCAAACCTCCCACTGATGAGAACTATCAAGAGAATACCATTAAAGCTTCAAGTGACCCTTTGAACATTCATGAAGGCCCAATTACAAGAGCTAGAGCCAAAAAGATGCAAGCTGCTTTAAATGGATTAATTGAGAAAATATGGATTGAAACTACAATTCAAGATGCAAGACATCATGAATTGGGCTTGAAGAGAAGTCAAGGCATTGTGGGCATTATTCAAGCTATTGGCCAGCCAAATACACAATTCGGATCACATGCAGAAAGGTCAACTTCGGAATAAAACTGGTATTGATTGAGCTGGAATTAATGTGCAAGCTATATACCGTTGGAAAGATAATTAAGTTAGCTTTCCAAAGAATTTTACAGAGTTAGATTTGGAGTTCTCTAGAAGGAGTTATGACCAATTCATTACAGCATGTTCAGACTTGGGATTTTCAACGACTCCTTTGTTTTTCAACTTCATTTGTTGTTTTGTTTCAAGTTTGTCAATGTGTAAGGTAAGTCTACCATCAATGATGGTGGGCTAACATTAAGTTTGTCAATGATAGCATTAATTATGGTAGGCTAGCATTAAGTTTGTCAATGATAGCATTAGTTATGGTGGGTTGGTGAAGACTTTTGAAACATGCTTTGACAAACTTATACTTGGAGGGGTGTTCCAATGTTTTCATTTGTATTTTCGGATTTTGGGTCTCTATTGGTCTATTTAAACTCAGCAACCTTGCTATGTAAGACAATTAGAGATTAATGTTATTTGAATTTGAAAGAATTATTCTTTCTTTGGTTCTTTTGAGAACTAGTGAACTTATCAAGAATTTGCATTCTTGTGGTGTTCCAAAACTAGACTTATCACTCACCTTCTCATCTACATCTTGAGTGTGGCGTCAATATCATTCTCCATACCTTTGGTTCATGTTTTCTTAAGCATTGGGTCAAGGTTTTGTTTGTCTTAAATCTGTTTAGAACTTTCTTGGGAAGTTGAAACTTCAAATTAAGTGTGAGTTTCAAAGTTTCAATGTGGGATTCACATCATTTGGTATCAGAGCTAGTTTCTAATCAGGTTTGAATGTCTTATTTGTTTTGATTATAAAAAAAAAAACGTACAGCAAAAAAAAAAAAAAAAAAAGATTACAAAAGGATTCAAGTATTCCTACTTTCATCAAATTGAACTTTAGTTATTCATTGTCCTTGACATTGTTTACACACAATATCAATTGTGTTCCTTTGCTTGCTTGCTTTCCTTTCTTCAATTTCCTTTTTGTTCTTTGTGTCCTCTTAATTTCTTTTCTTTGTTAGTGTGCTGGATTATCATATTTGGTGTGCTACTTGTTTGTTTTTCTTGATTTTGTTTATTTAGTTCAATAAAGAACTGAAAGAGAGAATTAAGTGTGGTAAAAGGCAAAGTTTGTGAGATCATTAGAGGGAAAAAGTCAATTTGTGTGTTAAACACGAGAGTTCAGTGAATCAAATTGAGTGAAACACGTGAGGGAGTGTTGTGAGGTCTTTTTGCTAACATTCTTTTCAGATCACAAAATATGTCAAAAGAACAAGAAGCTATAGACCAATCAATCATGCTCAAAGCCATGCAGCAACAATTTGAGCGCATGAATCTGATGTTTGGAGAGATCCGTGACCAATTGGAAAGGCAAGACACTGCCATAGCCAATCTACAAAGGGGGCAACAACCAATAGCTCCTAATGTAAGAGATCATCAAGGCGTGCCATGAGAGATCAAGATGGTGATGACCTAAGTAATTTTGATGACCAGGCCACCGCTGACATGCGTGGAAGAGATGATAGAAGGGCAAGACGATAGATCGTGATTTGGGAGTATCAAACTGAAAATTCCTTCTTTTCAAGGTAAAATGATCCGAAGCTTATTTGGAGTGGGAAAAAGGTGGAGCTAGTATTTGATTGCCATAACTACTCGAGGAGAAAAAGGTAAAACTACCGTTGAATTCTTGATTATGCTATTATTTGGTGGGATCAACTTGTTTTGAGTAGGAGAAGAAACCGTGAAAGGCCTATAAACACTTGGGAGGAGATGAAGGCCATCATGAGGAGGCGATTTGTTCCTAGTCATTATTATAGGGAGCTGCACCAAAGGCTTCAAAGTCTTACACAAGGCTCCAAAAGTGTGGAAGACTACCACAAGGAGATGGAAATAATCATGATTCGAGCCAACATTGAAGAAGAGCGAGAAGCCACTATGGCCAGATTTTTACATGGTTTAAATCAAGATATTGCTAATGTGGTTGACTTGCAGCATTATGTTGAATTGGAAGACATGGTTCACATGGCCATGAAAGTGGAACGACAACTGAAAAAGAAAGGTTCCACTAGAACCAATTTGGGTTCATCTTCCTCATGGAAGTCAAAATGGAGCAAAGACGAAAAGGCTGTTTCAAAGCCTAAGATTGAGCCATTCAAGGATCATAAAGAGGGAGGCAACCAAAGCAAAGGTCATATTGCATCTCAATGCCCAAATAAGAGAGCAATGATCTTGAGGGATGATGGTGATGTTGAAACCGAGAGTGAATCAGATGATGATCCTATGCCACCTTTGGAGGATGCTAATGATGGTGTAGAGTATCCCGTTGATGGTAAATTGATGGTTGCTAGGCGTGCTCTCAACATGCAAGTAAAAGAGGATGCGGAGGTACAACGTGATAACATATTTCATACTAGATGCCACATCAAAGATAAGGTATGTAGTATGATAATTGATGGCGGAAGTTGTACTAATGTAGCTAGCACTAGTTTAGTTGAAAAACTGAATTTGAAAACCTTGAAACATCCTAGGCCATATAAGTTACAATGGCTGAATGATTGTGGGGAGGTTAAAGTAAACAAACAAGTGCGGGTTTCATTCTCTATTGGGAGGTATAAGGATGAGGTTGTATGCGATGTAGTACCCATGCATGCTGGACACATTCTTTTGGGGCGACCTTGGCAATATGATAAAGCAGTGACACATGATGGTTATTTAAATAAATATTCTTTTGTAATGAATCAAAGGCAAATCACTCTTGTACCCTTAACACCTAGGCAAGTGTATGAGGATCAAATGACAATACAAAAAGAGAGTGATACAAAAAAAGAAAATGAGAGCACAAAAGAAAGAGAGATTGAGAGAAAAAAAAGTGAAAAGATAGAAAAAAATATTGTTGAGAGAAAAGAGAGGCAACAAGTGAACTTGTTTGCAAAAGAGAGCGAGGTTAAGAGGGCTTTCTTTTCAAAACAGCCTATCATTGTACTTTTGTGCAAAGAGGCTTGTTTACATACTAATGAGCTTAACTCCGTTTTGCCTAGTGTTATTGTGACTCTTTTGCAGGACTTTGATGATGTATTTCCAAATGAAGTCCCTAATGGTTTGCCACCTATTAGGGGAATTGAGCATCAAATAGACTTTGTCCCTGGAGCTACCATTCCTAATAGACCCGCTTATAGAAGTAACCCCGAGGAGACAAAGGAGCTTCAAAGGCAGGTTGAAGAACTCTTGGCAAAGGGATATGTGAGGGAGAGCATGAGTCCATGTGCGGTACCAGTTCTACTAGTGCCCAAAAAGGATGGAACATGGCGGATGTGTGTTGATTGTCGTGCAATTAATAAGATCACTGTAAAGTATCGACATCCTATTCCTAGACTTGATGACATGCTTGATGAATTGCATGGTTCTTGTGTGTTTAGCAAAATAGATCTTAAAAGTGGATATCATCAAATTAGGATTAGAGAGGGAGATGAGTGGAAAACTGCTTTTAAAACAAAATATGGTTTATATGAGTGGTTAGTGATGCCATTTGGGTTATCTAATGCACCCAGCACTTTTATGAGGTTAATGAACCATGTTTTGCGTGCTTTTATTGGTAATTTTGTAGTTGTCTACTTTGATGATATTTTGATCTATACAAAAGTCTAGAAGAACACATTGAGCATTTACAAAGTGTATTGATTGTTTTAAGGAAGGAAAAGTTGTATGCTAATTTGAAGAAGTGTGCTTTTTGTACAAATCAGATTGTTTTTCTTGGTTATGTTGTAAGTGCTAAAGGAATTGAGGTTGATGAAGAGAAGGTAAAGGCTATTAAAGAATGGCCTACACCTAAAAGAGTAAGTGAGGTAAGAAGTTTTCATGGTTTGGCTAGTTTTTATAGAAGATTTGTGAAAGATTTTATCACCCTTGCTGCACCTTTAACTGAAATTGTTAAGAAACATGTGGGATTTAAGTGGGGTAGTGAACAAGAAGGGGCATTTAATCTAATCAAGGAAAAATTGGTTTATGCACCACTACTTGCTTTACCTGATTTTGCTAAAACTTTTGAAATTGAGTGTGATGCCTCAGGTATAGGTATTGGAGCTGTTTTGATGCAAGAGGGGCGTCCAATTGCCTATTTTAGTGAGAAATTGAGTGGAGCAGCCCTAAACTATCCTACTTATGACAAGGTGATGTATGCATTAGTGAGAGCATTGGAAACTTGGCAACATTATGTTCTACCTAAAGAGTTTGTTATACACACTGATCATGAGTCCTTGAAGGTAAGTTGCATAAGAGACATGCCAAATGGGTTGAATTTATTGAGCCATTTCCTTATGTGATCAAATACAAACAAGGTAAAGAGAATGTGGTGGCTGATGCATTATTGAGAAGGTATTCACTTATCTCTACATTAAATGCAAAGTTGTTATGTTAATGATCCTGATTTTGCTAATGTGTTTAGTGCTTGTGAGAAAGTTGCATTTGGAAAGTTCTATAGGCATGATGGGTTCTTATTTAGAGAGAATAAATTTTGTGTGCCTTATAGTTCTTTGCATGAATTGCTTGTGCGTGAAGCTCATGGGGGAGGTTTAATGGGACATTTTGGCATTGCAAAGGCTTTTGATGTTTTAAAAGAACACTTCTTTTGGCCACATATGAAACGTGATGTTGAAAGAATATGTGAGAAGTGTATCACTTGTAAACATGCTAAGTCTAGAGTTTTACCCCATGGATTGTATAACCCTTTACCCATACCTAGCGAACCTTGGGTTGATATTTCTATGGACTTTGTTTTGGGTTTACCTAGGTCAAAAGGGAAAGGATGCTGTTTTTGTTATTGTTGATAGGTTTTCAAAGATGGCACATTTCATTCCATGTCACAAAACCGATGATGCAACAAACATAGCTAATTTGTTTTTCAAGGAAATAGTTAGATTGCATGGAGTACCAAGGAGCATAGTTTCGGATCGAGATGCTAAATTCTTGAGCCACTTTTGGAAAACTTTGTGGGTAAGTTGGGTACTAAACTTTGTTTTCTACTACTTGTCATCCACAAACCGATGGACAAACCGAGGTTGTAGAATAACTTTATCCACTATGTTATGCGTGCCATTATTCAAAAGAATTTGAAAACTTGGGAAGAATGTTTACCACATGTTGAATTTGCTTACAATAGAACTGTCCATTCAGCTACTAAATTTTCACCATTTGAGATTGTATATGGTTTTAATCCATTAACTCCTTTGGATTTATTGCCGTTACCTATCGACGAGCATGCTAGTTTGGATGGTAAAAAGAAAGCTGAATTTGTTAAGCAATTGCATGAGAAAGTGCGTCACAACATAGAAAAGAGGACTGAACAATATGCTACTCAAGCCAACAAAGGACGTAAGCAAGTGGTTTTTCAGCCTGGAGATTGGGTTTGGGTGCATATGAGAAAGGAGAGATTCCCAGTACAAAGGCGTTCCAAGTTGCTTCCAAGGGGAGATGGTCCATTTCAAGTGGTTGCACGAATCAATGACAATGCCTACAAATTGGACCTTCCTGGTGAGTATAATGTGAGTGCTACTTTTAATGTTTCTGATCTTTCTCCTTTTGATGTAGGTGAAGATTCGAGGACGAATCCTTTTGAGGAGAGGGGGAATGATGAGAACTATCAAGAGAATACCATTAAAGCTTCAAGTGACCCTTTGAACATTCATGAAGGCCCAATTACAAGAGCTAGAGCCAAAAAGATGCAAGCTGCTTTAAATGGATTAATTGAGAAAATATGGATTGAAACTACAATTCAAGATGCAAGACATCATGAATTGGGCTTGAAGAGAAGTCAAGGCATTGTGGGCATTATTCAAGCTATTGGCCAGCCAAATACACAATTCGGATCACATGCAGAAAGGTCAACTTCAGAATAAAACTGGTATTGATTGAGCTGGAATTAATGTGCAAGCTATATACCGTTGGAAAGATAATTAAGTTAGCTTTCCAAAGAATTTTACAGAGTTAGATTTGGAGTTCTCTAGAAGGAGTTATGACCAATTCATTACAGCATGTTCAGACTTGGGATTTTCAACGACCCTTTGTTTTTCAACTTCATTTGTTGTTTTTCAAGTTTGTCAATGTGTAAGGTAAGTCTACCATCAATGATGGTGGGCTAACATTAAGTTTGTCAATGATAACATTAATTACAGAAAGCATTAAGTTTGTCAATGATAGCATTAGTTATGGTGGGTTGCCAAGACTTTTGAAACACGCTGACAAACTTATACTTGGAGTGTTCCAATGTTTTCATTCAGATTTTGATTTCTCTATTGGTCTATTTAAACTCAAAGAACCTTGCATGTAAGACAATTAGAGATTAATGTTATTTGAATTTGAAAGAATTATTCTTCTTTGGTTCTTTGAGAACTAGTGAACTTATCAAGAATTTGCATGGTGTTCCAAAACCAGACTTATCACTCACCTTCTCATCTACATCTCGAGCGTCAATATCATTCTCCATACCTTTGGTTCATGTTTTCTTAAGCATTGGGTCAAGGTTTTGTTTGTCTTAAATCTGTTTAGAACTTTCTTGGGAAGTTGAAACTTCAAATTAAGTGTGAGTTTCAAAGTTTCAATGTGGGATTCACATCACCCACTTTGCCCATGTATCATGAAGGCTCTTCTCCGATTCATGAAGTAGACCAGGCCCTGCTAACTCGAGATGAGTTGCTTTAATTGCTGAAGAGCAATCTTGCTGTTGCCATTAATCGCATGAAACAAACAGCCGACAAAAGGTGTCTTGATGTTCAATTTCAGCTTGGAGACATAGTCTACTTAAAACTCCAGCCATATCGCCAAACTACGGTTTTTTGGCGTGCTCATCAGAAATTCGCGAGCAAGTACTTTGGTCCGTATTTAGTCCTTGAAAGGATTGGTAGTGCTGTTATAAACTACAATTGCCAGCTCAGTCTCTTGTGCACCCAATATTTCACGTTTCATTGTTGAAGAAATTTATTGGTGATAACCCTAGCTCTAGTCTTGAGTTGCCATCTGTTGATGATGATGGACTAATCATTTTAGAACCTGCTGCAATTATTGATGTTCATTGGATTAAAAGAGGTGGCAAATTTGTGGAACAATGCTTGGTGCAATGGAAACGTTTGCCAAAGGAAGAAGCAACGTGGGAAGATGCTATCGAGCTTACACAGAAGTTTCCTCATTTGTCCATTGCGGACAAGGACCACTTCCAGGGGGAAAGGATGATAGGCCTCGACGCTCATCAAGGGTGTTAAAGCCTAATATATCAAGGATAAACATGAGCTTCTGCATGAGAACTTGGTAGCTGAAGGGACACATGTGCATTCCACTAGTTTTGCGGATGGACTTGGTCTCCAAAGAATCTTCACTTGCTGATTTTATGCTATTTGATTTCTTATTGTTTGAATTATTGTTATTTGATTTAGCTGTTAGGTTAAGAGAATAAGTCAGCCCAACAATCACGATCAGTTGAGATTGTTCTGGCTTAGTATTATTCTAAGTATAAATAAGCTCCAACAGCAAGAATAAAATTATTCAGTATCAACTAAATTAAGTCACTTGTGGTTATTCTCACCCTAAGAGAAATCTATCTTAATCAGCTTTGACTGGAACCACATCAGAGCTTCCCTCTTATATATACGATAATTACATTGCACTACTTGAAACAAGTAAACTTTCACTCGTTAAGTATATTACAAGTAAATAGAAGATAATAAACCACGAAAAATTAGAAAAGCAGCATAAGAAACAGATATGGGTTAAAAAATTACCAACAATATTAATTAAAAAAAAAACATTTGAAGTAACTTGTCACGTTCCTTGTGTCGAAAGAAGCAGGAATGAGGAAGCTTTCTGAAGTTTTTGAGGCAATCAATCTGTCGTCTTTTGGTTGCAAATAAAAGAGTTCAGAAGTTGGGATGTAATTTCCATTTGATTTTTGAAGTTAAGAGCAATGGGGAATAAGGTTGAAATAATAAAAAAGCACTCTATTAAAAACTATGGTTGATGGTTTCAATTTTCTTAATATCCCATAAATCCATAATAAAACAATGTGTACTGGGAAGAGTCCAATTTCCTTTAATTTATATCTATTTACGCTAGCAACAGTTGGAAACATTGCAGTTAAGAGTTGAAGGTTTTTTGTTTTTTTTTTTTTCACCGGGGGCTTAAAGTGCAAGTGAATGCACTTTGTTGTTTTAATATGGTTACAGATATTGTTTCCTTGTCAATCGTTCCCAAATCTTCCATTTGTTTCTTATAATATCCAAAACTGAAAGGAAGATTTGCATATGGAACTATGAAAGATAAGAGGCTATAAAAAGATGGGAGGGGTAATTAAACAATTGTCAAATACCTTGCAACCAAAAAGTGATTACGTATTACATCTTTTGTGAAAGTTGAACGGAATGCTTCCTTCAGTAGATTTGATATCACGCAATACAATAGCAATCTTACACTCTGAACGTTATGCGATGCAATCTGCATCACAAACAAAATCAAGTAGCAAATGCCTCCCCAAACCACTTGTGTAATTTGATGATGAAAATAGTATCTTCACTTGATCTCCAGGGCAGGGACATCTGGTATTCCCATCAGAGTGAAACCTCAAAGGTCCACAATGTAACCCTTCCCTTCGAAAATAAGATGATCACATATCATCACAAACAAGGAAGAATGAAAAACAAAATCAAGTTTATGATAATACCTTTTGGTGGTACTTAAATTTGATGACCTAATCAAATTTGTTTTTCTAACCCCCATGATTTGACTACTACTTGATGATGCAAAATTGTATGTCCATTAACTGGTTTCTTACCAGCAGCTTTGGCAACGTTCGGCCTTAAATTCCCACTAAGATAGGATATAAGCTCATAGTGGGGATCATTCCTGCTGGAACACTTACTGTGATTTTTTAAGGCTTATGCAGTCATGCAGGGTGTTTGATGAATTTGATCTTTGATATGAACGCCCAGCAAAGAGAAAGAAGAGGAAAGTAATAAATGATGAATGCTGTTTAGAATTTGTACACATTTTTTGATATTAAATGCTTACCTATTGTGTAAACTAGAGAATCCATATAGATTTGGATTCTGAACCCTCCAACCAAGTCTGATGCATGTGCATCCATTTGAACTTATCTGAGGCCATGTTCTGCTCAAACAGACAAGAAAACACTGGTAACTAAATTCTTGCTTAAGATGTTTCTCATAATATCATTAAGTGGTAAACCATGAGAAAATGGCCTAATTTAGACATACTTGCGAACTCATTAAAACTGTGGTCAAACAGCACTGCCGCTCCTCTCCTATAATGATAGATCATCAATGAACAAGATAAAAGAAAGCTGAAAATTGGCAAACAAGTACCAGTTCATAAAGAAAGCTGTCCAATATTCAAAGAGAGGGAAACACGGATTATTGACGTGAAAAGTGGCAAACTGAAAATAAGGCCGAGCATATGATAGTTCCATAAACTAAATAAAAAATTTCTAATAAAACAATCATGGGTTCTCAATCTCATCTGGAACAACTTTGATTATCCCCATTCAATCTCAACCCAGTGGGAGAGTGAAAAAGTGAAGGGAACTGTTGGATAATATCAAGTAAAAAATAAGCCAATCAGCCCTCTAAAATTAGAAAACGCTGACGTCATTGGATTTCATGAATAGTTGAACTCTAGAACAAGCTTACCAATTAGCAGCAAACTATCAGGAGTCTCAAACGAAGTAGCAGTAAATCTAAATGACTGCACAATGACAACACATCAAGAATATGGTATAACAATTGCTTATGAAAGCTTTTTGATGCTACAAACCGCTGATGCTTTGGGCAAGCTCGAAATTTGTACATTTATAATTCTTTGTAGTTTTTGGTCATTTTACAGTGGTGCTTTTGAATTGTAGATTACCGGCTTTTTGAATTACAAAGTAGCCGTCGGTTTTACAGCTTTTCTTAAAATTTTCTTGGATTTAGATGGCCAATAACAACAATAGGGGTTAATAAATTAATGTACACTCCCGAGCAATGCATAAGTTCTATATATATATATATATATTTTTTTTTTTTTTTTCAATTTTGAGGCACAAAGAAGGAATATTAGCCAATTTACAATTTGGAATAATCATCTGGGTTTGTATTGCTGATCAAGAAGTTTTTGATTGACTACTGATCAAGAAGTTTTTGATTGACTACTAATTGCATAACTAACTATCACAATCTCATTCTGTATTTCTCCAATGACTGGATTAAAGGTAGCCGCTTGTACAATTAATTATCAACTAGTTTTCAAAATATAATGATAATAAATGAAAAATTCTACCATACTGCAGCAGACATGAAAAAGTTCATAGAGTTACAAATCCCACTTGCAATTATCGTTATATGGATAACTGCCACATTATGACTGAGCCGGTGGGAAAATTTTTTTCTTAATTCAATAATAAATTTGCCAAGGTTAAATTGCTTTCTCCATTTTATCACAAATAGCTCCCAGAAAGCTGAAGCTAAGACTAGCTTCCAGGGGCACAAACCAGCAGTTCTAAGATTTTTGGTCTACACCAGCTTGGTCAAGTCAAAAAATTGACTATGGTCATATAGCATCCAGAATTTTGGTCATATTGATGCCAAAGTAGATTTCGGTTTTGTTGTCTGTGGAATTAACTAAAGCAGAACAGACCTACGCAATGTCCAAAACCCATTCACAGTTACATGTAAAGGGCCACATTCTAGAAGTTAGAAGACTATAAAGATTACGGAAGCATAAGCTATAACAAGTAAAAATGTCAAGAAAATTAATTGAAATTAAAAATCCTCACCAGATGACTCCCACTTATCAAACTTCACAAGCCATGCATCTAAGCCAATTTGCGCTGAGGAAACTCGATCCACCCATACTCGATACTGCTTTCCTTGTTTATCGCCATACAAATTTTCCATCAAATCTAAGCATTGGTGCATTGATTGCTCGGTTCCAGAGGGATGAACAATAATTCCCAATGAATACTGTGGGGAAACACAATAAGTCTTTTATCAACATTCTTGTGTTTTTGAAGTTTTTAAATATTTATAAACCACACTTCCAAAATAAATAAATATTCTATCTAGTACATAGCTGTACATAATTACAGATGGTGCTAAGAGCATGAGAATAGTACACAAGTGTCTGTTCAAGGACAATTATTGAGCATGTTATCTAGTATCAGATACATTGTCGGAACATTCAAACCGCTTGGACTGTGACTACCATGAATTGAATAAAATATGAATTGGACGAATCATCCATTATCGAATATAAATTCCAAAACATTTGTTTTTCACTCAAGTGAATCAGTACTATCCATTCAATCTCATGACTTAATTCCAGTCACGTTTTGACATTTCATTATTCACTTTAGCAATTGACCTTCTGTATAAAGGACCAAGATATAAAAAACGGATCTCTGTAGGTAAATATTTATTCCAGTATGGTAATGCTCAAATTTTTTCCGGATAAAAATTCATTCAATTTTTCCCTCCTGTTTGGGGGGGGGGGGGGGGAACCAAAATTTTTACAAGAAAAATTACGAAAAGAAACTTACAAAGACTGATCTTAAGCTTTGCATATAGTGCTCAGATTTCTCAACTTCTGCACGCCGCCATCTCTCATAAAACAAATAAAGCTTCACAACTTCATGACCAGGACTGAAAATGTCCACTTTGCATTTTTGAAAGTCTCTAATATCTCTTGGAGAGACATTTGGACCAAGGCCAAATTTACCAATGGCTTGCATGATCCCGGCAGCACATCTCTCAGTTGCATGAATTATTTTAGGATTGTCCTTTGCATTTTCTGCGTGCCACTGCAACAATTCTTCTTGTGAATTGCTCACCTATCCAAGATAAGAATGTCCAAAGATAAGAAAGACACTCGGTGACAACGATGCAAGACAACAATAATATGCCAACAAATATAAAAGTCTATGAAATACAAACCATCACACCATATATGTCAGGAACGCTGAATAATTCGGCATCATTTCCAGAGTCACCACAAACAAGAGTATTAGCCGGTATTTTGCCATCAATTTTGAACTTTTTAAGCACATATACAAGAGCCTGTCCTTTTCCAGCGCCTTTTGGTAATACATCCAAAGCCATGCCACTACTAAAAATCAATTTTACATCTAACTGGCCAAGAACATATTAAGATCAAAAGGATATTCGCATAAAAAGAGTGTTGAGGCGCAGCAGCTATAAATGCCAAAAAGAAAAAATAAAAAAGAGAGACATTCTTTAACATGTTTCAGCATGCCTATAATACTTTGCTTAAGGTTGCCAGTTGCTCCCCAAAAAGACAAGTGTCAGCAATTCAATCTTACCCCACGGTCCTCCAAGCGTTCTGACAGAGCTTTCATTATTGCAAAGGCCTTAAACTTTTCCACAAAGAAGCTAATTTTGTGAGGTCGTTGCTCAGTTTCTGACTGCAGTGTCCCATACAAGTCAAGTAACAAAATCCAATATACATAGGTCACCAGTTTATTTGATTGATAAATGATATTCTTTCACCATATTATAAGCACATAACACAACTGTAAAATGTTAGGAATGCAGCCTATTTCTGAAACTGTTAAGCAAATGACTGCGCTAAAATTTCAGCGAACAAAACATAATAACAAGTAATTTGGCAGTATTAACGGTCCAAAGACAAGACTTCTTGCTCCATCAATACCATCCATTTAGATAAAAATAAACATACCTGAAAAGCAAGTTCAGGAAACTTGGCGGTTTCCTCCAAGACTATGCCTCTATCCCATTTGTGATTCAGATAATTCTCCCAACCATCATCGTGTACCATTGATTCGCCATATACAATCTCAGTTCCCACCGACATAATTGTTATATCTGGAGTCAACAAGGGCTTTTCTTTCCTTAACTGCTTGTAAATTGTAGGTGACCTTCCAGTTGAGAATACTAGCAAAGAATCTTGATGATAATGGGCTTCCCACAGCGCGTTAAACCCTAAAAGAGAAAGGTTCTCTCCATCATCATGATCTACCTGCAACCAAAATAAACTCAAGTATTAAAATAAAAAGTAGGTAAACTTGAGATCAAGTAATCAGTCAAGTCTACCAACAAGTGGCAAAGACCAAATATGTTACCATTGTAAGGTCAAGGTCTGAAACTAGCATGAGACGAGCAGAACCATCGAGACGATCCATAGTTGTTGAAACTGAAAAACAGTGCAAACTCAAGTTTGTGTTTTGGATTTAGGTGCTGAAACCCACCGCTGGTTATGATACCGGATTAGTCTCGAGTAAAAATAAGAATCAATTCTTGTAAAATTATGCAAAACCCTTTAGCTGTAAAATTACACATAATTGTGTAAAATTGTGCTTAAATTTTACTAAGCATTTCTAATTTGTATAGAAACACTTTAGCTGCAATTCCTGTAAAAATCTGCAGAAGCATAACAATTACATAGATACCCAAAACAATAGCAACTAAGGAAGCCTGTAACCGTAAGTAGGTGATTCAACAGTGTCATCAATTAGCCAGCTCCAATGTTATTGCTCAAACAATTAATACAATTGCACTAAATAAAGCTCATCAATGACAATCAATAATCAAAAGTAGTAATAAAATTGCAGAATCAGAAAAAAAAAACAAATAATAATGATAATGATGATGACGATAATAATAATAATAATAATTTGAAAATCTAATTAATACCTGCGCCTTTTTTAAGAGAACCAAACGGACCCAGAGAAATAGAGCAACATATACAGATTGTCTGCGTAGAGTTTATGCAGTTAAGAAGACAAGATTCCAACAAAAACAAACAAACAGAATATTATTAATTTTTTATTCTTTTCTTTTATTTTCCATCTATAACGACAAAATAGAGTTAAATTTATCGACAAATAGAGTTAATTTTATAAAATTAAAATATATACGACTACATTGTTGATGCCGAGAAAACCTCAACAACTGAATTTATTTTTTGGGAAAGCAGCACGTACTGATTCTATTTTGCTGAGTCGACTTCAAATATACTGATTCGAACTCAAATTCCTTCACTTGTCTATCACAGAAAACGTAAGGAATCGTTAGCAGAGGTGCCGGTGTAGATCTTCCCACGCCTAAGCCTGATATCACAAGAAAACATATCGAGAAAACCAGATATAAACGAAAGTTCTTTTGTATGGCAATATCATAAAGTGTAGTGATATTATTATTTCTTTCAAGCTATGAGAACGCTAGGGTTGTGCCACATGGACACCCTCTGACTTGTGCAAACCTCAGATTTAAACACTCTTAATCATCAGGCTATCTAAATTTGATTGGGCCAGTCCTACATTTTAGAACAAACATTCATAATAAGTCCTTAAAAAAAAAAACATTGGCCATTAACAACAGGAAGTTGAATAAAAACCTTCGCATCTTATTCCTAGTCAAACTCATCTTTTAAAAAGAATAACATCTGCAAAAGTATATTGCAAGTTGGATATGAAATTAAGATTTTGGTAGATTAGCATAAAAAATGAGGATAGGTATAGATTTTGTGGTGCCACATGGACATTATGAATAAAATATCATGACATTGGTACTAAAAAATGCCCTATCGAAATTCCAGCATAGGATGGATAAAGTATATCAGTCTATATCAAAATTTTATCTGGTGTATATTGACGATGTCCTAATTTTTAATAATAGGAAGAAAACGCATTGAACATCTTTTGAAGTTCAAAGATTTGACACATAAACATGGCTTGGTATTATCTGAGTCTAAGATGAATATTGAACTTGAAGAAATTGATTTTTTAAGACTCCATATCAAATATAGGCATATCATTCCTCAGCCACACGTTGTAGAAAAAATATCTCAATTCCCTGATGAGTTGTCAAGTAACAAGCGGATTTAATAATTTTTGGGAATCATCAAATATGTAGCAGATCGTATCCTGAATCTTGGAAAGTCATATTTTAAAGCATCTAATAAAAAAAAAAGATCCTTGCCATGGTCAGTAGAAGCGACAAAAATCTTAAAAGAATTAAAGTTAAAATGTCAATCACTTCCACTTAATAAAGGATATCTCACCCTTCAAATAGATGCTAGTGACAATTATTGACAATTATTGGGGTGCTATACTGATTGAAGAATGCTAGGCAAACAAGAGAATTTTTTGATATAAATCAGGGTGATTGACTGAAGCTTAGCACCATTACCTATCATCAAAAAAGAAGGTTCTTGTAGTGATCAAAGGAATTAAAAAGTTCTAATTCTTCCTCTCTTTCACGCCATTTGTAATTGAAATAGATTATAAATATCTTTAAGGACTACTCAGAAGAAAAGAATGAAAATTTCAAATCCATAGCTGGCAAGGTGGTTTAAATCCCTTTCAAGATTTAGATTTGAAGTCATGCATGTTGACACAACTTAAAAGTAATTTTGACCCCAAGATAAGAGTCTGTTGTCAGAATAAATCTTATGGCGTCGATCCACAGAGAAAATATTTAATTTGTTTATTTTATTTTATCTAAAAATTAAAAATAAAACTTAAATATAAATAACTTAATCTAAATAAAACTATGAAATTGAATTAGTTAGCATTATGGATCCACTCTTAGTAGTAAATAAAACTTAATAAATTCTTTTTGCTAATTTTTTAGATTTATTACCCAAAAGATTAATTATATAAATTATTATTATTTTTCCCTTTAATTTTATGATGGATTAAGTATTTATTGTGCCAAAATTTAATTTGTCTACAATAAGTCAAAACCATTTTACCATACCTTATATCAAGATATTAAGAATTTATTGTGCCAAACTCCCTTATTTGTCTACAATAAATTAAATTTTCTTAATATAAAATATGTATAAAATTAAATAAAAAATAATTTAATTTATAAAATAAAAAATAGAATTTCATTAAATCATATTTACTTCCTAAGAGTTCACACTACCCTAACTATTATTATTTAGTTAAGCATAATTGAAATAAAAAAGAATTATTAAAATTAAATTACCTATAATTAAAAGAAATAAAAACAACTAAAATTGGAAATAAAACTAATTTTATTTATAAAAATAATTATATAAAATATTAAAAACACACCTGAAAATCAAGATTACAGGGAGATGGAGAGAATTTGAGAAGAAGAGAGATGTAGAGAGATATGAAAAACATAAAAATGAGGCTCTATTTATAAAAAAAATAAATTCATGATCTAGTGTTTTGCGGTCCATCATAAGCTTTATGCATGCGCTCCTCACAACCCTTAGATGAAGATCCAAGGGCTGATCAAACTTCAAAAGTCAACATCACACGTGGCATCATTTGACTCCTCCGATTTAGCTAAAGAACGGTTGAGATTTGACGGGTAAATGGGTGGATCGGGTCGACCCGAATACAAAGATTCGGGATCCTACAACTTGCTTCACCAACCATTGCCATGTGGCGCAATCGTGGCCATTAAATCATGAACGGTTGAGATTTAGTCAAGATTGCCAGCTATTCCATGCACTCATATCTATTGTAAGCTTGTTTTATCATCCAATCACTATTCAGTCAACGTAAAAAGTCAACATTTTTTACACAAGCCTAATTTTGAGCCGATCTTGACTCATCTTAAGGTTTTCGGACCTCTAGAATCCAAATTTGACCTCCGTTTATCTACTTGGAGCCTCTAATTACGTGAAGTTAATATTTTACCTAATAAATACACAAAAATACACAAAATTAGATATATTTAAAACATAATTAATAATTTCTAATATATTGCATAAACACAAATATAAATTATAACATACGTACAAAATAACATTATTATCGCTTGATAATTAAACAATTTTAATACTAATCACACCCCCCAACCAATTTATTGCTAGCCCCTAGTAATAAAAGCGTTATATTAAATTAAGATTTACAAAATTCACATGCAACTTAATAATTATTCATCATTCCTCTAAACTATCAAATAAATGAACTCTCCCAAATTTCTTTACCTCGTTGATATTCACTCATTATCCAGAATATCATCAAACCTTCTTTTGTACTCAAGTAATTAACATAATACTTATGGGGCTTCATTAAAAGAAAAACAACATTTCTGTTCCAAAATTCATTAGAAATTCTCTCTTTAGGCAGCAGATTATTCACACATATTTTAAAATATTTACATTTCTTTAGTTTTTTGACTTTATACTTTATACTAGGCCTTGGCAGGTGTTGAAGCACCCCAACGGACTTAATTACTCGGGTTTCTAATAAATAAGCAAACAATATATCTATAACGCATGTAGCGAGCTTTAGGCCAGTGACTCCTAGACCAGTTAGCTTTAGGGCAGTAGGTGTTGAAGTACCCCAACAGACTTAATTACTCGAGTTCTAGATATAGTAAAATTAAACACATTCTTTTTTTTTGTTTTTTTGGAATTTTTTTTGTTGCTTTTTTTTGTTTTTGTTTTTTTTTTTGGAAATATACATTTTCTACTTCCTTAGATATTATCCCTAATAAATTAAAAGAACTAAATGCTGTAAAAATTTTAACACCCACTAGTATGTGAAATAGTGTGTGGGTGAAGAATGATTTAATAATACCTGTTAAATGAGTAAACAATTAAATAACTTAATAACCTAGTAGAGAGTTCACAAATTTGAATAATTCAAAGAAAAGGGAACAAAAACAACTTACTATGAATTTCAAAATCAAAATATAATACAACAGGATTATTAGGATGTGTCTAAAAAATAGTGACTCTTTACATAGCCATCCTAGACAAACACATAAAAATATTTTTTTTTGGATAATTTTTTTTAAAGAAAAGAGAAAAATGAGCTAACATATTTAAAAACACAAATCAACTATTCCCACCCCCCCCCAACCTAATCTACACATTATCTTAACATTTTAGAATTTTACAGATATGCATACAAAAGGAGAAGAATAATAAAAGAAGAAGAGGAGGAGATCTCACCTGAACTTGATGCAGAAGCTTAAATGCAGATAACAAATAATTTCTTTTTTTAAACTCCAAGATTAAGAAGATGCATTTCTAGAGGCACTGCACTCTCCATATCCAGCAATCTTCGACTCAAATTTAGTCCAAAGTTAGTCTTTACAGAAAAAAAAAAAATTTGTAAAAACATTACCAAGACTAAGACATTCCACAATAATCAACTATTCGCTCCCCCTAACCTAAAAGAGACATTGTCCTCAATGTTTTAAAAGGGAAGAGAAAGAGTTTAGAAGACAGAACATGAACACTGCAACATAGACTATTTACAGATGGAGAGTTAAATCTAATTTGTATTTCTTATTATTGCTACCATCATCAGTCGACCATTCCAGCGCAATAGTCTTGGGATCCGACTCTGGTGTATAAGCTTGTAAAAGATCAAATAACTCATTAGCAGTAGAAGCACAAATAAAGAGGTTTTTAACAGATTATGGAACAAAATAATTTTTTATTGCATGGTTAATAAAAATTAGCAAGCCATCATAAAAATTATTAACATTTAACAAACCGATGGGTTTTTTATGAATGTTCAAGTGGGCCCAAGATGCAAATGTAATCAGTGCCTTAAAAGTTGCAAGATCTCCTGGTAAGAAAATAAAAGCATAAGCATGATTTAGCATTTCAGATATTCTTTCTTGCATACTTGATACCACTAATTCTTCTCCAATTGGTGGGTTAGACAGGCATACTAGAGGTTTAATGGCTTTTGGAATAATGCCTAGTACTTGGCTTCCTCTAGTAAAAACAGCTTCTGAGACAAGTCTTGATAACCCTCATTTACCTCCTCTATATACAAGGTGCAGTTTCTTTATGCTATAGCACGACCAAGATCTACAGTTGCCTGAACGAACTCTTTGTACTTTCTATAGTGAAATCCAAAAAGCACACAAATATTTTTGAATTGTTTACTCGAAGATGCTGCCATTGGACTAATCTTTCAAAAACAAGTTGTGAGTGTTTGAAAAACGAACTCATATTTAAAGATCTTGGTGACAGAAATAATGAGAAACAACTGTAAATGGGTTGGCATATTTGTCAAATGACGAGTAAAGCTCGTGGCTCAATAATTCAAAAGCAAACAGTAAAAAGGAAAATAAAATAATGATTAAAAAAAACAGTAAAAGAAAAAAATATATTATTAAATACAAAATCACACCACTAAATGCAATAATGCAAATGACAAAAGAACAGTAAAATAAAAGGATATTTATTGGTAGTTATGATTGTGACTCACATCTTCCTCTGGTTTTACGTCCAGTAACGGCTTGAACACCCTCTATGGGTCGAGGATAGGCTTCCCATCCAGTTTTCTTATAAACTAGCAAACAGAGTCTTTTTGAGCTAGATTCCCAAGACTAAACTGTGCACTTTCTTTTTGGAATAGTATCTACAAATTATGAATCTCATCCGCTTCGATGCGTTTCAAGAGATTGTAGAATATCATCCAACGATTCTTTACTCATGCCATCTTTAACGAATTTAATTTTATCTTCACGAGTATCAGAAACCATTCCTAAAGATTTACAACTAGGCTGTTGGTAATTAAGTTGTACACAGTTATAACATTTTGAGCCAAGTCGTTTAGCTCTCCTCTTTTTAGCAAATGTACTTTTACCAAAACCAGACATAAAAGAAACAAATGGATCAGAAAACTCATCTGCTAATCGGACCTTTGCTTCAATTAACGAACGAATGTCAGAAAGAATGCCATTGATCATTAACAAACACAATCGTTCACAACGAGCTTTGTAAATATTCTTAAGGGCATTCTGAGGGAGATAGGAAAAATGCTTTTGCAGTTTATGTTGTATTTCTTCTATGTTTGATTTTGAGGTTTCAGTTATTGTGGGAAACTGAAGATACTGACTTAAGAAATCACGGAGTACTGTTATCTGCTATTTATACGGGAAAGTAAACCAAAACACTCTAAAATAAAGAGATTTAAAACTGCAAAATCAAATCAAATGTGAAAATGAATAACAAAAAAGAAACATATAATGTAAAAAGGAAAATTTCGTCCTCTTATTGAGTTAACCTCAAGCTCCAATTGAATATTATAAATACCTCTCTCTATTTCTCTAAGTTGTGTTTCTAGATCCTCAACGTGTGCTACTAATTCTGGTGGTTGTTGTTCCCAAATTGGATGTAATTTACAACTTCGTATCGATCTTCTCAAGTAAAATTTTATACGCAGAAGTGTTTTAAGATGTGAGAATAGGAACTTTCTCACTGAGGCGCTCATGATGTATAACGAAAATTGATGAGAGAAAATAAAATTGTCAAACAACACGCTTACACAAGAAATACAATGCCAAAAAAAAAATATGTGCAGTGCATCAATCAAGATAAGAAAGAAAAAAAAAATCAACAATAAAATGGTAAAGCAACAGTAAAACAAAAAAAAAGTCATTAAAGACTTAGTCAACAATTAGTGGGTCACCCAAATTGATTTCGGTATCTTCTTCACGTGGGTAATGTTCTAGATATGATTTTAATCTTTGACCATTAACTTTAAATGTGACAACGTTCTTTAGATTCTCGATTTTTGCGGCCCTATATGAATATATATTTTTTTACAACACATGAACCACTCCACTTTGACTTTAATTTTCCTAAAAATAAAAGAAGATAAGAATTATAAAGCAACATTTTTTTGACTAATCTCAAATGTTTTCCGAAAAATTCTTTTATTATGGAAAGCTTTTATTTTTATTATGGAAAGCTTTTGTTCTTGCTTTAATAATTCTTGAATTTTCATATGCATCATTCCTTAATTCTTCAAGTTCATTCAATTGCAATTTTCGCACATTACCAACATCATCCAAATTTGAATTAAAAACTTTAATAGCCCAAAATGATTTATGTTTAAGTTCAACAGGTAAATGACAAGATTTACCATAAACTAACCGATAGGGTGACATTCCTAATGACATCTTAAATGCAGTATGATAGGCCCAAAGTACATCATTAAGTCCAAGAGATTAATATTTTTGGTTCGGGTTAACTGTTTTTTCTAAAATTTGTTTTATCTCCCTATTTGATAATTCAACTTGACTATTTGTTTGAGGATGATAAGGGGTAGCAATTTTATATGTAATTCCATATTTCTTCATTAAAGACTCAAATGATTTATTACAAAAATGCTTACCTCCATCACTGATAATGGGTCGAGGGATTCCAAATTGACTAAAAATATTTTCTCTTAAAAATTTAACCACAGTTTTGCTATCATTATTTCGACAAGAAATTGCTTCAATCCATTTTGAGACATAATCAACTATAACTAATATATAGACAAATCCAAAAGTTGATAGAAACGGACTCATGAAATCAATTCTCCAATAGTTAAATATTTCAATATCAAGTATGGGATTTAAAGGCATCATGTTTCTTTTAGTAATTGATCCCAATTTTTGGCATTTTTCACAAGTTTTGCAAAATTCATATATGTCTTTGAATATGGCAGGCCAATAAAATCCACACTGTAAAATTTTGGCAGTAGTTTTTCTTGAAGAAAATGTCCACCACATGCTTCAGAATGACAAAAATTAATGACACTTATTACCTTATTATCAGGAATATATCATCGAAAAATTTGATCTGGACAATATTTGAACAGGTAAGGATCATCTCAATAAAATTTCTTCACTTCAACAAAAAATTTCTTCTTCTCTTGAGCATTCTATTGCAAAGGCATTTTACTTGCAACAAGGAAATTAACAATGTTAGCATACCACGGCATTGAAGTAACAGAAAATAAAAATTCATAAGGGAAAGAATCATTGATGGGTGTTATATCAGTACAGAATTCGGATTTAAGTCTTGATAAATGATCAGCAACGACATTTTCGGCACCCTTTTTATCTTTGATGGTAAGGTCAAATTCTTGAAGTAACAAAATCTAACGAATCAATCTTGGTTTGGCATCCTGTTTACTCATCAAATATCTCATAGCAGCGTGGTCAGTAAAAGCAATAGATTTAGAGCCAAGCAAATATAAGCAAAATTTGTTTAATGCAAATACCATAGCGAGTAATTCTTTTTCAATTGTAGAACAATTCATTTGAGCACTATCTAAAGTCTTATTCGCATAATAAATCACAAAGGGCTTACTCTCCATTCCTTGTCCTAAAACAGCACCAACAGTAAAATCACTTGCATCACACATTAATTCAAATGGCAAAGACCAATCAGGAGATTGCATAATAGGTGCAGATGTTAAAAGACAAATTATTTTCTCAAAAGATTTTTGGCAATCATCAGTCCATTAAAAAAGTGCATCTTTTAATAAGAGGTTACAAAGTGGTTTAGATATGGCATTGAAATTTTTAATAAACCTCCTATAAAATCCTGCATGTCCTAAAAAGGATCGCACATCTCTAACTATTTTTGGTTGTGGCAATTTGGATATGACTTCTATTTTTGCTTTGTCAACTTCAATTCTTTTAACAGATACAACATGACCCAAAATAATTCCAGAAGTAATCATGTAGTGACATTTTTCCCAATTCAACACGAGTTCTTTTTCAATACATGTTTTTAAAACTTTCTCTAAATTATCAAGGCAATCATCAAAAGAATTCCCAAACACAGTCAAATCATCCATAAAGACCTCTAAACAATGTTCAACCATATCACATAAAATACTTAGCATACATCTTTAAAATATCGCAGGAGCATTACAAATCCCAAATGGCATTCTTTTAAATACAAATGTTCCAAAGGGACATATAAATGTGGTCTTTTCTTGGTCTTCAAGTGTTATAAGAATTTAATAATAACCTGAATATCCATCTAAAAAGCAGTAGTATGGATGTCCAGCTACTCTTTCTAAGATTTGGTCAAGAAATGGTAATGGAAAATGATCTTTTCTAGTGGCTTCATTTAAATTTCTATAATCAAGGCACATGCGCCAACTAGATGTAATTCGTGTTGGAATTAATTCACCTTTTTCATTTTTAACAACAGTAATTCCAGATATTTTAAGTACTACTTGTGTAGGACTTACCCACTTACTATCAGAAATAGGGTATATAATTCCTACATCAAGCAATTTAAGGACCTCTGTTTTGACTACCTCTTTCATGTGTGGGTTTAATCTTCTTTGAGGTTGTTGACATATTTTAGCATTTTCTTCCAAATTAATTCTATGTGCGCAAATTCAGGGATTAATGCCTTTAATATCATTTAAAGTCCATCAAATTGCATTTTAATTTTTTTTAAGAATAATTAGTAACTTACCTTCTTGGTTGCTTGTTAGAGTAGAAGAAATCACAATAGGATAAGTTCGTTCTTCTCTAAGAAAAGCATACTTCAATCCTTCAGGCAAAAGTTTCAATTAAAATTTTGGTGCTTCTGGTTGTTCTGTCTGTTCAATACCTCTAAACTTCTCAAATTTTGGCTCTTCATCATAATTTTGTAAAGTCTGCACAGAATCAAATAACGAATTTATATTAGAAATATCAAGTTCAAGTTGCTTATTTGACTCAATTGAATTAACTAAACAAACATTAGAGAGTTCAGAAAAATTCCCTTTTTGAATATTTTCTTCTATACAAGATTCAAGCAATTTTTTTTGTTCATCAATATCATCTTCATTCTCGTTTTCTTCATTAGATTGCTTGCACAAGTTGAAAACATTCAATTCTAAAGTCATATTTCCAAAGATAAATTCATTAAACCATTCATACAATTAATTAAAGCATTAACAGTTGCTAAAAATGATCGACCTAAAATTACAAGAATTGGTTTATAATTTTCACAATAGGTTCAGTTTCCAAGACAATAAAATCTACAGGGTATATGAATTTATCAACTTGTACTAAAACATCTTCCACTATTCTTTTTGGTACTTTAACTGATCTATCGGCAAGTAAAAGTGTAGTTGAAGTTGATTTTAACTCACCAAAATTAAGTTGAAGATAAACTAAATATGGAAGCAAATTAATACTAGCACCAAGATTTAGTAAAGCATGCTCAATTCTGTGATCACCAATAATACAAGAAATGGTAGGACAACCAGGATCTTTATATTTAAACTTATTATTAGTAGACAAAATTGTGCTGACCTATTCGGCCATGAAAGCACTCTTTTTTACCTTCAATCGCCTCTTAACAATGCACAAGTCCTTTAAAAATTTGGCATATGAAGGTACCTACTTGATTGCATCTAAAAGAGAAATGTTAACTTTCACTTGCTTAAAGATTTCATAAATTTCAGAAGAGTGGTTTGATTTCCTTAGTTTATTCAATGCATGCGGAAATGGTAGTTCATGTGGAACACTAGTTATTTCTTCACTAGGTGTAAGTTCATTTAGTCTTTCCTTACTCTTTGAATTTTTATCATTTTCACAAGGTTCAGGCATAGGTCTATCAACAATCTTACCACTACGAAGAGTTATGACTGACTTGACTACGGCATTTATCAATCTTAGGATTTGGTTGGGCTGTAAATTTTCCTTTTTCTTGAATTGTGAGTGCAGAAGCAATTTTAGTAAGAGTATCTTTCAAATTAGAAAATGTTTGTGTATTTTGATTATTAATAGCATCTTGCTTTCTGATGAATGAATGCATTGTGTCTTCTTGGTTGATTCTAATCATGCCCATGTTGAGAATGATTGTCTTCCTGATCAACATAAGGATTAGGTTCGCCCAAAAAGTTGTCATCTTGGTTCTCGTCCATGATTAACTATGGAGATTGAGATCTACGAACTAACCTGCCACTTGAAGTACAAGACCAATGTCTCATGCAATAGTTATGTCACAATGATGATATTCAAACAAATTAATAACAAAAACTAAATAAAAATTACAAAATAATAAAAAGAAAATTAAATATGCAAATAATATAAGTGTACAAAAAAAATTAAAATTAATTAACAATTTTAGTGGTTGAACCCACAAATTAAATAAACAAAAAAAATAAAGCATAAAATAAATGCGTAAAAAAAAACTGGTGGTTGAACCCACCAAATAAAAAAAATAAAGCAAAAATAAAAATAAATACAAAATAATAAAATAACTGAAATAAAAAAAAACTGGTGGTTGAACCCACAAAATAAAAAAATGAAGCAAAAATAAAATAAATACTGAAAATTAAATAACTAAAATTAAAAAAATAAATAAAAGTTAAAAGTTAGTAATTAGAGAGTTAGAAGTTAGCAATTAGAAAGTTAAGAGTTAGTAGTTAGAAAGTTAAAAGTTAGTAGTTAGTTAGTTTGGTCCAACTTAAGTCCAAATAGAGTCCAAATAAGTCTAAAGTATAAGTCCAAATCTTGATTATTGTGAAAACTTTGTCCAAGGATCTTTTTACAAATTTTTTATAATTTTATGACCACACCGTAATTTTTAGAAGTTTAGAATTGAGCTATGTTCGATGAAAGTGATGATTCTGAAAGGTTTTGGGATTAGAACAAAAAATAGGAAAAAGAAAAGGGGTCTAACGAAAATTTACATAAAGAGAAAGCAATCAAAACAGAAATATAAAGCAAAATAAAAATTTTTTCCTGGCAACGGCGCTAAAAACTTGATATAACTTAAAAGTAATTTTTGACTCCCAAGTATAAGAGTGTCTTGTTGTAATAAATCTCAGTGAGTCCGAGGTCGATCCACAGAGAAAATATTTAATTTGTTTATTTTATTTTATCAAAAAATTAAAAATAAAACTTAAATATAAGCAACTTAATCTAAATAAAACTATGAAATTGAATTAGTTAGGGTTATGGTTCTACTCTTAGTAGTAAATAAAACTTAACAAAATTTTTTTACTATTTTTTTAGATTTATTACCCAAAAAATTAATTATATAAATTATTATTATTTTTCCCATTAATTTTATGATGGATTAAGTATTTATTGTGCTAAAATTTAATTTGTCTACAATAAGTCAAAAACCATTTTACCATACCTTATATCAAGATATTAAGAATTTATTGTGCCAAATTCCCTTATTTGTCTACAATAAATCAAATTTTTCTTAATATAAAATATGTATAAAATTAAATAGAAAATAATTTTATTTTATAAAATTAAAAATAGAATTTCATTAAATCATATTTATTTCCTAAGAGTTTCAACTTACCCTAACTATTATTATTTAGTTAAGTATAATTGAAATAAAAAGAATTATTAAAATTAAATTACCTATAATTAAAAGAAATAAAAACAACTAAAATTGGAAATAAAACTAATTTTATTTATAAAAATAATTATACAAAATATTAAAAACACACCTGAAAATCAAGATTACAGGAAGATAGAGAGAATTTGAGAAGAAGAGAGATGTAGAGAGACATGAAAAATATAAAAATGAGGCTCTATTTATAGAAAAATAAATTCATGATCCAATGTTTTGCGGTCCATCATAAGCTTCATGCATGCGCTCCTTACAACCCTTAGATGAAGATCCAAGGGCTGGTCAAACTTCAAAAGTCAACATCACACGTTGCATCATTTGACTCGTCCGATTTAGCTAAAGAACGGTTGAGATTTAATAGGTAAATGGGTGGATCGGGTCGACTCGAATACAAAGATTCGGATCCTACAACTTGCTTCACCAACCATTGCCACATGGCGCAATTATGGCCATTGAATCATGAAAGGTTGAAATTTAGTCAAGATTGCCAACTATCCCATGCACTCATATCTACTGTAAGCTTGTTTTATCACCCAATCGTTATTCAGTCAACGGAAAAAGTCAACATTTTTTACACAAGCCTAATTTTGGGCCAATCTTAACTCATCTTAGGATTTTCGGACCTCCGGAATCTAAATTTGACCTCCGTTTATCTGTTTGGAGCCTCGAATTACTTGAAATTAATATTTTACCTAATAAACACATAAAAATACACAAAATTAGATATATTTAAAACATAATTAATAATTCCTAATATATTGCATAAATACAAATATAAATTATAACATACGTACAAAATAACATTATTATCGCTTGATAATTAAACAATTTTTAATACTAATCACATATTAAAAGAGAACCCTACATAGTTGCAGATTTCCTTTCCAAGCTAATTGATGCAAATCCCACAGTAAAACTACAAGACCCACACTTAATTTAAAGTTTCAATTGTCGAAGAAAGTTCTAAATGGATTTAAACCCAACAAAAACATTGACCCAATGTTTAAGAAAATATGAACTAGAGGTATAAAGAATGATATTAATGCCATACTTGAGATATATATGAGAAGTGAGTAATAAGTTTAGTTAGGAGCAGCACAAAAATACAAATTCTTGATAAGTTCACTAATTCTTTTGAGAACCAAAGAAAGAATGATAATTCAATTTCAAATAATATTAATCTACAAAATTAGTTTTTATATATCAAGGTTGCTAAGTTTAAATAGACTAATAAAAATCTATGACTTAAAAATATACTTGGAATAATTGGAAAAATCCTTCAAGCTTAGGTTTGTCAAAGAATGCTTTAAAAGTCTTCATCAACCCATTATTATTAATGTTAATCATTGACAAACTTTATGACAGCCTACCATAATTAATGCTAGTCATTGATAAACTTAATGTTAGCCTACCACAATTAATGCTAGTCCATCATCATTAGTGATAGACTTACCTAACATATTGACAAAGTTGAATCGTAACAAATAAATAAAGTTGAATAAACAAAGGGATGGTTGGAACTCCCAATCCTGAACATGCTATACTAAATTGGTCATAATGTTTTCTAGACAACTCCAAATCTAGATTTGTAAATTGCATTGAATAATCATCTTTCCAAATGGTATGTAATTGTCCATTAATTCTAACTCAATCAATACTAATTTTGTTGTAAATTTGCCCTTTCTATATTTGAACCAAATTATGTATTTGGCTATCCACTATCTAGAATAATGCGCACAATGTCTTGTCTTCTCTCTAAGCCCAATTCATTATGTTTTGCATCTTGAATTGAATTTTCAGTCTATATTTTCACAATTAATCCATTTTTTTAAGAAACTTGCATTTTTTCAGCTCTAACTCTTATAATTAGATCTCTGTGAATGTATAAAGGATCAGCTGAAACTTTAATGGTATTCCCTTGAAGGTTATCATTACCAATTACATAATTCTTAGTGGCTTTAAGCAGAACACTTCTTAAAGGATTGTACATGGAGAGACTCCCCTTTTTATCTACAAACTTTCAAGGTTTATCTCAACACTCCCCACAGACATCAAAGAGCTAACCTTTGAAAAGGTTGTTGATTATCATGAATATTTAGAAAACTCCGAGGACATAATTTGGCACTTATAGATGCTCCAACAAGTGCTTGAGTTCAAGCCAATCATCAGAGGAAATGGAAATCCTTGACTTTTTGAACCATTCTCTAAAAAAGACTAGATGAACAAAACAGTATTCATAGTCAGCTTGGTATTCCATAATATCATCGAAGAAAACAACAATTGGGGACATTCTGTGATGTGTTAATCCTCTCCATTAGCATATTATGCTTTCTGGCTATGTATAAACTTATAACCTGTAGCCATTTTATTCAAGCCCTATCTCATTCACAGAAGCCAAAGATCTGCTAAAGGAATATGATTTGACAGACTTTTAACCCCAGTATTTGAAGATCCTCATACTCAAATTGATCAATGGATTCTATCTAACTCATAATTCTATTGATATACTACATCTGAGAGATATATTAGGGCATGACAAACCACCATTAATTAAAGCAGTTGAGCAAGATCACATAAGACATAGTGAAAATATTGTCTGGAGTGGTTGTCTACATGCTAGAAAAGCATTGGTAAAAATTTATAGCATGGAGGCAGTGTACAATACTCATAGCCTTCTATCTCCAAGTGTCCAGATGACTTTAGACCTATACTACAGGAAAGAGGTACAACATGGCCGAATTTATGGCGATGATCACTATGAATTATAAATGTGAGGACTATATGATGATTAGTGCAGAATTAATTTTCTTAAATGGGTTGGTTGGATTTGTAGTGAAATTAATTTAAACTATCATAGAATTTAAATTACAATGGCAAGAATGAATTGAAATGAAATCTATTGAAATAAAGCACTTAGGTATCTGGATCTGGATCAACAAGCTCCATGGGCTAAATATTCCTTATTAATGCAATTAAATCATGAGGGGGGATTCCACACCTCATGAATCACGCTCAAATAAATATGGTGTTAAGGGCTTATCGTGCCAAATAATAATATCCTTGTACTAGGGTGCCGGTTTAACCAGGGCGGTATCTAGACAAGATTATTACTATTTGTCGACGAAAAGTCAAAACAACCACAAATATTAGCGGGGAAGAGAAAATAAATTTACCAAATTAAGCCCATGGAACATGTTGACACTTTACCTTCAACCCAAGCTTGAAAGAAAAGTAGCTACTCATTTTTTAACTAGGGGTAAAATGGAAATTTATTAAAATATATAGAAAATACAAGAAGGAGAAAGAATTACATAAAACTAAGCACAAAAATTGATTCAGGGGTATCAAATTAAGAGGGGGAGCCCCCTTTTTATAGATACATTGAGTGAATCATAGCCATCGGATTAAAACAGCCGGACGAGATTGCACCACGTCATCAACAACAATACGCTTGCACAAGACTTTTGAACAGAACGCGTTTGAATAAGAATAATCTCATGTATGTGCATGTACCGTACACATGATTTTTGGTCCACTGAAATGCTGCCACATCATCCATCAACAGTACATAAGAATTTTAGTCCAATAGGATCGTGACACATCATCGGTCAATGCCACATCATCCGTCAACGCCACATACACAACCAAATGCCACATCTTTCTCCAATCAAGTGCTGCCACATCATCGGTCGATGCCACATCATCGGACCGTATATGTGAACAGTGTCGTAAACAGTAACATAGATAGTGCCGTACGTATAAACAGTACCGTATATGTGAACAGTGACATTTTTTCTTTTATGCTCCTACTAAGGTTTTTGACCGTCCTGAGTTCAAAAGTGTGTCCGTTTTGTTGTCTGATCACTCGTTCATTGTGAAACAATCATGATGCCCCTAAAATACATAAAATACTTAATTATAACAAAACACACATAATTAAATTACAAGAGAAATAAATACATAAAAATAGAGATGATGTTGGTGAGACTTAAAATATAAAATGACGATTTTCTCCTTTATAAATATACACTTTCCAACACTCAACACACCCCTCAACCAGCTTATTGCTAGTCTCTAGCAAATAAAGTGAAAATAAAATTCAAAGCCAAAAATGATTTTTTTTAAAAAAAACAATTGTGCTTATTCAATCAGATTAATGACAGCAATCAAATAAAAGTATAAGCATTATCTCCAGTCTAGAGAAATATCACACCTACATATCCACATGCATCAGTCCAGCAGACTTTGTCATAGCTATAGTAATCAGGCCACTTTCAAGAATGACATGTGAAACCCCAAAATCTCACCGGTAATAGTGACACTCTCACAAAGAAATTAAACCCAATAAAAATTGTCACTATAATGAATGGTAAATCAAGAGAAAATAATAAAGAAATATCACACACTCTCACCAAGATGAAAGAAATATGCCCACAGCTTAGAAATAACACGATCTCAAACACAGTACTAGTTAACCCAATGTATTTCATTTATTTATTTATTTATTTTTAATGCATCACTACATTTTAATAGCCCATATAACTAGTTTTTACTTCAGACTATAGTTCCCTAAAATCAAAAAGGACTTTTATTAGGACGTAACGTAGGCTAGGGAAATGGCTAACAAAGAAGGAGAAATAGAGAAAATAAAAAAAATACATGTTTGAGAAAAAATAGAGATCTTTTGAAAATTAAAAGGTGCATTTCGCTTATTTATTATTATTGTATTTCTCTTTTTTTCTTTTTTTTTTCTTTTTTTTTTCTCTTTTTTTTGGGTATGGCACAACTTTGCTGAACAAAATAATTATTTTATTTTATTTTATTTTTCTCAAACATGAACAGGTGATGGAACTTGTAAATCATCGGGTAATACTCCAAATTAGAGTGGGTCAAGATGATAAGTTAGCAAAGAAAATACTTTTTTTTTTAAATAAAAGGCTTAAAAAGGCTAACTATTGATATTTCATAACAGGGATGGCTTGAAAGGCTCAAACATGTCAAAGATGGTCTTCTATCATCTTTTAAGACTCTAAATAATCTTCCATATCAATTAGTTAGATGGACCTTCAGATGTAGCAACACATTTTTTTTTTAGAGGGTTGACTTAAAGGAAATCTAGAGATCATATATAAACTAAAAAACTGCTAAACTATATGAAGAATGGGCAAAAAGAGTTACTCTCCAAGAAAAAATGATAGGCTCAAAAACTCACTTGGAATTTATTATGCCATATACATTCTTTAAAGCAACTCATATTTATCTCCAACATCAACATGTAGAATAGCAAACATGGTGTAACATTACTTAAGACCAAAGATAATACAAATACTAAGATTCGAAAGTCATCATGTCATCCAATGTTAAAAGATCATAAATATTTTTTTTAAACGAAATTCTACCCCCCAACCAAATCTAAACATGAAAAGAAAACATACATGCAAAAAGATGAAAAATGATACAAAAAAAAAATTAATTAGATGATAGAAAAGAAAAATGCTTGAATTTTTTTTTTTTTAAGAAGATGCGTTTCCAGAGTCACTACACTCCGTATTCAGTCATCTTCGACTTAAAAACTTGAAAATATATATTTCTTAAAATAAGACAATTTTTTTTGTTTTTTTTTATTTTTCTTTTTTTTTTTTAATTTTCAAACTGAGAAGATGCGTTTCTAGAGTAACTACACTCTATATTCAGCCATTTTCTACTTAAAAAGTTAGTCACAGTTAGTTCTACAATAAAACATTAGTAAAAACTTAACCAACATTCCATAATCGTCAACTATTCCCTCCTCCAAACTAGAATGAAACATTGTCCTCAATGTTTGAAAGGAAAAAAGTAGAGTTTAGAAGACATCACCTGGGTAGTGTAACACAGAAGAAAATATTTACAAGTGAAGAGTTAAATCTAATTTGTACTTCTTACTGCGGCTACTGTTACCATCATTATTTGAACACTCTAACACAACAATCCTGGGATCTGGCTCTAATTGATAAGCTTGTAACAGATCAAGTAGCTCATTAGCAGTATGTGCACAAATAAAGACTTTTTTTACTGAGGAAGGAATGAAATAATTTTTTATTGCATGGTTAAGAAATGCGATAAAGCCATCATAAAAATTATTGACATTTAACAAACCGATGAGTTTCTGGTGAATGTTCAGATGGGCCCAAGATGCTAATGTGATTAGTGCCTCAAGAGTTGCAAGATCTTCTGGAAGGAAAATAAAAGCATCGGTATGATTTAGCATTTCAGTTATTCTTTCTTGCATATCTGAGACGACTAACTCTTCTCCAGTTGATGAGTTAGACAAACAGCCCAAAGGTTTGAGAATTATTGGGATGATGCCTGACACTTGGCTCCTCTGACATAAGCAGCTTCTGAGACCATTTTAGATAACCCTCGGTCACCTCCTCCATACACAAAGTGTAGTTTTCTCTCTGTTATTCTTCGACCAAGATCTATGGTTGTCTCAACGAACTCTTTATGTTTGCCATAGTTAAACCCAGAGAGCACACAAATGTTCTTGAATTGTTTACTAGGAATAGCTGCCATTAGGATACTGCTCAAAAACAATTTGTGAGTGCACAACAAAAAATCATATTTAAGAACCTTGGTGACAACGGGTCACAGCTGTGTATGAGGCATTATGTCAATTAATGCGTAAGGCACATGGCTCGAGAGTAAAAAAGAAAACAGTAAAAAGGAAAAAACAAACAATGATAAAATAGAATTATTAAAGACAATAATGCAAATGGTAAAACAACAGTGAAATAAAAAAACAATGAGGTAAAAGGATATTTAAAGATAGTTGTGATTGTGGCTCACATCTTACTCTGATTTTTCATCCAGAAACGGCTTGAACGCCCTCTATGGGTCGAGGATAGGCTTTCCATCCAGTTTTCTTACAAACTGGCAAACAGGGTAGTTTATAGTCAAATTCCCGAGATTGTATCGTGCACGTTCTTTCTCGAATAATGGCCATAACTAGACAATCGCTCTTTATACGTATCCACTGGGATGCGTTTCAAGAGACAAAAGGATATTATCTAATGACTCTTTATTTAAGTCATCCCTAATGAATTTAATCTTATCTTCCCTGTTATCAGACACCATTCCTAAAGAACATGGCTTTTTATTGTATATCGTTCTGGCACACTTATGACAAGCAACAGAAAGTCTTCGAGCTCGTCGTTTTCTCGCATAATTTCCTTTACCACAACCAGGCATGTATGCAATAAATTTAGGAGGCAACTCATCTGCCAAGTGTACTTTGGCCTCGATTAACCAGCGAATGTCAGCAGGTATGTCATTCTTCATAAGCAATCGCATGTATTCGGACCGGGGCTTTATAGATTGAAAGGAGGGCATTCTGAGGAAGCGAAAGGAATCATTTGTGAAGTTTTTCTAAAATCTCGTCTCTGTCCATGCCTTCGTCTGAGAATATCAGTTATTATGGGAAACTGAAGTAACCGACTTAATTGTCGCGGAGTACCGTTATCCGTCACTTCACCGGGGTGACAAACTTAAACACACAAAGCAAACTAAAACTCACAAACAGATAAATAAATTAAAACACACAAAGCAAACTAAAATCGTCCTCTTATTGAATTTACCTCAAGCTCCAACTGGGTGTTGTAGATACTTCTCTCAATATCTTTGAGTTGGCTTTCTAATCCCAAATACGATGTGTTTTACAAAATCGTATCTGCTTTCTAAGATGAGTTTGGATAGGTTGAAGTGTTCTAAGTATGTACAAGAGGTACTGTCTCATGATTAAAATGATAAGAGAGAATTATAATGGTTAAACAAACACACTTATGCAAAAATAATTTCAATCGGTGAAAGAATAATAAAAAAGAAGAAAACAAAGAAAATAAATCAAATCAAATCACCAAAAAGAAAAGAAAAACCTCAATTTAAACTTGGTGGGTCACTCAGATTTATTTCGCTATCCTCTCCATGTGCTTGGTACTCTATATATGGTTTTAATCTTTGACCATTAACTTTAAAAGTGACGTCGTTCTTTGGATTCTTAATTTCAATTACCCCATGTGGAAAAACAGTGTGAACAATAAATGGGCCAGACCATCGAGAACGTAACTTACCTGGGAATAGGTGTAAGCGAGAATTGAATAAAAGCACTTTCTGACCTGGAGTGAAAGATTTTCTCATAATTTGCTTATCGTGAAAGATTTTCATTCGTTGCTTGTAAATCTTGGCATTTTCGTACGCGTCATTGCGAATTTCTTCAAGTTCTGCCAGCTGTAATCTTCTTTCCGAGCCAGCTTGCTGCATGTCAAAATTGAATTTCTTAATGGCCCAGTACACATGATGCTCGAGTTCCACAGGTAGATGGCAAGCTTTTTCATACACTAGCCTGTAGGGTGACATCCCAATTGGAGTTTTGAAAGCTATGCCCATAATGCATCGTCGAGCCTCAAGAGCCAATCTTTTCTGTCGGGCCTCACCGTCTTTTCTAAAATGTGCTTTATTTCTCGATTGAAGATCTCAACTTGACCACTGGTTTGCGGATGATATGGGGTCGCCACTTTATGAGTGATGGAATACTTTGTCAAAAGTGCTTTGAAGGATTTATTATAAAAGTGGGCACCACTATCACTGATTATTGCTTGAGGAAATCCAAAGCGTGAAACAATATTGCTTTTCAAAAATCCTATCACTACCTTGTGATTGTTGGTCCTACATGGAATTGTCTCTACCCATTTCGAAACATAGTCAACAGCAACCAATATATATTGATGACCAAAAGAGGAGGGAAAGGGTCCCATGAAATCGATACCCTATACATAAAAAATTTCAACCACTAAAATTGGGTTTTGTGGCATCATATTCCTTCGTGTTATGCTCTCCATTCGTTGACACTTATCACATGAAGAACAAAAAGTGTAAGCATATCGAAATATAGTCGGTCAATAGAAACCACATTGTAAAATTTTAGTGGCTGTTTTCTTAGCGCTGAAATGGCCTCCACAAGCTTGTTCATGGCAGAAAGAAAGAATGTTTTGAAATTCATTCTCTGGGACACGTCGTCTAACAATTTGATCTACACAATACTTGAATAGATAAGAATCATCCCAATAGAAATTCTTTATTTCTGCAAAGAATTTGGCCTTGTCCTGCTTAGTCAATGCTCTGGAAGTTGACCTGTAACAAGATAATTAACAATATCAGCATACCATGGTGCTACTTCCACACTCATTAATTGTTCATCAGGAAATGACTCATTCAAAGGTAATGGTTCCATAGTTGTATCAAAATGGAGACGAGAAAGATGGTTAGCCACAACATTTTCTGTTCCTTTCTTATCTTTGAATTCTAAGTCAAATTCCTACAAAAGTAACACCCAACAAATTAGTCTCGCTTTTGCATCTTTCTTTGTGAGAAGATATTTAAGAGCAGCATGATCTGTGAATACAATTATTTTACAACCAATGAGATAAGATCGAAATTTCTCTAGTGCAAACACTACTGCTAGCATTTCTTTTTCAGTAGTTGAATAATTCAACTGTGCATCATTTAATATCATACTAGCATAGTAAATCACATGGGGAATTTGATCAACTCTTTGTCCTAATACTGCTCCTATTGCATAATCAGATGCATCACACATAAGCTCAAATGGTAAGTTCCAATTTGGGGGCTGAATAATGAGTGATGATGTCAACAGCTGTTTTAACTTTTCAAATGCCACAAGACATGAATCATCAAAGACAAAAGGTATATCCTTAGCAAGTAGATTACATAAGGGTCTAGAAACTTTGCTAAAATCTTTAATGAAACGTCTATAAAAACCCTCATGCCCAAGGAAAAATCTTACTTCTCTGACTGTTTTAGGTGAAGGAAGATTGGAAATGAGATTCACCTTAGCTTTAGCAACCTCAATACCTTTGCTCGAAATGATATGACCGAGAACAATACCTTGTTTTACCATAAAATGTCATTTCTCCCAATTCAAGACTAAATTCTTCTCAATACATCTCTGCAGAACTAGTGTTAGATGATGTAAACATTGATCAAATGAATCACCAAAAACAGAAAAATCATCCATAAAGACTTTAAGTAATCGTTCGACCATATCAGAAAAAATGCTTAACATGTATCGTTGAAATGTAGCAGGTGCATTACATAATCCAAATGGCATTCTCCTATATGCAAAAGTGCCAAAAGGGCAAGTGAAACTGGTCTTCTCTTGATCTTTTGGTGCTATGGGAATCTGATTGTATCCTGAGTAGCCATCTAAAAAGCAATAAAATTCATGTCCTGCTAATCTATCAAGCATTTGATCGATAAATGGCAAAGGAAAATGGTTTTTACGTGTGACAGAATTTAACTTCCTATAATCAATGCATACACACCATCCTGTAGTTACTCTAGTGGGCACTAATTCATTATTAGCATTGGTAAATACTGTGACTCCTTACTTTTTGGGGACAACTTGTATAAGACTGACCCATGAACTATTAGAAATGGGGTAAATGATACCTGCATCTAATAGATTAAGGACTTCAGTTCTAACAACCTCTTTCATATTAGGATTTAACCGACGTTGCATTTCCCTAGTAGGTCTCGTATTTTCATCAAGATGAATGTAATGCATACAGTCTAACTAGGTTTATAAATTTTATGTCTGCTATGGTCCATCCTAACGCTCCTTTGTGCTTTTTTAAAACTTCTAACAACTTACCTTTTTGTTCGTCATTGAGTGAGGATGAAATGATTACTGGCAGAGTGCTTTCTTCTCCCAAAAATGCATATTCCAAAGTGTTGGGTAATAGCTTGAGGTCGAGTTTTGGTGGTGATTCTAATGATGGGCTGAGTTCCTTCTCTGATGGCACTAGTTGTTCAACCCTTGACTTCCATTTATTTGTGTCCATAGATGGTGCTGAGTCAAGTAGGACATTGACATCATCAACTGATCTGTCAATATCAAAATCTAAACCAAAGTGAGTTAAACATGTTTGTAAAGGGTCATCACTAAGATTTGATAGAAAATTATTATCAACAAATGTTTCTATTAAATCCACATAAACAATTCCATCATCTGCATTGTGAGGTTGTTTGGAAATGTTGAAGATATTGAGCTCCATGGTCATATTGCCAAATGACAACTGTATATTTCCGGTTCTGTATTGAATGTGAGCATCAGCAATTGCCAAGAAAGGTCAGCCCAAAATAATGGGAATATGCTTTTTTGAATCCTGTACTAGTTGAGTATCAATTACAATGAAATCAACAGGAAAATAAAACTTGTCTACCTGGACCAATCTGCAAACTGTAACACTACTGGAGTTGGGTGTAATTCGCCCAGTCCAAGTTTCACAAATACAGAGTAAGGCAACAAATTTACACTAGCTCCTAAATCCAACAAAGCATTCTCAATTGTGTGGTTCCCTAAACTACATGAGATAGTGGAGGAGCCTGGGTCTTTGTATTTTAGAGGCATCTTATGTTGGAGTATAGAACTAACATTTTCTGTTAAAAATGCCTTTTTCTGAACGAGAATATTTCTCTTTTTAGTGCAAAAGTCTTTAAGAAACTTGGCATAAGATGGCACTTGTTTTATAGCATCTAACAAAGGGATGTTAACACTTACCTGTTTAAAGATTTCAAAAATCTCACCTCTGGATTTTCCCTTCTTTCCTTTAGCTAACCTTTGAGGAAATGGAGTTTTAGGAACGTACTCACGGGGGTTGGTTTCTTCTTTCTCCTCAGGTGATGAGTCCTCAGCATTCACAAGTAGGATCTGAGTTGATTTTGTCACTGGCATCTCAACTTTGTTGTCGACTTCTTTCCCTTTTCGCAAGGTCATGATGGCTTTGACCTTTCCATGTTGCTGTGGTGAACTGGTACTTGCTTCATATACTCCTTTAGGATTAGACGCTGGTTGATTTGGAAATTTACCTTTCTCAACGGTCATTACCAAGGTTTGAACTAAATAAGCAAGTTGTCCCACCATTTTCTCGAGGTTTGAAACTGATTGGGCTTGTGAGTTGAAGCCTGCTCTCATCTCATTTCGCAGTTCATCAATGGTGCGGTTCTGTTGCTCGATCCTGGAGTGAGTAAGATTCTTGAAATTCTGGAATGTATCCTCCCATGGTTTGGGTTGAGAGTGATTTGGACTCTGATTGTATGGTCTAAATGGTAGTTGAGAGGATTGAGAAATTTGAGGAATTGGTTGGATTGGTGGAGGTGGAGCTGTTAGTTCATTTTGTAGGAATCCTTGAGACCATGAAAAATTGGGGTGGTCTCTCCATCCAGGGTTATATGTGTTGGAATAAGGGCTGTAGTTTGATGGTTTTCTTATGACTCCTATGGCATTGGCTTGATCTGAATATGAGTCATGGTCATATGGTTCTGTTGAGTTGGCAGTCGTTAATGATGCTATTTGTCGAGAAAGACCTTCAATCCTCTCTTTGACTTCTTTAATTCCTGAACTTGACTCGCCAACGTGAACCTCATTTACTCCCTTAATCCTCATAGTATTTTTGAGTAATCGACTCCGTTGTTGAGAATTATCTGATCGGCGCTGGAAGAAATCCCAAATCTCTGATCCACTTTTTGACATTAGCTCTCCTCCACTAGTCGCCATTAGCCATTCTTGCACATGTGGTAATAATCCCTCCAAAATTTATTGGCATTGGTGCCATTTCTCGTACCCATGATGTGGACACTTCAAGAGTAGCCCATTGAATTGCTCCCATGTCTCGAAAAACTGCTCATCTTCTCTCTGGGTAAACTCTGAAATTTCCCTGCGAATAGCATTGGTTTTATGAACTGGGAAATATTTATTCAAAAAATTTGTACCATTTGTTCCCATGATGAAATGCTATTAGCAGGCAATGTATTAAGCCATGAACGAGCTCTATCCTTTAAAGAAAATGGGAATAATCTGGGTTTAACATCATCATCTGAAAAATTCTTGTATCTAAAAGTTTGACAAATAGTATGAAAATCGTTCAGATGATTATATGGGTCCTCATTTTCTAGGCTATAGAATGTGGGAAGACAATTTAGCACACTAGGTTTTAATTCAAAACTCCTAGCAGCTACATTTGGGTACCTTATGCATGATGTGCTCAAATTAGCTAAAGGACTAAAATAATCCTTAAATGGCCTTTCCTGTGGTTCTGGTTGATTTTGCAAATCAATTTCAATTTTATTTTTAAATGCAACGTGTTTGTGTGTGCGAAGTATTTTCTCCAATTCAAGGTCTAAAGGCTCAAGATTAGGTAATAATGACCTTTGACCATGCATGCAAAGAAAGAAAAAAAATAATTAAAAACAAAACAAATAAAAATAAGGAAAATGGAGAAATTACGATACTGACCTTGTCATGTTGTTACAACTTTACTATGAAAACACACTCAATTGCTATAAGAAAAAGAAATTACGTGAAACAAATATTAACTAAAATTAAAATAAATTACAAAGAAAGATAACAATATAAATAAAAAATTACAAAGAAAAATAACATGAAAATTAAATTACACAAATTTAAAGAAGAAAAAGAAATGAAATTCTAACTTTAAAATACATATTCACTTTATTTTCTCTTTTTTTTTAATTGAGGAAAAAAAATTCAAGAAAACAACTAAAAAAATAAATATAAAAAAAAATTAATTCTATGTATTAAAATACTTACCTCCCCGGCAACGACGCCAAAAACTTGTTGTGCAAAATTTATTGAACTCGCAAGCGCACGAATCTATTGTAGAATAGATTAACGGTGACGAGTGTCGATCCCACGAGGAGGTTGATTTTAATTATGTGCATAATTAATTTTCTTAAATGGGTTGGTTGGATTTGTAGTGAAATTAATTTAAACTATCGTAGAATTTAAATTACAATGGCAAAAATGAATTGAAATGAAATCTATTGAGATAAAGCACTTGGGTATCTGGATCTGGATCAACATGCTCCATGGACTAAGTATTCCTTATTAATACAATTAAATCATGAGGGGGGATTCCACACCTCATGAACCACGCGCAAATAAATATGGTGCTAAGGGCTTATCGTGCCAAATAATAATATCCTTGTACTAGGGTGCCGGTTTAACCAGGGCTGTATCTAGACAAGATTATTACTATTTGTCGATGAAAAGTCAAAACAACCACAAATATTAGAGGGGAAGAGAAAATAAATTTACCAAATTAAGCCCATGGAACATATTGAGACTTCACCTTCAACCCAGCTTGAAAGAAAATTAGCTACTCATTTTTTAACTAGGGATAAAATAGAAATTTATTAAAATACGTAGAAAATACAATATGGAGAAGGAATTACAGAAAACTAAGCACAAAAATGGATTGAGGGGTATCAAATCAGGGGGGGAGCCCTCTTTTTATAGAACATTGAGTGAATCATAGCCATCGGATGATTGCGCACGCCATCAACAACAAGACGCTGCACAAAGATACGGTTGCACGATTTGAATAGTAATGCGGTTTGAATAGTGGCGGCTTGAATAGTGACGCGGATTGAATAGTAAATAATCCCATGTATGTGCATGTACCGTACGTATGATTTTTGGTCCACTGAAATGTTACCACGTCATCCATCAACAGTACATAAGAATTTTAGTCCAATAGGATCGTGACACATCATTGGTCAATGCCACATCATCAGTCAACGCCACATACGCAAACAAATGCCACATCTTTCTCCAATCAAGTGCTGCCACGTCATCGGTCAATGCCACGTCATCGGACCGTATATGTGAACAGTATCGTAAACAGTAACATGGACAGTGCCGTACGTATGAACAGTACTGTATATGTGAACTGTGACATTTTTCTTTTTATGCTCCTCTTAAGGTTTTTGATCGTCCTGAGTTCAAAAGTGATGTCTGTTTTGCTATCTGATCACTCGTTCATTGTGAAACAATCATGATGCCCCTAAAATACATAAAATACTTAATTATAACAAAACACACATAATTAAATCACAAGAGAAATAAATACATAAAAATAGAGATGTTAGTGAGACTTAAAATATAAAATGACGATTTTCTCCTTTATAAATATACATTTTCTAACACTCAACAATTAGCTCTGAGAGCATGGACAAGCAGAAGAGATAACACCACCATAGGAACCTCTAAGACTACCACAATGGGAAGAAAAATAATTACAAAATGGCTACTAAGGAGAAGAATGGCCTCATGAAGACCTCAACCTTCACAACTGATACCTCCACCAGAACCTATAAACGAAGATGAGATATTTGCACAAAAATTAGAAGATTGGGAGGAGGAATAGGTGCACAATAGAAATTCTGTCTGGGATGAGGAAGACAGTAGCATAGACTAGCGGAAGCAGTAGTGGTTCGGTAGATCCAAAAGTGCCCCATGAATCTTCTATTTTCCAACCAGTTACTTTTATTGGCCATGACTGTGTTGCTGAAACTTTATAACTCTTAAAAAATGCCTTAAAATTATTTCTTGAAGAAATTTCTTTTTAAACATATGCTGGTTCGGAAGGCTTGTCATTTTTCCAAGACATCTTATTAGGTTCTTAGGGAGTATTTGAGAGGCCATGATAGTTCCAATTACAACTTAGACTTTTTAAATATTGCATGTAGCCTTGCCAAAACCTTTCTAGTGCACAAATTTATTATAATAATAATAATAATAAATTGAATATCAATGATATAATAAACAAATCAACAATGTGTTAATAAAAAAATAAAAAAAAACTAATTTTTAGTAATCCGAGTCCAGTATAGCTGCAATGTCCTTAAAATATATTCGCCACCTTTACAACAATGCTTAAATTATATAGGTGTCTATCTCCTAGGATACAAAGAATTCGAATAGTGTTGACGGCACAACCTTACTATTTTGAATTCTATCACAATGAAGCCTAAAGCTAGAGAGAGTTTGCTTAAGAGAGAAGAGAAGAAAATCACTTGGATTTTGGTGTGTTTTGCAATTGAACATAGAGGCCAATATATATAAGTTTCAAGCGGGGGCGTTAGTTAACTAAAAATCCCATGTGGGATTTTTCCTTATTTTTCCACACTAATGGGTGCTCTTTGAGATCTATTTTGTTGTTCATCCAAGCACCAATTTAAGCGTTCTATGATTTGTTGCGAATAGCTCATATAGGAGATTTTGAATCATCAGTGCACATATATTTTTCTAATATTTATCTTGCTCAAAATTGGCCTCAAAATAGTTATTATATGTCTATTTTTTCTGACAATCCCTCACATGAATAAAAATTAGCGGAAGACACAAAAGTAATTGTTTTGATATCAAGATTATTTTTTACTTTAGTGATAGAATTCAACAAATCAAAACCTACTTATGATAGGTAGGTCTCAACCTTTGAACCTTCCCTTGTAAAATATATTTACTTTACTAACTGACTAGTAGAAATAACTTTGACTTATTCTATCGTTTATGTAAACGATATATATTTCATACAGGAATTTATTCCTAACACTTTGAGTTCTCATGGTTATGTTCATTTTGACCCTGAACATCTGCCTAGTTCTACATTTTGACCCTTGACAATTCCTTTCAAAGCGGCCCCACTTCTCTCTCACATAAGTGATTTCTTACTTTGTTTGGATTCTTAACGCATAGGAAATCATTGAAGGCATAGCTTACCCTTTCCTACCTATTTTCGTTATAGGAATGGACATGAAGGTAACCCCCACATTGATCCAACGAGAGGAGAGTGTTCAATCAAGAAAGAAATAAGGTCATTCATGCCAAGATGGATAAATTGCTAAAAACAGATTTTATCAAGGAATTGAACTATCTAGAATGGATTTCAAATGTGCTAATAGTAAATAAGATGAATGGAAAATGGAAGATGTGCATAGATTTTACCAACCATATAAAGCTTGTCCCAAAAATAGTTTTCCTCTCCTAAAGATTGATCAATTGGTGGATTCTACGGTAGGGCATAGCTTGATGAGATTTATTAATGTAATTTCAGGCTATAATTAAATAATGTTGGCTATTGCTACATATAATACCATTTGGATTAAAAAAACACCGGCACTATGTACCAAAGATTGGTGGGCAAGCTCTTTAAGCCCCTAAATGTTAAAACAATAGAGGTGTATGTGGATATGACAGGATAATCAAGTTTGTTAGCCTAGCCAACCATGTGGCATATTTGCATGAGATGTTTGAAGTGCTACAAAAAAAATTGATAAAGCTAAATCCAAAAAAGTGCACCTTCGAAGTAGATTCAGGTAAGTTTTAGGTTATTGCTTAGTTACAGGAGAATAGAAGCCAATCTAAAAAAATGTTAAGGTCATCCTTAAAACGAGGTCGCCAAAAGACCTAAAGGACATTCTAGATGAAAAATTTAATATGTTGAGTAAGTTCATTTCAAAAGCGTCAGATAAGAAAGGAAAGAGACTGAAATGGTTAGAGGAATGTGATGTAGCATTTCAACAACTAAAGGCATGTCTAGCCAATGTACCAACTCTAGCCAAACCATTAATGAGTCTCTTGAGCTATTTGACAATCTCTAATTACTTAACTAGCTTAGTTTGATAAGAGAATACAACGAAGTTCAATGTCTACTGTACCATACGAGTAGTTCTTTTATAGTGGCATAAGTTAGATACCTCTTTGCAAAAAAGTTGGGATGGCCTTGATTATAGGTATAAGAAAGTTAAGGATATATTTCTAAGCTCATGAGATCATAGTTATCATAAATCAACTGCTGAGATAAATCTTTCACAAACCAGAAATTTTGAAAAGGCTAATTAAGTGGTTGGTAGAACTAAGTGAGTTTGACATAGGCTACTAACAAGGGTTGGTAATTGAGGCATAAGCTGTAGTTGACTTCATAAATAAGTGCAATGAATAGAATGAAAAGATGGAAACCGACCAAGAGGCAAAAAATGAACTCTATGATATATAGAAACCTAATGTAAATGAAACTGTAAACCTAGAAGTGTCTGGTGGAGGAATTGTTTTAGTTTCATCCAGGTAAGAAAAAGAGTGCTATAGTCTTGAGTACGAATTTCAATCCATAAACAATTAGGGGTGGGCAAAATACCCGACCCGACCCGATCCGACCCGAAATATTTCGGGTTCGGGTCGGATCGGGTTGTAAATCAAACCCGATCGGATGAAAATTTATAAACCCGATCGGGTTGAGATCGGGTCGGGTAGAACCCGACCCGATCCGAATTACCCGATCGGGTTACAAACAAAAATTTAGCGCACAGAAAGCCAGTAGCCACAGACTGTCAGACACACTTTACAGTTACAGAGTCAAAGTTTCAAATCATATTCACGCACGCACAATACACAATTACACACAAAACAAAAGCAACAAGCTAATCACAGATTCACAATTCACAACTTTTGTAGTTTTGTTACAGAGTACAGAGTATAGACTCAGTGACTCACGGCCTCAACCCTCAAGCCCTCAACTCTCACAGTTCACGCACACACAAAACAACTCACGCAGAGTCGCAGACACGCTCACAGACACACAACCGGCCAGCTGAGATCCCGCGATCTACTCGATCTGCTGCCGCGACGATCTGCTGCTCCAATTGCCGCGATCTGCTACCGACTGCCGCGATCTGCTACGGACTGCCGCGATCTCCTGCCGACTGCCGCGATCTGTTGCCGCGATCTGCTGCTCCACCTCTGCCGTGATCTGCTGCTGATTGGCGTGATCTTTTGCTCAAATCAACGAATCCCGCGGCCTCCAACCCGACCCGAGTCCGAGTGTTTACACTTTGCCGGCTTGCCCGTTTGCACTTTGCCCATTTTGCCGTGATCTGCATTCTGCTCTCAGTGCTCACTTGTGCTACTCCTTTGATCCTTTCCTCTGTGTTTGTGACTTTGTGACTTGTCAACTTTCAATTAATGGTATATACTAAAACTATATTGTTAATTTGTTATATTATATATGCTTAATTTAATTGGTTATTTATTATCTAATTAGTTATTTATTATGTAGTTAGTTGTTATTTTAATTGTTGTAATTATGTATTTTTAAATGTTATTAATAAAATCAAAAAATAAATGTTAGTAATAAAATAAAAAAACTGATGTATTTATGATTTTGCTATGAATAAATTTTATTAATTGTTAATAAATAATAAAAAGTCAAAATTTTTGTTAATTATTAACAATTGAAATAATGTTAATTGATAATTGTTAATAATTATTGATAATAATTAATAATTGATTTTTTAATAAATAAATTAGGACATTATGAAGATTAAATATTAAAATTAAGAATTATGTCACATATATTTTATAATTATAATGTGTTATGAGATTATATCATATGTAGTTGTGCAGTAATTTCAAGCCATCAATCTTAAAGAAATTAACTAATTCAATTAGTATTTTATTGTATGTTAATCAATAATCATCTATTAAGTCATTAAGTACAAGTAATTTGGACTTGAAATTAAAGGGTTTATACTTTATTATAAGAATTAAGACATAGATATTAGATAGGCTAATAATATCATATTATTAATTTGTTATGGGGAATGGGTAATTAGATATTATAAATTAATTAATTAATAATGAATTTCTTATTTTTTGTTTATGAAGTATGAACAATTTGAATGAAATTACTAATTAGATTATGTTAATAATATTTCGGTGTTTTGATTTTTGAATTAATGATTATTAATGATTATTTTGTATATTCAGATGCTTGGGCACTCAAGATCGAATTCGATGAGTGATGATGAAGAACAAAGTGTACAAATGGAAGGAACCGAAAGAGGAAAGGAAAAGGCGAAGCGAAAAAGACCGCAAACGAAGAAAAGATCGGTAGTATGGAATCATTTCACCTTACTCGAAGATAATCCAAACAAATGCAAGTGTAACTATTGTGGTAAACAATATCAATGTCATTCAAGGCGTGATGGGATTACAAATATGAACAGGCATATAAAGACTTGTGAAACATACAAGACATTTCGGCAACAACAAGGTGGAAGTCAACAAAATTTGACATCTGAGGCGTGAAGAAAATGCAAATTTGGTTTTGGGTAAAGGATGGAGTCAAGACGCGTGTCGAAGGGCTGTAACTAAAATGATTATTATGGGTGAGTTGCCGCTCAGTTTTGTAGACAACAAAGGATTTAGGCATTTCTGCAGTGTAGCTATCCCGCAATTTGTTATGCCATCTCGAAGAACTGTTGGTAGAGATGTTATGGAGTTATTTTTGGAGGAAAAAGCAATGTTGAAGAGTTTGATTTGTGACAACAAACAGCGAGTATCTCTTACAACTGATTTATGGACTTCTGTTCAAAACATGAGTTACATGGTGATTACAGCTCATTTTATTGATAGTGATTGGTGTTTGAACAGGAGGATTATTAGTTTTAGCGCAATCGAAGATCACAGAGGGAAGTCGATTGGCAAAAAGATTGTGGCTTGTTTACAGGATTGGGGGATTGAGAGGTTGTTTGCAATAACTGTTGATAATGCCACTACAAATGATATTGCTGTTGGTTATGTCACTATGCAGTTGCTTAGTTGGAGAAATGATGATGCACTTGTATTGGCGGGACAGTATATGCATGTGCGTTGTTGTGCACATATTTTGAATTTGATTGTTGTTTCAGGGTTGGGTGAGTTGCATGCTAGTGTTACCGCTATTCGAAATGCTGTGAAGTATGTGAGATCCTCTACCACGAGGCTGCGGACATTTAAACAATGTCTTTGACGGTGGGAATTGTCCAAAAGGAATTGTTGTTTTGGATTGTCCAACCAGATGGAATTCCACTTATTTGATGTTGATGACTGCGCTGAAATTTCAAGCGGCATTTGATAGAATGGCAGAAGTGGATAAACCTTATGAGGCATACTTTGCTGAGAAAGAAAATAATGTTAGAAGGGTGGGCCCGCCTGGACCGGAGGACTGGGAGAGTGCTGAACGAATTGTGAAGTTTTTGAAGGTATTTTATGATGCCACATTATTGTTTTCTGCCTCTTTGAGTGTGACTTCTAATCTTTGTTATGATACTATTGGCTTAATTGAGAGCTCATTGACTGCACTACAAGAAAGTACAGATCCTTGGGTGGCTTCTATGGCTTATAGTATGAGGGAAAATTTTGATAAGTATTGGGAGTCCACAGGGAAGATAAACAAAATGTTGATTGTTGCCTCTATTCTTGATCCACGAGCGAAAATGGATTTTGCTAAACATATTTTTGAGATCATTTTTGGCAATAATAGTTTCATGGTTGAACAAATGACCAAAGCAGTGAGGGACTTGTTGAATGAATTTTATGATGCATATAGTGCATTCTCCGCTAGTTCCACACCATCGATGTATAGTGGGAGTGGTCTTAGTGACAGCTATGGTGGTACAAGTTCTTCTCAACGTTTTACAACTGAGGCTAATTTGATGGATGTTGTTGGTGGTGAAGCTGATGACACTTTTCGAGTTGCTCGACCTTTCCTTGGATATGCTAAGAAGGTTTCTGTTCAGAATGAGAGTAGAAGAGTAGCATCTGAGGTGCAAAGGTACTTGAAGGATCCAGTTGAAGATCCCAGCAATCTTAAACTTAATGTTTTGCTTTGGTGGAGGGTGAATGGATCGAGGTATCCAATTCTGGAGAAAATTGCAAGGGATGTCCTCGCTGTTCCTGTTTCCACCGTGGCATCTGAGTCTGCCTTTAGCACCGGGCGTCGGATTATTGATGAGTATAGGAGTTCTTTAACCCCGGCTATGGTTGAGGCGTTGATATGCACTGAAAATTGGCTGCAATCTAAACTTTTTGCCAATCCCGTCTACAATCTCCAAGAAGATATTAAGGAGCAAATGTTTCATATGGAATTACAAGAAGGTAATGTTTTTAATTTTTTATCATACATGATATATAATACATTATATACGTAATATATTTAAAATGCATTATAACTTTATATAGAACATCTAAATGTAATGTAATCATGTACTTAAGTTACTTATTAATTTTTTTTTATAGAGTTGATAAGATCGCAAGCTTCGACAGTAGAAGCGTTGTGAGCCATATCGACATATCATATGATGTTTAAAAGGTAACTTTCAATATATATATTATTCATAATTTGATATTATAGCACTATTATAGCACTATTAGGTTGTAATTTAAACTATAATTATAGTTGTTATAGTTTTAAATTTTTAAGTCTAATTGTAGTTTATAAAATTATAAATTTGTAATTGTTTTAGTTAGATAAGTTGAAATTGATAAAATAGTTTTATTTTCTAGTATTATTATTTGTGTTTGTGTTTGTGTTTGATGTGTAACCTCATGAATTTGGTTTTATTTGCTCAATTAAAGATATGAATTAGATTTATTTATTTGTGTTTGTGTTTGATGTGTAACCTCATGAATTTGGTTTTATTTGCTCAATTAAAGATATGAATTGGATTTATTTATTTGTGTTTGTGTTTGATGTGTAACCTCATAAATTTGGTTTTATTTGCTCAATTAAAGATATGAATTGGATTTATTTATTTGTGTTTGTGTTTGATGTGTAACCTCATAAATTTGGTTTTATTTGCTCAATTAAAGATATGAATTGGATTTATTTATTTGTGTTTGTGTTTGATGTGTAATCTTATGAATTTGTGTTTGTGTTTGATGTGTAAGTGAATTTGGTTTTATTTGCTCAATTAAAGATATGAATTGGATTTATTTATTTGTGTTTGTGTTTGATGTGTAATCTTATGAAATTGTGTTTGTGTTTGATGTGTAACCTTATGAATTTGGTTTATTTGGTGGTGAATGCCGTAAAATAAGCATGATATATATATAATAAGTGTGTTGTATTTGGTTTATTTGCTTAATTTTTTATATAAATTGAGTTTATTCATTTACAACATGCCTTAAAGAAAATAATTATTGTGCATTTCTTCAATCATTCTTTAGACAATCGACGCTTGAATTTGAAGTTCAGAAATTTAAATTTAGAACTTATCAAAGTGCTTGCGTGGAGCCGTGGAGGAGCCAAGGTGTGGAGGAGCCAAGGTGGAGGAACCAAGGAAGCTTATTTAGTTTTTATATTTGAACTTTGTGATTTGTGTTTTAGAACAATTTAATTATGTTTAAATTTTGTGACTTTGTGAGTTTGTGGTTCCAACTTTTAAAGACTAGTATTTAGCAATTATGTTTTGGACTTTGTAAGTTTGTATTAATTTTAACTTTTATTAAGTTTGGACTTTGTTGATTGAGCAAATCTTAGTTATACCCTCTAAGGAAATAGGCAAATAATCTTATTCTAGCATTTTAAGTTTATTCATTTGATTTAATAGTATTTTGCTTTTTTTTTTTTTTCAGTTGAAAATTAGTAAAAATGATTACAATTAAGAAAAATGTCTTAAAATTTTAAATTACCCTTAAAACTGCAAAAAGAAAGAAAAAAAAACTCAAAATTGTATTAACCAAAATTGACCCGAACCGACCCGAACCGACCCGAACTAACCCGACCCGACCCGAACTAACCCGACCCGAACTGACCCGAAATGACCCGAACCCAACCCGACCCTAACCCGACCTTAGTTCGGGTCGGTCATTAATAGTTGATTAATTAATTAATGGTTTCTAACAACCGAAACAGGAATAATAAAACAATAAAGAGCTATCAACCACTTTATGAATGATGTTCAATAATGTTCTGCCAATAAAGAGCTATATAGGATAAAATTTTAGTATGTCTATCAATAGTTTTTGTTGTTAATGTTCTACCATATACTAGAGTAGGGGTCTGATAGTTAAATAATCTTTTGATTAAATCATCATTAGATATCACCCTAGGACTCAACTAAATTTAGTATTAAAAATATCAATGGGTCCCATAGCTTTGCCACATGCGAAATACTATTGAAAAGTCCCACAACCTCATCGTTGAGGCAGTATGATGATCTCACACAACTTTTTTTCTAATACTATTATGTAATGCTTACTATGATTGATGTTGTTTGCTTGCAAAACTATAAGAAAAAGTGTGAATGAAGCATGTGTGATCCATATAAATTTGGGATTCAAGAATTGGAAATTAATTTCATAACTTTGTCTTCCATATTGTTATGGCGTGTTTACTTACTAAAATTAAAGGGGAAATGAAAATGAAACATATAGGATCCATGCATATTTGAATTTAAAGAATGGAAACTTGATTTCACAATTTTTTCTTCAATACTACTATAATGCATTTACTATGATTGATATTGTTTACTTACTAAAATAAAAGAAGGAATGAAAATAAATTATATGAGACGTACATGAATTAGAATTAATGAATAGAAACTTGATTTCACAACTTTGTCTCTAATATTGTTATGGTGTGTTTACTTTTATTAATGTTGTCTATTTGGAAATTCCCACTCGAATTTGTGATTAAAGAATGAGAAATTAATTTTACAACTTTGTCTCTCTTCCTCCTCCTCCTCTTCCATGTTGTTGCTATTTTCATTATTATTATTAGTAGCAGTAGTAGTATATAATAATAATAATAATAGATGATAATAATACTAAGCACAATAATTAAATAGGACATTGTGGTAACTTGTAGTAGTCCATCCTAATTTCAAGACAAAGTGAATACATCAATAGGAATATAGCCCATTCTAATTTCAATTTCTATAGTTTAAGTAAATAACTTATTTTTATTCTCATTCCTCATTCCGATTACAGTCCAGTTCAATTTTAGCCAATCATAATTGCAGTCCATTCTAATTCCAAGCCTTTCTAATTACCAATTGGTAAATACATCATTATTTGTTAAGTGTATGCATTGCACTGAAATGACATAATGTGGTATGATTGAGTTAAATTGAAAATTTTGAAATGAATGTGACTTTTTTTATTATTTTTGAAAATGAAATGAATATGATTTCATTGAATTATAATTGTATAAAGCAAGAATGTAAAAGAGATAAATGAAACTTTTTTTTCCCCTTGTGACCAGCCGTAAATATTTTTTTCTCACCTACAATAACTTAAGTTGGAGTAATAATAATACTAAGAAAGCCAATAAGAGTTAGGGCTTATTTATTATATTTATGAAGTCTAAAATTTCTTTAATTTCATAATTTGTTTGGAATTTATTATTTTATTTTTTAATTGATATTTGATTTTCATTAATTTATATCTTAATAGGAAAAGTAAACTTTTATAGCTTTTATCTAGATGGGAAAGGTTTGAATGAAAAGTAAATACTATATCCCACAAATACCACTTTTACATATACTTATTTTCTAAACTATAAAACCTAATTCTTTTATTCATTTTGACTTATAAGGACTTAAATGTCAAATAATTATGTTTAAATTTTTTTTTATTTATAAAAGTATACAAGATTCTACTTATAATCATATATCTTAAATAAAAAAAAAAAAGCATATTATTTAGCTATTTGTATTCAAACTCATTCAAACTTAAATCGTATTTAGACCTATTTAGACTTCAGATAATAAAAATACTACCTTATTATTTAGTGGGCAAAATTCTTCATCTGATTCAATCCTTCCAAGAAAAAAAATTGAAAAGGAAAGTAAGTTTTTTTTTTCTTAATTTGAAGCATAAATATTCTAAAATTTATATACTAAATGAGGTGATACACAACATGTCATTCATTTTTGAGTGTTATAAACTCATTTTATTAATGATGATAAAAAAAGTTATCATCATAGATCAAATAATCCATTGGACTAAAATTTCTAAGCAAGTTAAAAAGAGTTGATGTCTAACAGGTGAAGTTTATCATTTCATTCAAATTTTCATGAAAAACTGAATTGGACAGAAAATACTTTCTTTTTTTTTTTGGTTTGAGTTATAACTACTGTAAAATATGGTAAATAATAGGCAGTTTCATTCGTTTATTAGAACTGTGAAAGTATTATACTAATGATGACATAAAAAATTAACAATGATCAAACACACGATAATCATTCATCGGTGACATGTTATTTTGAAATGCTAACTTTATTTTCCCAAGGTCAACCATATCACATTACTCAAATTTAAAGTGAAAAATAGGCCCCAAGTCCCCAACCTAATTAATAGTGATTAGTGGAGATTCAAGGTTGTGATTGGTATTATTTGAATAAAATAATAGCAACCAGCATAGCTTAGAACATGAGATTTGGGTAATTTAAGAATAGGTGGGGTTCCCATAAGTTAAATTTATAACTTTAAAAAATAACTTAATTTTTCATCAATCTTAATTTTTCATAGTTGGATTCATTCAATCCTACATTAAAGGTTTAAAGTTAACAAAAAAAAACGTTTACTGTTGGAACATTTTTCCTTATGTTCATTATTTCATAATTTTCATTTAAATAGATATTTATTTTTAAGTTAAAAAAGAAAATTCAAATTGTTTTTAAGAAGGAAATAAAAAAAAAAGATTATAATTCTTTGAAAAAAATTAATTAACAAATGCATTTTAGAATTTACTCAACTTTTGTACCCCTTACGAACCTTAAAAGGCTTGTAGATTTCTTTTGCTCAATCCCTTTTCAAAATTGAGGTTCCCAATGATATCCTACACTCGGCAATGGAACTTAAAAATTGTAATTGTCATTCTCAGGGGTCAAAATTGAATTGAGGAAATATAAAATCAATTTTGTTTCTTCCTTATCCAGAAAAGCTTAGGCTTACTAATAAAATTAATGCCATCTTCGTGTGAATATGAGCTTGATCTTCTCAACCAAGATACAAATACTTAAGAATCTCTTCAGTTCTGCCAAAAATTCATAATTAATTGAGTAGTAGTCAATAAATTGTACAAATATTTCTATTTTATATCATTTTAGAGAAAAAAGTGCCCGTGGATTAAATCCTTATGTTAATTTTGGAAGAAAAAAAATAAAATGCAATTATTACTTTTAAGCAGCAAAAAGCATTAAAAACCTCCCAAGTTCCAAATCTTGATTTTTTTCTCAGTAGTAATTGGTTAGAATTTAATCTTATTTTTATTCTTTTAAGTATGTATGCTGAAAGCTCTTAAACTCTCATTCAGGTACTCACCCATTTGAAAACTTGAATGCAGGATGCATCAGACAATTAATTTCATGCATGCCGATATAACAGTAAGAAACTTTGCCTTGCTCAACGAAGAAACCGAATTTAAAATTAATGAACCGACAGTATTTTGCTTTAAAACCGAACCGAACTAAAAAACCAATCGGTTCGATTTAATTTTATTATAATATTTAAGAACCGAATTGAACCGAACCGAACCGAATTTAACAAATTTAATAAATATTTAATAAATTTTTTAACCAAACCAAACCGAACCGAACCGAATTTAAAAACCGAACCGAACCGAACCGAAATATTTCGGTTCGGTTCGGTTCGGTTCTACAATTCGGTTCATGTTCGGTTTGAGTTTTTTGGAACCGATCGGTTTCGGTTCGGAGCCCGAACCGAACCGAACCGGAAAATGCCCACCCCTAATCAAAAAGACAATCGGATATAATAAGGCAACAAGCTACTCGCTCCAAAAAGAGAAAATAAAATAAAGATATAACTCGCCGACGCTGAATTCATTTTCTTCCAGTTCTCATTTTATATTAAGCTCTAAAATAATTGTTGTAGCCTATCATAACAAAATGAGATAGGAACTTCTGCGGACCATTTAAGAATATCGCTAGTATTCCTATGCTACAAGAAGTCAACTGAAATCTATACTTAAAAAGAGTCAAAACTGTTCTACAAGAGCTACTCTCTTCGATGAATTCAGTTTCTTCTTTAATGCCTTCTGGCCTCTGCTCGGAACTTCAATAAGTAGAGTTTAACCTATCAAAGTTAGTCAACATATAAATCAATTCAAATGTCAAGGTTGAAAAAAGAAGAAGATTATTTGGTAACAAAAGACAACTAAATGATGCAAGAGGTTTTCTGGGAAGTAAATATACCTGTGAAATACAACGCAAAAATCAGAGAAATCACGACCAGGAATACAAATGGTTTCCCATCAACACCAGCTGAGGTTGACCTATAGACAACAACACCAAGCATTCAGAGAATTATCCCTACATGTAACAACTTATTTAATATTATATATAGAAAAGATATCCTGGGCTAGTAGCTTTGAATTCTGGGCTACTGTAAAATGTTTCTTGCGTTCAAGGAAATCCCCAGAAAGATTCCATTTCTGTTTCATGTACCAACTGATGCTCAAAAGAGCAGCTGCCTAAGAAACTAATATTTGATAGAAAATTCAACAGTTGTTGGTGTAGAGGACAGCAATAGTGCTTATGAAAGCCATTCTTGGTTTACTAGAAACCTGATCCTTCCTAATTTGAAATGCCTTTCTCCTCAGGATGAGAGAAAAAGTGATAATTTAGACTGATAGCAAAATGCCACCATAGAAAAACAAATTAATGTCTACTTAGGGATATCCAAACACCACCTTAATTTTCAATTGCACAAAACCAGTAGAAAATAGCAAGAGAAAAGTACAAGAAACCTACAATTAGTCTGACTAAAAACACAAGGAGAACATGATAAGACAGCATAAATACAAGAAACTAGACAACAGTTGAATGCTTACCTGGCTACAATGCTTGGAACTGATTCGGTTTTAAGTCCAAAATCAAAGGGGAAGAGTGGGTTGTAGTGCGGATCCCCAACATTCATTGGTAGTTGATCTACGGTTTTAAACCATGTTCTTGGGAGCTTTCCACTAAATCCATAATCCCCAAACAGGACATCAGTCACGCCTTGGCCTTCAGTGCCTGGTAGCCATGCAGCTACCAAGGCATCTATTGAGGAAATATATGGTTCAATTACTATAGGTCTGCCAGAAATTATGATAACAACGCACTTAACAGCTTCACAGACATTGGTGATGACGCTTGGACCGGGGTCCAACATTGTGAGGGTCATGCTATCGCCTGCAGTTTCTGCATAAGGGGCCTCACCAACAGCAACAATGGCATAATCAAAGTTGTTGGACTTGACAAAATCACCGTCAGGGTTGTCACGGTAGACAACTTCTGTACTTGAGTCTACAGCAGATCTTATGGCACCAAGGATGGTGGTCCCTAGCCATGTAAAAGGACTTTATCAAAATCATTGCTATTCGAGGACAATTCAAGATGAAAACATATCGGACAATTCAGGATGAAAACATATCAGACAACACAACGAATAGCCTATCAAAACAGCAGCTTGTCATTGGTATCTGGAAAAGGCACTCTTACATGAAGTTTCTGGTTACCTGTTTCGATTTATGGTTCCACCTAGGAATAGCTAATTAACTACCAATATGGCTGATCCCACCCAAACATACTTTTCAATGCTTGGAACTGGCTCCAAGCAGCACCTATGTTTAGAAATCTAAAACACGTAACGAAGATTTAAAGTAAATATATATGATTAAAGCTGGCAAATTTAACACAATTCAATTACCTGACACGAATACGACATGAATAAATGGTTATGAGTAATCAAATATGACACGATTATTAAACGGACCGGGTCCAGGTCAACAAATTTTTTTTTTCCATGTCAGGTTAGGGTTCAAGTTCTTGACCCATTTACCTGATTATGACACAAATATATTCTCTATTCTAAACCAATTTGTAAATTCTTGTCATCAAAAATCAAATATCAGACATAATTCTTTCTCTGCCTCCTTTTTTTTTTTTAAGGGATAGGGGGGTGAGGAGGATGAACATATACATAGTGTTTTACTTATAAAATTCAATATAGATTTAGAATTTCAATAGTGTAAATGTGTAATATTTTGATAGGTATGTATAAAAAATATCAATGTAAATTTTATTAAATACATAGATATTAAGCGAACTGCTAGGTAACCCATTTATTTCCCTTATTGGGTTTGAGTCTCAATATTTTGACATGATTATTAAATAGGTTGTGTTTGGTTCAAACTAAATTTGACACACCATGAACACGACCCAGTGACCCATTTTGCCATCTCTATATATGATAATCAGCAAATCATTTTCACAAGTATATTTTCCTATCTGTCTCAACTTAATAGCAAGAATTTCTAGCTCAGTTTCTTGTTCTAAGGAACCATCAATAAGTTAATAAATCCTTCATCAGAATCCTAGTCAATGAAATAAAGATAACAGCTCCATACATTAGTCATAAATGTAAGAAAAGTTGAATGTCATAAGTGCAAGATGTTAATTTGTAATTCATTACGTAAAGAAAAAGGTACCCCGTGTGTAGTTGTTGCCGCTAAATCCTTGCCAGTTGATTGTCCACCCACCACATTGATATCCCAAATTATCAGCATGACTACCAGCAACTAGGATCTTTGGAGCCTTCTTGGGTAGTGGTATCAATGGATGACTTTCATTTTTCCCATTTTTCAGTAAAACAAGTGATTTTCTCACAGCTTCCCTTGCCAAGTCTCTATGTGCCTAGTAAAACAACAAAATATTTCATCACTTATGGCACTTGTGCAATACGAAATATTCAGGGACAGACAGCTTGACGGTTGAATTCTATGAATTTCTCATGAAAGAACAGCTGGAAAATTTAGGAATTTCGACATAATGATTTGACAAACGGACCTGGCTCCCAAGCTCATTCACTAGGCTGAGATCAGCCAAAGGGTTCTCAAAGAGACCCATGCTGAACTTGACTAGCAAAATCCTTCCTACAGCATCATCAATACGTTCCATTGTGATTACATTGTTCTTGACGAGGTCAGTAAGATCATCAATGAATTCAGAATGGTTGAAGGGAATCATGACCTGGGAAACAAGGATCAAAGACAATTTTAAATTCATCAATTTGCCCATGCATTAAATCTTTGTGTTGATGACAGTAAGAAACAATTACTTATCATCAATCTAGTATGAGCTAAGTTATCCTAACAAATGAGATACGTACCATGTCAATCCCAGCCTGAATCCCAGCTTGGACAGAGTATGTGTAGTTCGAATGTGGTGGGGAGGTGATTCTATCAATTCCCTGCCAATCTGAGATAACAATGCCCTGAAATTCAATAAACAATGAAAAATTAGTTTGAGATATGCCAAGCCCTGCTGCAAGGGGATCAACATAGTTCACTGATAAGGATCATAAAAGACATATAAGGCGCATAAAACAAATTTAGAACAGAAAAGTTCGACAATTGTTAGTGTCATTTTTAACTATTTGTAAAGACTATAGAGGCTAAGTTAAGGACTATCTTAAACGTGCAGTTTTTTCACTGAAACTAAAGCAGACAAAATCTTAAGCATACCCAAAATTGACAACTTACATCATCTGAACCAGACCACTCAACTGAAGTCTTTTAATAAGAGAATTTCCTTCAAAATCATTGCAATGTGCTCAAGGAAGAGACGCATATGGAATGTCTTACATCACAAATGACAAATGCTTCTGGTAATAATGTTGGTAATCAAAAAGTTTGTTTACAAATGTATGCAATCAGAAGTAAATATATCAGGGTGGTGAAGTGAAAATGCAAGAGAAGACAAAATCAATACATTTGTAAACAACTGAAGGTGTCAGCTTTTACAAAAATGGTTAGGAAACATCAGTGACAACGATTTAAGTATCTGCAGCTAGAAAAAAACAGCAAGCTATGACAGATGTAATTCACATTGAATATTGAATGATCATGGGAAACTCCAGGAATAATGTGCATCATGAGAAAATATACGGCCACCAATTAACAAAACCCACATAATTTGTTGAGTTAAGTTGCATATCTGATGTATGAAAGACCCAAAAGCTACAAAACCAATTTTGAAAGGTAATGAAACTTTTCTTACCTAAGAATAGCAATCAGATTATGTGTAAAAAAACTTTTCTTTGGAGAACAGTGTTAGAAGCTACCTCCAAGATTTTTGTTAAAGTGAGGATATGTGTGTGTAAGGGAGTAGAGAGAGAGAGAGAGAGCTTGTGTCCATTATTTTGTTAATGTCCAAAAACACATTTACACACAAGTTAACCAATTCACCCACAGGTCTGATGTGCTTGTATTATATCTATGAAGTACGAAAAATGCAAAGTGAAACGTAACTTTAAACTTAAGCGTGTCCTTCAGGAAACCAGTAACTAGCTCACGGTTAGCATGCATCTTTTCCCCATTCCAGCTGGAATATGAAACCATGATTGTTGAAACTCCCTTGATGATCGAATCAGAGTAAGCCGGCATGTGGATGCTCAGCAGTCCATGCATGTCAGTCACAGTGTTGTTCTCATTGATGCCATTGGTTGTCCCACCATCACCCACAAAGTGCTTAGCACAGGCTGCAACCTTATCCCTACCAGAAATATTGAAAATTAAGTCATCCCTACCAGAAATATTGAAAATTAAGTCATAGAAATTAGAGAAAAACACACAAATTAGTAGGTGAAACACAATAACAGCAAATTCATTTCAGCTGGAGAGTACATTTCCACACGGATAACAAAATTTGAGAGTGATCAGATAATAAAACTATCCAACAAAATGTTGATTCCAAAAATGAATAAATTTATCTCCTGCTACCAGAAAATTAGATAATAATGAAGCAAACAGAGGTGCACTGAAGGTTCAACTGAGAGAAAATTAAAGAATCAATGTTTTCTATATAATAGCTTCTAAGAACTAATACCATTGACAATGATTTTATTCTCTGAGCCTATTTAAGTAATCCATAATGGAAACAATAGGATAACATATGAATAAGATATGTTTTTTACTATCCAAAAGTAGAACCTCTGAAAAAAATTAAGAATTCTGCTGGAATTTCCACCAATAAAAATTTTCCCAAAGCATTTATTTGATTTCATGGTGTTCATACTTTCCACCAACATAAGGAACTCCCTTGTGCAAATTTGAAGGAGGATCTCCTTGTAATCCAAGTATAATATCTGTCATCTCTTGCACAATTTTGTGATCCTCACTGTAGCTTTCATAACACCTACCCCATCTTGGATCTCTACAAACCTATGAAGAAGATGTCAGGAAATATACTCAAACAAAACTGATACATCAAACTACAGAATGCATTGACAAATCCTGAAATTTTATTAACTCATACACATCATGCTAATTAATTACCGCAATGCAAGGAGCAAAGACATAAGGAATCCCTGTAGCTCTGACTTCAAGAGCAGTTGCAGCACCAATCCTCTTCACCAGCTCGGGATCCCTGTATTTAAACTAAAGTTCACTCTTAAATAGTTTTGCATTGATCAAACACTTTAATAACTTTAATCACTCTAATTTCTACTTGATTATGATAAACAAATGCAATAATCATACACTTGAAAGAGTCCATAAGTTATGACTTTTTTCCCTTGTGCAAGTAAAATATGCATACGTTGAGAGGAAGATTTTTTATCCAAACTAGAATAATACTTGCCTGGTAGCTCCAAGGCCAACGTTATGGGGGAAAATAGTAGCATTATAGACATTGTTGTGGCCATGGACAGCATCAATGCCATAGATCATTGGAATCCCCAAACGACTAGCAAGAGACCCCCTTTGAAAATCATTTATCATATTGACCCAATCTGCAGCACTGGCCTGCGGAAGCGGCGTGCTTCCCCCACCACTCAACACACTCCCTGCGCAAAACCATTAACATTTCTTACTCAATCAACTGTACACTGAAAAACTAAAGGTGGGAGCTCTTCATTAAATGCAGATTTGACGCAACAGCTACAATGGCATAAAATCAACCACATTGGAGAAGTGTTTCAAACAAAAAATACCCATTTCCATAAATATTTAGTACTCAAACACAAGTAGGTTTTAAAACCAATAAAAATATTTACCCAGATGGATAAGCTAATAAAACAAAATTGCAGAAGCTATAGTTAAAATAGTTACCAATGGAGTAATCTTTCATAAAGTGAACAGTGGCAGTGGTTCTATCAATCTGAACCATCTGACCAATCTTTTCTTCAAGTGACATTCTACCCAACAAGTCCTTAACCCGCACAGCCACTGGCTGCTTGGGATCTTTGTACTTGGCATACTCTGCATTTGCAAAGCTTAGCAAAGAAACCATGCCCAACAAAACCGCAAGCATCAATATCCTTACCATTTTTATTTCTTCAAAAGCAGAAAACAAGTATCAGTGTTTTTTTTTTTCTTTTTCTTTTCTTTTTTATCAGCTAAATGAAAGGATTGCTTTTGGGCTAAAGAATAAAAGAGTGGAAATGTTGGTGGGACTGGGACGGGGACGGTTTCTTTTTGGGTCAGTATAGATTCTTTTCTTTGTTGAGTACGTGTGTGTTTGTGAGGGCCGTGTAAATCGTGCTTTTACTTCACGGCTTTTATTGCTGTTCGTAGTGGACTCCACGTTCATGTTACTCTTTTTTAACTGTCCTCTTTCCTCTTCCTTCATTACAATTTAAACTGCTACCAAAATTCATCAGTATTTTTTTTTTTTAAAGGGATATTCTATTTGGATCTGCTCATGATTTCAGTTATGTTTAAGATCTATGGTTCTTTTAAGTATTATTTCTTATCAACTCACTGCTTATCATATGATAATTGGTTGACGAAATAAACATGTGGTAAAAATGAACAGGAGAGGAATAGTATTTTAAGAGCCTCTAATAATTTTCTTTTTCTTTGATAATGCTTTACACTAGTTTGTATATGTGTAAGGTTTAATTGTATATAATTTTTTTCAATAAATATCAATCACAATATTCAAAAACTCATTAGAGCATCGAATTCATTTCCTCAAATTCTATGATTTCTTTAATAAGGAGAATTGTGTTTGGGGGTGAGCAACAATCCTATTGTCCCCAAAAAATCGAATCGAATTGATTTGAAAAAAAGAGAAAAAGAAAAAGCTGACCGATTCATTTTTCATTCATTTAAATAAATAAAAAATTAAAAAAAATTCTAAAGGTTAAAAATTTTGATTTGGTTCATAATTTTAAAAATAATCATTCGGTTTGCATCAATACGATTAAAAACCAAATCAAACTAGATTATATGCATCCACTTGGTATAGAACAGTTAGGTCCTCACTTCTATTAAAATGGGGTCATCCTACAATACATGGCTGTATGCAATACAGCAAAAAACACCATGAACAGTAAAAAGCAAAACTTGAGCAACCGGTTTTTCACCGGTTGCTCATTCAATAATTTGGAAAACATTATATTTAATGCAGAAAAAATAAAATAAAATGGAAAAAGTCAAGGAAATTGTGTAAATATTGAACAGAAATATTATATAAGGGGAAAATTTTTTTTTTACTTGAATAAAAGTTAAAAATTAATTGAAATAAGTATGTCTCGACTGTTTTAGTTAAATATCAAAATATTTGGTGCTATTCCAAGTAAATTTCATACGTACCTAATTTTGATTAGACTTTCTCACTAATTGGTTTGGTTATCTCCACTTTCTGATCCACTAGTTATAGGTTTAGTATTCCCACTAAACTCGTCAAATACTCGTATTTTCGGTTAAATTCTAATTAAATTCATTTCTTGTTAGATTAGTTTGAAGAAAGGGTGAAACTTTCTCTAAATTTGGTTTCAATATTTCAACCATTATTCCATTAGTTTTACGTCTAATATTTCAATTACTTTGTCAAGATTCCAATTATATGCGTTAGATATCGATATAATTTTTTTGGTTTGATTAGTTCCAAGTTTTGGTAATAGTTCTCCATTAATAGGTTAACTTTTTTGAAGCTTAAATTTTGCGTTCGATATATACACAAAATTCGTAAAGTATCAAATTTTGGATAGATTTCAAGCAATTTGAATTCTTTGTTGAATCCGGCTCCAAGTTTTCGTTAACCTTTCTCTATTAATGGTTGCTATATTTCAACGAATTTTTTCACCAATTTTCCATTCAAAATTCCAATTAAGTCGTTGTGATTACAATTATTAAGGTTAGGTACCCGATTTTGTTGGCATAAATTTATTTTGGTTATGTGGAATACCAATTTAGGTTAATCTTTCTCCAATTTTGGTTGACATCTTTCAATTACAATTTGATAAGTTTGCGTTTCGTATTCAAGTTTATTCGGTAAAATTTCAATTATATAGGTTATATATCATTAACACTTTTCTTGGTTCGAGCTGTCTCGGTTTTGCGTTATAAGTTTGCCTTGTAGGTTCTTATATTTCAACAACTTAATTCACTAATTGTGCGTTAATACTCCGACAAATATCGTTGGGTACCAATAGCTACTGTGATATTCCAAGTGACGTCAATTCGTGGTTGGTTTTGTTCCAAGTTTTCGTTCTACCTTCTCGCTCGATGGTTCCTATATTTCAACGAATTGTTTCTCCAATTTCCCGTTATATATTCCAATTAAGTAGTTGTGATTCCGATTATTAAGGTTAGGTACCGGGTTTGGTTGGCATAAAATTATTTTGGTTATGGGGCATACCAATTTAGGTTAATGTTTCTCCAATTTTGGTTGACATCTTCCAATTACAATTTGATAAGTTTGCGTTCCGTATTCCAGTTTATTCGGTAAAATTACAATTAAATAGGTTATATATCATTAACACTTGTATTGGTTCGATCTCTCTCGGTTTTGGGTTAAGAAGTTTCACTTTTAGGTTCTTATATTTTAACAAATGGATTCACTAATTGTGCGCTAATATTCCGACAAACGTCGTTGGGTACCAATACCTATTGTCATATTCCAAGTGATGTCAATTCGTGGTTGGTTTTGTTCCAAGTTTTCGTTCTACCTTCTCGCTCGATGGTTCCTATAATTCAACGAATTGTTTCCTCAATTTCACGTTATATATTCCAATTAAGTCGTTCAGATTCTAATTATTAAGGTTAGGTTTCGTGTTTTGTTGGCATAAATTTATTTTGGTTATGGGGCATACCAATTTAGGTTATGGGGCATACCAAATCCACTTACCACAATCGTAAGGACCAATTGTCAGATTAAGATAAAGGACTGCTTGCTGCACCAGCTTAATAACTTTGGCAGATCAGAATTCCCCTCCAAGTAATACTAAAACCAATTAAAATAAAAAGAAAACAGATAAAATAGCAAAACATATATTGCAGCACTTATTCAAAATATTACCCTACATTTCAGACTACAACAAACATGTCTTTTGATAAAAACAAATTACATGCCATTAATATAATTATTACAAGTCTACCAAAGAAATAGCCACGGTTATAGTGATTACAAACATTTCCTAACTTCAATTATCTTCACCAATGAAGATAGGTCAACATTTAACATTCTTTCCCGGTCAAGTACACCAAGTCTTACGAATAAAGGTTTAAGGTTACAAAGCATAGTTACTTAGACTCTTAAATTTATCGTAAGGTTACTTACACAATTTTATTACCACACAAAGACATTTGTCTATTCCTTATAAACATGGCAAGATTCACATCCAAGGTCCAACAAATTCAACAACAACCCCATCTGGCATTTACCCAACACATACCCAACTCATTGACCGATTTGCGGCACAGATCAATAGAATATTATTATAAAACCACCACAATATCACTGGGTTCAGATATAAGAATAATATAAATATAATTGTTCAATTACATCATTACCCCCAATCACGAATACGAGCGAGACTACATTAATTCATCTCATTGGCAGCAGCACATTCTTTAATAAAATCCTTCAAAAATGGAAAATCAGCTACATGTGAATCCAGAATTTTAAAGGAAATATACAATATTTTTTTGGAGAGAAGAATTCCCTTTCCACTTATATTGAAGATAATTCAAGAAAATGACAAATCCCAATCCACAGCTCATCAAAACAAACCCCATTACTTGCAGTTGCTTGATGCTCGATAATGCAACATTTTTTTTTCCTTTTTGTTAACAACAGAATCTCAAGATAAAAATTAAAATACCACAACCCCTACCAATTATCTTTCAATTATCAATCCCTGGAAATCATCTCAATATTTCAGGTAATAACTTCTCACTTGCAAAATCTAATTATTCAAACTGAAATTTCAAGTAATAATCATAAAACTAAACTGAAACTTCAAGCATACTTAAATGACATGATGAGATTTTTTATCATTTATTAAATTAGAGAGAAAGAGTTCACCGAAATTGTTAGGAGACATAAAAGATAGATCGATACAGCAGGAGAGGTGATTCACGACAGTGAAAAAATGAAACTGTGGGTGACGAACTGAAGCTGAGAGTGATAGATTGAAGATGAGCGCGAGAAATTGAGTGAGGAATTCCAGCGAGAGTGACACATCGAGTAAGCCTGAATAAATGGCACTCCTTCGACTACATCTTTGCTCGTTGCTGTGATGGGTGGTGAATATTTCCAATAACAAACTCATTCATCCAAAATTCTGGATGTAGCAGAAAAGAAAACAATAGCAGGGAGAATACGAAGGCTGTTATTATGAGGGAGAAAGAGACATCACAATCCAATTATGAGGGAGAGAGAGAGATCACAATTTTTTAGTTAACCTACTTGATAAAATAATAACTGGTATACCCGGTTACCAAAATAAGTTATTACTCATATTAACCATTTGATGTACCTATTTTTATCTAACGGTTGCCCTTTTTCTTAATAAAATATTAAATTCGGCTGTATGAAATACAATGGCTGTATTACAAGCGGACCCATTAAAATGACTTAAACACTCTTTTATATTTTTGTTTTTCAAATATTACGATACAATTCATATAACATTGCAATAAAAAATTTACTTCGGCGGATTGTGGTATAGTCAATATGAAGTACAGCCTAAAAATATGCTCAAAATATAAAAGCCTAATCATAAATCAAGAGGATTGTTCTCATAATCACATGTGGAGACTTTTGAATACAATAAAAATATGAAATGTTAAGCACCATGGTAAAAAGTCGATAAACGATGATGGGTCTTAACTAAGAAACATGTTGTTTTCTAGTATAAAATATTTACTTATGTTATGTCCCTTTTGAATATTTAAAATAGAAATTGAAAAAGTTTCCCAACACACCCCAGGAATTTTTTAAGGAAAACCTTTATCAATAAGAACTTAATTACGAGTTTGTGATATAAAATCTTAACAACCGTTTAGACTTAAAAAGCTTGATAAATCATTAGATAAGCGCTTAAAAACTTATATAAATAAAATCTAAGTTAAATATTTATTAATTATCACCAATAGATAGCAATTAAAATATACTTAATTATAACATGAGAAATCCGTGTATAAAAGGGAACATAATACTTGCAGAAAGAAAGTGGAGTTTTTTAGACTTTCCCAAATGAGGTAATAGTGTAAGATAAATAAGCCCCAAGTCCCACAATCACTAACACTGCAGTTCCCATGTTTAACAACAATTGCAGCTTCCCCTCAGTCAAGCCTTCCGAAGCAAAAGCACTTTCATGTTTTGTATCCTTTGGCTTCTCAGAAATCAAATCATCCACTTCCCCTTTTCGTTTCTCTTCACTTTGATCATTTTTTTGCTTCTCTTCCTCTTCCTTGCTTTCAAGCTTTTCAAATTCTGCTGGCTCCTCCTTCCCAATTGCTTCACTCTTTTCTTTCTCTTCCTTCGCTATTTTATAAGCACTTTCACCATCCGTTCCTACTCTCTTAATCTCATCGGGAATTTTTTCCACAGTATCAACCAATGCGGCAGCTTTTGGAGAAGCTTCGACTACTTGATCCATTTTATCAGCTTTTTGACAAGCAGTTTCACCACCTGATTCGTCAATCTGCTTCACGGTATCATCAACCAATGAAACAGTTCTCTGAGAACCCATTTGCGTACTTTCCTCAGTACTTGTGGTCAACTTCTGAGGGCTTGGAGCTTCAACAACATTCTTTTCTTCTCTTTGTTTCTCCTGTACAGCAGAAGTTTCTGCGATTTCTTGGGAGCTGGAAGTCTCACGGTGGGTTGCTTCGGCTTTAGCATCCTTTTGAGCAGTATTTTTAATTTTTGGCATAATAATGGTGAGGACGCCACCTTGAAACACGCTGTTGATGTTATTAATGTCACAAGTTTCTGGAATTTTGTAAAGTTCACTGAATTGGTTCCATCTTCCACCGGCAAGTGGACGCCGGCCTTCAACTTTGAGCGAAAGTGTGATATTATCAACATATGTGTACATCACCTTTATTTGCTCCTTCACAAAGCCTGCAATGCACACATACGTTGATAATATGGTAAGCCAAAGAAATTACCAAAGAAATTTCACCATTAATGCAAGAATATATTAAGCCACAGGAGGACGAGAAATTTCACCATTAATGCAAGAATATATTAAGCCACAGGAGGACGACAATTTATGATTTTGGTCCAAAATATTTCTTTTTTTTTTTTTTTACAATTATCTATTACGTCTTGATAAAACTGTAACCGAGAATAAAAAATTTTGGGTTCTTTTACTTTCATATGAAAAAGCAAAGGAATGACTATTTATGATAAAAAAAAAAGTCACATTTATTCCTTAAATAATAAAGTTTGAACATCAAAATTATCGTAGTAAGATGTGAAAGGTAATTAAAAAAAAATTGAGAGCTAAGTAGTAAAAATGAAAATATAAGAGAAGTAAAGTTCATTCTTAAGGCATTTAGATGCTTCTAAAAAGCATAAAAATTAAGCATAGCAAGTTGCTAACTAAGTTCCTTCCCACTCATGTTTACTGGTTGGAATCTTACAACTCCTGTTTCAATCCAACAAATTTTGTCAATTGAACTAACTGGTTCTCATAAATTACACCAAGTGATGATAAAAATGAAATGTGCGTGAGTTTTACATAAATTATACTAAAACATACCAGGAAGATAAACAAGTAGAATACTGGCATCGTCTTCATGCTTCCATTCCGATTTTGGCTTGAAATTCTCATACGTTCGACGCATCCGTTGTCGTGGTTGGTTGCCAATTGTATATCTTGGCCTCATTGCCATTTTTATACGACGAGTAAATTCAATGAAAATGTTTGTAGAGTTGTTGCACGCTTTTTGTATAAATACTGTGACAAGATCTGAGAATTGGGTTTTGGTTTATGGTTGTCTTGTTAGCTAGGCTATCTTTTTAAAATGTTTCCATTGTTTTGGCTTGTCCATGAGGCTATACCTATTTTATTTTTCTTGTTTTGGTTTCATTGGGGATTCAATTATATACTATAACTTCTTGCACAGAAAGTTCTTTATTTGTCTCGTACTTCATTATATATCTATATATATATATATATATATATATATATGCGCTCACATATACGAACTTTGCTAAGGATTACAACGCTACGTTGTGAAAGCTTTCCTCATTTTATAAGGCATAAGATTCTTTTATCAGAAAATTTATTTATATATATATAGAGAGAGATTCATGAGTCATAATTTTATACACAACTTTAGACGCAATTTTCTAACTATTAGATTATATCTCATCCAATGTTTAAGATTAAAGCTGACATGTAATTTATTATTTTCAAAAAATAGCAAATTAATATGGATCCTATTATGATAATTAATTATTTTTCTCACTCTTCTTTATTAATCAACGTATTCCTTTTTGTCTACCACAAGATTACCGTAATTTCTCTTCTTTGTTTCTCACTTCTATCAAAACTAAAAAACTTCTGGTATACAACAACTAAAGAAAAGCGTGCAAGCATCAAAAGGAACCAAGAAGATTCTTTAATTTTGTACATAATTGTGATAGATAATTCTGGCGCCTGTTGCTTTAATCTGATGTTATTATTTTGATCGATTATGATAATATTAGGTTACGGTAGTCCATAGTAGAAATACGTTTGTTTTTGTTTACTTTGGAATCATTGTACGCCAAATTACTGGCGTTGGCGTTGCTGTAATTTCTTAGCAATCTGGAATTTGAAATCGTAATGAGAAAAAACAGCAAGATTTTACACAGATCATGACCGCCACTACGTAGCACAAGGATCAACAAAGTTGTACCATTCGGATATATAGTATGAGACTGGTTCCAGATATCAAATATAGACTAATTTCTTTTGGATAATATAAGACCAATTTCAATAAGTCTATGTTAGATATTCAAATTATCAAACCAATGTTGGATCCTTAATCCAATGTTGAGCTTATATGTGAGTAATTATGTGTACTTTGGGCTTATATATGAATAATTATGTGTTGCAGATTATCATATAAGATTAAGTCCAACTAAAAGTGATCTACGTTTTCGATAATTTGAGTTCTAATGTATCTCATAGGATGTGTGCCTTTAATGTGTAGAGACTTAAGAGTAATTTCTACTTTTATGATGATTTGAAATAGGAATGCGTGAAGATAACATGAAAGTTATCTATATAAATAGTTATGATCCTTAGTTCACACGTAACATTCTATTCTTTTCTAACATCCCATATCAGAGAGTGTGCAAAGAGAAAGTTAAAAGGATTCTCTGAGAAAACGTGTTAATTTAGAAAATAAATTACACAATTCGAGAGAGCAATTAAGCATTATAAATATAGGTTTGCTTACGCTTATTTGATTATTGATTCTTGATGATACAATAGAAATATTCCTAGATTTTAGGTGATGATTTTCACTAAAGGATTTTTTTCTAACATGTGATACCAAAGCCTATTAATGTTGAATATGTTCTCACATTTAAGTTAATGAAAAAAGATTTGAGTTAAGGCTGGAGGTAGTCATTGCCACCACCGACAACAATGACGTTGACTTGGGTTGTCTAGGCAACGCCAAAAGGAAGAGCAATCGGGCTGCCTCATTCAATGAAGAAAAAAGAAAATGAAAGGATGGTTTATAGCTAGGACAAGGCACGACCCTACAGCCATAGGTGCGGATAAAGAGAAATTAAGAAAACAATCTAGGGTTTAGGGGTTTGGGGCTAGTTTAAGATTCGGACCTAATCCAAAGTTAACCCAACTCGGACCCAGTCCAGCCTTGATCCAGTCAACAATTCACCATTAACCATCAATTATTGACTTTTGACTTTGACTTTGGAAAAGTTATCTATATAAGTGATTATAATCCCTAAGTCACATGTATCATTATATTATTTCTTACATCTCATCATCAAAGAGAGTACAAAGAAATTTAAAAGATTCTCTAAGAGAATGCGTTGATCTAGAAGATAAATCACATGATTATAGAGAGTAATTAAGCATTATGGATTCAGGTATGTTTTTGCATATTCTATTATTAATTCTTCATGCAATATAAATGTTCTTTAATTATAGTGATGGTTTTTACAAAAAGATTATTGTCCTAACAGTATTAACTTCTTTCATTTGATAAATTAATTGAAGCAACACATCACTAGAGTTACCTCTCTTATGGAAATTGATTTGTTTTGAAATATAAACGGTTGTGTGCATGTGATTTATGTGAACGTTATTCAACCCAAAGGAAAGTTCATATTTAATAGAATTGCATGTGCTTCGGTGGTAATAAATGTATGATAATTATTTGGTTTTATATGTGAACAATCAATCAGCTCAAAGGTGTTAACATATATGTTTCCATAATGATGATTTTGATGATAACAAACAAGATTAAGAATGATTAATCTTTTAAACTCAAATTGTAAGGGGAGCTTACATTTAGGGGGAGTAATTTGTGGAATCATTATTTAAAAACATGAAAGATTTGTCATCATAAAAAAGAGGGAGATTGTTAACATATATGTTTCCATATTATTGATTTTGATGATAACAAATAAGATTAAGAATGATTAAGTTTTTAAAAGCTCAAATTATTTTTTATACATTTTAAATAAATCATTATTTTCACATTATAAAGGTTTTATATTTAATAGAAAAATGATTTTATGAAATTGGTTATTTTTCAAGTTTATGGTTTAATTGAAAGAGTTTTGAAAACTTTAAAATCAACAAGTATTATTTGAAATTCTGGAGAAGGACATACTAAAAAAGTGTCATAGTATTTGGGACATTTTATAATTTTAGAAAGTTTGGGATTAACGAGTATTATTTGTAACGTTTTATAATGTTTTGGGCCATAGTACAATTATAGAAAATTTTGGGATAAAATTATAATTTTAAAAAATAGTTCATTGTAGCAGTTACTGTAGCAAGCGGCTAACCGGATGACAAGTGGCTAGCCAGATATTGGGCAGAAACTCTCCGGTTGGAAAGCGGCTATCCGGATTTCGTAAGCGACTATCCGATTGTTGGGCAGTGAGCTTCTAGAGCATAAACGGCTATTCGGATATCGTAAGCGGCATGCCAGATATTGTGAAATTCAAATTTTTGCCTTAACGGTAACATATAAGTGGCTAAACAAATTCCATAAACAGTAAGCCGGTTATGAACAAAAAGTGAATAACGGCTAGTTTTTGACCTCCAACTATATAAACTCAAATCCAATTCAGTTTTGGTAATCTTGGCAAGCATAAACAAGTGCACACAATATATATTGAGCTTCAATTTCGTAAATCATCATTTATTGAATCATCATTGTACTATCATTTGTATATCTACTCTAAAAGAGAGTTCTTTGTTGTATTCTTTATTTTCTCATCAAATTTGTGAGTGTATAAGTATGAGAAACACTTGAGATGAAGAGACTGAGGGATAATCTCTTGTTGTAAAGGTTCATTGACACCTTGGAAGTCAATTGTAAACATTTGAAACCTTGGGAGGCTTAGATAGTGAAATCCTCAAGCCCGGTGTGCTTGGAGGTGTGGACGTAGGCGGAGATTGCTGAACCACGTAAAAATCCTTGTGTTTGTTTTCTCTTCCCTTACTCTCTTATTATTGTGATTTATTGAATTTATTGTTTTTTATTCTATTAAGGCATTAGATAAAATTATTGTGTGGTTTGCTTAACTTAATTTTTAAAATCTTAATTCACCCCCCTCTTGGGTTGCCTAGTTGGTATTTCAATTGGTATCAGAGCGAGGTGCTCTTGTGTAGATTTAACCATCAAGAGTTAAAGATCAATAGCAATTCAAATTAACTCAACCTTCAAGGAAGGCCAATCCACCACTAGACCACTATATTTTGATGGAAACGATTACCCGTATTGGAAAAACTAAGATAAGAGTATTTTTACAAGCCTTAGACTATGAAATATGGCAAATAGTTTGTGATGGTTCATTCATTCCTAGGAATAATGTTTTAAATGAGTCAGATAGAAAAATAATGTCTTTAAATTCCAAAGATATGAATGCTTTATTTTGTGCCTTAGATAAAAATGAATTTCATAAAGTTTCAAATTGTTCTAATGCTTATGAAATTTGAAGAAAACTTGAAGTTGTGCATGAGGAGACTATAAATAAGAATGAATCTCATGAAGTGCCAAATTTGACACTTATGGCAATTAGAGATGAATCGGATGATGAACTTGATAAGGTAAGTGATCTTCTTACTTATGATGAATTACACAACGCTTTTAAAGAATTGCATAATGAGTTGATGAAAATTGGTAAAAAGAATGCATGTCTTAAAAGAAAAATTATAGAGCTCACAAATAAAAATGAATCTCTAAGTACAAAGATTACATGCCTAGAATTAGAGAATAAAACATTGCATCATAAAGTTGCATTATCAAATGAGAAACTTAGCACTTCACACGAGCATCTAAAATCATATGTAGATGACTTGAAGAATGAAAAAGATGTCCTGCAAAAATACAATGTTTCATTAAATGAAAAGATTAAAAAATTGGAATTAGATAATTAAATATTGCATGATAGGATTGCATCATTTACATGTAAACAAAGTACTTCATATGAGCATGATAGATCACATGTTGATGAATTGATGAAAGAAAATGAAGTGCTTAAGAAAAAGAGTAATGAGCTCAATGAAATTATGTTAAAATTCACAAGTGGTCAAAAGAACTTAGAAAAATTACTAAGTACTAAAAAATGTGTGTTTGATAAAGGATAATTTGGATATAAGTGAAGCCACCCGCCCCGAACTCCCAGGGCGAATCTATCGAATCTCTTTTAATTGACTTAATAATTCTAAAATCTGATAAGTTCTATTAAAAATTCGGCAAAACCTTCTCTATAAATATAATATACCCAACCTCCAAATTCATGAAATTAACACTCCCAATATGATTTTAAATCCAACCAACTTCTTTAATCCACAAATCAAATCTCATCCAAATACTACAACAATCAAATACAATAAAATATTCTTAATCGCATTTATAAAACAAATTATACAATCCAAAATATCTTAATAAAATATCTACAATTCCTATCACCATTATATAGCTCGAAAAATATCAATCTACAACTGATGCTATTGGGTCGACTGATGTACCTGCAAGTCTCCTGTGGGGGAAATATAATAAATAAAACGGGGTGAGTATAAAACTCAGTGAAATCAGTGAGTGGATAGTAATTTTTGAAAATAACTGATTTAATCTTTCTTTAAACAATCTCATTAAAATCTCGAAACAACTTTAATAATTTCTTTTGATTCAAATCATACACTGGGAGAATAAAATTACTTAAATCCGCATAAAATCAATGAAATAATAATTCTGATAACATCAAATACTGAATCGCGAAAACCATCAACTTCTAAACACAATTTCACCAAATCACATGTGAAACAAAATCAGTAATAAATCATTTAACATTTAAATCAGATCACTAACCATGAAAAACATATATAATATCGTACTCAATATCCGTGGAAATCATATGTCAATAACATATAGAATACACAAAATCTGAAAATCATCACTAAACGAGTACCCAGAGGAATAATCTCATCTATCCGGAACTCAGCGGACGGGCAGTGCATAACGTACTATCTGGGTACTCTCACGCCCCAGAGCTACACGGATAGGATGAGACGTACTATCTCATATCTCAACATATCTGTACATATCATCTGTAATCATCACACTGCATGCATATGCCCCCAAAAGGCGAAAGCGCCCAAACACACGGCCCAAAGCCTCTATGTGTGTTCAGACGGGCCCCAAAGGCCTCTCATCTCATCTCATCTGTATCACTGTATCTGGAGGGGAGGGTACTGCCTAATGATTTTAAAAACAATCTCTATACTCATAATCATATAAAATCAATTCATACTTCCAATAATACATTTCCTTTCATCATCACATTTAAATCCACTTTTCTCAACTTCAAAATACCATCATATTTATTCAAAATCAATACGGAAATTCAATAACCAAATATTTTAATATAATACCAATGCGTGAATAAAATCAATTTCAAGAAAATCATTAAATCAAATATTTCACATACTTATTTCGTAAACATACTTTACTATCACAACTATAAAAATAGGTTTTGTATATTCCACTCACAGTGACAATGTCCAATCTCGGTATCAATAACGCATGTGAGCTGATTCTCGTTTGTGCATCCTCCTATTTCAATTAAACGATATAATTATTCTCCGTAACATAAAATATCGCTAATGTCACACAATAAATCTCGAAACGAATATTTATCTGCAATAAACTATTCTTGTATAAATAAAATTATTGAAATACCCCTATAGGCCAAAATTACCAAAATACCCCCAACGTCAATATTTACCATAATTATCCTCGGAACTATAATTTATCGAATTATCCACCACAAAATTATAAACTACCAATTTATCCTCAATCCGAATCGCAAAATTAATCACAAGTTCTGAATTTCCAAAATTACCCTCGAAGTACGAAATTACCGAAATCTCCTTAATAATTCAAATTACTGAATCACCCTAGAATTGTCAAATTACCTCACTGCCCTTATTAAAATTACCAAATCATCCATAATTTTTCAGAAATTACAAATTCACCCCAAAGCTTAGTAAAATTACTAGGGAAGCTCTAGTCTGCAAGTTCACCACGCCGAGTCCAATGGTGTCCGGTCAGGACGACCCACGACGACGACGAGGCCGGATCGAGCTTCCAAAATCCGCAAGCTTCCGCGATCGCTCACGGCAACCGCATCCCCGCTGGTCGTGTTTGGTCGGAAACGTTGCTGGGAAGCTGAGGAACAAATTCCAGCCGGTGGAATCACCCAGATCGGGCGATATCAACGGCAGCAAAAACGGGTCTTGGCCGCAACTTTCGGCCTCTTTTCGCCGGCGTTTCGGTCAGTTTTCGGCGACGAGGATGGCATGGATACGTAGCTCGTCTCTCAAGCTTCGAAACGGTACCTTGCTCGCCCAAAACGGATGTCGGACGAGGGAGATACGTCCGGTTCAAACTAGCGGGTCGGATCCGGGTCGGGTCAAACCCGGTCAACATTTCTCTCTCTCTTTCTCTTTCTCTCTCTCTCCCCCTCTCTGTAGAAACGGAAAAACAGAAACCTTCTCTTTTTTGTTTTTTCTTCTTCTACAAAATACAAATTAAACGAATATCGGACCCGTGACGGAAATAAAATCCAGCTTTCCCAAGCTTCTAATCGCGCTCAATTTATCTCAATTCAACACCGTAATAATTCCCAAATTAATTCAGGCATCAAATAAAGGAAAATCGGGTCTGGGGTATTACAAACTCCCCCTCTTAAAAGAATTTCATCCTCGAAATTCACCTTTAGTCGTGCTCCGATAATATAAACCTCAAGATTTACCCATGATCTCTAAATCCTTATAAGATCAAAACCAAACATATCACGCTTTCGCTGCACTACTCTGATATCAAAAAAAATATATACCGTACTTATAAATAAAATCACAAAGCCTAATGATACCATTTGTAAAACCGAACTATCTCAACCACACAAAATATTTCTTAACTTATCCATCGAATAAGTCATCTTGAAAGATAAAAAAAATGAGTAGCTCTTGTAAGTTAACCATAATCGTAAACTCCAATATTCTCAAATTCCTCAATATAATCACCAAAATAATCATAATTCTGAAATTAAGAAATTACCCTTGAATCCAAAATTACCAGGTGCGTAAAGTCGGTTACCCATAGCTAAAACTCCTTTATCTCTCATCGCAAAATCAATTCGTAAATAATTCTATACATCCTTTCAACTTTATTAATTATGGGTCCTGATCCTGTATCTGATAAACTTTGTCACTCAAAGTCAGCCTAACTCGAAAATTAATTCTTAAAGCTTTACAATTATCAGCTCTTAACTCAATTTCCAAATATCTAAGCTCAATCATCAAAAGCATATATATCACTCGCAAGTGAGCTATAGACCTGGAGAACTTCCTACTTAACGCATCAGCTATCACGTGCTCCTTGACCAGATGATAATCAATAATACAATCGTAGTCCTTAATCAACTCAATTGATAGGAACTCGTAACCTTAATAACATTTATAAATTATTCCCAATTCATGATCGCTTCAACCTTTTGAGAATCGACACAAATTCGTTCAGTTAATATTACATGGTCCAAAAATACTACTTTATCTAACCAGACCTCAAACTTGTTGAACTTAGTATACGATTGCTTTTACCTTAAAGTCTGTAAAATAGTCCACAAATATTCTGCATGTTCCTCTTGATTCCAAAAATATACTAAAATATCATCAATGAACACAATTACAAATAGATCAAGATAGAAGCGAAATACTCTATTCATAATGTCCATAAAAGCTACTAGAACATTAGTCAATCCAAATCGCATAATTAAGAACTCATAATTTCCATAACAGGTTCTGAATGATGTTTCAAAAATATCGACCACTTTAATCTTAAGCTGATGATATCCCAAACTTCAATACTCTATTCATAATCTCTACCAAACTTTTACCTCAGTTTCTCCCAACTTTTTAAACATATCTTCCTATTTGAAATAATTTATAATAGCAATCAACTGCTAGAGAAATTAAAATTATGTTTCGATAAAATAATAAATATATTAATCTAGTATTAGTGTTTGATGTGATGTGATATGTTTTTATGTGTTACTTGGTGCATGTATCTTGTATACATATTATTGAACGAATCACTCAGAGAGGAGCTTGTAGGATGCTAATTATGCACAAACAATTGCACTTCCTATTTTTATTTGGGATATTATCATTTTACTACCAAAGTTATTCTGAAATATCAAGTCAGTACCATAGTTTGCCGAAAAGTGCATTTTACTACCAAACATTTGTGTCGTTATCAATTTACTACTATTCCGTTAAGAACGTTAAAAATTTGCTGATGTCATAAGGGCATCAAAGACATTTCCAGCTGTGAAAGCAAAATTGTATGTTAATTTGATAGATAAATTATCATTTTACTACTAAGATTTGAGGGGAATTATCATTTTACTACCAAAGTTTTAGGGCGATTATCATTTTACTACCAAACTCTTGGGGGTAAAATCGACTTTTAACTCAATTTCCGTTAAACATTAACGTTTTCTTAACGGAATGATAGTAAATTGATAACGGCGCAAATGTTTGGTAGTAAAATGCACTTTTTAGCAAACCATGGTACTGATATGATATATCAGAATAACTTTAGTAGTAAAATGATAATATCTCTTTTTATTTTATGCCTTTTTCGTTTAAGGATAGTGCTATTTTGCATTCTAAATATAGTATTATGAACACTCATATTTTACCTAAAGCTTATATTACTAAACTCTCCAGGATTTAATTTAATTAATATTAAAAAATTTATTATTTTTCGTAGTTATTTACCTTGTCCACTAAATATACAATCATCATTCTTTAATCTTAATAATTTATATGTCTACGTAAGATGTAATACTCAAAATTTACTAACAAATGTTTACTTATTTTGAATAACTTGGAACCATAGTGCATGATAATATTTTAATTTAAGTTCTTTTAAGGAAAATTATCTATCATTCACCCGTTTTTTCCAACTTTTCTAAAAATACACGATTCTTTTTATTTATTTTTTTTTGTGGCTAGAATCCACTTGAAGTTACATTTCTTTTTACTTTTCCACTTTCGTTTTGAGACCGTTAAGAAAACTAACATAATATTATTTAAATAATTTTTTTACCCTCAAATGTAAAAGATAAATTATACATCGACCACCTTTTCTTTCATTTTTTTAAAACACACAATTTTTATTTTTTTTGCTGAACTCCACTTGAAGTTATATTGTTTTGTATCTATCCACCGTTGTGTTATTGTGAAGTGACAATTTTACTCTTATGATGTTAGTAAAGTTCTAATAGTGTTATAATGAGAGTGGACCAATGAAAAAAAATATTAACTTCAGGTGGAACACTGTAAAAAAAAAAATTTATGTATTTTTTAAAAAGGGTGAAAAAACAGGTGATCGATGGATAATTTCCCTTCTTTTAATTTCTTTCCAAGATGTGGATTAGAGTAAGCCCATCGAAGCATGCATAATGATCAAACCTTTGTAATACATTAACATAAAATCATTCATCATTTATGCTAATTTCCTACATAATCAAATTAAGTACAAGTCAAGCATCAAAATCTATTGTTGCAAAAATTTCTGACGTATTTGTTGCTAAAATGGATTGTATCGTTAAAGTTTATATAAAAGCTCTGGTGGCAAGCTCACCAGAATTATCATGCAAATTTTCGTACTTGATCAAATCATAATTTACCTATATAATGATAAAGGAGTTCATAAATGAAGGGGTAGAGTTTTGATATAAGTTTTGTGGAGAATTTTTATGCATGTTGAGAATGAATTTTAAGGAAAAGTCTAGTCAATAAAAAGAGATTTTTTTCTTTTCTCTTATTTTCAGATTCCTTCTATTATACTTTCATAATTTATCAAATAAAATAAGTATTTTGCTTCCTAATATGAGTATTTTAATTACTCTCTCAAGTGAGTCTAAAATTTATTATTTTCAATTATATGTTTATAAGTTGTATTTTCTAGTAGTTATTTCATTCCACATTTATTTGTAGATTTAGACCCTTGAAATATATGGAAGTATAGACATAATGTCAATACAACAATAAGGTAGTAGAAACACTTCAATATAGTTGTAGTATATGATGTACTTAACCCTTATATTTATTCATATAATAGATAATTAAGACCTAGGTCCCATAATATAGAAACTGGTAAAAACTGTTATGTCCATGATTATAAATATAAGAAAGTATTATGTCCATGATTTGAACACCAATTCAGATTATTTCTTTTTAACTTATTTTTTTACAGCTATTTTCATTCAATTGTTGACTACCAAATTTTTAAATTTCTTGTACTTTGACTCTGGACTCACTAGATTATATTATAAATAAATACTTTTATATTTAAGAGTAATCAATCACTCACTAGCCCTGGTCAATTTATCTCTATTACTATATGTTTGTTCTTATAAACTAAGTTACATCTTAATTGTTAAAATATTATACTTGATGCAGATAAAATTTTCTTATCACACATGCCCCTTAAATTAGGGACATTGCAATTTATAAAATTAATAATTTAATATATTTATTATAAAATAATTTTCATTAATTAATAAATTAAATATAATATTAATTATGATTTTGCAGATATAAAAATATATTGATTAGATTATTTATATTATAAATCATAAAAAATTTAATTTTCTCTTATTATTCTAGTAATTATTATTTTTTAATTATCGAAAGATGTAATGTATAAATAATCTATATTTATCATAAGTAACATATCCTAGGGTTAAAATAATATAAAATGATAACTCTCTTATGTCATTTTACTATAGGACACCCATAATTAACACTCTTATTAAGAGATATGAGATGGTTAAATATTGTTCTACACACTTCACATATGTTATCAAACTATCAATCTTTCTTTTTAGTTAGAAATATTGTTTTACGAGATGAAAAGAAATTATATTTTTGTGTTAACATAATATTCATGAGGATGCAATTATAATTATGGGTGTCATATAGTAAAATCTTTTATATACAAACAATAGTTTAGGGCTCAAATTCCATTCACATAAGTAGCGAGCAAGTTAAGTTACGTTAAATTAAATAACAGAAAATGATTTAATTATAACCATATTTAAAGATAAAATTACTAATCATTTTAAAAAACTTTTCCTCTTTTACTTTTCAAAATTTGTTGTATAATAATATAATTTTATAAAAAATATTTTTATCCTATTATCATATTTTTAAATTAACTTTTAATTTTAAAAATTCACTTTTCACCGTCTCGACAATGACAATGAATCTCCAGAAAAAAGCCACCCATGCACCTCCTTAACAAGAGGTCCATCCTTTTAACCCATATCTGAAGTGTCTGGCAACGCCTTTACCAAGTGTCCAACAATTAACCACAAACATATTCAATATTTTATTTACCGACTTGGCTCCCTTAAATTTTGCTTAGATTATTACACTTACCACCCTTATTTTCATTAATGACCACATAAACTATCTTTTATTATATACCCTTTGATTTGTAACAATTTTAAAATAAATTTTAAAATTTTATAACAAAAAAATAATATTAATGTAATGTAATATATAAATTAACATTTATTTAGAAATCGTGTTGAATAATAAACAAAGTTATTTTATACATGATTAGTTCGTCAAATGTATTTGGATAAATTACGTTTCACATATCATTAATATTAAAATAATTTTATTCAATTTGAAATAATTTAAACAATTTTTATCATGTTAATACAATTTTTATAATGAAATTTCAGCTTTAATGGATTTTATTATTAATAGAACCTGTCGGGACAAATTGACAATAATAAAAAATTAAAAATAATTCACATAATATTTATTATTTTATTAATTATATTTATTTTAATATGTATGGTAAAAATATGTATTTTATTTATTATATTTTTATTATAGTATTTCTATTTATTATAATAGTTTCGACTATAGGTTAAAGATACAATAGTTAAAAAAAATGATATGTATTTGTCTATTTCTAAAACTAAAGGAATGTATGTGATTGTGATCATTTAAGCAAACCTTGGGGTGTCCTATCTTTTTCATTTAATTTCAAACTAATACTAAACAAAATGAAGTTGTGTAAATATGTGGGTATGTGGGTGTCATTTAGTTAAGTAAATAAAATATCTTATGTTAAAAATAAGAGATCTGAAATTCGAACTCTGCTCACATAAATAAAAAGGGAATTGATTTGTTGTTAGGCTAAATGGGAAAAATAAAGCTATGTATATATAGATACATAAGGAATTATTATGCTAATGATCTTTTTCTTTTGTGAAAACGCAGAAAAGATTTATTCAGAATACATATATATATATATATATATATATATATATATATATATATATATAAAGCGTAGTGAAATTTTAAACGTTGACTTTTAAAATAATTATCATACCGCACAGAAATAACCAAGAGAATCAATTAAGTATTTGACAAATTTTATTTTTGAAAGCAATTATGGATGTTTGGTAAATTTTATTATTAAACTGCTCAGAGAAAACAAATGACTAAAATATATATAATGTACGATAAAATTGACTTATACATGTAAAATTATGTACACATAATATTTGCAATTGTATATTATAATAAATTTTACTAAAAATAAAAATTATAATATATTAATATATTAATTTATTTTTTTTATTTTTTATCTTAAAATAATTGATAATTAAATTTATAATATAGTGAAACAAATTTAATAATAATTCGACCAACAAATTGATATTAATAAATTGATATTGATGAACTATAATAAAATTTATTAAAACATGATGTTTCCAATTTGAATAAGGATAATTTTGGGTTTAGATAATAATTTTAAGGATATTTATAGAATTGTATTAAAGGATAAAATTGATTATCAAAATTAGAATCTAAAAAGTACTTCTTCCTTACTTTTCAAAATCAACTATAGGAAAGCTGATTTTGACAAAATTGATTTTGATTTTCTTTTACCAAATACTAAAATTAGCTTTTAAAATTTTAAAATAACTTTTAACTCCCCTAAAAGTAATCCCAAACGGGCCCTTAAACAAACATGAATATAGATCTCGATTTAAAAAAAAAAACGAGTAGAATGTATTAATTGAAAAAAAATGAAAATAGTACAAGAGATAAGAAAGAGCAAAGGCTTGTCACAAAACCATAAAAGGATATAGATATCGACGAGCTAAACCGAAAAAGAAGTCATGAAAATCTGTAAGTAGGAAAGCTCCACCGATTAATATTCTTGAATAAAAGCTTTGAATCTGTCTAGATGGAAGAATATTGATCAAGTAAAAGCTACACAATGTAAATCCATATTAACCAATAAATCCACCATTTGGTTGCCTTCTCAAAAGATGTGAGTACAGTTAGATCAAAATATCAGAAATTAGAATTAGGGCAATAATTAAATTAAAAACATTTGACATTTCAATTTCTCAAATATCGAGGAGAGGAACAATTTCATTAATCAGCAACTTAACAATTAATTTGTTCCTCATCATACTAATCTTTACGAGAAAGTATTTCAAACCATTTGAAATGCTAAATTATACATGAATACACTTGAACATTTTAGAACTATTAGCCTTTGGATTTTGATCCGATGCTGTAAGAGACATAAGCACCAAGGGCCAAAATCACAAGAGCAGCCACACCGATGTTTACCAATAGTTGTTTATCTTCATTTTGATCCATTGCTGTTCCCTTCACGTCTTTCATGACAGCAGCAGTTAAACTCTTCTTTTCCTTCTCTTCTGTAACATTTTCAGGCATTGTGAATTCTTTCCGTGTCATTTGGTCAATTTTTTTAGCCTTGGCCACCTCATTCTTTTTATCTGTTTGGTTCATGGAGACAGCATCTTTTGGGAAAATTGTTTCATCAGATTTTTGAGGAGTTAAAGCATCAGGGCTCTTCCCATCTTCTTCTTTCTTTTCGCCATGAATATTGCTCCTCACTTCCTTTTGCTTTTCTGTGATTTGTTGAAAGTCCTTTGAAGTCTTTGGCTCCTTATCAGCTGCTTTTGGAGAAGCTGCTGCTTGTTGAAAGTCCTTCGAAGACTTTGGCTTCTCGTCGGCTGCTTTTTGAGAAGCTGATACTTGTTGAAAGTCCTTTGAAGACTTTGGCTCCTTATGTTCAGCTGCTTTTGGAGACTCTTGCGTAGTTTTAGGTTCCTCTTTTCGAGGCTGAGGCTGTGTTATAGTTTCCTTTGGCATAGTAACTGTAAGAATTGCATTATTCCACTTTGCATGAATCTTATCAATCTTGCAATTACTTGGGATCGGAAAAACTTGATTGCATCGGCTCCATTTGTTGTCACCAAGTTGCCTTTCCCCAGTTACTCGAACTATGCGGGAAGAACGCACGCAAGTAATACGTATTTGCTCCTTTGTGAAATCTACCAAGAATATACATATGCAAAGCTTTATTCAATAAATAGCTAGCATTGAATTTGAAAGGGTGAAAGAAAAAAATAAAATTATTTGTAAAGAATCCGCCATACAATTGAATAAGATAGCTAGTTGCATACCAGGAAGATGAACAAGTAGGATATTATTTTCTGGTTCGTCTAACCATTCGCACATGGGGTGAAAATCTTCATAAAGATTATCAGTAGACTTATTACCAATATGTGGTGGCTTAGCCATCGGATCTGTTTTGGTTGAGTTTTTTTTTTTCTTTATCAAAATGGCAATGTGGCAATGGATAAAACTGCTTTCAATGTGCAAGTGGCTTTATACTCTCGTAATATATAATTTATATATAGAATTTATATGTTAGGGATGATTAACAATGTTCTTTCTTAAGAAAGGCACTATTCTTTGTTGGTCGCTTGGGTTTTTTCAACAGCTAGTCCTCTAGGTAATCCTTTGGTTTTTTGCGAAGTATAACTTCTATCGCAAATAAAGTGGAAAAATTCTTTGTTTGCCCTATATTCTTTGCAACCTGCAGTTTCGATAGTCGGCTGTTCACATTTCTCGTCAAAACTTATATATATATATATATATATATTGTGGGAGGCCTTCTCTTGGGAAATATTTACTATATATGTTTTCCAACTAAAAGAATCAACAGTAAACTGGTTTTAAAAGATCTCTAATCACTCGTATACAACTTAAGAGCGTATCAAATTAAAAAAAAAAAAAATTGAGGGCGTCTGTGTCTAAAAATGATTATATATAGTAGTTCTCATATATACTCAATGATGAGATTAAAGAATTTATCTAAGAGGGCTATTCTTAATAACAATATTAGTATCTAAGAAAAGATAAGAAAATGAATTTAGTAAAAATAATCATAAGTTATAATAATAGACTTAATTTCAACAATTTTAATAGAAACAAAGAAAAAAGACCTGAATCTAAGGTTTAACAAGGGCTCTTCAAATTCTCATTCACTAATTCACTAATTCTTTTTTCAATTATTGTACAAGACAAAATAGTAATATATAATATACACAAATTAGACAAAATAAATTGATTACTGTATAAACTAACAAAAAAATTATTAATTAAATTTTTGTGATATAACTAAATAGAAATAACCATTTGTAATGATAATTATGAATAAAAAATTAAGAACTAAGAATACATGTTGGAACTTAATTGGAAGAGTATCTGTGTTTTAGTATTTTGTATTCTTTTTTTTTTTTTTTTTGTCAAAAGGGGTTCATCAAAGTGAGATAGACAGGAACAAAACGGGGTTGACAAACCCTAAACATATCCTGTGAAATAATTGCATAAATACCCTCAGGCAGGTTAGAGAATAAATGTAAACCATAAGGAACTAAGTGGGCCATATTAGCCATGAAATCTGCAGCTGAATTCGCTTCGCGATAGATGTGAGATATAGAGACCTGCCAATTTTTGTTTAATAAGTAGCGAACCGCCACAATTAGAGCATGGAAAGCAATAGGTACTTCCACCTGTTTAGAGATCATTTGAGTAATACAGAGGCTGTCCACTTCCACCAATAGGCATTTTATGTCAGCATTCCAAGCAAGAGATAAGCCTTGATACAGCCCTCAAAGCTCAGCCATGGTCACTGAGCTATCCCCTAATCTCATACAAGTATTTTGTTTTCTTTAGTCTTAAAGACTTGCAAATGTTGGATTCTTGTAGGCTTTTAGGAATTAGAAAAGAAGTTAATGAGTGAAATTGTTTTTTAGAGTAAAATTGGGATTCTAAAGAGAAAAAAATTAATTTAATTAAATGTAAAGCCACCAACTCTTTTAACTATTTAAAGAAAGTAGGTTTTTTTTTTTTTACTTTTATAATAGGATAAAGTTTAATTTGAGCCTTTATGAAAGAAATTAATAGGAGTTTAAATGAATATAATTAACATTAAGACTAATTACATACGGTCAATAAGTAATTAGATTTAGAGGAAATTTTAGTTTAGGGAGACTCCAGCACCCCATGTGACTGCTTGGCCCGTCGTTGCGTGTACTCCAATAGAATTTCGCGCATATCCCATGACCGAAACCAAAGCTAATTATTATTATTATTATTATTATTATTATTATTATTATTATTATTATTATTTTGAGTAAATGCATTGTACACCCTAAAATTAAATTAACGTACAGCGACGCCTATGTACTTTTAAAATGTGCTATTAACATATATGAAAGTTTTTTATCAAAAATTTAAAATTATTTTTTGCAAAAACTGATTCTAACTACCTAATAAAACTGTAAAATAACATTATTATTCATCTTAACCCAAGTTCTATCCTAAATCGATTTAGTTTTAATATGATTTTTAAAATTAATTTTTTTATTTTGACCAATTATTGAAATGATAAAATAAACACGATCTATCTTCGGAGTTGTGGTTTGCTGTAGTTGGAATTATCTTCACGATTGTTGTCTATCTTTGTTCCATCAAGAAACACAAAAGTCAGAAAATTTGTATATTTATCCACTCTGATCAGTTAATTATTAAATTAAATTGTCCCTTGATGAATTTAATTTTGTTCAGGTTAGACCCTGACAAATTCAATGAATTCAATCAAACTTATTAAGAGAACTCCAATCACTCATAATATGGCAAAGTTTAGATTTGCACGTTCAAAACTAGTTGACTGTTGGTTCTTTCAGTGGGATAACATACACGGTAAAATTTCTACAAATTAAATATATCAGAACTATATAAAATCTATTAATTTAAAGAGGTTTTAATTAATCATTAAATTAATAATTTATTAATGTATAGAATGTATATACAATTCAATGAACATATATTTAATCAACTAAAAATTCATAATATTTTACCAATTTAATCAATTAAAAGTAAATTAATCCATTGAATATAGATAAACTAACCAAAAATTTTCAAAATTCTTGCAACTTGAGAATCTAACCCCAAAATTTGTTCAATAATAAGTAAAATTAGAGATGAGATTGAACTATATTTGAATTTCGATTAAAAAATGTAAGAATAGAGTCATTGTTTTATAAAATATCATAATAATAATATTTATAATTTTAGCAAATTATTAATTTACAGTATGAATGATACCATAAAGTAATATAAGGGTTTTGGGGAATGCCTCAATATATGTTCTATTTTTAGAAAAACATCGTCCAATGAATATAGGATTGTGATTTAAACCACGTAAAAAATTCTCTATGCATTTTTATTTTCTGCAATTTATATTTCTAGCATATATGATAGATTTAAGGTTATGATCAATAACATGGGTTGTGTTATAAAGAATTGTCATCAATAACATGGGTTGTGTTATGAAGAATTGTCACTCATAGAAAGCAACTGTAACAGTATTAGATGAATAATAATTTGTAAACAGTAATTTTAAAATTATTAATTTAATTTAATTAATTTCTAAGGTTTTAATTTACAACACTTTTTAAAATAAATCTAAATTCTTATCACGTTATATATCGATAATTGAGCCAAGCACCAAATTCAATCAAGACGTTTTTCAGAAAATTAATTGCAATTACTAATGCCACACATTGCTTAATTAAAAGGCATAAAGCATACTATTTTGCTGGATACATTTCTCATGGTACATCAATAAAAACCTTGTACGTTGATATTTGAGAAGAGTGACCTGTGAGTCTGTGACTACTTCAAAGAGAAGATCCATGGCAAAAAAATTAAAATGAGACGAGTATTAGTTTGATCAAGTTGGGTTTCAGGCAATTAATTGTAGTTGTATCTTAGCAATGCTAAAAGAATATAACTATAATAAAACAATAATAAGGATGTCCCTTGAGAGAATGCACAACTCGATGGTCAAAGCACACATTACAGAAGCTCTGAGTCAAATGCACGTAAGATGGTCAAAGCAGACATTGTAGTTGTATTTTAGCAATGCCTTGTAAGATTTCAAGTGAGATGAATGCACAACTCGATCAGCCCTACACAGAAGCAGACATTACAGAAGCTCTGAGTCAAATGCACCCAACAAAAGCCTCTGGTCCAGATGGTCTTCCAGCAGCCTTCTTTTAAAAGCACTGGAAGTCAGTGAGCCAAGGAGTCATAGCTACTTGCCTGAGGTAATATCACCCCCCTGAATTGTTAGTAATATACCCTAAAGGCCAATTGAATGGTGTTTGCTTTTAGGATATTATTGTATTTGAATAATATTTTGATATTTATAAAATGGCAAAGTCATTAATATTCATATATTAATTTAATGAATATAGTCCAAGAAGTAAAATAGTTGAAGAACACACTCTCGAGTTTGTCGAGAATATGAAACGTGTATCTTTTGTACTATACTTCTAAAATAGTTCCTAGTGGAGGATTTATAATTGGACATTATAAATTCCTATCAACACTAGTATGTGTTATGACTCCTTATGGTATGTGATACTAAAATGGATGGTGAGTTTCATATCATTGACATGAGATGTCAAGTCAAACACATAGGTACTTGTTGCGAGAACGAGTTTACTGAACTTGACCAAATATAATAAGCCATATGGTTTTGAATGTTAATGGCTTATTATACATTGTGATAGACACTATGTTTAGTTATGGTCTTTAGAACTGAGGCATCACAGATATCTTGTACATAGACATCTTTGATATGTGAAAGCATAAAGATTGATTCCTAATCAAGGAAGAGATCTAGCAAGAATGCCATGGTTGGCTATGTATGGAGATGAGTGTATGGCCAACATGGAATTCATCACTTTATAATATACAAAAAGGATGTCCTAGTGAGATAATATGAAATGGCATGAGAAATCCTTGGCCAAGGTGAAATATGTTTGAAGGAGTTCAAATTATATTTTCATGCCAAGTTCATTTAGATTTATTTTGAGATAAAGCATAAATGCTTAACATACTAAACCATAAGCCGTGCTTTTCTCAGGACATGGATGATGAAGAGACCAAGACATAAAAATGCAATGGAATAGGTTCTATAGATCCAAAGATTTCTTGTTATTTGGATAGTTGTGAAACATCGCTAGGTGTCACTCATGATTGTAGAAACCTTAAGATCATTATTAGTAAAGTGTATTACCAATGTATCTTAAGGTCATTAGAAAAGTTCTAATTGATGACTAAAGAGTTTGGCATCATTTAATGAGTAAAGAGTTATCATTAAAATAGTTCTACTACCTTATAACAAAGAACCTAAAAGGTCACACACATAATAGAAATGAAAAAGGAGTTACTAAAAGAAATGAGAGATAAAATATCCTTTTAGGAAAATTGGTATTTATATTATAATTCATTGAGAATGAATGTATATAAATATTTATATATCTTAAATATGATTTAAGATAGAAATTTAGATGTTCCATAAATAGTTTAAGGAACAACATAAATTTCATAAATCCTCAATTAAACATTATGTAGAATATCGAGCATGTAAAATGACCATTTTGGACATGTTCGGTTCATAAATGATTATGAACTTCTAGACCAATTTTTGGGTTTAGAATTTTGGGCTTTTATTGGACCTAATATAGATTAGAGAAAGCATAAGAACATGTCACAAAAGAAGCCCACAATTAACCATTTGATTTGATCAAAATTGGTTTAATTAATTAAATATAAAATTAATTAATTTAGCTATTTATTTATTCATAATGATTTGATTGAATAAATTATTGAAGTGATAAGATCACATTCAATAAATAATGGCTAAGTGGGTTAGGTCTAAAAATGATAATGTTTAATGTCATTATTGATAAGATAGTGGTGGCTTTATTTTTGGTGGATGAATCATCATGAACTAGCATTCATGTTTCTTCATTATCTCTCTCATTACCAAACGAAATTGAGTGATTCCAAATCCTATGAACTCCTAGAACATTTCTAAGTGTGGACTGATTAGAGGCATCACAATTGGGGTGCTTTAAGGATCTCAAATCGTGGCAAAACAGAAGCTGTTCGTGCAGTGCTCTATTTTTGGACAGTGCTCGTAGCTTGCTGTTTTCTGTCAATTTCTCCTACCTCACGAAGTCGTTTTGAAACTACAAGTGAGGTAATTAAACTTCAATCTTTCCTCTTGATTTTCGTTTTGAATGAAGTCGATCCGAGGTCTCTAGAGCTTCCGCCATCCGTTTAATTTTACTAAAGTTGCGTTTTTAGAGACCTCATGGACAAATGTTGTCCTTCAAGTGGTATCAGAGCCATCTTCATTCAATCTTGAATTTTAAAGCATGATTTATGTTATTTCCATTTATAATAGCATGAAGGATGATCATGGAAAGACCTAGATATTTTATGATATATTTATGTCATGTGATGGTTGAATATATGCATGATTATGTGAGCTATTGATTTGTTTGTTGATTTGGCCGATTTTTAAAGGCTGAATGGTTGTAATATTTTTAAATAGGGACTTGCATGTCCCTCCCTCTATTAAGATCTGATTGTATCCTATTACCCCTAAATTTGTACCCCAATTCTTCAAAATATGTAATTTATACAAGATGATTGTACAAAGGAGGGACGACGGAATTATGATGCCTTGGAGCGAGAAGACTTTATGGATCATTGCAGCACTTTCAATGATGTTTTGGCCTTTCAAATAGAAATTAATAATTGTAATAATTTGAGGCATAAGATGTCTCATAATCATTATTGCTTGCTTGATACCTAGGTGGACCTTAAAACCAATTTTGGCTCAAATTGGTTTTATTAGAAAAATTCCATGATCATCCTTGATTAGTTTGTCTATAATATGCATGAGATGTATATTAGGGTGCTTAGACATATTTGATTATTAAAATGAAATAACATGGTAAAAAGTGAGACCTTCATAATGACCAAATACTTATTAAAATAATCATAATTATTGTTGTAATGATGGATATTAAGAATATCTATCATGGCCTACTAATATCAATGGAATGTTTAAAATATTTTATGCTTGGGCTAGTTGTCATGGATACATGGGCTACTCATTCATTAAAATGTTGAAAACAAACCATATATCATATGATGATGCATAATTCATGCATTAAGCTACCAAGAACCCGTGAGGTTAGTAAGATGTTTTGAATTATGCAAGGGTATTAGGTAAACTTAACTAAATCATTTATACTAAGAACTTAGTGAGGTATTAATGATTTAGAGGTTTAAGAATAATCGGTACATGCATGAGATGCATTTGGTAAGAGTTACCTACTCATTATAATAAGTTAGCCAAGAATCAAGTGAGGTAAACTTAAGTTAATGAGAATCAAAACCTACTAGAAACTTTTACCACGCTTTCTTGCATATGGGAGTGTAATGAAATGATAAAATAGTGGGAGGTGCTATTTGGTTTAAAGACCTAAATCAAATAGATTATAATAAATAAAATGCTAATAATTTAATTTATATTTTCTGCAGAAATATTTAATAATGAATAATCCGTTGGCACGAATTCTGGATAACTACCGTTTGACGGGACCCAATTACGTTGATTGGTTCAGAAATTTAAGAATTGTTCTTAATTATGAGAAAATTAGCTATGTTCTTGATACACCTGAGCCAAATATAATTCCTGAGGGTGCAAGTGAGGCAGAACGTGTCACTTATAAGAAGTGGCAAGATGATGACCTAAGTGCTAAAAGCTATATACTGGCATCAATGTCTAATGAACTACAAAGGCAACATGAAAATATGCCTAATGCAAGTTCCATGATACTTCATCTACAAGAGTTGTATGGTGAACAAAGCGTAATGCTTAGATATGAGATATCTAAGAAACTGCTCGAATGAGAATGATCAAGGGTCGGTCAACGAGCATGTACTCAAAATGATTGACTACATTCGAGCAACTCAAGCTCTTAATTTCAATGGATGGGGAATTAGCTATCGACCTTATCCTACAATCCTTGCTGACTCATTCTCTCAATTTATCATGAATTTTAACATGAATAAAATGGAGTGCAGATTCAACCGCTAAAGATGCTTAACATCATGAAACTTGCATAAAGAAACCAAAAGATGTTATGGCTATAGAAGGGCCCTCACTAAAAAGTGGTAAAAGAAAAGTTTCAACCCAAGGCTAAAGGTGATTAAGAATGGTAAGGCTAATAAGCCCAATGACAAGGGAAAATGTTTCATCATGGTAAGGATGGGCATCGGAATCGCAAAGCTTACCTCGGCCTTTGAAAGTCAAGCCTAAAGAGAATCCTCTCAAGGTATGCTCATTATTGAAACTAATATTTCAATCATTCATTCTACTTTGATTTTAGATTCACTGCAACCGCACATATTTGTATGTCAATGCAGGATCCGAAAAGAAGTAAAAACTTAAACAAGGAGAAGTGTCTCTTAGAGTGGGAAATGGAGCAATGGTCACGCCTCATATAGGGACATTTTTCTTAAAATGCCATCTGGGCATGTAATAAGTTTGAATGATTGTTTATTTGTTCCTTCTGCTGTAAGGAACATAATTTCAATTTCATGTTTATGCAAAGACAACTATGAATTTTATTTCAGAAATAAAATTTGTAAAATTTATCATGAGGATAAATATGTTGCACATGGTACTTTGGATAATGATCTATATGTACTAAACATGAAGGAAAATAATGAGCATGTTGTGAATGTAAATACCATAACACATAAACGTGAAAGAGAAGAAATAAGCCCCAAGTATAAGTGGCATTTAAGGCTAGGTCATATTGGAGAAGATAGAGTCACAAAATTGGCCAAAGATGGACTGATAAGTCCATTTGGTTTAGAACCTTATCCAACTTGTGAATCCTGTCTTCAAGGAAAAATGACCAGGGCACCCTTCGTTGGACGAAGTACAAGGGCCACTGATTTACTTGAACTCATACATACTGATGTATGTGGTCCATTTAATAAAATGGCAATGGGTGGATATTACTACTTCATAACTTTTATCGACGATCACTCAAGGTATAGTTCAGTGTACTTAATGAAGTATAAATCTGAAGCCTTTGAAAAGTTCAAAGAATACCGAAATGAAGTAGAGAAACAGACTGGAAAAGTTATTAAAACCCTACGATCAGATCGAGGTGGTGAATATCTCAGTGGAGAATTCCAGTCTTACCTTAAAGAAAATGGTATTATTTCACAATGGACACCTCCAGGTACACCAGAGCTTAATGGAGTATCTGAAAGGAGAAATCGCACATTGTTAGACATGGTGCGATCAATGGTGAGTTATACAGACTTACCAATTTCTCTTTGGGGATATGCTCTTATCGCAAAGATATGTAAACAGTACCTTCCAAGTCTGTACCTAAAATACCATAAGAGATATGGCATGGTAAACAACCAAGCCTAAATCATTTTAGGATTTGGGGATGTCCTGCTTTTTATCAAGAGACTCAAAAGTGAGAAGCTTGAAGCTAAAGCAGATAGCGGGAGGTTCATTGGATACCCAAAGGAAACTTTGGGTTATTACTTCTACATCTAATCTGACCAAAGGGTATTGGTCAGTAGAAATGCCATATTTCTTGAAAAAGAGTTTATTCAAGAAGGTAGACAAGGAAGAAAATTAGAATTTATGGAGAATTCTAAAGAGAATAAATCCAATGAAGAGTCTGTTCAAGTACAAACACAAGTGAACACAAAGAACTCAGAGATCTAAGAGGTAATTCACCCACCGTAAAGATACGGTTTACTTCATCGATGAACGATATATTTTATTGGGTGATACAGATCATAAAGATGATCCTACTAGTTACGAAGAGGCAATATCAGATGTTGACTCTAAGAAATGGCTTGAAGCCATGGATTTAGAGATGGACTCTATGAGAACCAACCAAGTCTGGACTCTAGTGGATCCACCTGAAGGTATTATACCTATCGGATGCAAGTGGATCTTTAAGAGGAAGATAGGCTTAGATGGAAAGGTAGAGACCTATAAAGCAAGGTTGGTGGCTAAAGGTTATCGTCAAATACAAGGTATAGACTATGAGAAACCTTTTCACCAAGAGCCATGTCAAGTCCATCGTAATCTTATTGGCTAAAGAAGATACTTTGATTATGAATTTTGGAAAATGGATGTCAAAACTGATTTTCTTAATGGGTACATTGAGGAAGATATCTATATGATACAACCTCATGGTTTTGAATCAAAGGTAGATCCTCATAAAGTATGCAAGCTAAAAAGGTCCATTTATGGACTAAAACAAGCCTCCAGGAGCTGGAACATCCGATTCGATGATGCAATCAAATCGTTTGGTTTCATCAAGAATGAGGATGAGCCATGTGTTTATAAAAGGGTTAGTGGGAGTGCAATAACTTTCCTTGTGCTATATGTAGATGACATATTACTCATAGGAAATGACATTGGACAAATGTCTTCTGTCAAAATTTGGCTTTCTCAAAATTTCTCCATGAAAGACCTAGGAGATGCAATGTATATCTTGGGAATCAGGATTTATAGGGATAGATCCAGAAGATTGATTGGTCTATGTCAATATAAGTACATAGAAAAGATATTAAAGAAATTTAATATGGGATTCCAAAGGGTTTTATACCTTCGGACATGGAATTCATCTCTAAGACTATGAGTCCTAAAACTTATGATGAGAGAGAATGAATAAGATTCCATATGCTCGCAATAGGAAGTCTTATGTATGCTATGCTATGTACTAGACCGGATATAGCTCATGCAAGGAGTGTCACCAGATATCAGAGTAATCCGGGTGACGAACATTGGACCGCAGTTAAGAATATCTTTAAGTACTTAAGAAGGACTAAAGATTTATTCTTAACATATGGAGAGGGTGAGCTAAAAATAGAAGGTTTCACAGATTCAGATTTCCAGTCAGATGTAGATGATAGAAAATCTACATCAGGATTTATATTCACTATCAATGGTGGAGCAGTAAGCTGGAAAAGTTCTAAGCAAGCAACTACTGCAGATTCCACCACTGAAGCGGAATATATAGCTGCATCAGATGCAGCAAAAGAAGCTGTTTGGATGAGGAAGTTTATTCAACAACTTGGAGTGGTTCCAACCATTGCGTTGTCAATCTCAATATATTGTGACAACAATGGGGCTATAGCACAAGCAAAGGAACCAAGGTCTCACCAGAAGTCCAAACACATTGAAAGAAGATATCACATTATTAGAGAGATCATTGGAAAAGGTGATGTCACCATGCAGAAAGTAGCTTCCGCCGAAAACATTGCGGATCCTTTGACTAAAGCACTGACTCAACAACAGTTAGATCGTCATCTTGAGAAGATGGGTATGAGATACCATAGCGATTGGCTTTAGTGTAAGTGGGAGATTGTTAGTAATATACCCTAAAGGCCAATTGAATGGTGTTTGCTTTTAGGATATTATTGTATTTGAATAATATTTTGATATTTATAAAATGGCAAAGTCATTAATATTCATATATTAATTTAATGAATATAGTCCAAGAAGTAAAATAGTTGAAGAACACACTCTCGAGTTTGTCGAGAATATGAAACGTGTATCTTTTGTACTATACTTCTAAAATAGTTCCTAGTGGAGGATTTATAATTGGACATTATAAATTCCTATCAACACTAGTATGTGTTATGACTCCTTATGGTATGTGATACTAAAATGGATGGTGAGTTATCATTGACATGAGATGTCAAGTCAAACACATAGGTACTTGTCATGAGAACGAGTTTACTGAACTTGACCAAATATAATAAGCCATATGGTTTTGAATGTTAATGGCTTATTATACATTGTGATAGACACTATGTTTAGTTATGGTCTTTAGAACTGAGGCATCACAGATATCTTGTACATAGACATCTTTGATATGTGAAAGCATAAAGATTGATTCCTAATCAAAGAGACGCCATGGTTGGCTATGTATGGAGACGAGTGTATGGCCAACATGGAATTCATCACTTTATAATATACAACAAGGATGTACTAGTGAGATAATATGAAATGGCATGAGAAATCCTTTGCCAAGGTGAAATATGTTTGAAGGAGTTCAAATTATATTTTCATGCCAAGTTCATTTAGATTTATTTTGAGATAAAGCATAAATGCTTAACATACTAAACCATGTCGTGCTTTTCTCGTGACATGGATGATGAAGAGACCAAGACATAAAATGCAATGGAATAGGTTCTATAGATCCAAAGATTTCTTGTTATTTGGATAGTTGTGAAATACTGCTAGGTGTCACTCATGACTTGTAGAAACCTTAAGATCATTATTAGTAAAGTGTATTACCAATGTATCTTAAGGTCATTAGAAAAGTTCTAATTGATGACTAAAGAGTTTGGCATCATTTAATGAGTAAAGAGTTATCATTAAAATAGTTCTACTACCTTATAACAAAGAACCTAAAAGGTCACACACATAATAGAAATGAAAAAGGAGTTACTAAAAGAAATGAGAGATTAAATTTCCTAATTTTAGGAAAATTGGTATTTATATTATAATTCATTGAGAATGAATGTATATAAATATTTATATATCTTAAATATGATTTAAGATAGAAATTTAGATGTTCCATAAATAGTTTAAGGAACAACATAAATTTCATAAATCCTCAATTAAACATTATGTAGAATATCGAGCATGTAAAATGACCATTTTGGACATGTTCCGGTTCATATATGATTATGGACTTCTAGACCAATTTTTGGGTTTAGAATTTTGGGCTTTTATTGGACCTAATATAGATTAGGAGAAAGCATAAGAACATGTCACAAAAGAAGCCCACAATTAACCATTTGATTTGATCAAAATTGGTTTAATTAATTAAATATAAAATTAATTAATTTAGCTATTTATTTATTCATAATGATTTGATTGAATAAATTATTGAAGTGATAAGATCACATTCAATAAATAATGGCTAAGTGGGTTAGGTCTAAAAAATGATAATGTTTAATGCCATTATTGATAAGATAGTGGTGGCTTTATTTTTGGTGGGATGAATCATCATGAACTAGCATTCATGTTTCTTCATTATCTCTCTCATTACCAAACGAAATTGAGTGATTCCAAATCCTATGAACTCCTAGAACATTTCTAAGTGTGGACTGATTAGAGGCATCACAATTGGGGTGCTTTAAGGATCTCAAATCGTGGCAAAACAGAAGCTGTTCGTGCAGTGCTCTATTTTTTGGACAGTGCTCGTAGCTTGCTGTTTTCTGTCAATTTCTCCTACCTCACGAAGTCGTTTTTGAAACTACAAGTGAGGTAATTAAACTTCAATCTTTCCTCTTGATTTTCGTTTTTGAATGAAGTCGATCCGAGGTCTCTAGAGCTTCCGCCATCCGTTTTAATTTTACTGCGCAAAAGTTGCGTTTTTAGAGACCTCATGGACAAATGTTGTCCTTCATGAATCACACATATATTGCATTAATTTTGAAGGTTGACATGCCTAGGAAAGTGGGGGATTATAGACCTATTAGCCTATGTAATGTTATTTACATGATTATTGCAAAAACTGTTGCAAATAGGTTGAAAATTGGTGATCAATTATTGCAAACTCTTGCTGATCTAGCAAGAAAATTGGTTGAGACTAAGAATGATCAATTATATTCATTAGTTTATTTATTAGTGACATTAATATTGATTTTACCGGTTGCCATAGTTACAGTAGAAAGAGCATTTTCAGCTATGAATTTAGTGAAAAATCATCTAAGAAATCGGATGGGAGATCAATGGTAGAATGATAGTCTTGTTGTATACATACAAAAAGATATATTTTGTAGTCATAATAATGAGGTTATTCTTCAGCGTTTTCAACATATGAAACATCGAGGACAATTATAAGTGTGGTGAATTAAATACTTTAATGAATTTTTATTTTGATATATTTTATTTGCTGACTACTTTGTTGAATTAAATGCCACTGATCTAAAGGCTTCTCCCATAAATGTAACCTGAGCATTTTCAATGCAGAGCTGAACCACGTAAATCCTTAGCTTTCTGTTGTTTTGTTTTTGGTTCTTGTTCCTTATTGTTTCTTGATTAATTCTTGTTGTTGCATTGAGGTGTGATTCGATCTATTCAATCTTGTATTTGTGCAACTTGAATTGATATGTTCGAGGAAATCTTGGCCAGTGATCAGTTTTTGTTTAAGTTCAATAACAATCTGATTACCACACTTTCTTTATCATTTTCCATTATATATTACTGATGCCACCCATTTCTGAATTAACAGAAATAAAGCATACCACCTAACTAGATAAATTTCTCAAGGGACATCAATACAAATAGAGAATTTTGATGACTTGAGTAAATTAAGGATTCCGAGGGCATTTGGATGCTATGTTAACCTCGACTATGCAAGGGCAAGATAAGATGGTAGGGGCAAAAAAAACAAATTCAGTAGAAAAATGCATGCAAATGACTAATATGATGTTTAAATAATAATAATTTTACTAATTTAATTTTGTTGGAAAAATAAAAAAAAATTAATGGTATACCTACTTGCGCATATGCATGCAATATTTATAATTTATTGCATTAATTAATTAGAAATAAAATAGAAATACAAATGAATATTATGCGTATATAAATGTCATGAATTAAATTAATAAACTTTCGTGGTCTGAAGACCAAATCCAAAGGGGAAGAGTGGATCATAATTTTGGTCACCAAGGTTCAGGGGTACTTGATCAACTCTTCTGAACCAAGTTCTAGACAATTTTCCAGTGAAAGGAGAATCACCAAAAAGAGCATCAGGCACACCTTGTCCTTCACTTCCAGGAAGCCATGCAGCCACAAGAGCATCCATGGCCTCAACATAGGGCTCGATGACTAGCGGGCGGCCAGATACAAGCACAACCACGCATTTGGTAGCTTTGCAAACATTGTTAATTATATCAGGAGCTGGCCATGGGAGTGTAAGGTTTGTGTTATCACCCTTTGTTTCAGCATATGGCACCTCTCCTACAACCACAATGCCAATTGAGAAGTTGTTGTCCTTGACAAAGTTGTAGTCAGGCCTCTCACTGAAAACAACTTGCGTGCTCGGGTCAACTGTGGCATTAATGGCTCGAAGAATTGTAGTTCCTTCTGTGAAGTTATTTCCACTAGCTCCTTGCCACTCAATTGTCCAGCCGCCGCATTGATACCCCAAATTGTCAGCATGAGTTCCGGCCACTAGAATCTTGGGCAATTTCTTTTCAAGTGGAAGTACAGGAGGAGATTGTTGCTTCCCATTTTTCAGTAACACAAGTGATTTCCTTACGGCTTCTCTCGCTAACTCTCTGTGTTCCTTGCAACCAAGTTTGTCAGCAAAACTGTTATCTGCATACGGGTTCTCAAAAAGTCCCATTTCAAACTTGACCCTCAAAATCCTCTTAACAGCATCATTAATTCTCCTCATTGGGATCACTTTCTTATTCACCAGATCTGTGAGGGTATTAATGAACTCCTGGTATAGGTAAGGAACCATGATCTGTACGTACAATCGTACATGGGGTTATTGGATTACTTAATTAATTAATTAATAGTATAAGAATTAATACGCCGACACACACATACCATGTCAAGGCCAGCCAAAACTGATTCTTGAACTGAGTAGTTGGAATGTGGTGAGATGTAATCCTGTCAATTCCTTCCCAATCTGAGATGGTGAAACCCTGCATATAATGTGCATCAGCCATGGTATAATAACTAATTTCAGTTAATTAATTAAGTAGATATATAGATAGATAGATAGATATCTAAATATATTGATTGATTGGTAAGGAAATGAATTAATTACCTTGAACTTTAGCTTTTCCTTGAGATAGTCAGTAACCAATTCTTTGTTAGCATGCATCTTCTTTCCATTAATACTGGAATACGAAATCATAACAGTGGAGACGCGTTGATCCAACGCACTCCAGTAAGGAGGCATGTGAATATTGAACAGTTGTGGTAACAATGGTGTTATTTTCATTAATGCCATTAACGGTGCCACCATCCCCAACATAGTGCTTTGCGCAAGCTGCCACCTTGTCCTTTCCACCAACAAAAGGTCTACCTTTCTTGACTTGCTTGCTTGGTGCATCTCCTTGTAATCCAGAGATGATATCAGAAAACTGTTGAACAAGTTTTGCGTCCTCACTGTAACTCTCATAACACCTTCCCCACCTAGGATCTCTGCAAACCGCGATACATGGGGCAAAGGCATATGGAATGCCGGTTGCTCGAACTTCAAGTGCAGTTGCAGCACCAATTCTCTTAACAAGATTAGGATCTCTGGTGGCTCCAAGGCCGACATTATGTGGGAAAATTGTGGCTTTATACACGTTGTTGTGTCCATGAACAGCATCAACTCCATAAATCATTGGGATGCCAAGACGTGTTGCCATAGCTCCTCTCTGAATATCATTGACCATATCAATCCATTGCTGCGCTGTTGCATTTGGAGATGGCACACTCCCTCCGCCGCTCAAAACACTTCCGATGAAGTAATTCGTCATCGCATCAAAAGTGGCATTAACCCTTTCAATTTGGGTCATCTGCCCAATCTTCTCTGCAAGAGTCATTCTGCTTAATAAGTCCTTCACCCTAACCTCCACTGGCTGCTTCGGATCTTTGTATATCATCGGACCATCATTCCCATCAACCAGCAAGCCGCAGCAACACCAAAACAGAATTCCCACTAAGGGAATCAAACTTTTTTTCGTCTTCATCTTTTATTTCTACTGGCAGTGGGTTCTGATTAAGTCCGTTGCTCCACAACGTGAACAATTTCGATGGGATAATACGCACGTACTTATAACCAAATTTATTTGCTAATCTTAGCAATTTAAACACCCAAAATTAAGGGGATTATTTTTGCCTAAATAATAGGTCTAACATAATTTATATTTAGATTTTAGATTTTAGACCACTAATTCTTACATATGAAAGTGAACTGTGATTTACTAGTTACATTTAAATGAAAGTTATTCTTTTATCTAATTTAGAATTAGTTAATTTCTTATATTAGAATTATGATTTGGATTATCTCTTTATCTAAATTTTCGTAAGATTTTTAAGGGATTAAGACACGTGCTTGTAAGTATAACGCCAAAATTTTAATTTACTGTTGATTTTTCTTTTTTAAATGTTGAAACATATTGTTTAGTGACTGATAGAGTTGACAATTTTTCCTACAAATTGGCGACCACTCGCCCTCTATTGGTAATTTTGCCGGTAATAATCAGCAGATTTGATAAAACAAAACAAAACCCGCTGTAGTTAGCGGGCAAGTTTGGTAAACCTAGAGGATATCCGTGTTGGTAATAGCTACCACATTTTATTATTGTATTAAAAATTTGACAAGAAAATATTTAAGCTAAAAATTAAAAATGTTAGCCCAAATTCTAATCCTAAACTTACAAGAAACCTCCTCCTGCCGCTCATCAAATTGCAAATCCCCTTACATTTTTGGTTAGGGTGAAAAATGACCTAAGAAAATCAATGGAGGATTACATTAAAGGTGGCTATTTGGATCAAAATTCATTTGGTTAATTCGATTCGATTAAAATTAAATTTTTTTGGGTTTGAAAAAAATTAGTTCCGTTGAATTCAATTCTATTCACTAAATAAATGAATTGAATATGGGTTTAAGCTAAGTAATTTATTTACTTTTTTAGATTTTTTTTTATGAATGATATAGAGAAAAAGTGAAATTATATTGAGAAGTCACTTTGGTTCAAAATATTTATTTTGAAGATTTTAATTCATTATCTCTATTGTTAATGAATTTGTAATTTTAAGTTAGGAACTTTTGAGTTAACTTTAAATATTATTGAGATGATATATAATTTGCACTAGGTTATTTTGCTTGATTTTTGCTGTCAATTAATTATTATTTGATATAGATTATTATAACTGAAAGATAAATAAATTTAAATGAATCTAAATTTGATTTAAATTATCGATTAATTCTATTAAATGTATTAATTGTTTTTTCTTTTATGATCCATTTAATGAACGGATCGAATTCAAATACCAAATTTTGTCTTAATCTGTAGAATTCATCACAAATTTAATTTGGAATTATTTTGGCGTCCATCTATGTTAAATTGAAGGATAAAGTAATTCTCATGTATGTATAAAATTTGAATTTAATCAACTTTTTGGTATTGATTATGATATGTAAACAAGATCATTTCCATTAATAAGTTCAGGCGCTTGGTGTTCAATGAGATGGATCATAAGTTCTATTCATGGTTTCTATTTTGTGGTTCTTTATTTATTTATTTATCGATTTATTGTGCTTAAATTAGAGAATTTTTATTAGATTAGTACATTTTATGTATTTGTTTTAATATTTAAATTTTAATTTCTCTATTTTAATGTTGAAATTTTAATTTCTCTTATATATTGATCAAAAATATATTTTAATTTTTTACACTCCAATTTCTAAGAGCGGCCGTTAGATTAATTTCATGAAGATCTAACGGTTTTCGTACGAAAAGACAAAGTTCCGTGTACGTTAACATAGCCGGGTCCCTAAAAGATTAGTAACTTAGAAAGTTTAATGACTTTTATAATATCTTCATAGATTAGGTTTAATAACTTTTATAATATCATCATAGATTAGATTTATTTAAGACAATTTTTGGTGACAAACAATATATTAATCGCAAAAAAGATAGCATTTTTAAGATATTGTATAATCTTTTGTGACAAAAACACTATTTTGTAACTAAAATATTAGGTGTAAAATGACTTTATTTTTTTTCATATTTCTATTGCCTTTCTTAGAAAGAAAATTATTGATTTGGACCCAAATTTAAATAAAATATACAGTTAAAAAATAAAGGTGATGTAGCATTATTAAGCATTAAAAAATTAATTAATAACTAAATATTCTCGGTCTCCTTGATATATAATTAAATAAAAAGAAAAACTTATTTTTGAAGTCTCTCAAATTTCTCTCAAACGCAGATTCGTCCCCTCAAAATGTCATTAAATATATTCATTCAAAATTATCATGGTTTTACTAAAGTTTAGATTTCTTTCTAAATAAATAAATTACAAAAAAAAGGATTTCTTTCGATGCAACACGTGCTTATGGATGCAGCTTGTGATTGTGCATGTCTGCAAGGAGAGAGATTACTATGCTTGATTGACAAGGGCAAGAAGATTAGAAGACTCTAAAAATTACGTTTTTTATTTGATTATTTTAATTTTTTTAACTTCAATAATGCCTCGCCCTAAATGGAAGTAGCCATAACATAGAAATATAACAAAGGGCATTAAAAAAGAAATTCTAATCATCCGATCATCATTGCATTCAATCGACTGCTCTCTTATAGGTTGATTCAATGATATGTATATAAGGCATCGGATAACAACACACAACAATGACGAATGATTCTGTGGAAATAATGTATGATGAATGATTCTGTGGAAACCTTTTTTATGTTTTTCCATGGGAGCTTGAAAATATGTACATTGCAATTTGTGCTGAATTGCTCTGCAAGTGACTGAAGCTTTTGTGGTGAATTGCTCTGCAAGTGATTTTTGCATTTTGTGCTGAATTGCTCTACATTTTGTGCTGAATTGGATATGTTCAATTTTTGGTTGAAATACATTTTGAGACCAAGTCTTTTTTGTTGAAAATCAAGCAATAAAACATTTAATGGTCAAATTAAAAGGCTGCAAAATTAAACTATCAAGTAATTAGTATTATCATAATGAATTTGTTGCACATATCCAAGTCAAATAAATGGCTTGACGTGTTCTGTTCTGTGACCATATGAAAGCAACACCTTTGGCTTCTCCGGTTCTGGTTTTCTTTTCATGCTATTCATATGATTTGATTCGAGGTTGACTAAACATTTTTTTCAAGGGTCTTGCAATTAAAATTTGAATTGGGTAATTTCTTTGGCATTATTAATTGTAATTGTTTTTTTTTTTTGGGCAGTTTCTTCTTTTTTGGTATTATTAACTGTAATTGTTTCCCTTTGTGGACAGTTTCTTCCCAACGGTCTATTAATCACAAACAATGTCATCCAATACAAGTGAGAATCGAAACTCATTGCAAATGTGTAACGGATGTGGTGATCAGATGGAGTTGTTAACGTCACGCATAACAAAAAATCCAAATCGTAAATTTTGAAATTGTAGAGAATGTAAGAACTTTCAATAGGTAGAAGATTGTAAACATAGCGAAGAGAAAATAAACTCGTTAGCGGATGGGGAGGAAGTTGGCCTTGGAGATTAAGTGTTTGTCTATTAAATTTCAATTATTGCATAAAGAACTTGAGCATATGCGAGAACGTGAAGTGCAAAGGCGATTATTGGACGACGAACTTCGAAAGAGAGAAGCACCACGATATGATTTTATTAAAATAATCATGATTGTTGTATTATATTTTCTATTCAAGTATTATTTTTAAGTTCTTTCAATTTATATTATTTGACTGAAAAAGACTTGTAGAATTTGACCACGATATATAATAACATTTTCATGTTAAACATAAGTTTCCGAGTTGTTTGAATTAATTCACAGTATTCTGAAATTAGAATTTGACCCCAAAATACTTTTTGAAATTATACTATAGCTCAAATAATTCTAATATTTTCTAAATAGATCTATTTTCAAAAGTTTGAAAATAGAATTATGAACTTCAAATTTTCAAAAATGTCGAAATACACATACACCAAGTTATATTAGCTTTACAATAATACATAAAACATAAGCTAACTTCGTTAATTCATCATCCCATTTTCAATGAACTTTGATCATATGCTTGGTTCATTAGTTGAAAACTCCCCTCGATTGACATCCTCGAAATTTTGTTAAGGTAAATGTTGCAAGTTTACGTGATGGACCCGCCGTAATTCATCCAAGATTGATAGTAAGGGAAAAAATATGCATGCTCTAAGGGTGCTTACTGTGCTAGCTGTTATACAACCCAAAAAAAAAAAATTAAATACAAATTATCAAACATATGACAATGAATGGAAATAACAAATAAAAAAAAAAAATTATTATCATAGCCATATTGCTCTCTTGTGTTAGGATTGTAGTAACCACCTGAGAAGATAAATCATGTATTCCCGAGTCCTAGAAATGCAATCAACACACATTTAAAGTATATATTAAATTAATTTAAAATGAATGTATTAAAGTAATTACCTCTACAGTCATGCTTATCGAAACATCGTTCGACTTCTGTTTTGGCCTCTTAAATTGCTTTTGCTTTCTTTGACAAGGTGGACGACCTTTACGTCGAGTTACTAATGAATCCTGTATGATTTCAGTACAACTTCTTAATCCACGATCAATGATTGTATCGTCATTATCACAACAAACATTTAGAGATACATCATTCGTTACTTTTTTTATCCCACCCATAATATTTTTATGGCTTTCTTCATTTTTTGAAGCCACCTCAGCAACATCATAAAGTGCAATGCACTCTCTTTATATCACTGATGTTCAATGCTCGAACTTCGTGCATCATAACTGACTTTGACTTTACTATAGAATCTCTGCACATTTTTCCTCCATCTTCGTAGGATATACATTTCAGGCAGCAATTGTATACGGTTACGTGACAACACTGCGATAATATGTCTGCAAAGAATGCCTTTATATTCAAACATTGAACACAACGAATTTCACCCTTGTCTTTTGCAAAAATGACTTTAAAAGTCTTTTCTCTGCTCTTTTCATCGTTTTCAATAACTTCATATTCTGATCCCCCACAACTAAAAATCTCACAATATATCTTATTCACCAACTCTTGCTGAAATTCTTGAAACTTGGAAATAGTGTATACCTTTTCAATTTGTTTCTCCATTGCAAAACTTGTACGACAAGGCATCTGTTGGCTAAAACACCTAGCATCTGCTTGCTATTCTTTCTCAATTTTACTTTCCATTGCTTTTTTCATATTTTTCCACAAACTGCTTCAAAGTTGTTTTCGAGTTAACAAACCCATCGAAGAAAGCATTTATACTTTCATTACGCTGAGTGGTTGACATTCCAGTCCAAAAAATAGTTTTCACGAAATATAGAACCTAACAATTTCTTTCCTTATATAAACTATTTAACTACTGATTATTACCAGGATCGTATTTATCTAACATGTCATGCTAAGCTTCCTCGAATTTAATAGGAGTATGTGAATCATAAACAACAGAATGCAATGAAACTTTATGGTGTGTTTACTTCTTGCAATAAGGAATGAGAATGGAAGAATGAGAATGGAAGAATGAGAATGGAAGAATGAGAATCAAACTTATATTTACTTGACAAAATTGAATTTGGGAATGAGAATAAATTGTGTAGGTCCCACACAATTTGGGAATAAAAAATGAGAATCCCATTCCCATGGGGGGTAGAGAATGAAAATGTGGGAATGGGAATGAAAGATGAATTTACTTTTGTACCGTTCTAATTATTAATTTATTAATATTATCATTATTAGCAATAAAAATAATCATTAATAAAAATAATAAAAATAATAATAATTATTTTAATTATAATAATTAATAATAACTAAAATAATAAAGTTAATAAAATTTAATAATAATAAATGTTAATAATGAAAATATTAATAAAAATAATAATAACAATAAATAATAATAACTAAAATAATAAAGTTAATATAATTTAATAATAATAATAATAATAATAATAATAATAATAAATGTTGATAATGATAATATTAATAATAATAATAACAATAAATAATAATAAATAAAATAATAAAGTTAATATAATTTAATAATAATAATAAATGCTAATAATGATAATATTAATAAAAAAAATAACAATAATTAATAATAACTAAAATAATAAAGTTAATAAAATTTAATAATAATAATAATAATAATAATAATAATAAAATGTTAATAATGATAATATTAATAAAATTAATAATAACAATAAATAATAATAACTAAAATAATAAAGTTAATATAATTTAAAAATAATAATAATAATAATAATAAAATGTTAATAATGATAATATTAATAAAATTAATAATAACAATAAATAATAATAACTAAAATAATAAAGTTAATATAATTTAAAAATAATAATAATAATAATAATTAATAATGATAATATTAATAAAAATAATAATAACAATAATTAATAATAACTAAAATAATAAAGTTAATAATAATAATAATAATAATAATAATAATAATAAATGTTAATAATGATAATATTAATAAAAATAATAATAATAATAATAATTAATAGTAACTAAAATAATAAAGTTAATAAAATTTAATAATAATATTAATAATAATTATTAACATTTATTATTACTATTATTATTAATTTTATTTGTTTAATTAATATCATTTTATAATAATATTTATACATGTATCTAGTTAATGAAAATTACATTATTTAATACAGTGGGTATTTTGGTAAATTAATTCTTATTTCCATTCCTCATTCCTATTTATTTTACCAAGTAAACACATCAATGACGTTCGAGTACATTCCCATTCTCATTTATTTTTACCAAGTAAATATTAGAATCTCATTCTCATTCCTTATTCCTATTCCAGCCCATTCCCATTCCTAACCCATTCCTAACCCATTCATATTCCTTAGAAGTAAACGCACCATTAATGGCATGATATTCTGGATACCTTTCTAACTTCTCAAACACTTTCTTCAGTATATGCCACAAACACCATCGATGCTTAGTGTTTAGAAAAATAATTTCAATTACATTTTTCATTGCTTTGTCTTGATTTGTAATGATTCTAAGGAGAGGAGAGTCAAGCATACATGATAACCATGCGTCAAATAACCACATAAATGTCTTTATGTCTTCATGCGAAATCAACCCACATCCTAACAAAATTGATTGACCATGATTATTAACTCCCATAAAAAGAGCAAATGGCATGTCATACTTATTTGTAAAGTATGTAGTATCAAACGGATAACATCTCCAAAGTCTTTATAGGCTGCCATACTCCTTGGATCTGCCTAAAATATATTTTCTAGCCGACCCTCCTCATTTAGGTCAAGACTAAAGAAAAACCCATCATTTTCTATTTGCATTTTCTTAAAATATCTCTGAATTACAACATCATCCCTTTCTCCGAACCTTAATCGCCTCAGTTTGTCAATATGATTTCTAACATCTCTTTCTAAGAATGAGACATTTTTAAAACCACTAGCCTCGACAACAATCGACTTAGAACATTGAGTCATTTTAATTCCATTTTCTTCATTTATTTTAAGTTGCTTTTTAACAAAAGGATAAATAGTACAGTTGCATCGATAATACCTACTTATTCGGACTCACGACATAGTTGTGTTCAAGGATCAAATTTCCAATTACCCATTTTCCACTAATAAAATCTAAACGTCTTCCAATTTTAGCATTGCATCCAATTTTTTAGTTTAGTTGAAGCTGCAAAACATTAGTGTATTTGGCTTTTGACTTGCTGTTTTGCCCATAAGTAAATGTCACATATCGTAAACTCCCATAATCCTTTTTTCTACAAGATCTCCACATCACTGGAAACCCCTCTTGTAAGCCATAAGCTTTAAAATATTCAAACATTTCATCAGAACTATTAAAAGACATTTAACCGTTGGCTCAATAACTTTTTCCATCACCAATTCCTCATTATTTTCTTTCAAATCAGCCCCCTGTAAATCCTGCAATTCTTCAACTTCATCCACCTCCTCCGCTTGCTCAAAATTATCCATTAACTGCTACAAATTAAAACAATTCAATATATTATTAATTATTTATCGCAAATTCATTAAATTTAGAAACAAATATTCAAAAACAAAATGAAACTCAAGATTCAAATTGAAACAGTTCAAGCTTGTTGTAAAAGCATCACAATTGGAAACTGAAATTGTCAAATAACGGCAATATCGCTTCACAAAATAAAACAACAAATTCTTTTCAAATTCCGCTACCAAGGGAAGTACAATACAATCTCATTACAACTGCGGAGAGTGTGAGACCCTTGGAAATAAGCAAACAAACAACCAAACTACAAACGGCTTTTTCATGAAATCGACAAATACAAACAATTAATGAAGAATTTGCATGATACAGGGCATCTATTCATTCTCATTTTCGTGATACTCTAACAAATTGCACATGAGCATATAAATCACCAATAAACCCAAAACAAAGTTCCATACAAACATGAGAACGAAAATGAGACAGATTAAGAATATGTAGCTAACTACTTTCCCCAATAAAATTCAGGGTTCAAAAAATTCAATAAAATTTCAAGCTTTGAAAACAATATGCTGCCAAAGAAGATAGTACTTTAACTTGTGCAAAGCCATGTATAATCGAAACTGAAATTCATAAATGCTGAAATTTAGTCTTATGTCCGAAAATTTTCACAGCTGCTATTAATGCTATTAATGCCGAAACTCAACTTTCATGGACAATGTCGAGATTCATCCTTGTTCAAGTTTTTGCTTTTGCCTTGTCTAAGCCAAATCCTATCACCTTCGAGGTAGATAACAACTTAAGGATTCTGCATTTGTGTTCTGTCGTTCGGGTATGATGAAACGAAGAGGAAGAGAAAAGTAGCTGCCTCCTATCTTGTTTTCGCCTAAGTCAATCGGCAATGTTTTATGGAGAAGCAAAAAGGAAAAAAAAAAAAATCAAACGACATTGTTTTGTTTAAGTTTCGGGATTTGACCCGAGGCAAACATTAGTGCTGTTTAAGAAAAAGAGAAAAAGGTTCATTAGTGTTACTAAAGCACTAGAAACATTAAAACATAAGGAAATGCATAAAAATTATTATACATTTAAAATTATTTAGGTAGGAGTATCGGGCATTATGGTTGGAAATTATTCCAAATTTAAAGATTTATAAGTTGGAAGGCATTTTAAATAAAATAGCTAGAGGATACTGAAAGCCCCATAGCATAACATCTTTATCTTGTCTCCCCTAACCTGTATTTCTGAAAATAGTAGTCTACTTGTATCTGCAAATTCCTTACAGGCAGCCCCCGATTATAGCACCACGAGGAGAACAATGTTAGCATTTTACTACTTTTCTTTTTAAAAAAAAAATAAAAGAAGCTTACAACAAGCAAAATATTTAGGTATAATAATTAGCATGAGCATATTTTGCTATTCAACCTTTTATTAAACTTCAAAGTGATGTCACTCGACCTCAAATAATCATCCAAATCCTTCTACTTGATAACCTCAAAAATTCTTCTCATTCCCTCTTAAAACTTTGAATCCTACCCATTGTTCATCTTCACAATATACATAAATCATCTACAATTTTATTAGCTGCAAATGATAATATACAGCAGATGTGCCTAACTCAGATCATCCATCCTATTACATTTAAGATGTTTGAACAACTTTTTTGCATTGTCTACTTAGGTTTGTGTACAAAATTTAATATGCTCATTATTCTCAGTGGGAGAACTTGGGATAATACGAGTATCAGGCATTACGGTTGCAATAGCGGTATCCATCTCAAAACTAGCTCTAAAATAGAAGAAAATAAAGCACTAGAAACATTATAACTTAAGGAAATGCATAAAAACATCAGGAAAATATAACATAACATCAAATAAAAATTCATACAGTTCAAAAAAAAGACAGACATCCAAATATTTATGCAAATACCTAATTATGAATTTCTAAAGCAATCAAACTCGACGGCGTCGAACAAAATCATTAATGGCACTACCTTCGGTAAAGTGAAGCACTTCATAATTCGTGGACCAGATGTGTAGCAAGAGCATTTACCTCACTTTGATCAAACATCTTAAAAAACCGCACAACACCTGATTCTAAATTCTCGTTAATATTTACCAATAACTCCTTTAGCATTTCAAAAATGACGAGCGGTCTACTGGAAAATTAGCATAAAGAAAACTCAAACATACAAAAAACAATCTAGTTCTTTCCAGTTCAAGCAAATTGGGAAAAAAAAAATCTATGAAAGAGACAAGATTCACAAGCTGTAGGGACTTAATTTTTTTATGCCAACTAGACGGGACCATTCATAGCAAACAACTTTTCTAAAACAAAAGTTAAAGCAATAAAGAAAATGGTCAGCAAACGAACTTGGAGACTAAGAATTCTTGATATCTTTAATTTAGCAATGAAAATTCACAAATATTAAGAATTGTACAAACTTTCAGTGGCATGTTATCATTTTCTAATTCTCTCAAACACTATACACACTACAATCAACTTCTACTAATAATAACCCGGGATTTGGGAAAAAAATAATTAAAAGAGTCATATAAACTTCCAGTCTTTCAATAACGTGTTTATCTCCTGTTCTCACCTTAATTGGTTCTTAAAAAATTTACATCTACATCTAGATCTCTATCTCTAGAATGTCTATATTGAACCAAAATGATTCTTAGATAAAGCTAATAAATATTAGATTAAAAAAAAGAGAACTTTTTTAGGCTATGCAGAAAAGAGAAAACAAACTGGACAAATCCATGAGATAAAAAAAAAAAAAAAAACAAGTAAATCAAACAGCCACTAAGTTAGATGGGCTAACCTTCCCATAAATTACAAGCCAATAATCATCTCTATTGTTATGCCCTGCCACCTCTTGAAACCATGAACTTTGGCCATTCTTTTTGGGTATGGAGCTACTGTGGCACGGAACAAATTTATTAAAAAAAATTAACATATGAAGTTGCTTTCAAATAAGGTAATTACCAAAATGCAAAATCAATACAAAAAAATTCTCATTCCTAACCCATCCTTCATTAGATTTCTGATTACAAGAAACTCAAAATTCTGATTAACAATCCATATTTGACCAAAGATCAACTTTCTGGTCTAAGTGGAAAAAGACTTTCCATTAACAATCTTTAAACAAAATCATATATTTGATTTTATCAATTAATCAACAACCAATTTTAAAAAAATCCTAAAATTAATCAAGAAATAAATACAAAACCAAGATATCTAAACACAATTTAAAATGAATCAATTGATAATTAAGAAAACAAAAAGAGGCCGACTAACAAGGTTGAGATTAAAGAGAGTGGCCTAACCGACTTTGACTAAATCGGCATCCCAAGCCTTGATATCATCATCGATGCCGGTAGCAGCAAGATCGTCGAACTTAGATGCGTCGTCATGCTTATTACAGTACTCAATGGCCTTAATCCTTATAGAAGATCTTAATGGTGACGTTGGCCAAAAAGATTCCGTCATCAGCGTAATCGTCCTCAATCATGTGCTTGATCATTGTAATTCCAATGCCACCGCTTCATCGACCTCAAACACTTCCCCGTCCGAGCTCTTCAACATGTTGTTCTTGCTTTTCGACATTCTAATCGATCGATCCAAGACTATGTTGAAACCCTAAACTTTCATCATTAAATTTTCTAGGTTTTTAACTAAATTTGAGCTAGGATTTAAAGGAATTACAGTTGAGAGAGCTAGGAGTTGAAAGACTGGCATTGCAAGACAAATTGGTGTTATGAGCTAGGGTTTTACAGCTACTGAAATTGATTTTTTGGCTTCTGGTTGGTTTGATTGAAAGTGGGAACTGGTTTAGGTTTTTAGATTTGGTGAATTTGAAGGGGAACGTGTTTAGTGATGGCGGAAAGAGAGGGAACCTACAAATTTTTGTAGGGGATTGCCAATTTCTCCTCACTAAAATCACCGTATACCACTTTCCACCCAATTATTTTTATAATGACTAATTACCACCCTGCCGCTATAACAGCAATTGAAAATGAGGATAAAAAGGTCATTTAATTATTTTTTTTGAATTTTAAATTCTATTATGACATGTGATGTAAAAAATTAGGTTTTAACACAATAAAATATAAACTTAGAAGAAAATAAAAGGGTTTTTAAGCAAATTTATCCAAAAAAAAAGTGGTTTTTCATCTTCTTTACTTCTTATCATTTTGGGTATTGGAAAGAAAGTTTCAAAATCAAATTGTTTTCAACTGTCTTTTTGTTAAAGCATTTATGTCCATGTGGAGATGGCTCTATTACCATTCTAGGTTAGTGAATGGTTAAAAGCACATATTTAATACAACCAAAATTTTTATCTTTATTTACTAATTATTGTTTGTTGATGCTGAAGTGATAATGTTATGGGTATTTTCATAAATTTTTTTTGATAAATATATTTAGGCCTATAAATAATAGGGATGCTAAGTAATCAGTATTCCAATTTTTATTTTAAGGAATAACTCATTCTATGTTTTCTTTTCAGTGTACGGATTGTTGTTCAATTGAGGAAAAGAAAATTTGACTTTGTTTATGTTTTAAGGTATTCTTCTTTATAAGTGTTAAAGAAAATTATTTTTTTAGTTGTTAGTTATTTTGAATCATGTGCCTGAATTAAAAAAAATATTAAATTTTCTTCTCTAAGTATCATGATTTGAATATTTATATTGACAGATGGATCAAATACATGTTAAGGTTCACTTTGATGGTAAACTAATTGATCTAAGTGAATATGAAGTAAAATGTTTAAGCTTGGTGGCTCTAATTAACGATGTAATGGAGAAAGTAGTTAATAGACATCAGCTGGATGATGAAAAGTTCATGATAATGGCTCAAATTCCTTCTTCAAGTGCTAAGTAGTTACTAGAGACTAACATGACTGTTGAGTTTTATGAACCTAATGCTATCTAGAAAAATTACTTTATTGCTTCTAAAAATGAAGTCATTGCCATCAGAGGCAATGCAATCAGACATTCTTGAAAATCATTAGACATATTTTATTTCTGAAAATTCTTCTAAAAATACTCTGAAGAGGATGCTTGAGACTTATGAGGAAGGCAATAAACCTACAATGACAAATGCAATTCATCATGAACAAGCTACTAATTGGACTGACGAACCATTAGACAATGATGATAATGAACCATTGGACAATGACGACGCCAACAGTGTGGATTCTATAAATTGGTATGATGATGAAATTAGGGAAATTGTGAAGATTGACAATGAGGATGTAGAAAACATAATAGATTCCATGATAATTTTGATTTTGAGGATAACGCACTTCTATCTGATTATGAAAGTGGTAATAAGTATACTTCACCTAATGATTTTTATTTGAACTTAGATGAAAATAGTATTTAGACGATGGCCAAAGAATTAAGAGCACAAAGGTTCAGACAATGGCTGATGAAGAAATCATATTGGAGGTTGATCAAGTGTTTTCTACTGTAGATGAATTCAGGAGTGTCCTTAAAGACTTTGCAATCCAACAAGGTTGTGTTCTATACAAAGAGAAGAATGAGATGTGCAAACAAAAGATGCAAGTGGAGAATTCATGCTTCATTGATGGTAGATAAAATTAGTTTCATGATCAAAACAATCAAAGGCAGAGCGCACACGTGTGTACCACTTATTAAGAACCCTGAGACAACTAGCAAATGGGTGGCTGAGAAATTATTTGGTGTAATCAAGTCAAATCCTAGGATTTCTTCATCTTCTATAGCTTTCGTATTATTAAGTAGATTTGGTATTGCTACAAATTGGAGAAGGCAATACAGGGCCAAGAAAAGGGTATTAAAAATGTGTGAGGGTGATTGTATTAACTCATATACTCCACTAAATGATTATGCCAATGTTTTGCTTATGACTAACAATACTGCAACAGTAAAAATTAGTCAAGAATTGGTTGGAAACGAGAATAAATTTAAGAGAATTTTCATTAGTTTCAGAGCTCAACAACAAGGGTTTATGAAGGGGTGTAGAGGATTCATTGGTTTAGATGATTGCCACTTGAATACATCTTTTGGAGGCATTTTGATTTCTGCTGTTGCTTTAGATGCAAACAATGGTGTTTTTCCTTTGGCTGTGTGTATATATGAGGTTGATTCGAGAGAGAGTTGGACATGGTTTCTGGAACTATTTAAAGTGCATATGGATATCCACAATGATATGGCTGTCTCATTTATAACAGACAAAAAGGTTTAATTCATGCTCTTCAAGATGTTTTTCCAAGTTCTAAAACTAGATATTTTGCAAGACATGTGTATGCTAACTTTAGAAAACAACATTCAGCTGAGATATTGAGGCACTTTTGGAAAGCAGCTAGAGCCACTAACAAGACTGACTTTGATGATGCAATAATGACAATAAACAAAATTGATGAAAATGCTTACAAGTGGCTAGTTGACAATGATCCAAGCACATGGTCATGCCATCCTTTTGACCCATTCTACAAGACTGATCATCTGACAAATATGTCAAAGTCATGGAATAGTTATCTAAATGAGTATAAAAGGAAATCAATTCTAGAGCTTCTTGAATTTATTAGAATGAAGCTTATGAAAGGATAATAAGGAGGAGGGAGAAGTGTGAGGATTGTGAGTCAAATATACCTCCACAAGTAAAAAAAAAAATTGCTAAGATTGCCAAGGCTGCAAGACATGTGTCTACTATAAAAGCAAGCAAATATCAATTTGAAGTTGTCGAGATTATGTCTGACATGGAAATGCACTATATTGTGGACCTGAACAAATGGTATTGTGAGAGTGGTGGATGGCAAATGAGTGGGCTTCCATGCAAGCATGCCATGGTTGGAATTTTACATAGTCATGGCAAGCCATCTGATTATGTTGACAGGAGCTTAACAAGGGAGGCATATCTGCTTACTTATTCAGCAACAATTAATCTTCTTCCAGACAGGACTAATTGGCCTAAAATTGATGGGCAAGTTGCCTCCTGTAAAAAAAAAGTTCAACCGGGGAGCCTTAAGTTGAATAGAAGAAAAGAAGTGAATAAAGCCAAAAAAAAACCATTCCAAATGGGAAGATTCATTGTGAAATGTAGCATATGTCATAAAATGGGGCACAGCGAAAAAAAAATGCCCAGCTTACAAGGTATAAATATTAAATATTAGTAAATTTTTAAAATTTTATTGAACTGACATAGCTTTTGACATTGTAAAAGGAGAAGGATGTTTGCTTAAGCTCTGCAAATTACCAAGCGCTAGCAGAACGAAAAGCTCTATTAGTAGGAGCAGGTAGTGGAGTAACCTTAAAAAGTGCCTTTATTTGATGTTTCTGAGTAATAATTATATTTTTTTTTAGGAACAAATTTTTTTTAAGGAACAAATAAAGCTCACCAATTAATTGGAGAACGACAATTACCTACATACATTAGAGTGAAGCAAAGTAAATTAAGGTCTATGCAGGCTTCACAAGCATAAATTAATCAAGTAGTTGCACAAGCACAACCTGAACAAGCACCAGGTAATATTTAACCTCTATGTTAATTCCTCATATTTTATGTCCATGAATAATAACTAAATTAATCCTTTTTAGGAATATATGGACCTCAAAGTACAATTGGACAACAACAACAACCTGCATATATTATAGCGAGTCAAAGGAGGGCTTGACAAGGGCATGATCAAGGAATTGGTAACAACAACAATAACGAGGTTACTAATACTGAGCCTGTTTTAAAAAAAGTCAGAAAAGAGAGCAAAGATAGGTTAAATGCAACTCAACCATTAGCTTCTAAGCCTGATGGCTTTGGTGGTTGCATGTAGTATCTAGTAAAATATGATATCTAATTAGTTTTGTTAACTACTGTAGCAAGGGGTAAAGGTGGCTTCATTTGTTGGGTACGTGGCAACAAAATTCATACCCATTTAAATATTGTGTTTACTTTTGGTCAGCTATGATGGAATCTTCTTATATTATGATTACATTTAGCTTATATGCCATTGATGCATCAAAAAATTACTCCCCGATTTTGATTAAACGAAAATATATAATTTTTTTTTGGGCAATGCGGTAAGATTTGTTGGATTCCTTTTGTAATAAGTGATTAGATATTTATATTTTTGTAAGATTATAATTGTGGAGACATAGATGGTTGAAAGGATAGAGTATTCAGGAATGTTTGTGCAAGGAATGTGGTTTGACGCAAATTAGGCTTATTGCAATTGTGTATTACTGGTACATATAGCTTGATTCATGAAATTAGAAAATAAACGTTATTCTGCCTATTAATATTCATTTTTTCAATCCATATATTAATGGCAAATTAAGTCTTTTTAACTCTAAAAGTAAGGGCACTTTAAAAATTTCACTTTGTTATATATCAATTAAAACATATGTGGGTAATTGTGTAATTTTATCCACTAGAGCTAAGAAAATTGGCGCCAATCTCCTGTCATTTGGACACTAGGGGCAAATAGGTAAAAATACTTAAAAATTGAGCAACTTCTGTTACTGTTATAACGACATGGAGGAAATTGGTCATTATGAAAATAGTAAGGGGGGAATTGGTATATAGTGATTTTAATAAGGGGGAAATTGGCAAGCTCCCAATTTTTGTAAGAGTTGGATAGCAGTGTTGTAAACGGCATCGTTTAAAGAGAAAAGAGATATAAAAAATATAAATTAAATTAAAAAATTCACATTTTATCCTATTACAACGTCTGGTCTTTTACTCGTTTTGGATGCTGGAAGGTTTATGATACAACAATATCACCGTTTACTAACCCTTTTAGGATAATATCACTTATTACGTGCAGGTTCATATGTCGGTGGGTCAGATCTCATACGTACTTTTTTTTTTTCTCATACCTAAGGATTACTAATGGAATACTAACTTATTCTACGGGTTAAATTTTGGCATTTAACGAATTTAATAGGAATATCAAACATAAAACCGGTGAAAAATAAGTTGAAACACATGAACCAATAAGAGAGAAAGTGCAACGAAAATTAGGAACTCATCTAACGGAAAATAAAAGCTACTTGGAATATAACCCAAAATTTCGGCATTTCACGAATTTAGTAGGAATATCAAACATAAAATCGGTGAAAAATAAGTTGAAACACATGAACCCAATAAGAGAGAAAGTGCAACGAAAATTAGGAACTCATCTAACGGAAAATAAAAGCTACTTGGAATATAACCCAAAATTTTGGCATTTCACGAATTTAGTAGGAATATCAAACATAAAACCGGTGAAAAATAAGTTGAAACACATGAACCCAATAAGAGAGAAAGTGCAACGAACATTAGGAACTCATCTAACGGAAAATAAAAGCTACTTGGAATATAACCCAAAATTTCGGCATTTCACGAATTTAGTAGGAATATCAAACATAAAATCGGTGAAAAATAAGTTGAAACACATGAACCCAATAAGAGAGAAAGTGCAACGAAAATTAGGAACTCATCTAACGGAAAATAAAAGCTACTTGGAATATAACCCAAAATTTCGGCATTTCACGAATTTAGTAGGAATATCAAACATAAAACCGGTGAAAAATAAGTTGAAACACACGAACCCAATAAGAGAGAAAGTGCAACGAACTTTAGGAACTCATCTAATGGAAAATAAGAGCTACTTGGAATATAACCCAAAATTTCGGCATTTCACGAATTTAGTAGGAATATCAAACATAAAACCGGTCAGTCAAAAATAAGTTGAAACACATGAGCCAATACTAGAGAAAGTGCAACGAAAAATTAAAAAAAAAAGTGGCTGTATGATACAGCCACTGTACTATATGATGACTCCACTTATTACTGATACTTTTAGCGTAAAAGCAGAAAACACTGCTGATGTAATCTAGTATTGACACTTTAGTCTTTAGCATAAGGTTAGTGGCCTTGGTAAAAGTCACTTTCTACTAGTGAATAATGAGAAATAGAGTATTTAGGGTTTCTGATTTCTAAACGTGTTGCGAATGTTTAAAAAGTTCAACACCTACAGTACAACAAGTACAAAAAAACGGTGCGTTTAATATATTTTTGTTTTAAAAATTCAAATTACAATAATTAATGTTTCTAATTAATATATGAAATGCCATTGTTTCAACTTGAAGAAATGGTAGCTTCCTCACTCACTCAGTAAAAATATTTCTTTTTTAAAAATAATACAATAAATTTGGGTCAAATGTATTAAAATAAAATAAACATTAAAATTCAATCATACATTCTTGATAGACAACAAATTCATCATGAATATATCATAAGTTCTTGATGGAGAAAAAATATGTCACAAATATATCATAAATTCTTGATAGATAAAAAATTTATCACGGGTTTATTATAAATTCTTGATAGATTCAAAATCTACTACAAAGTTGTTATATGTTCACGATATAAGGTCTTTTTCTCTAATATCTATCATGAAGTGTCTGTTATTTATTGCTAATTTTCTTTAAGTATATTTAAAATCAATTTTTAAACTTTTATAATTGAAGGGCATAATAATCAAAAACAGATCTGTAAGACAATTATGAAATCTTGAATGGCTTTTTTCGTTACAAATATTATTTAAACATGCCTATTTCTGGGCAGTCATAGAATCCTAAGAGATTCGATAAACTAATATTTTTAATGTCAACAAGCCCACATTCCAAAATTCGCATACATAGTCAAATAGCCTCGATAATAATTCTAAAAAAAAAAATCCTGATAATACAAGTACAAAAAGCAAAGTGAGGCATGAGCTTTAAAAGATATTTTGTATTAAGCTCATTGGTTTTTGATCTTTTAAGGCCTGTTAATTCAAATTTATATATAAAATTTGGTTTGTGTCCGTGATTTGAGTAAATTTACAGTTCTAATCAACTTAGCTCAGTTTCTCATAATTGATGTCAACTTTGAAAATATGTTGCTCAAAGAAAAAATGAAGTTAAGCCCATATCGCATTCGAAGAGGTCAACTCCATCTTCGAGAATGTGTCTACCACTAAACTTGTTTTTTTTTACTTTCTATTTTTTTAATAAAAAGGAAATAATTTTACCATCAAGTTAGGAGGTAAATTTTTTTGTTAAGAAATATTGACTTATAATTGTAGATAAGTAATTGTTTCTATGATATATTTTCCTAGCGTAAAATTATGATAAGTTACTTTCATTTATTTTAATTGAGAATCACAATGGATATATTATAGTTATGATATATAATTTGAAATTCTATCTAATTCAATTGGAGGATATGGATCATGGCAATGTCTTTGCGTAGTCAAGAAATGGCTTGACGATTGAGATAAAGAGAAAAAAAAAATCCAATAAATAAAATAAACAAAAAAATTACACTAAAAGATAATAAGTTTAATTAGATATATATTGCAGACTACCATCATAAAGCAAAAAGATATTAAAATAAGTAGTTAATACAAATAAAATGCAGCATGATTTATTTAATCTTCCACTACAGTTAGGGGTGGGCAAACGGTTCGGTTTTTGTCGAACCGAACCCAACTGAAGGGAAAAAATTCAGTTCGATTCGGTTCGGTTCTATGAAAAAAACCGAGTGGTTTTAAATTGGTGAACCAATTGGTTTTTCGAACCGAACCAAAAAACCAATTGGTTCGGTTTGATTTAATTATAGTATATTAATAGAAAATATATAAACTAAAAAACAAATTTCTCTCTCAAATCCCGAATCCTAAATTTCAATTTTAATTGAAAAATATGAACCGAATCAAACCGAACCGAACCGAACTGAATTCAGTTTTTAAATTCAGTTCGAGTTTGGTTTATACTCTTAAGAATCGATCGGTTTTGGTTCGGTTCAGTTCGGGACTTGAACCAAACCGAACCGGTTATTGCCACCCCTAACTACAACTTATTTAACAATATTCATTTTTATAGATAGAACCTTATGCATTTTTTTATTACACAATTGCTTTTAAAAAAAAGAAAAAGAAAAAAAAAGAGGTTGTTTACAATTGATTTAAGAAATTTAAAAATGTTGAAGTGTCTCAGTTTCACTATCTTGGCTTTTTCCTTTTCAATTTGTACCTCTCTTAATCTAATCTTTTCTAATCTTTATAGGAGATTTTAAAACATGGCAATTAAAAAATTCTATGAATAGGATTAAATTTATTCTTAACTTTCCTTAATAACCACAAAAACCGACTAAATAAAAACTAACAAATATATGGCCATTCACTCTTTCTTCCATTTTCTTTAATCATTTTTTTTCTTTTCTTTTCTTCATATATTGTCGTTATTTTGTTTCTATTCTAAAAGATTATAGTAGCTACATACAAGACTTCAACATCATCGAAAAGGAAAAAAAAAAAAGAAAAAAAAATTGGGCAACGTTAGTTACTTTTTTAATATTATTTATTCTATTGTTGCTACTACCTAAACCTCATCGAAAGTTGATTATTGTGATTTATTTTACACACATACACAAACATACAAACACACTACTGATCTGTTTAGGATCTTGAAATTTATTAAAGTCTAAGAAAGCTATTAAATCATATGGTTCAATAGTATAATGCCATTACACTATTAAAATTAGGATTTTCTATTGGAAGAGAGTCATGTGTTAAGAGTATTAGTGAAATGACATAGCAAAAAGGGTTTTTGCTTGAAAGATAAGTAAGATCATTTGACAATAAATGTTAGAGTATAAACAAGAACTAGTTGTCATGCTTAATTGGGAATCAAATTAAATAGGAATAAAATAATTTTTTTTGTCAATTAGTTTGTTAAGAGTTACAATCATCTTCTTGTAATGCAAGAGTGCGCACATATTGTATCTTTTCATCATAAAACTATACCTTCTTAAGTTGTCGAAGTAGACTTCACAGAACAATATAGAATTCTATTTAAGTTTGCATTTGAGTTGATAGGCATGCAATTGGGTGGAAAGAAATCTCTTGGATATATAAAACTAGATCATAAAAACTATTTAGTATCGAAGAGATAGAAAAGCTTAGCATATGAAGAAGTACGAACTGTGTCATAATATTTTACTGATCAGACATTGAAAACCTATCATTCTTTCCCTACATAAAATTAGGAAGACACAACTTATAAAAATAATAATACAAATAGACCATTTGCAATGTTTTTTAGATTTAATCATTATTGGGAGAATGTTATATTTAGGGTAACTTTAATGTACGACGAGACTATAGATTCATTTGTATGGTTGTTTGAAATTTTTTTGTAGGTGATGTTAAGAAAAGCTCTAAAAAATATTATTACTGATCAAGAAGTAGCAATAGCAAAAGCTATTTTACAGGTGATGCCCAAAATATACTATAGACTTTGTATATGGTATATAATGAAAAATACATTAAAGCATGTAAAGTCTATGTTTAATAGTTCTGGTGGGTGACAAGTATCTTATTTAATTGAATAGATCGAATTGATGAATAACATAATTTCTAACTAACTGTAATATGCTTGATGAATATGATATGAGGAGAGATTGATCTATCATGATGACTAGCCAGATCAATGCTCTGTCCAAGATCTTTGTCAAGATTAGCATAAGTTGTATACAAACTCAAAGATGAATTAAATTAATTCAAGGACTTATTAAACTAAAACAAACACTTAAGAACTAAACCAAGAGCAAAATGAAAACAGATCACAAGCTTAATGACAGAGAACAATTGAGATTACATGGTTTAGCCTTTTGCAAGACCTACATCCACGAGTGAAACCACCAGAGCTAGTTTATTGATTGATTCAATGAAGAAATTACAAGAATGTGTAGTAAATATTATAGAGCACAAGAAAAAGTTTTCTCTTTCTTGAATCTCTCCACAACTCTCTAGAATCCGCTCGAAAAAAAGTTGGAAAACTCAACTTATATAATAACAGCATAACAACATTAAAAACCCAGATTGCATAGTCTTTAGACATGTGTCCTAAACAATTATAGTTAACTTAAAAACACTTAGGCTATAAGGGATGTATGAGTCTTGAATTTGTTATAACAAAGACATAAGCTTAGATGTTGTTTTAGTGTTAAGTAACCACGAGCTCTATATGTGACTTCATAACAAACTGATGCCTTGATGAAATGCTACTGTTTTTATATATGTGTGGTTGAATTCAATCATACTTAACATTTTGCCACCTTTATTCAAACATCTAACTCTGATTCTTTCACCACTCAATGCAAATTAGAGAATGCATATACCTACTAAGTCCAAGCATTATCTGAACTTAACAATTGAAACCATCTTAGTCAGCAAATCAAAGGGTTATTTTTAGTAAGGATTTTCACCATCTTAGTAACTCCTCTAGAAACCTCATTTATTATAAAGTGAAGCTTTTTATCAATTTGTTTGGTGTTTTCATGATATACTATATTTTTGCAGAGATATAATATACTAGAACCGTCACAAGAGATTGAAGTGGACTCTTGTTTAAGGCCAAGTTCAGCTAACAACCTTTAAGCCATAAGACTTTTTTCATGATTTAATAGCTGTTGTATATTCATCTTATGTAGTTGAGAAAGCAACAACATGTTACAGGCTAGCTTTCTAGTTAATTAAGCAGCCATTTAGCAAAAACATATAGCTTATAAGTAACATCCTTCTATCCATATCTCTAGCATAATCAGAGTCAATAAAACCCATAGACTAGTGCCATTACTATTCTCCCTTCTATACAACAATACCAGGCTAAGAGTGCCTCTAAGATATCTTATTATCCACTTAACCCCTTTCCAGTGTTCTTTACCTAGAGATGCTGTGTATCTATTGACAACACTCACAGAATGTGAAATGTTAGGCCTTATAAGAACTATAACATACATTAGGCAACTTGCTGCATTTATATATGGAACCTAATCCATTTCAAGTTTCTCATCTTTTGTTCTTAGGCAATAGAGCTTAGAAAGCTTGAAATGTGCACAAGTTTACAGTTAAGAATATCAAAGATTTTTAAAATCCTTTTCAAGTACTTCTTTTGTGATAAGAAAATTGATACCTAGTCCTACTTATGATGATTTCCATCCCCAATATCTTCTTTACATTTCCTAAATTCTTCATGTTAAAGGCAATGTTGTGGAGTTTTTTTAAAACTTCTATCACAACCCTTTTTTTTTTTTTTTTACAAGTAATAAGCATGTTATTAACATAAAACAGTACATAGATATGCATATTTGAGTTCAATAGCTTGCACTACACACAACAGTCACAACTACTTGTTTTAAATTCATGTGTAGCCATAAATTTATCAAATTTAGGTACCATTACCTTAGAGATTGCTTAAGTCAATAAAGAAAATTTTTAAGTAAGCAAACATGATCCCTTTTGCCCGAAACTTCATACCTTTTAGGTTGAGTTATGTAAATTTATTCTTACAGCTGTTCATACAGAAAAATAGTCTTGCCATCAAGCTACTCCAATTCTTAGTCATACATTGTTGTCAAAGCCAACAGAACTCTAATTGATGCATATCTCACTATTGGTGAAAAAATTTCCTTAAAATCAACCCTCTCCTTCTAAGTATGTCTCTTGATAACAAGTCTACCCTTAAACCTTCTATATTCAAACGCAGTAAGGACCTCTTTGACTCTGTTTATCTATTCACACCTCACCATTCTCCTTTTTTTTAGCCTTTTAACCAATTCCCAAGTGTAGTTTTTATGAAGTGAATTAATCTCATCATCTAATGCTTTCTTCCATTCCTCTTTATACTAATAGTTAATAACTTTTCTAAAGCTTTTTTATGCTTTATCATTAATTTCATAAGCAAAATGTAAAGCAAATGCAATCAAGTCAATATATTCATACTTCTTAGGTGCCTTGATATGGCTTTTCTATTTGTTTATAACAAGTTGTTAGTTTTGAGTCAAATATTAAGCTGAAACTTTATCTGAGATGTTTGCCATCTATTTGAATCATTGTTAATCTCATCTGATGCTTCCTCTAAGTTGTTATAAGTAGAATACTCTACCTCTAACTAAACACTAGGTGCTTGAATTTACTTTTGATTTTGATTTCATGGAACTTATCAACCACTTATTCTTCATTGAAAACAACATCTCTATTCACTATTCATCTGGGTGGAGTCAAATATGTACATTACAATTTGTAACCCTTTACACGACTAAGATAGCCAATGAATACATATGAGTACACCCTTTAAAGCTCTTGGAGCTAACTCCCCTTGACTTATATAAGTATAGGCTTGACAACCAAACACCCTAAAGACTTCCATAGCTTGATGGTTTTCCTGTCCATATCTTTTATGGTGTTTTAAATCTAATTGTAGAAGAAAGACATAAATTTACTAACAGTTTGTATTGAGAATTTTAGCTTACAAGCTCATTAGTAACTTTGCTTGAATCATCATACGCCTCACTTTATCTATAAATGTTCTAGTCATTCTCTCTACATGACCATTTTGTTGAAGAGTTGACCTCGCAGCCTTATGTTTAGCTATACCGTCAGCAACATAGAAGTTGTCAAACACCTGATTATAAAACTTCAGTTCCTTATTTACTCTAATTCTTTACTAAAGTCTTCCGTTCCTTAAACTTATCACACACTTGTCTTTTTGTTTAAGCATATATATCCAAACTTTTCTAGAGAAATCATCAATGATTGATAAAAAATACCTAGCTTCACTTAGAGATACCTCTTGAGCAGGCTCCTTTAATCATAATGTATATAATCTAGAGTACCCTTTGATGCATGAACTAATATGCTGAAGCTTTTTCTTGTGGATTTACCTAGGACACCATCCTCATAAAACACAAAGTCTTCAATACTATCACCATTTACAACTTTGCTTTGAAAGTTCTTTAAGCCCTTTGAGACTCATATAATCGAGTCTCAAATGCCACAACCTAGCTTTATCTATACTATAGCTAGATGACATAGATATCTCCTCATAACCATAGCACCCTCTAAGAAATAGAGCCTATTTCTCTTTATTCCCTTTAACAAAACTAACGACCCTTTAGCCACACTTAGCAGCCTATTTTGAACCCTAAGAATATACTCTATCTAATTCATCAGATCAAATGAAATAAGGAACCGTTTTTTATCAAGACATGTCTTACTTGCTTTAGTTCTAAAAAAAGATCCATCATGCATTTTTAGTTTCATATTTCCTATGCCAATGACTATCATATTTTTGATATACAATGAAATAATCTTAAAAAAGACACACGTGAATGAACAACGAGAATTTAAGACCCTTTTACCTTTTTAATTGACTTTTGAGGCTATTAATACTCTTGCTGATTCATATCCCTTATCTTCAATTGCTGCTACATCACCATTTTAACCTTTTTGATCTCTCTATTTATGTTTTCTTTTAGGATAATGCTTTTTAAAATATCTTTCTTTTTTTTGGCATTGAAAACACTTAAGAGTCTTGTTTTTACTCTTGAATTTTCTTTGCTTCTTTTTCTTTCTATCTTTCTTGTCAGATTTCTCTTTTACAGTCGACCTTTCACTAGCTCCATTATCAAGATTCTATTATTTTTCTTACAACTTTCTTATACTCAAAGCTGATTGAACCTCATCTAATGAGATATTTTAGCTCCAAATACATGAGAGGATCAACAAAATTCTTATAGGAATCAAGTAAAAAACTAATTAGCAACAAAGCCTTTTCTTTATCATCTAAAGCTTCATTAATTGTAGCAAGTGTCTTTCGCACTTGATTAAACTGATCAATGTGCTATATAATGATGAGCCTTTAGCCATTTTTAGAGTGAACAATTTTTTCTTAATATAGAGACTATTTGCCAGTGATTTCTTCATAAACAAGTTTTTCAATTTCTTTACTAAGGTAGTAAAAATATATCCTTAGTCACCTCTCTTATCACAGAATCTGCAAGGCTTAGTGTTATGGTGCTTCTGACTTTTTTTATCAATTTCATCCACCTGTTCTAGAGTCTTGATAAAGAAATATCCTTGGCTTCTTTTTTTTTGTTGTTGGTTCAAGAGCATGCCACAAAGCTGGACCAATTAGAATAGCTTCCATCTTCACTTTCCACATGTTGAAATTATTTTTCCCATTGAACTTCTTTGAATCTACCTTCTGTGTAGTCGTACTTGGATCTTGATCAACAACCTTCTTTGATACTAATTGTAGAGATTGATATGTCTTGATGGCTAACAAGATTGTTGAGTGTTAGAAAGTGTATATTTATAAAGGAGAAAATCATCATTTTACACTTCAAGTCTCACTAACATTGCTACTTTTATGTATTTAAGTCCTTTGTTATTTAATTATGTGTGTTTTGTTATAATTAAGTGTTTTATGTATTTTATAAGCATCATGATCGTTTCACAATGAACGAGTAATTAGACAGCAAAACAGACAGCACTTTTGAACCCAGGAGGTCGAAAACTTTAGGAGGAGCATAAAACGAAAAATGACACTGTTCACATGTACGTTACTGTTTATACACACGATACTGTTCATGATATAGTTCACAATACTGTTTACATATACGGTCCAATGACATGGTGTTGACTGATGATATAACGTTGACCAATGATGTGGCACCGACCTATGACGTGACAGTATTTGATTGGACGAATGATATAGCATTGACTGCTTATGTGGCGTTGACCGATGACGTGGCATTGACTAATGATGTGTCACGATCCTATTGGACTAAAATTCTTATGTACTGTTGATCGGTGATGTGGCAGTAATTCAGCGGACCAAAAATCTTGCGTGCGGTACATGCACATACATGAGATTATTTACTGTTCAAACTGCGTCACTATTCAAGCCGCCACTATTCAAACCGCTAGCATCAGACAAATCGCTAAGCATCGTAAACTGTGGTCAAATTATGATCGCTCAAACGCTGCATCTTGACGATGACGTGGTGAAACTCGAAAGGCCCAAACTATTTTTAATCCGATGGCCATAATTTACTCAATGTATCTATAAAAAGGGGGCTCCTCCCCCTCCCCCCCCCCCCCGCCCACCCCAATTTGATATCCCTGGATCCATTTTTTAGCTTAGTTTTCTGTAATTCCTCCTCCATCTCCATCTTGTATTTTCTACGTATTTTAATAAATTTTCATTTTATCTTTACTTCAAATATGAGTAGCTAATTTTCTTTCAAGCTTGGGTTGAAGGTGAAGTCACAACATGTTCCATGGGCTTAATTTAGTAAATTTATTTTCTCTTCCCCTTTAATATTTGTGGTTGTTTGGACTTTTCGTTGACAAATAATAATAATCTTGTCTAGATACCGCCCTGGTATAACCGGCACCCTAGTACAATGTTATTATTATTTGGCACGACAAGCCCTTAGCACCATATTTATTTGACCATGGTTCATGAGGTGTTGAAACCTCCCTCATGATTTAATTGGCATTAATAAGGAATATTTACCCCATGGAGCATGTTGATATAGATCCAGATAACCAAGTGCTTTATTTTAATAGATTTCATTTCAATTCATTTCAGCCATTTTAATTTAAATTCTAGATCACTTCCACCACAAATCCAACCACCCATTTAAAAAGTTAATTCTACATATAATTAAAATCTACCTTCTCGTGGGATCGACACTCATTACCATTAATATATTCTACAATAGATTCGTGCACTTGCGAGTTCAATAAAATTTGTACAACAAGTTTTTGGTGTCGTTGCTGGGGAGGTAAGTTTTCTTTAATTCGTAGAATTAATTTTTGTAAATTATAATTATTATAATTATTTTGTTTTATTGTAATCTTTTTTCTCTTAATTAATTAAAAAAGAAGATGTGAATCTACGTTTTTACGTAAGAATTTCTTTCTCTCTTCTTTAAATTTGCAATTTAATTTTCAAAGTTATTTTCTTTGTAATTATTCATTTATCTTGTTAATTTATTAATTAATTTTATTTTATTTTAAGTTAATTTATTTCACGTATTTTTTTTATAGCAATTGAGTGTGTTTTTATAGTAAGATTGTAACAGCGTGATAATGTTAGTATCGTAATTTCTCTCTCTTATCTATTTTTATTAGTTTTGTTCTCATTTCTTTTGTTCTTTGCATGCATGGTCGAAGGTCATTATTACCTAATCTTGAGCTTTTAGACCTTGAATTGGAAAAAACACTCCGCACACACAAACACATTGCATTTAAAAAGAAAATTGAAATGAATTTACAAAATCAACAACCGGAACCACAGGAGAGGCCATTTAAGGATTATTTCAGTCCCTTAACTAATTTGAGAACATCATGCATAAGGTACCCAAATGTAGCTGCTAGGAGTTTTGAATTAAAACCTAGTGTCCTAAATTGTCTCCCCACATTCTATGGCCTAGAAAATGAGGACCCATATAATCATCTGAATGATTTTCATGCTATTTGTCAAACTTTTAGATACGAGAATTTTTCAGATGATGATGTTAAACTTAGATTATTCTCATTTTCTTTAGAGGATAGAGCTCGTTCATAGCTTACTACATTGCTTGCTAATAGTATTATATCATGGGAACAAATGGTAACAAAATTTTTGAATAAATATTTCCCCCTTTATAAAACCAATACTATTCGTAAGAAAATTTCAGAGTTTACCCAGAGAGAAGACGAGCAATTTTTTGAAACATGAGAGTGATTTAATGGGCTACTCTTGAAGTATCCATATCATGGATATGAGAAATGGCACCAATGCCAGTACTTTTTGGAGGAATTATTGCCACATGTTCAAGATTGGCTAATGGTAACAAATGGAGGAGACCTAATGTCAAAAAGTGTATCAGAGATTTAGGATTTCTTCCAGCGACAATCGGATAATTCCCAATAACGGAGTCGATCACTCTGAAATACTAGGAGAATTAAGGGAGTAAATGAGGTTCACATTGTCGAGTCAAGTTCGAGAATTAAAGAAGTCAAAGAGATGGTCAAAGCTCTTTCTTGACAAATAGCATAATTAACGACTATCAAATCAGTAGAGCCATATGACCATGACTCATATTCAGATCAAGCCAATGCCATAGGGGTCATGAGAAAACCATCAAATTACAACCCATACTCCAATACATACAATCCTGGATGGAGAGACCACCCCAATTTTTCATGGTCTCAAGAATTCCAACAAAATGGATCAGCAGCTCCAACTCCACCAATCCAACCAATTCCTCAAATTTCTCAAGCCTCTCAGCCACCATTTAGACCATACAATCAAAACTCAAACCATGGGAGGATACATTCCAGAATCTGAAGAATCTTACTAATTCCAGAATCAAGCAACATAATCGCACCATTAATGAGCTGCAAAATGAGATGAGAGCGGGCTTAACTCACAAGCCCAATCAGTTTCAAACCTCGAAAAAATGGTGGGACAACTTGCTTTTTCAGTTCAAACCTTGGCAATGATCGTTGAAAAAGACAAATTTTCAAGTCAACCAGTGCTTAATCCTAAAGGAGTGCATGAAGCAAGTACTAGTTCACCACAATAACATGGAGAAGTCAAAGCTGTCATGACTTTGCGAAAAGGGAAAGAAGTCGACAACAAGGTGGAGATGCCGGTGACAAAATCAACTCAGATTGTACTTGTAAATGCTGAGGACTCATTATTAGAGGAGAAAGAAGAAGCCAACCCCCAAGAGTACATTCCTAAAACTCTATTTACTCAGAGGTTAGCTAAAGGAAAAAAGGGAAAATCCACAGGTGAGATTTTTAAAATCTTCAAACAGGTAAGTATTAACATCCCTTTACTTGATGCGATAAAACAAGTGTCATCTTATTCCAAGTTTCTTAAAGACCTTTGCACTAAAAAGAGAAACATTTATGTTAAAAAAAAGGTCTTTTTAACAAAAAAACGTTAGTTCTATACTCCAACATAAAATGCCTTTAAAATACAAAGATTTAGGCTCCCCCACTATCTCATGTAGTATAAGAAACCACACAATTAAGAATGCTTTGTTGGATTTAAGAGCTAGTGTAAATCTGTTGCCTTACTCTGTATTTGTGAAACTTGGACTAGGAGAATTACACTCAACTCCAGTGGTGCTACAGCTTGCAGATCAGTCCACGAAAATACCTTATGGTATTGTAGAAGACATGCTTATTCAGGTAGACGAGTTTTATTTTCCTATTGATTTCATTGTAATTGACACTCAACTAATCCAGGATTCAAGGAAGCACATCCCTATTATCTTAGGCCGACCTTTCTTGGCAACTGCCGATGCTCATATTAAATGCATGACTAGAAATATGCAGTTGTCCTTTGGCAGCATGACCATGGAGCTCAATATCTTCAATATTGCCAAAAAACCTCACAATGCAGAGGAAGGAATTGTTGATGTAGATTTAATAGAAACATTAATTGATAATAATTTTATTTCAAACCTTAGTGATGACCCCTTACAAACATGTTTAACTCACTTTGGTTTGGATTTTGATATTGACAGATCAGTCAATGAAGTCAACGCCCTATTTGACTCAGCACCATCCATGGACACAAACAAATAGAAGTCAAGAGCTGAACAACTAGTGCCATCAGAGAAGAAACTCAGCCCATCATCAGAATCACCACCAAAACTCGAGCTCAAGCCATTACCCAACACTTTGGAATATGCATTTTTGGGGGAAGAAAGTACTTTACCATTAATCATCTTTTTTTCCCTAAATGACGAACAAAAAGGTAAGTTGTTGGAAGTTTTAAAAGAGCACATGAGCATTAGGATGGGCCATAGCAGACATAAAAGGTATAAACCTAATAAACTGTATGCAAACCTACTAGGGAAATGCAACGTTGGTTAAATCCTAATATGAAATAGGTTATTAGAACTGATGTCCTTAAGTTATTAGAAGCAGGTATCATTTACCCCATTTCTGATAGTTCATGGGCCAGTCTTGTGCAAGTTATCCCCAAAACGTTAGGAGTCACAGTAGTTACAAATGCTGATAATGAATTAGTACCCACTAGAGTGACTACGGGATGACGTGAGTCAAATTCTGTCACATGTAAAGACCATTTTTTCTTTACCATTTATCGATCAAATGCTTTATAGGTGAGCATGTCATGAATTTTATTGCTTTTTAGATGGCTACTCAGGATACAATTAGATTCCCATAACACCAAAAGATCAAGAAAAGACCACCTTCACTTGCCCTTTTGGCACTTTTGCATATAGGAGAATGCCATTTGGATTATGTAATGCACCTGCTACATTTTAACGATGCATGTTGAGCATTTTTTTTGATATGGTTGAACGATTCCTTGAGGTATTTATGGATGATTTTTCTGGTTTTGGAGATTCATTTGATCAATGTTTACATCATCTAATACTAGTGCTGCAGAGATGTATCGAGAAGAATTTAGTCTTAAATTAGGAGAAGTGCCATTTTACTGTAAAACAAGGTATTGTTCTCGGTCACATCATTTCGAGCAAATGTATTGAGGTTGATAAAGTCAAGGTGGATCTCATTTCCAATCTTCCTCCACCTAAAATAAGTCAAAGAAGTAAGATCTTTTCTTAGGCATGTTAGTTTTTATAGATGTTTCATTAAAGATTTTAGCAAAGTTTCTAGACCCTTATGCAATTTTACTTGCTAAGGATGTATTTTTTGTCTTTGATGATTCATGTTTTGTGGCATTTGAAAAACTAAAGCAGTTGTTGACATCATCACTCATCATTCAGCCCCCAAATTAGAACTTACCATTTGAGCTTATGTGTGATGCATCTGATTATGTAGTAGGAGAAGTATTAGGACAAAGAGTTGATCGAATTCCCCATGTTTTTTACTATGCTAATATGACATTGAATGATGCACAGTTGAATTATTCAACCACTGAAAAAGAAATGCTAGCAGTAGTGTTTGCATTAGAGAAATTTTGATCTTATCTCATTGGTTGTAAAATAATGGTATTCACAGATCATGCTGTTCTTAAATATATTCTCACAAAAAAAGATGCAAAAGCTAGACTAATTCGTTGGGTGTTATTTTTACAGGAATTTGACTTAGAATTCAAAGATAAGAAAGGCACAGAAAATGTTGTGGCAGACCATCTCTCTCATCTTTATTTTGACAGAAGTATGGAATTATTACCCTTGAATGAGTCATTTCCAGATGAACAATTAATTAATGTGGAAGTAGTACTATGGTATGTTGATATTGTTAATTATCTTGTTACAGGTCAGCTTTCAGAGCATTGGACTAAGCAGGACAAGGCCAAATTTTTTGCGGAAATAAAGAATTTCTTTTGGGACGACCATTATCTGTTAAAGTATTATGCAGATCAAATTGTTAGACGATGTGTCACAGAAAATGAATTTTAAAATATTCTTTCATTCTGCCATGAACAAGCTTGTGAAGGCTACTTCAGCGTTAAGAAAACAGCCACTAAAATTTTACAATGTGGTTTTTATTGGCCAACTATATTTCGAGATGCTTACAACTTTTGTTCTTCATGTGATAGGTGTCAACGAATGAGGAGCATAACACGAAGGAATATGATGCCACTAATCCCAATTTTAGTGGTTGAGATTTTTTATGTATGGGGTATCGACTTCATTGGACCATTTCCCTCCTCTTTTGGCCATCAATACATATTGGTTGCTGTTAACTATGTTTCGAAATGGGTAGAGGCAATTTCATGTAGGACTAATGATCACAAGGTAGTGATAAGGTTTTTGAAAAGCAATATTGTTTCATACTTTGGATTCCCTCGAGCAATAATCAGTGATGGTGGTGCCCACTTTTGCAACAAATCATTCAAAGCACTTTTGACAAAGTATTCCATCATTCACAAAGTGGCAGGTCAAGTTGAGATCTCTAATCGAGAAATAAAGCATATATTAGAAAAGACGGTGAGGCCAGATAGAAAAGAATGGTCATTGAGACTTGATGATGCATTATGGGTATATATAATAGCTTTCAAGACTCCGATTGGGATGTCACCCTACAAGATAATGTATGAAAAAGCTTGCCACCTATCTGTGGAACTCGAGTATCGATCGTACTGGGCCACCAAGAAATTAAACTTTGACACACAGCAAGCTAGCTCAGAAGGACGATTACAGCTGGCAGAACTTGAAGAAATTCACAATGATGCATACGAAAATACCAAGATTTACAAGCAACGAATGAAAGTCTTTCATGACAAGCAAATTATGAGAAAATCTTTCACTCCAGGTCAGAAAGTACTTTTATTATTGATTTTTTCCCTTTTTATTATTCTTTTGCTGATTGAAATTATTTTTTCATAAGTGTGTTTGTTTAACCATTAAGTTTTCTCGTATCATTTTTAATCATGAGACAGATCTTTTGAACATTCTTAGACAATTTCAATGCATCCAATCTCATCTCAGAAAGCAGATACGATTTTGTTAAACACATCGTATTTGGGCTCTGCAACCACCAAAGTTAGTCTCCATGTTGAGGATTTAGAAAGCCAACTCAGACACATTGAGAGAAGTATCTACAACACCCAATTGGAGCTGGAGGTAAATTTAATAAAATGATGATTTTAGTTTACTTTGTGTATTTCAATTTGTTTGTCTGTTTGTGTGTTTTAGTTTGCTTTGTGTGCTTTAGTTTATCACCCCGGTTAAGTGGCGGATAACATACTTCGTGACAATCAAGTCGGTTACTTCAGTTTTCCATAATAACTAATATTTTGAAACGAAGGTATGGATAGAGACATGATTTTAGCAAAACTTCACAAACGATTCCCTTCGCTTCCTCAGAATGCTCTCTTTACAATCTTTAAAGCTTGGTCCGAACGCATGTGATTGCTTATAAGGAATAACATACCTGCTGACATCCACTGGTTAATCGAGGTCAAAGTACGCTTGGCAGGTGAGTTGCCTCTTAAATTTATTGCATATATACCTAGTTGTGATAAAGGAAATTATGCGAGAGAACGACGAGCTCAAAGACTTTCTGTTGTTTGTCATAAGTGTGCTAGAATAAGATGCGATAAAAAACCATGTTCTTTAGGAATGGTGTCTGATAACAGGGAAGACAAGATTCAATTTATTAGGGATGACTTGAATAAAGAGTCATTGGATGATATCCTTTTGTCTCTTAAAACGCATCCCGGTGGATACGTATAAAGAGCAATTCTCCAGTTATGGCTATTATTCCAAAAAGAGCATGCACAATACAGTCTTAAGAATCTGACTATAGACGACCCTGTTGGCCAGTTTGTAAGAAACTGGATGGAAAACCTATCTTCGACCCATAGAGGGCGTTCAAGCCATTTTTTGACATAAAACCAGAGAAAGATGTGAGCCACAGTCACAACTAACTGTAAATATCATTTTACTTTACTGTTGTTTTATTTCACTGTTATTTTATCATTTACATAATTGTCTTTAATAGTTTTATTTTATCATTATTTGCTTTTTTCTTTTTACTGTTTCTTTTTTTACTCTCGAGCCATATGTCTTACGCGTTAATTGACACTGACATGCTACCTCATATACAGCTGTGACCCACTGTCACCAAGGTCTTTAAATATGACTTTTTTTTTTCTGTTAAGCACTCAAAATCATTTTTGAGTAGTATCCTAATGACAGCTACTCCCAGTAAATAATTTAAGAATATTTTTGTGCTCTTTGGGTTTAACTATGGCAAACATAAAGAATTCGTTGAGGCAGCCATAAATCTTGGTCAAAGAATAACAGAGAGAAAATTACACTTGGTGTATGGAGGAGGTGACCGAGGGTTATCTAAAATGGTCTCAAAAGCTGCTTATGTCAGAGGGAGCCAAGTGTTAGGCATCATCCCAACAATTCTAAAACCTTTGGGCTGTTTGTCTAACTCATCAGTTGGAGAAGAATTAGTCGTCTCAGGTATGCAAGAAAGAATAACTGAAATGCTAAATCATGTCGATGCTTTTATTTTCCTTCCAGAAGATCTTGCAACTCTAGAGGCACTAATCACATTAGCATCTTGGGCCCATTTGAACATTCATCAGAAACCCATCGGTTTAAATATTAATAACTTTTATGATGGCTTTATCGCATTTCTTAACCATACAATAAAAAATTATTTCATTCATTCCTCAATGAAAAGGGTTTTTATTTGTGCAAATACTGCTAATGAGCTACTTGATCTATTATAAGCTTATTGACCAGAGCCAGATCCCAAGACCTTTGTGTTGGAGTGTTCAAATAATGATGGTAACAACAGCCGCAGTAAGAAGTACAAATTAGATTTAACTCTCCGCTTGTAAATATTTTCTTCTGTATTGCACTACCTAGGTGATGTCTTCTAAACTCTACTTTTTTCTTTTCAAACGTTAAGGACAATGTTTCGTTCTAGTTGGGGGGAGGGAATAGTTGACAATTGTGGAATGTTAGTTAAGTTTTTACTAATTTTTTATTGTAGAACTAACCGTGGCTAACTTTTTAAGTAGAAGATGGCTGAATATGGAGTATAGTTACTTTAGAAACGCATCTTTTTAGTTTAAAAGTTAAGGAAAAAAAAATTTGTCTTATTTTAAGTGTGTTCTTTCTAACTTTTTCTTTTTGACTTCTCCTTTATAAATATACATTTTCAAATTTTTGAGTCAAAGATGGTTGAATATGAAGTGTAGTAACTCTAGAAATGCATCTTCTTAGTTAAAAAAAATTTCAGACATTTTCCTTTTCTATCATTTTATGTTTAATTTTTCTAATTAATTTTTCTGCATCATTGTCACCTGTCTGCATACTTTCTTTTTATGTTTAAAATAGGTTGGGGGTTAGAATGTCATTAAAAAAAATTATAATTTTGTGTGAGTTTTTTACATTGGATGACATAATGACTTTCAAATTTTAATATTTATATTATCTTTGGTCTTGAGTGATGTTATACTATGTTTGCTATTCTACATGTTGATGTTGGAGACAAATATGAGTTGCTTGAAGGAGTGCACATGTCATAATAAATTCCAAATGAGTTTCTTGAGCCTATCATTTTTCTTGGAGAGTAATGCTTTTTGCCCATTTTTTATACAGCTAAACAGTTTTATTATTTTATACATGATCTTTAGATTTCTTTTAAGTCAACCCTATAAAAAAATAGTAAAAAAAAAAGAAAAAAATGTATTGCTACATCTGAAGGTCTACCTAAATAGTAGATATAGAAGATTATTTAGAGTTCTAAAAGATAATGGAAGGCCATCTTTGACCCGTTTGAGCCTTTCTAACAATCCATGTTGTGAAATATCCATCGTTAGCCCTTTATTTAAAAAAAAATTCTTGATTAACTTATCATCTTGACCCACTCCAATTTGAAGTGTTACTTGATGTTTTACAAGTTCCATCACCTATTTATGTTTGAGAAAAAATATAAATAATTATTTTGTTTAGCAAAGTTGTGCCATACTAAAAAAAAAATTTAGTTCAAAAAAAGAAAAAAAAAAGAAAAGAAAAAGGAAAAAAAATAGAGATATACAATAATAATAAATAAGCAAAATACACCTTATAATTTCCAAAAGATCTCTATTTTTTTTTTCTCAAACATATATTTTGTTTTCTCTATTTCCCTTTCTTTGTTAGCCATTTTCCTAGCCTACGTTACGTCCTAATAAAAATCCTTCTTGATTTTAGGGATCTATAATCTGAAGTAAAAACTAGTTATATCCGTTATAAAGATGTAGTGATGCATAAGAAAAAAAAGAAAAAAAAAGAAAAAAAGAAAAAAATGATAAATACATTGGGTTGACTAGTATTTTGTTAGAGATCGTATTATTTCTAAGCTGTGGCATATTTCTTTCATCTTGGTGAGAGTGTGTGATATTTCTTTATTATTTTCTCTCAATTTACCATTCATTGTAGTGACAATTTTTATTGGGTTTAATTTATTTATGAGAGTGTCACTACTACCGGTGAGATTTTGGGGTTTGACATGTCATTCTTGAAAGTGACTTGATTCCTATAGTTATAACAAAGTTTGCTGGACGGATGCATGTGGATAGTTGATGTGGATGTGATGTTTCTTTAGACCGGAGATAATGCTTATACTTTTATTTGATTGCTATCATTAATCTGATTGAATAAACATGATTGTTTTTTTTAAAAAAAATCATTTTTGGGCTTGAATTTTGTTTTCGCTTTTTTTGTTAGGGACTAGCAATAAGTTGGTTGAGGGGTGTGTTGAGTGTTAGAAAGTGTATATTTGTAAATGAGAAAATCGTCATTTTACACTTCAAGTCTCACTAACATTGCTACTTTTATGTATTTAATTCTTTTGTTATTTAATTATGTGTGTTTTGTTATAATTAAGTATTTTATATATCTTAAGGACATCATATTCATTTCACAATGAACGAGTGATCAGACAGCAAAACGGAGATCATTTTTGAACTCAGGACTGTCGAAAACCTTAGGAGAAGGATAAAAGGAAAAATGGTACTGGATAAAAGGAAAAATGGTACTGTTAATATGTACAGTACTATTCATACGTACGGCATTGTTCATGGTACTATTCACAACAATGGTCACATCTACGGTCCGATGACATGGTGTTAACTGATGACGTGGTATTGACCGATGATGTGGCACCGGCCTATGACGTGGCAGCATTTGATTGAACGAATAATATAGCATTGCTTGCTTATGTGGCGTTGACCGATGACGTGGTATTAACTGATGATGTATCACGATCCTATTGGACTAAAATTCTTATATACTGTTGATCGGTGACGTGGCAGCATTTCAGTGGACCAAAAATCTTGCGTACAGTACATGCACATATATGGGATTATTTACTGTTCAAACCGCGTCACTATTCAAGGCGCCATTATTCAAACTGTGTTACTGTACAAACCGTGGTCAAACCGCGTACTGTTCAAACCACGTACTGGTGACTGATGACGTGGTGAAATCCTGAGCGTCTAAACTGTTTTTAGTCTGATGGCTATGATTTACTCAATGCATCTATAAAAAGGGAGCTCTCCCCTACCCTCTCCAATTTGATATCCCTGAATCCATTTTTTAGCTTAGTTTTCTATAATTCCTTCTCCATATTGTATTTTCTATGTATTTTAATAAATTTTCATTTTACCCTTAGTTCAAATATGAGTAGCTAATTTTCTTTCAAGCTTGGATTGAAGGTAAAGTCTCAACATGTTCCATGTGCTTAATTTGGTAAATTTATTTTCTCTTCCCCTCTAATATTTGTGGATGTTTTGACTTTTCATCGACAAATAGTAATAATCTTGTCTCGATACCGCCCGGTATAACCGGCACCCTAGTACAAGGTTATTATTATTTGGCACGATAAGCCCTTAGCATCATATTTATTTGAGCGTGATTCATGAGGTGTAGAAGCCCCCCATTATGATTTGATTGGCATTAATAAGGAATATTTAGCCCATGGAGCATATTGATGCAGATCCAGATACCCAAGTGCTTTATTTCAATAAATTTTATTTCAATTCATTCCAGTCATTTTAATTTAAATTCTAGATCACTTCTACCACAAATCCAACCACCCATTTAAAAAGTTAATTCGACATATAATTAAAATCCACCTACTCATGGGATCGACACTCGTCGTCATTAATCTATTCTATAATAGATTCATGCGCTTGCAAGTTAATAAAATTTGCACAACAAAGATAAATGCAAAATCTTTGTCAAGATCAACATAAGTTGCTTACAAATTCAAGGATGAATCAAATCAATTCAAGGACTTACTAAATTAAAACAAACACCTAAGAGAAAAACTGATAATAAAATAAAAATAGATCACAAGCTCAATCACAGATAACACACAATATTATATGATTCAATCTTTTGCAAGAGCTACATCCATAAATGAAATCACTAGAGCTAGTTTATTGGCTAATTCAATGAAAACGTTACAAGAATATGTAGCAAAGATTACAGACCACAAGAACAAGCTTTCTCTCTCTAAAATCTTTCTCTACAACTCTCTAAAAATCCATTCAAAAGAAACTGGAAAACCTAGCTTATATAATCGGAGCACAATAACCTTGAAACTGAGATTACAGTCTTTCACCACGTGTCCCAAACCATTATAATGAAAATAAAAACACTTGAGCTATCATGTGTAAAGGCATGAGAGAGTCTTGAATCTGTTGTGACCAAAATGCAAGCTTGAATGTCGTTTTAGATTTAAGCAAACACAAGCTCTACATGTGACTTCATAACAGACTGATGCCTTGATGAAATGCTATTGTTTCTACATAGATGTGCTTGAAATTCAATCATACTTAACAATATGCATAACAATGATTAGCTGAGCAACATATTCAAGTTAAAAAATGAACGAGCTTTTGCATATGTTAGACATGTTTGGTCTATTGGGATGAAAAATACTTAGCCAAAGTTTTAATGCTAGTTTGAAAGATTATTTGAAGTCATACCATAATGTGCCACAATTTTTCATGCACTTTGGGAGAGTGTTAAAAGACAAGCAATATAAAGAGTTAGAAGCAGAATAGAAATCATGTTATGGCTTAGTAAATACGAAAATATCCATAAAAAAGAAGTTTACACAAAGAAGATACTTGAAGATTTTCAAGATCAATTTGAAGATGTTGTTGAATTATTTATAGATGGTTCAATCATAGATAAAAGATTTCTTTATAAAGTCAAAAACTACAATCAGAAAAAAAAAAATTCATCAAGTGAGAAGAGATATTAATAATTCAGTATCTTGCAGTTGTAGAGTGAAAAGGGAGATTAATATTTCATTATGCTTGAAAGGGTGGGAATATTGTGTAGCCATGTCTTCAAAGTCCTTAGAGATTCCTTCGATTTAAAATAATTAATTCTCAGGCAATATATCTTAAAAAGCATGGACAAAGCAAACTCGAGCAGAATGTCTGCAAGACATGAATGGACGTGAGATCCAAGCAGATGCAAAATTACAAAAAGCATGTCATATAAATCCTTGTGCTAGATCTTATCTAGGCTACCAAGCAGGGCTTTTGAGAGTGAAAAGGCCGATAATCTAGCAAATCTGCATGCAAGTAACCTGGCTCACTTGGTTGAAAATATTTTAAAGTCAGAAAAGGAGGGTGAGAAGGGAAAATAATATGAATTATGATGAAGTCTTCCAAAAAATAATTATATAATTTTATTCTTAGGTTATCTTTATCTCTTTTGAGTTGTCCGTAGTTTATTTTGACGAAGTAAAGGTAGTTGTTGTGTTTATATAAATCTAGGGAACATGGAATATGTTGTGCTCATAATATTTAGGTCTTAGGTTCTGTAAGCTAGTATTTAAACTAGCATTAATGATAATAATGGTAGGCTGGAATATTTTATTTGGCAATTGAATAGTTGTATTAAGAGGTATTTGATCTCTCGAAATACCAAAAACATGTTTATAGAGGTTTGGGTTTCCTCAAATTAACCCATTTATCACTTGTTCTTTTTATTTTATTTGATTTCCCATTGTAGATAATTTGTATTTGTAACATTTGTTATTAGAGCTTGGTTATTATATTGATAAACACAACACCTTATATCTCTATCCCGAATTTTAGTTTTCAGAAAAATAAATAAAAGACAATTCAGAAAAATAAATAAAAGACGAAGTCATTGGAAACCAGGTCCTTTAATGGTAGTAGGTACAAAGCAAAAAAAGTAATGGTATCACAATGGGGAATCAATGAGAAAATAAGAAGATTCTTCAATTTTTGGATTGAATCCACTGAATGCATGCCGTGCTGGAGAGAGCTAAAGTTCATAATGGAAAACACAATGATTAAGGGGCAAGCGAGAAGACTTTTGCTTCGTAAAATTTACCCTCGAGGACAAGGGTATTTTCTAAGGGGAAGGGAATGATGCAATCTTAAAAAAATATATTTTTTTTATATAATTTTATTTTTATGCTATCTTTATCTTTTTGGAGTTGTTATCATAATTTGTTTTGATTAAGTAAAAATAGTTGTTGTGATTACATCATTCTTGTGAACATGGTATATTGTGCTCCTAATTTTTATAGGTCCAAGTTCTATAAGCTAGTATCTAAACTAGCATCATTGTAAACAATGTTAAGCTGGAATATTTTATTTAGTAACTGAATAGTTGTATTTGTTTTGATTAAGTAAAAATAGTTGTTGTGATTACATCATTCTTGTGAACATGGTATATTGTGCTCCTAATTTTTATAGGTCCAAGTTCTATAAGCTAGTATCTAAACTAGCATCATTGTAAACAATGTTAAGCTGGAATATTTTATTTAGTAACTGAATAGTTGTATTGGGAGGTATTTAGTGCCTCGAAGTACTAAAAACATATTAATAGAGGTTTATGTTTCTTTGAGTTAACCAATTTATCACTTGTTCTTTTATTTTATTCGATTTTCCATTGCAGACGATTTGTATCTATAACAAATTATCCACTCATTATAGAACAAAGAAGCAACATCTATATGAAAAGTGTAAAAGACTCTTATTTTTAAATAGGCAATAGACTGGAAAGAGAGAGACAACTTCAAAAAAGCGTAGATTTAAGAGCAATTTAGAGAAAGTTTTAGTCAAAAGAAAAAAGAAGGTCGACATTTTATTTTCAACATCAACTTTTTTTTTTTTTTTTGCTCAAATGTCAATAAATTAGTTTATATTAAAATAGATTTATAATATATTGGTTTATAATCTAGGCACCCAATTGAGTTAGTTGGATGACGTCATTCCTTTATTATTAACGGAATCTTGTAATCCCAGTCCTATAAGTACTTTTCAATTTTATAAAACAACTAAAGAAATTTATGCTTATTTTGTAGTACTAGTTTTCGTTGTTCATTTTGAATTACAACAGTAGGTTCAAGCTTCTTATATTGAATAAGAGAATTATCATTTTCATGTCTAATATTCATTTTTTGAACTTGTCGAATTGTTAAATATAGTGTTCAAATGAAAAAGTTTATGGCTTTTTGTTTTATGTACTCAATAAGAATTGTAATTTCAAGGTAACAATATATCTGACCTAATTTCGTGGACTCTTCATTAACAATCTTAACAAACATGTTTTCGAGAAGGAAAAAAGGAAAAAAAATGATGATTGAAACAAGTACTGAAGAAAAGGAAAAAAGAAAAAAAGAAAGATTAAAGAAAATGAAAAAACAGTAGTTTGTTTTTTAATTAGTTCTAGAATTTTAATTTGCCCAAAATAGTGAGTTTTTATATTTATTAAGGAAAATTAAGAATAGATTTAATTCTATCTATATAATTATTTAATTACGATATGTCAAAATATTCTATAAAAATTAAAAAAAGGAGAGAATCCAAATCGCTATTAATTTTGCAGCATCACCTAAAAATAAAGATTGCTTACGGCTTATAAGTGAAGAATGTTTGGCTGAGAAGCAAAATAAAACTCACACTGACTGTACCATCCGCTATATTGTCGACCCTAGGGGATGCCACTAATTTTATTAATTAGTTATTTCTCAAATGCTGTACTAGTACGTTAGCAATGATCAACTGTAATAAAAATTGAAACTGTGTTTTAATTAAAAAAAAAAAAATCTATTACGAGTACGTACATGTGATGTGTTGTGTGATGCAAAACATAAGCAAGAAATAGCGAACACACGAATTCATCAAGAGAAAATTTTAGCAATTTATCAACACTCTCACAAAATAATGTTTTAGTCCCCTTTGATATGAAGTTTTAACCTGCGAAATTACATATAAAGGCTATTCCGAATTTAATTTATGATAACAAAATTTTAATAATTAAATTTTATTACTAATTTTTAGAAAAAAAAGACAAAAATCTAGAAATAAACTAGAAAAATAAGAAAATATCTTCTAGCTGCAATTTGAGGTTTAAAACAATGGAATTTAGGATGATCTGTTGGGTCAATATGAAGAATTAGCACAAAGTTATATTATTTTTTTTCTGTAAGCTTCAAAATGATGTACTACAGACTCAAGACAAACACATGTGCCTTAAATTAAGGCTTCTGTAAGGTGCAAGAGTCATGTCCTACGTCATTGTTGTGTGTTGTTATCCGATGCCTTATATACATATCATTGAATCAACCTATAAGAGAGCAGTCGATTGAATGCAATGATGATCGGATGATTAGAATTTCTTTTTTAATGCCCTTTGTTATATTTCTATGTTATGGCTACTTCCATTTAGGGCGAGGCATTATTGAAGTTAAAAAAATTAAAATAATCAAATAAAAAACGTAATTTTTAGAGTCTTCTAATCTTCTTGCCCTTGTCAATCAAGCATAGTAATCTCTCTCCTTGCAGACATGCACAATCACAAGCTGCATCCATAAGCACGTGTTGCATCGAAAGAAATCCTTTTTTTTGTAATTTATTTATTTAGAAAGAAATCTAAACTTTAGTAAAACCATGATAATTTTGAATGAATATATTTAATGACATTTTGAGGGGACGAATCTGCGTTTGAGAGAAATTTGAGAGACTTCAAAAATAAGTTTTTCTTTTTATTTAATTATATATCAAGGAGACCGAGAATATTTAGTTATTAATTAATTTTTTAATGCTTAATAATGCTACATCACCTTTATTTTTTAACTGTATATTTTATTTAAATTTGGGTCCAAATCAATAATTTTCTTTCTAAGAAAGGCAATAGAAATATGAAAAAAAATAAAGTCATTTTACACCTAATATTTTAGTTACAAAATAGTGTTTTTGTCACAAAAGATTATACAATATCTTAAAAATGCTATCTTTTTTGCGATTAATATATTGTTTGTCACCAAAAATTGTCTTAAATAAATCTAATCTATGATGATATTATAAAAGTTATTAAACCTAATCTATGAAGATATTATAAAAGTCATTAAACTTTCTAAGTTACTAATCTTTTAGGGACCCGGCTATGTTAACGTACACGGAACTTTGTCTTTTCGTACGAAAACCGTTAGATCTTCATGAAATTAATCTAACGGCCGCTCTTAGAAATTGGAGTGTAAAAAATTAAAATATATTTTTGATCAATATATAAGAGAAATTAAAATTTCAACATTAAAATAGAGAAATTAAAATTTAAATATTAAAACAAATACATAAAATGTACTAATCTAATAAAAATTCTCTAATTTAAGCACAATAAATCGATAAATAAATAAATAAAGAACCACAAAATAGAAACCATGAATAGAACTTATGATCCATCTCATTGAACACCAAGCGCCTGAACTTATTAATGGAAATGATCTTGTTTACATATCATAATCAATACCAAAAAGTTGATTAAATTCAAATTTTATACATACATGAGAATTACTTTATCCTTCAATTTAACATAGATGGACGCCAAAATAATTCCAAATTAAATTTGTGATGAATTCTACAGATTAAGACAAAATTTGGTATTTGAATTCGATCCGTTCATTAAATGGATCATAAAAGAAAAAACAATTAATACATTTAATAGAATTAATCGATAATTTAAATCAAATTTAGATTCATTTAAATTTATTTATCTTTCAGTTATAATAATCTATATCAAATAATAATTAATTGACAGCAAAAATCAAGCAAAATAACCTAGTGCAAATTATATATCATCTCAATAATATTTAAAGTTAACTCAAAAGTTCCTAACTTAAAATTACAAATTCATTAACAATAGAGATAATGAATTAAAATCTTCAAAATAAATATTTTGAACCAAAGTGACTTCTCAATATAATTTCACTTTTTCTCTATATCATTCATAAAAAAAAATCTAAAAAAGTAAATAAATTACTTAGCTTAAACCCATATTCAATTCATTTATTTAGTGAATAGAATTGAATTCAACGGAACTAATTTTTTTCAAACCCAAAAAAATTTAATTTTAATCGAATCGAATTAACCAAATGAATTTTGATCCAAATAGCCACCTTTAATGTAATCCTCCATTGATTTTCTTAGGTCATTTTTCACCCTAACCAAAAATGTAAGGGGATTTGCAATTTGATGAGCGGCAGGAGGAGGTTTCTTGTAAGTTTAGGATTAGAATTTGGGCTAACATTTTTAATTTTTAGCTTAAATATTTTCTTGTCAAATTTTTAATACAATAATAAAATGTGGTAGCTATTACCAACACGGATATCCTCTAGGTTTACCAAACTTGCCCGCTAACTACAGCGGGTTTTGTTTTGTTTTATCAAATCTGCTGATTATTACCGGCAAAATTACCAATAGAGGGCGAGTGGTCGCCAATTTGTAGGAAAAATTGTCAACTCTATCAGTCACTAAACAATATGTTTCAACATTTAAAAAAGAAAAATCAACAGTAAATTAAAATTTTGGCGTTATACTTACAAGCACGTGTCTTAATCCCTTAAAAATCTTACGAAAATTTAGATAAAGAGATAATCCAAATCATAATTCTAATATAAGAAATTAACTAATTCTAAATTAGATAAAAGAATAACTTTCATTTAAATGTAACTAGTAAATCACAGTTCACTTTCATATGTAAGAATTAGTGGTCTAAAATCTAAAATCTAAATATAAATTATGTTAGACCTATTATTTAGGCAAAAATAATCCCCTTAATTTTGGGTGTTTAAATTGCTAAGATTAGCAAATAAATTTGGTTATAAGTACGTGCGTATTATCCCATCGAAATTGTTCACGTTGTGGAGCAACGGACTTAATCAGAACCCACTGCCAGTAGAAATAAAAGATGAAGACGAAAAAAAGTTTGATTCCCTTAGTGGGAATTCTGTTTTGGTGTTGCTGCGGCTTGCTGGTTGATGGGAATGATGGTCCGATGATATACAAAGATCCGAAGCAGCCAGTGGAGGTTAGGGTGAAGGACTTATTAAGCAGAATGACTCTTGCAGAGAAGATTGGGCAGATGACCCAAATTGAAAGGGTTAATGCCACTTTTGATGCGATGACGAATTACTTCATCGGAAGTGTTTTGAGCGGCGGAGGGAGTGTGCCATCTCCAAATGCAACAGCGCAGCAATGGATTGATATGGTCAATGATATTCAGAGAGGAGCTATGGCAACACGTCTTGGCATCCCAATGATTTATGGAGTTGATGCTGTTCATGGACACAACAACGTGTATAAAGCCACAATTTTCCCACATAATGTCGGCCTTGGAGCCACCAGAGATCCTAATCTTGTTAAGAGAATTGGTGCTGCAACTGCACTTGAAGTTCGAGCAACCGGCATTCCATATGCCTTTGCCCCATGTATCGCGGTTTGCAGAGATCCTAGGTGGGGAAGGTGTTATGAGAGTTACAGTGAGGACGCAAAACTTGTTCAACAGTTTTCTGATATCATCTCTGGATTACAAGGAGATGCACCAAGCAAGCAAGTCAAGAAAGGTAGACCTTTTGTTGGTGGAAAGGACAAGGTGGCAGCTTGCGCAAAGCACTATGTTGGGGATGGTGGCACCGTTAATGGCATTAATGAAAATAACACCATTGTTACCACAGAACAACTGTTCAATATTCACATGCCTCCTTACTGGAGTGCGTTGGATCAACGCGTCTCCACTGTTATGATTTCGTATTCCAGTATTAATGGAAAGAAGATGCATGCTAACAAAGAATTGGTTACTGACTATCTCAAGGAAAAGCTAAAGTTCAAGGTAATTAATTCATTTCCTTACCAATCAATCAATATATTTAGATATCTATCTATCTATCTATATATCTACTTAATTAATTAACTGAAATTAGTTATTATACCATGGCTGATGCACATTATATGCAGGGTTTCACCATCTCAGATTGGGAAGGAATTGACAGGATTACATCTCCACCACATTCCAACTACACTTACTCAGTTCAAGAATCAGTTTTGGCTGGCCTTGACATGGTATGTGCAATGTGTGTGTCGGCGTATTAATTCTTATACTATTAATTAATTAATTAAGTAATCCAATAACCCCATGTACGATTGTACGTACAGATCATGGTTCCTTACCTATACCAGGAGTTCATTAATACCCTCACAGATCTGGTGAATAAGAAAGTGATCCCAATGAGGAGAATTAATGATGCTGTTAAGAGGATTTTGAGGGTCAAGTTTGAAATGGGACTTTTTGAGAACCCGTATGCAGATAACAGTTTTGCTGACAAACTTGGTTGCAAGGAACACAGAGAGTTAGCGAGAGAAGCCGTAAGGAAATCACTTGTGTTACTGAAAAATGGGAAGCAACAATCTCCTCCTGTACTTCCACTTGAAAAGAAATTGCCCAAGATTCTAGTGGCCGGAACTCATGCTGACAATTTGGGGTATCAATGCGGCGGCTGGACAATTGAGTGGCAAGGAGCTAGTGGAAATAACTTCACAGAAGGAACTACAATTCTTCGAGCCATTAATGCCACAGTTGACCCGAGCACGCAAGTTGTTTTCAGTGAGAGGCCTGACTACAACTTTGTCAAGGACAACAACTTCTCAATTGGCATTGTGGTTGTAGGAGAGGTGCCATATGCTGAAACAAAGGGTGATAACACAAACCTTACACTCCCATGGCCAGCTCCTGATATAATTAACAATGTTTGCAAAGCTACCAAATGCGTGGTTGTGCTTGTATCTGGCCGCCCGCTAGTCATCGAGCCCTATGTTGAGGCCATGGATGCTCTTGTGGCTGCATGGCTTCCTGGAAGTGAAGGACAAGGTGTGCCTGATGCTCTTTTTGGTGATTCTCCTTTCACTGGAAAATTGTCTAGAACTTGGTTCAGAAGAGTTGATCAAGTACCCCTGAACCTTGGTGACCAAAATTATGATCCACTCTTCCCCTTTGGATTTGGTCTTCAGACCGCGCCACTCAACTAATGTTTATTAATTAATGGAAAATTATCATTTATATACACTTAGTTTACTCCGTTATTAAAAATACTACAACACTTTGAGGGTGTATCAATCATCCACCCTAAGTTGACAAAGTGTATCAACCGACCACCAAACCGTTGTTGCCGTTTAAATATGATGACATTAGAGGGGTAATATGGTCTTTTCATAGATACAAGTGATAATTTAAGGGTACACAAGTGATAATAAGAGAATTTAAGGGTATACAAGCGATAATTTAAAGGTGTACAAGTGATAATAAGAGAATTTAAGGGTATACAAGTGATAATTTTTAAGGGTAAAATCGTCAATTCACTGTAATTCCGTTAACTTTCAAACGACGACTAACGGTTTGGTGGTCGATTGATACATTTTGTTAACTTATGGTGGACAATTGATACACCCTCAAAGTGTTGTAGTATTTTTGATAACAGAGCAAATATAGAGTATACAAATGATAATTTCCCTTAATTAATTAAAAATTCATCACCTGTATATATATATTATATTTACTTGTATTTCTATTTTATTTCTAATTGATTGATGCAAGAAACCTGATTAAATTAACACTCAGTTCAATTATCAATATATAAGGATTTTACATTTTATACAATATATGTAAACCTGGTCCTTGTATTAATTATCAAATCAATCACAAATAACTCAACTCATCGTTTAAGTGTGCTTAATCATTATTAATTACATGAAGAGGCACGTAGGCATAGGGAGATGTAAATATCAGAACTCAAATTGCATGTCTGATGTGTATCCAAGTGCATTAAGATGATCAGCCATGGCTTTGTTCATGCCCGGCGGTCCACATCTCAAGATCTGCAGCCAATTCGTATTCAGTTGTAAATTCAAGGACAGGAATAAAAGATATTGGCTAATCTTTGTAGACTCATAACTTTAACCATTCAATTCTGCCCCACTTTTTATTTATTTTCTTAAAAATCAAAAGAAACATTAGTAAACATTAATTTTAATATTTATCACTTGAATTCAGATAAATATCGCAGCGGGCACAAAATACATTAATAGCCAATATATTTATTGGGTTCAGTTGTAAATTCAATGACATAAAAAAAATATATATAATGATTGATGCAGCGTATCTCATTTTTGTGGACTCAACTTTAACTAACCAATTTTCCCTTTTCCTTTTTATTTACCTTTTTGAAAATTAAAAGGGTATTAATAATAATTAAATAAACCTGAATATCAGGGGCTGGCGAGGGACAATGCATCTGAATCATTTCCTTGGATACATGACCAATCCCACCATTCCACACTTCAGTGGGCTGAAACAATTTCGGATCACCAGTGAATTGTAATAAATACTTTTTGCCCTTTTTAAAAAAGGGTCTGACGTTGTTTATTTCGGGGGTAAAAAAAAAAAAATTACAAAATCTAAAACATGAATAAACAGACCTGGCTCAAAACGTAGTAGACTTTGAAACGGTTTAGAGAGTTCGTGGCAAAGCTATCAAGTTCGTCCTGTAAACATTTTTAGGAGCCAATTTTAATGCATTTTCATTGACCACCATTCACCAATTCAAATATTATATACATATGCTCATTGACTGCTAGATGTACATAATACATTCATTATACATTCCAGGATTTCAAATTGTACTTGGTTTCTAACACTAGGGCATCACGATTATTAGAATCCCACATCCTTTTTTTTTCTTTTTTTTTTTTCTTTTGAGTAGAAAGACACGATCCCATGGTTAAAAATTGTTATTGGGTTGTATATGACGATTCCCTGTTTCGAACACTAAGAGAGCTTTACAACAAATCAAAAGCAAAATCACGTGAGCCTATATGGAATTGTGTTACATGAATATAATTCTCGAAAGACAACTTAAAAAAAAAAAAAGATTATTTCCTATAAAGTCAAATAAAAAAACTTGTCAAATATTTTTTTATAAAATAAAAAATAAACACTCATCTCAATTTGAATAGAACAAATTTAGTTAAATTTAAATTTTTTCTAAACTCATGAATTATATCTTTGATAGAGGGTGTTGCGTGTCGCAAGTATGATACTTTTTGGAGGCCATAACTTAGTCTATAGGTATATGTTTTGGGCATATAATATATCATTTCGAAACTTGTGCGACGAGATGAACAAAACTCAGAACACCCTAAGTCATTCTGTTCGGTGGTTGAGCCGAAAATTCTTCCTCTTTACTTGTCGTTTTCTAGTTTCAAGATTTTTCTTATTTTTCCTAATTCTTCTAGGATTTTTATGTTTTTTTTTAGAATTCAGATTTGAGTACAGTTTGTTCTTCCTTTTCTTATTTTGATTAGAAGAATTTAATTATCATATTATATTTCAAATTTGTCTATTTTAATAAATTCGTAATATTTAGACTTATTATAAAAGGGCTCAAAACTCTAATTTTATTTATTCAGACTTTCAATGAAATTTATTATTATTTAGAGACCTAGATTCTTCTATCAGTAAACTCTATAATGTTTTCGCTTCCTAATCTTACTCTTGTAAATATTTTTCTTTTCTGAATTTAGTTATGGATTGTTTATATATGTATGTATGTATGTATACAGCGGACACGCTATTAAACCTAATGCCTTTATAGTGAATTGGGCACTGACTATATTAAACCATATATCTTAATAGTGTATCTGTATGGGAAAAAAAAAAAAGGGGTGCCCGCACCTTAGAATATATATATATAGAGAGAGAGTATTGTTCTAAGATTTTAGACTTTAGTGGAGTCTGAAAAAATTATTAAACCATATGGTTTAATAGTATAATATCATTAAATTATTAAACTATATGGCTCATATAATGTTTCCAAATTTTAACAAATTCAAGATCTTAAAATATAGTGTGTGTATATAACTATATATATGTATATAGTGGTTCTCTCACGCGGACACCCGCAACTTAAAAAATATGTGGACACTCATGTTTCGACCGTTGGATCCCATCAACGGCTGAATTAAGTTGTGAAGTAAAGGCAACTCCTGACATTTTCTGTGTGTGGACCCGTCTTCAAAACTTTGGAAAAAAATTTTATTTCTTTTAGAGTGCTGCTAGGTATCGAGAGGGACGAGAGAAGCACGAGAGAAACGGGGGAACTTGCTGCCGTTTTGCTTCTCTCGTTCCTCTCGCAATAAGACAACAAAAAATATTAAATAATGACAGTGCAGATTAAAATAAAGAGAGAAGCAAAGAAATGGCGCGTGAACAAAAAGTTAAACCTTATCTCCTCTCTCACGTTTTGGTCTTTCAGTTTTCTTAGCTCACAAACACTCTCACCAGCTTTCTCTTCTCTCACGATCTGAAACACTAAACCTTCTCCTCTCTCACGATTTGGTCTTTCATTTTTCTTAGCTCACAAATCACCAGCTTTCTCTTCTCTCACGATCTGAAACACTACAAATCACACAAATCACACAAATCACCTCACGGCTTTCTCTCACCAGCAACAAATCACCAGTAATTTATCTCACCTCTGAAACATATCACCGAGAACTGGTCACGGCAGCAACCGCAACAACCGGTGCTTTCTCTCACTAGCAACAAATCACCAGGAATTTCTCTCACCTCACAGAAATCGCCGGCAACCAATCACGGCAGCAACCTTTCCTCTTCCACTCTTGTCTCACCACACACAAATAACCAGGAACTGGTCACGATAAAGAACTGTCATGGCAAAGAACCGTCATGATCTCAAACGCTTTCTCACCGCCTTTCTCCAGATCCGAACGCTTTCTCACCGCCTTTCTCCAGATTCAAATGCTTCCAAAGAATCGGTCACGGCTTGGCCGGGTTCACATCGCAAAGAACTCTCACAAGAAGAAGAGCTGCTCACAAAATCACCCTAGTCACCATTTTTGAAAACGGAAGCAGAACTGTTGTTCTGTCCCCCCCCCTCCCACTCTCGGCTTTCTGGGCTTTTGTTTAAGTAAGAAAAATGCTGCCTTTTTTCAACTTGTAATTTTTCTTTTAATTTTCTTGTATTTTCTCGGCAAACAAAAAATAAATGGAATTTATCCAATGTAAGATATGTTAAGTTTCTGTGATTTGTGTAATAAGTTTCTGGAATTTAATTTTTTTTTTTACGTTTCTTTTGCAGGTTCGAAACTTTTTGAAAAATAATTGGTTGATGTCTGAATTTATGTTTTGACATTTCTGTGAAATATCTAGTTTGTATACAGAATTTAAAAGTAGTTTAATTGTGTGAATTGTGATGTACAATTGATGGGATTTTGAGAAAGTTGTTCGAATTAATTTACATTTCTTGTTGTGGTTTATGGTGTGACATTAAAAGCATAATACGAATGAATTAATTTGAATTCTATTTGGTTTAGAATTGTTATAAATTTAAATTTTTAGATACTGAATACAAATGTTAATTATTTATTTTGTAGAAATGGAAATTTTTGAAAATGAGCGTGCAATTGAAGATGTTCAACCGGAAAAATATGAGCCAACTCTTGGTATGTTATTCGACAGTCATGAGGAGATGTTTGAGTTTTACAAGGCGTATGGTAAACAAGAAGGGTTTCCCGTGAAAAAACTAACTAGTAAGAAAGGGAGCGACGGGACTGTAAAATATGCGACATTTGCATGTGGTCGTAGTGGCAAAGCAGATAGTAGATCTACTAATATGTTGAAGCTGAAACCGGTTGTGAAAACTGGTTGTGAAGCTAAAATCGGAGGTTGTGTAAATGAAGAGGGAAAATGGATTCTCCGAGTTTTAAACCTACAGCATAATCATGGGTTGAGTCCAGACAAAGCAAGATATTTCCCTTGTAACCGTAGAATTAGTGCAAGTGTAAAAAAGCGTATTGAAATGAATGATTCTGCGGGAATTAACATTGCTCAAAATTTTAATTCTATTGTTGTCGAAGCTGGTGGGCATGAAAATGTGTCATTTTTAGAAAAAGATTGTAGAAATTTTGTTGATAAATCAAGACGATTACAGCTTGGAGAAGGAGATGCTATGGCAATTTTAAAGTACTTTGAGAAAAAACAAGCAGAATGTAATGGATTCTTTTTTAGCATTGACTTGGATGAGCATGATCGAGTGAAGAATGTATTTTGGGCAGATGCGAGGAGTAGGGCAGCTTATAAATATTTTGGAGATGTTGTCACATTTGATACCACGTATCTTTAATAAGTATGACATGCCGCTTGCCCTTTTGTTGGAGTTAATCATCATGGGCGCTTGATTTTGTTAGATGTGGATTGATTTCGAGGATACGGAGACATTTACGTATATTCGAGGCATGGCTATCATGCATGTCCGTTCCTCCCATTGGTATTATTACGCATCAAGATAAAGCAATGCAGAAGGCAATTGAGCATGTTTTTCCTACGACTAGGCATCGATGGTGTTTGTGGCATATAATGAAGAAGGTGCCTGAGAAGTTAGGGGCTTTTAAAGAACGTGAAGGTATTATTTCTTCCTTACTTTTTGCTGTTTATGATTCGTTGAGTCAAGATTGGCATGACATGATTAGAACTTATGATTTATGGGATAATGATTGGTTAAATGGGTTATATGATGAGAGGTATCGTTGGGTTCCATGCTATTTGAAAGACACTTTTTGGGCGGGAATGTCAACAACTCAGCGAAGTGAAAGTATGAATGCATTTTTTGATGGGTTTGTGAACTCAAAAACAAATTTAAAGCAGTTTGTGAAGCAATATGAAAATGCATTGCGAAGGAAAGCTGAATTGGAATGGCAAGCAGATGCCAAGTGTTTCAGTAAAAATACTCCATGTATAACAAGATATGAGATGGAGAAGCAAGTTGAGAAGATGTACACTATTTGTAAGTTCAAAGAATTCCAGCAAGAATTAACAGCACTGATGTATTGTGATACAGTCAATTCTGTTGGCTCAATATATGAAATCAGTGAATCGTATGGGCAAGGAAAGAAAAAAAGCTTTGAGGTTGTTTTTGATGAAACTGAATGTGAAGTGAGTTGTATCTGCTCAAAGTTTCAGTTCAGGGGAATTATTTGCCGACATGCCCTTTCAGTGCTAATACGTCACGGTGTTGAAGTACTTCCAGAGATGTACATTTTATCAAGGTGGAGGAAAGATGTGAGGAGATGTTACAGTAAGGTGAAAGTTAGTTATGGTGTACAGAATTTATCAATTCAGCAGCAAAGATATGACAACATGTGTACTGAATTCACTGAGGTTGCAAACATAGCTGCTGATGATGAGAGTAGTTACAAATTTGTGTTGGATTGGATTAATAAGACAATGAAGGATCTGCCCAAGCAAATTCAGTGTGCAGCTGCTGAAACAACTGCTACTGGTGAAGTGAGTTGTAGCAGCAACACCATTGAACATGTAATTAATGATCCAGTAGCAGCACGTCGTAAAGGTCGCCCTCCTTGTTTAAGGAAACAGTCATCACTCCGAAAAAAATCTGCCCAAAAGAGCAAGACTGTCGGAAAAAATAAGGTTTGTTTATATGCATATATATGTTTTCTAATTGCATTTTACCTGAATTTTATCTTAATTTTAGTGTACATTATAATTTTGCAGCATTTGCAAGAAAATATTTCAGCATCTGTTGAAATGCCTACTGAAATCTCCACACAACAGAGCAACATTGCCATGGTATAATTTTTTGAGTTTTTATTATTAATATAGTTCAACTATTTTAAACATATGTAACTACGCATGTCGTTGAGTATATGTAGACGTTTCAGGAAGGAAGTACTGTTAATGGAAATATCAATCAGTACGGGAGTTTAGGCTATTATAATGTAAGAAATAAATTCACGAGTATATTTTAATTATAGAGATTTAATATGAATTTACATAAATTTTTTTTTTTAGGTACCTATGTATCCAGTTCAAGTTGGTGCATATAATATGATCCGGCCATTTCCTTATAGCTGGCAGACAGTTAGTATTCTTATATTTATAAATTTCATAATGCATACTTATATTTTACATTAGTTTATATTTTTAAATTTCATAATGTAATCTTTTGTGTCAAATTTTGAAAATGAATTGTGATACTTTAATTTCTTATGTATTATAGCAACTAGTCCCAATCAGTATGTCAGGCAAATAATTATTCTTCTCCTTCGATGGTGTATGAAGGATCCGGAAGTGGGAATTTTCAACAATTGTTACAACAACAATGTAATGAAGACAACAACCACTGCAATGAAGACAAGAATCTCCGCAATTGATGTTTGACTTGTATTTGTTTCGATTATTTTCACTATCAAACTGAATTGATTTGTTTCATGTCTGGTTTGATTTTCATTTTACCAAACATAAATTGGTTTTGCACAATTGTGGAATTCTGTAGCCATTTCAAAACACGTGATTCTATATGTGTAGATATCCAATTGTAAAATAAATAATACAAAACCTAATTTAAAATATGCGACATTTTATTAAGGCGTTTGAATCTAATTACAAACTTAATAAAGCTTAGGGACCGTTTGGAAATTAATAAAAAACAGTTCACTGTAGCAAACGGCTAACCGTTTACTGAAAACGGCTAACCGATAATGGCCAGTAAGTATGTTCTACAAAGGTTTGTTAAAATGATGTTTCTGGAAATTAACGGTTAACCGTTTACCTAAAACGGTGAACCGATTATTTCCAGTTTGCTAACCATGAACCGTTTACTTAGAACGGTTAAGCCAAATTTGTTTTTCAGGTCTCTGGAAATTAACGGTTAACCGTTTAAGGAAAACGGTGAACCGATTATTTCCAGTTTGCTAACCCTGAACCGTTTACTTAGAACGGTTAAGCCAAATTTGATTTTCAGGTCTCTGGAAATTAACGGTTAACCGTTTACTGAAAACGGTGAACCGATTATTTCCAGTTTGCTAACCCTGAACCGTTTACTTAGAACGGTTAAGCCAAATTTGATTTTCAGGTCTCTGGAAATTAACGGTTAACCGTTTACTGAAAACGGTGAACCGATTATTTCCAGTTTGCTAACCCTGAACCGTTTACTTAGAACGGTTAAGCCAAATTTGATTTTCAGGTCTCTGGAAATTAACGGCGAAAGGGTAGTGACTAACGGTCAACCGGTTAACCGTTAACGGTTAACGGCGATCCGTTTTATGTCAAAAAGGTATAAAACGGCTAGTTTTCAGCTCCAACTATAAATAAGCTCATTCAAATCAAATCAAATCAAGTGTTAATCACAACACGACCATTGATAGCCGCATGGAAGAGAGCTGTAACGAGAGGTGAGAGTTGAGATCGGGGACTTTGGGAGCTGTTGATGAAGAGTAACGAGACTGGAAAATGTTAGAGATTTGATCTAGAATTTGTTCTTTGGTTTAAACCGTAATTCAATCAAAAACACCTTCAACACGTTTTCAATTTTACAATTGCGTCTGAATTCTTTATTTTCTAATTTATTTTTAAGTTGAGGCCACCAAACGTGTTTTTCAACTGTATTTATAAAACAAAAATGAAAATAAAAGTTTGAATACGGTACCAAACGGGCCCTTGATATTTCAGAAAAAAAAAGCTATTATATTTGTCTACTAATTTGTTCGGTACATAATTTTTTCGGTACACAGTACAAATTAAAAGAACTTAAAAAAAATTCTTAAATATACAACATAGTAAAATAATCACAAGTATTCTGATGAAATCATAATTAAACAATCCTCTCTGCGCTTCACATAATTGAATCTTAACAGACAAGCATTCAATCTCCAATGTCAACTTTCTAACTTCCTGCACTAACAAATCAATTTTCTCTTCACCGGATTTACAGTCTTCTGCCCATTGAAAGTTCTTACATCCTCTACACTTCCAAAATTTTCGATTTGGATTCTTTGTAGTACGTGACGTTAACAACTCCATTTCCTCACCGCATTCATTACATATTTGCAATGAATTTCGGGTTTCATTTGAACAAGAAGACATCTTCATTAATAAACAACTTAAACTGCCAAAATACAAAAAAAAACAAAGTATTAACACACACAAGCTTGATGATTAACAATATAATTGCGTTAACAATATAAACTTAAGTATTATTTCCAAACAGGAAACTTACAGAGCATGAGAAAATTTACAGGCAAGTTCAACTTAGAGCCGTGCAGGACAGTACAAAACAAAGCTTTGATTGCCCTAGGAGTTAACTAGATAAGTTCAACTTAGTCAGGGACTTATACAACAGCTTTCAAGTCGATTTACTTGAAGCAACAGCTCTTTGATGTCATCATCATATGGGTTTAATCTCATAGAATTTCCTTATATATATATAGACACATACATAAGTTCGTACACAATTAAAGTGATAAATAATAAAATAAAATTATTTATTTATGTTTGCCGTGTGCAGATTCAAAAAAGGCACCAACTTAAAAAATGAACAAATTGAAAAAGAACAGTCTTGCTTGCCGTGAATGATATGGTGAGGAGAGACAACTGGCTGAGGGAGCGTGCTTTGCCGTGAGGAGTTAATTGCCACGAACGGTGATGACGTCGTTGCTGGTGATTTTGAGTGAGAGAGGAGCGGTTGCTGGCGCGTGACAGAGGAGAGGAAGCGTGAGACACGAGACGAAACGGTGATGGCTGGGATTAGATGCTGCCGTCACCGGTGGAAGAGGATCCGCTGCCGTTGCTGGTGATTTTGAGTGAGAGAGGAGCGGTTGCTGGCGCGTGACAGAGGAGAGGAAGCGTGACAGTGCAGACAAAACGGTGATGGCTGGGATTAGATGCTGCAGTGAAATCTTGTGGACGAGCAACCGCTGCCGCTGCTGGTGATGGCTGGGAGAAGAAACGGTTGCTGGTGATTTTGAGTGACAGAGTAGACGTGCTGGTGGTGATTTTGCGTGCTGGTGGTGATTTTGCTTGAAGGGAAAAGGAAGCGTGAGAGAGAAACACTAGAAAAGGGAGACGGATGAGATAAGGTCTCTGAGATTTCCTCTGACAAATTTTTTTTTTATTCATTCTTTTTGGATTTTTAATTCTTTTTAAATTTAAGGGAGCGAGAGAAACGAGAGAAGCAAAACGGCAGACTGTTCCCCCGTTTCTCTCGTGCTTCTCTCGTTTCTCTCGCTCCCAAGCATTTTCCTTTCTTTTATTTATTGGGGACCACGTGAGTATAAAAACACAATATACTAGTTTTAAATTTCTCTCTCTTCTCCCAACTCCATCTTCCGGCTTCGCACACCCAAGAAGCCACATCGTTGGATCATCTTCATCATCAACGGCAACATGGCCAGAGATGACGTGTCCAACATGTTACTCTTCTAATTTTCTTTAGCTGTGGCTTAAATGTTGGAAAAATATGCTCTTTTAAAGCATATTAATTTATTTTCTGATTAATAAATATTTGAGATATTTTAATTACATAAATATATTGACAAAGGTCCGTTTAATCATATTATATGTATTTATGTGATCATCATATGGATTCACAGAAGACATAAATACAAGTTATCTTATGATTAAATAAATTAAGTTCGCAGTTGATAAACAGAGTTGGGCGCTCTATTTATGTTTAGATTGTAGTAAATTCATTGAATGATTTGTCTTAATCATATATGAATTTACTGATGTAATTTGACTACATTGAGCTGGATCACATATGAGATTTAATTAACCTTGAAATGACTGTCAGACTTATTAAATCTCATAGGCATTGATTTTATTGTAATCTTAATCTTGAGTTAATTATGATTTCATGATTGTAATTATTATTCCATTTGAGTTACCAATGGGCACGACACACCCTTGTGGTCAAGATTACCCGGTATCTTGGTGGAAGCAATTATGAGTATTGGAGTTATAGATTAACAATATAGAATTTGTACGATACATCTCTTGATGTGTTTTCGGTACTTGATCATAGAATTCTCTGGTCAGAGTGTGTCAACATATTTAATATGTTGAAAATGATCATTAGAGAAAACCAGTAAGTATCAAGGAATAAGATAAGATTAATTAACAAGGATGAGCAGAAAGAAATCAATGGGACTAATTTTATTCGAACATACACCATGGAGGCCGGGCCCAATCTTATAAGAGAGAGTTGGACTTAAATGATTAGGCTTGTTTAATTACGTGCTTAATTGTTGTAGCCACTATTGTATGTTCCCAAACGATCCCGTTAGCTCATTTAATTGATCGCACCACCAAGATAACTAAGAATTGGTCAAAACATAATTATATTATTTTTATGAGGCCCATTAATATATTTCAGTATAAAGGACCTTACGTTATTTTACGCCCCATGGAAAAAGGAAAGAACGCGACTTTTATTTTGAGCTGGGTTTCACTAAAGAAATAATATAAGCGCTTATTTTCTCCCAAGAAAAAGAAAAACCACTTATACACACATCGTAAAAGATTTTTCTCTCTAATTTTCAGAGAAAAATTTTCTCGTGTTAGTTTGCTTTTAGTAGTGATAAAGGCACCCACACGTCAGGTGTAGATCAAACTTGAGTCATAACCTGTAAGATCATTGGTGACAGTTCGTGATCTAACAGGCGTGGTGGTGACGGATCGTGATCTAATGGAAGTGGTGGTGATGGATCGTGATCTGGGAGCCTAAATCACTTCAGCGGAAAAATCCAAATTAGATTTTCAAGGTATGATTTCTAAATTACGAATTCATATATATTTTATGAGATCGGTCCTAAATTTTTTTTTTTTAAAAACTGAATTTTTCCCAACATTAAATGCCTCATTTTGCTCTTCTTTCACGAACTTTCAAGTTTCTTAAGAATGTCCTGGCCTGTGTTTTTGCTTCTTCAATTTCTGCTATTTTTGATTTTTTTTTTTTAGAGATACCTTTAAGCTTTGATTATTTAGATGACTCGTTAATTTTTTTTTTTAATTGGGTGACTTACGAAAGTGTGTTTTCCTTCTTTTGCTTCATCTTCTTCGATTGGAAGGATAATTCTGATGATGGAAAGATGGAGAAGCAAAAATGGTGATGATGATGACTGTATATTGATCTTTGAGAAAGTTAGTTTTGGGGGAAAAAAAAAAAGGAAAGGAATTTAAAAAATCTACATTCAATTTTCATTTTTCATTTGTGGGTGAGTGAGAGTAGTGCCAAATCTCCTTGGGTCTTGGGTGTGGGGAGATGGAAATGGGAGAAGAGAAAAATAATAATAATATAGTATATTGTATTTTTATATTGAGTAGTTTTTAGTTGGTCCCATTGAATAAAAGAAATGATTTATTTTTCAAAGTTTTGAAGACCGGGCCCATAGACAGAAAATGTCAGTAGTTGTCTTCACTTTACAACTTAATCCAGGCGTTCATGGGATCCAACGGTCGAAACGTGAGTGCCCGCATATTTTTGAAGTTGTGGGTGTCCGCGTGAGAGAATCACTGTGTATATGTGTGTGTATATATATATATATATATATATATAAACCTTACACTTTATGTGTTGAATACAGAAGAAAAGTTAGCAAGTAGCAACTCAATAATTACCTTCAGGAGAATGTCTCCAACTGTGACATTAGCATAGATGAGATGCACATTAGTCTTGTCTTTAGGGTTCTCTAAAATGGCTCGCGTGAGCTGCAAACATTATATATATATAAGAAAAAATAAATAATAAATATTTTGTAGATAAAAATAAAAAATAGTTGCATGCATGAACAATTCGATATTTACCTGAAACATTGGAGTAATGCCAGTGCCTCCAGCAATCATCCCAAATGCTCGAGCTTGCCCAACTTTATATTTGAGGCGCCCCTTTTGACCATCAATTAATATTATAAAGTTTTGCTTACAAGTTAATATCACCAACAATTAATTATCGACTCTCATGAGCCAAGAATATAATCCTCCATGGTCGCTGCAAGACCTGCAATTATTTTCTAAAGGTATAGATTTTAGGTTTTCTAGTATTATTAGGAGAGGAGTTCATATGCTGACATTATGGTAAATTTAGAATTTTTTTTTTTGGTAATTTGTTCACTGGATGGGATTGCCCACCTCTACTTCTACTCAGAACGACTTTTTGAAGACATTTTCGGATAATTTTGCTTTTTCATGTTATTTTTTTCCTTATTAATATTACCTTTTTCATTTATTACAATTTTTTTAAAAAAAAATTAAGTATCATATTATTAGAATTAAGGTGATCTTTACTCTCACGTTTTACGTACCTAGTCATAATATATACATAAAATTAGACTTTGTCATTATGTGTTACTTAGACACTTAATTCTGAATTTCTCAATTCAAATGGCAAAAAGACTTAAAATAGGAATGCTAGCATCTCAAAATTAAATTAAAGGACTTGAAACCTTGGGTCCCCTTACAGGAAGGTATTCTCCTTCATTCATCTCTCTGAAATGGTGAGACATTCTTCCTTTTGGATACATCTGTTCATATGCAGAAAATACTTTATAATTAAATTGATGAAGTATGACTTTTAGACTATCCCCAAAAAAAAAAGAAACCTGGCTCTTTTGAGCTTCATTGTAAATAAGATTTACCTTAACAACTAGTTCAAAGTAACCAATATCAGAATCCAAAGTTATTGGAGTATATGGTCGAATAACTTCATTACCTTCACTGTCTTTCCCCCTGCCCATCAACATATTGAATATATTTTTAAAAATTAAATTTTAAAAAATCCAAAACAATATTGATTATATACAAATCAAAGAAAGGGCAGGTTCACGAGATAAATTTTAAATACAATTTTAGACACAAATTTGAAGCTCTTAAACTAAAGAATAATAGAGAGACAAAAATTCGATGACATGAATTAAGAAATAAAATGCTCTTCCTCTAATTAATATTTTATGATTTGTTCTCTCTCTCCCATGTGAAGTGATTGTTCTCTAATTTCTCTTCCTATTGTCTTCTTTCTCATCTTTTGTATCTATCTCCTTGCTATAAAATGCCTTATCATACCAAGATAAGCCACCACCACCACCAAAACAAATTTTCAACCATAGTGCCCATACCTGCTTGTTCTGTAAATAGTATTTCATTTGGTCATCCAGCATCCGCAAGCCAAAAGAATCAAATTGTTATAGAGTAAGAAAGTGAAAATAGGTAAAAGCAAAGCTTTTGCCGTTTTGCGATGGGAGAATTTAGAACAGTGGCTGATTAAGCCCTATTAGCAAAATCATGGTGTACAAAATCTAGGTTTTTAGTTTTCACTCTTGAGAATAATTGTTGAAAATAAACCTTGACGGGTACTAATTAGATTTTAAAAAATACAAATTACAAGTTTCTCCGCTGTTACAAATAAAAGATCTAGTCTACACTTCAGATTTTTATGCAAAATTTAACAACATATAATACCATCAACACTTATTAAAATGAAACTTTTCTTTAAAATTTTGGTGGTTATGTCATGTTTTTAGTTTGGCCTTCATGGCCCGAAGGGCGCTTGCACAGTAGAAAGAGAAAAATGGGAGAGATGAGAGATAAAACATAAAAACCGAGAAGTGAGAAGAGAGAGGTTAAAAAATATTAATATTTCATCAAATCTTCGTCTTTATTTATATTCTTTAATACAAGAGCTTAAAATTTGTGTTTAAAGTTGCGTTTAAAAATTGTGTCTCTTAAACCTGCCCTATTAAAGAGTTAATAAATTAATTACCTGCAAAGTATATGTTGTCCAACAGGAAGACCCAATATTGAAGTGGATTTTGGAAGTGCAAATCTGAACTTTGCAGTATTATGACTGATTTGTGTTCTTTTAGTAAGTTTGAATTCATTGAAATTCTCAGGGTCTAAGCAGCCTGAAAAAAATTTAAATTCGCTTTCAAAGAACAATTCAATTTTATAATTAAAAGAAAAAAAAAGTGATATAATATACAAAATTATATGACCTCTGGATTTTTTGATAGAACAAAGATAGACAGCAATTGTGATGATCATTGCAGCTACCGCAACCAAAAGTGCAAAAAACGCAGCTTGAGAAACTTGCATTTGCATGAAATCCATTTTCATCAATTCAAAGTTCAACATTTTCCAAAGATTAAATAGAAGGAAGGGATATTTCTTCATTACAATTGCTAGGTTATATATAATATGATGGCTTTATTTTATGCTTTACTTGTTCTTCGAAACTTTTTATTATTCTCTTTTATGCATTTAAAGCATTCAAATATGAGTAGCTAACAAGGAAGAGATCATGTAATTATGCATCCATATGGTTTTGCTTTTATGGACCACAAATCAAACTAATAAGGGCATGTTTCATGTGATGGAATTAGGATGTAAACTTTATGAACCACAATCAAATTTAAGATTTTTGGCTTTACTAATGGATATAAAATGCAATTTCAAAAATAAAAATTTCAAAATTAATACGACAAATATAATTTAATAGTCATGTCAATTGAGATCTAGATTCGAACAAAGAAAGAAATGGAATGGAATATAATTCAGATGAGCAATATTCTAAAAGAAATTGCGTATTATGTCCTGGTAATATACTAAGATTCACGATTGTAAAATTCAGATGTACGGACTAAAATTTCATTAAACTAAGGAATTTTTTTTTTTTTGAGGTGTGGCTGCCTGTTTCTTTAAATTTGTATTAAATTTCATGGATTACATACAATGGCAGAGAAGCTCTGGTCTGGATTTCTATCAATATCTGATGTCCGGACTTAAGCCTCATTCATTATATATTTAAATGATATGTTTTTTTAATAAAAATATGAATGATTTTTTCAAAAATAAATAGTTGTATGGTTCTAATTATGTTAAAAAGCATTTTATGAAAATAAATATTACATGCATTCAAATTTTATGATAAGTCAAACCAAGAACTTTACTTTAATTACTTAGTCGTAATTATCAAGTTTTCATTGTGAGATAGTGTGTGTGTGTGTGAAGACAGTTGAATTACGTACTATTTTCAAAGCTGGAAGCAAAATTGACAATTACACCTTTGGATTAAAAGATATTCCCATAAACAACCGAATACAAATTTAAATTAAAACATATTCCTATAAATTATTTTCTTGTTAAATTTAGGGATGGCAAAAGAACTTGGGCCGATTGGACCCAATCTACAAGGACTCAGGCCTCGGCTTTTAATGTGCACTTGTGCAGACACAAATAGGTGTTAATATATATGTATCCATAATATTAATTTTGATGATAACAAACAAAATTAAAAATTATTAAGTTTTTAAAAGCTCAAATTATTTTTCATACATTTTAAATAAATTATTATTTTCATAATATAAAAGTTTTATACTTAATGAAAAAATAATTTTATGAAATTGGTTATTTTCAAGTTAATGGTCTAAATTGAAAAAGTGTTGAAACTCTGGAAATGAATTTATTTGTAAAGTTTTAAGAAATTTTTGGTCTATAGTATAATTATATAAAGTTATGGGATATAACCATAATTTTAAAAAATAGTTTTACTATAGTAATCACTGTAGCAAACAGTTAACCATTTACTGAAAATGGCTAACCGATAATTTCCAGAGAGGTATTACTTTGTTTTGTATGCTTTTGGAAACTAACGGCTAACCAATAATTTCAAATGGCTAACCATTTATTTAAAACTCAACCCAACGGTCGTCTGGACTAGTCAACATGGTAAACCGATCACAGTTAACGGCAATCCGATTTCTCTCATAAAGTCAACAATAACTAGTTTTACCTCTAACTATAAAATGACTTAATCAAATTCAAACAAGAAGAGATCTAAGAGTTATTATTGAACTTTCTACTGAGCATAAAACTATAATTGAGGTTTGAATTGGTTTTTGTTTTTTTGATTCACACATTAAGCATTCATTTATAATCAAAAACATTGTGTAAGAGAAAATTCATTTGTAATCTTTATCCTTGAGCGATTATAAGTGTTGGGATACACTTGGGTTAAGAGATTAAGGATAATCTCTTGTTGTAAAGGTCCATTAACACCTTGGAAGTTAATTGTAAGCATTTGAAGTCTTAGGAGACTTGAATAATAAAATCCTCAAGTATGGTTTGCTTGGAGGTATGGACGCAAGCGGGAATTGCAGAACCACGTAAAAATAATTGTGTTTGTACTCTCTTCCCTTACTCTTTTATTATTGTTCTTTATTAAATTTATTATTTTTTATTTCATTAAGGCAATAGATTGAATTGTTGTATGGTTTGTTTAGCTTAAATTTTAAAATCTCAATTCAACCCCCCTTGTGTTGCATAACTAGTATTTCAATAGGATTTAGTCAAGAATAGAGTCTTTCATCAATTTTATATGCCCAAAACACTTTATTCACCTGAAAAAGTTTGCTTCGACTCAACAGATTTCTTTATTGATCCCTACAAATTTCGTACTCATTTTTGTCAACATTACCATTTTCCCATCTTTCTTTTAAAAAAAAAACGACAGAAGAGGATAACTACATGCTTAATTTTAGGGAAATACCCAGGTAGATCTTTAAAATTTCAATTAAAAAAATCAACAACTTCTCTTGACCAACATACTCTTTAAATATCGTAGATAAAAAATTGACTTTAAATTTTTTATTAAATACAAATTTAATATAAATAATTTAACCTATCTAGTAGACTAATAATATTAAAATATTCTTAATATCTAAAATAATTTATTTATATATTTTATTTATTTTAGATAAATCTTTGGGTTAAGTAGATTTTACAATTAATAAAATATATCTCAAGTATTAATTTAATATTTTTATATTTAAATTTTAATATTATGTTTCTATTTATTATAAATTTTATTTTTAAATACTGAATGATTTGTAATAGATTGAAAAATATTTTTAAAAAATTTAATTATCAAGATTATTTTAAAATGTATATATTATTATATTTATTTTTAATATATTTCTATTTATTATAAAATATTAAATTTAATTTTTTTGGATAATAGAGCAACATGGTAAAAAAAGAGTTTTAGTATTATTTATTGAATACACAGCGGCCTATATGACTATTTTACCAAACCTTAAGGGTGTAGCTATCTGTTTTTCTAGAAAAATAAAGGGTGATAATAGTTCCATCCCACTTTTTATATAATAAACCCCACTTATGTCTTTTTCTTTTTGTTGTATTTACAATTTTATCCTCAATCATTTTAGAATTTCAGTCTACAATAAATTGGCACCCACTAATGGCATTGATCTCTTCCATGAGATAAAATTTCCTCCATTGGGAGAGATAAAATGTCCTCCATTGGAAATGGACGTGAGCTTTCATGGCAAGTGAAAAAATTGTTTCATTTAAATTTCCATACCAGTCAGAGTGAAAAGAAACAGTAAAAAATAATTCACTGACAATAAACTACAAATCACTTGCAAACACATTTATAGATGCATTTAAAGTAACTGGGGTTGGCAAATTATTCAATTCAATTTGGATATCCAGTTTAATTAGACTGCATAATATCCATCCAAAAGCTTTTTAGATATGAATACGGATGTTTTCTAAAATATCCAACTAGATATTGGATGGATAAGGATATTGAATGGATGTACAATATCCTATTCTTTCATCCAATTAGGTTAAAATTTTATATTTCATAAAATTAGAATGAAGTGAAAATTTATATTTGGCATAAAATCTGAATTTCATTTCCCCTTTCATATTTTCAATTTAGAAAACCCTAGCTTTTCTCTCTTCAATTCACAAGATGCTTGTTACTCATCGGCCACTAATATCAGTCTGTTTGGTCATCTTTGGTCACCCATTGATATCACTGGTCCTCACATGTTCCCGGACTATTGATATTAGTTTATTCACGACTCTGCTATTTCCTCTTCAGTATTACAACTACTTCTCCTTCTGATTTAAGGTATCTTTCTTCATCTTCCTCAATTGCTTTTATTTTTGAGTGCACAACTTAATGAAAATTAGATTTAAAATATTTCATAAACAAGATTTTGGTTAATATTGTGAGTGCATGGTTTGATGTCCCATGCTAAGCCTCTGACAAAACTTAAAGTAATAAACTGAAGCTATATCGAGAGAAATAAAGAAAGGGGAAGTTAAATTTAGAGTGAGAAAGAAGAAATTAAGATGAAGCTGTTGGATTTTTTTAAAGAAAAAGAAATGCAGAAAATTCCTTATGCATCAGTAGTAAGAAGCTTGATGTATACTCAGGTTTATACGCGACCAGATTTTATGTACATTACTAGGATGTTAGGCAGATATTTAAGTAATCCAAGAGTAGACCATTAGAAAATAGCTAAACAGATCTTACAGTACTTACAGAGAACAAAACACTATATGCTCACATATCGGAAGTCAGATTAGCTTGAGATTGTTGGGTTTACTGACTTTGATTTTGCTGGATGCGAAGATAGTATGAAATTCACTTCGAGTTACATCTATCTACTAGCTGGAGTTGTTGTCTCTTGGAAGAGTGCTAAACGGTCTCTTATAACATTTTCTATTATAACAACAGAGTTTATAGCATGTTATGAGGCAGTCAATCATGGAATATGGCTATAGAATTTTGTCACGGGACTACGTATAGTAGATGATGTTGATAAACCACTAAAATTATTTTGTGACAATAAGTCGGCAGTGCTAGCTTGACGAAGTTGAAGCATATAGATATTAAGTTCCTAGTTGTTAAAGAAAAAGTTCAGAATAGATAGTTGTTTATGGATCACATCAGCATAAACTCTATGATTGCGGATCCGCTTACTAAGGGATTGCCACCCAAGATGTTTCATGAGTACACTGCTTGTATGGGTGTCATTTCATTAAAAGATATTCAGTTTTAGCAAGAGTTTGTGACTTTAAATGCTCTTATAATTTAGATTTTTTTAGTTATTTAAGTTTATGAATATTTCGGGTTATTTTCTGCGGAAATAAAGTATTGATTTATTCACACTCTGATTTTAATATAGTTTAATCTTACTAAAGTTTAACGTGAACTAGTTGGAAATAGGCAGATTAAGATCACACTTCATGAAATTTTCATGCTATACATCTACACCATGATCCATGTCATTCGGTTATATTGGTATAGTGATAATTAATGGGTCGAGTTACGATAGTTGTAACAAAGGCCGCTTTGATCCTATGTTGGTATAATTGATGGACCGGATTGGTTATAGATACATTTTGGTAATGACAATAAGTTTGAGCTCATACGGTTATTTTTGTAAAGTATAATTATCGAGTTACATATATAGTTCAAGTGGCAGATTGTTGGATTTTTTAAGTGGTTATACATTTTTCTAACATTGGGTTTATATGTGAATAATTATGTGTTGCAAATTATCATATAAGGTTAAGCCCAATTAAAAGTGATCTATTAAGGTTTTTGGCAATATGAGTTTTGATGTATCTAATAGGATGTGTAGAGACTATAGGTAATTTCTATTTTTATGATGGATAGAAATAGAAATACCTAAATATAACAGAAAAAAGTTATCTACATGAGTAGTTATAGTCTTTAGGTCACATGGATCTTTCTATTCTTTCTGACATCCCATCATCAAGGAGAGAGCACAGAGAAATTTAAAGAATTCTTTAAGAGACCGTATTGATTTGGAAGGTCAATTACACAACTCTAAAGAGTAATTCAGTGTTATGGATTCAGGTATGCTTCCTCATAATTCATTATTGATTCTTGGTGATATAACATAAATGTCCCTAGATTACAATGATGGTTTCCACCAAATTATTTCTTATTTTAACAGAAGCAATAGAGATAAAGACGGAAGGTGGGGAATAAAGAAATGGAAAGAGAAAACAAAGGATAAGGAGGTAAAAAATCAGACAAATATATTGACATTTTTTACAGTTATTTTTATTTATAAACTTTGTGTGTGTGTGTGTGTATTTGTACGTGCTCCTATTTATCAATTGAATTGCAGTAACTCATATGTATAGGTGTAATTGTAAAGATATGATTGGGTTTAGGCACTTGATTATTTTAAAAAAAAAACTATTATGAAAATTAATTCTAATTTAATGATTCTATAACTTTTATATAATTTTTTTCCTTTTTAACCCATTCGCTTTGGGGTTTATTTAATGAAAATAGAAATAAATGTGGCTGACAAGATTACATAGAAACCTCAGGTCATAACTATTATTTGTATAGTTAAATTTAGATGATGATCTTTTGAACCTAAGGCTAGTAGTTCAGTATGATTAAGCATATACAAATACTATTTAGATGATGTTACTTTTAGTGGATCTTAGTTCATTGCAAGATTTAACATATATTTAACATTTTTCAGAGTGCTAGATGCTGCACTAAACAAATGTTTTTACTGCATTGCACACAAATTTAACATTCTATAAACTAATGTGCTATTCTATTTTTAGGTTAATTATGTCAAATATTCATCATAATCCTATTGTTCAACTAGATCCTCAAACCTCGAGTAATGTTAATATTGAAAATCCACTAACTTATTCAATTGGTAGGGGTAGAAAAAAATATTCAAAAAGACAATAAAAAATCTCATTGAGACAAATGTCTAGAGCTTAGGGCCATTTTACATGAGGAACAATTAGTGGAGATATTAGTGTGTAATCATCATGGCAAAGGTTTCACTAGACAGCGATCGAGTGATACTTCGTCTTTGTTAAACGATAAGGGTAGGTGTCTCAATGAATACATGAATTAACTCTAGCTTCTAGCCCTAGCCAAGCATCTAAGGTCTGCAAGAAAAAAGATGTTGAAACTTCAACAATTTTAGTTATTGATCCTAATGGATTTGATAAAACACTTGCTAGATTGAAACAACAAAAATGATAATTATGCAAGAGCTTCCTTTAAGGTTTGTTGAGTACGAAGATTTTAGGGACTTGATGAGCTTTGTGCGGCATTTGCTTGGTAAAATTTGTAGAAAAACTACTAAAAAATAATTTTTTTAAAAGCTATTTGATTTTGAAAAGGCCAAGAAAATGGCATTCTTGGAGGATATTACTAGTAAAGTTGACATTACCCTAGATATAAGGACATCCAGCAATCAATAAGAGGGTATATAGTTGTGATGACACATTTTATTAACAATAATTAGACTCTAACGAATAGAATCTTAAGGTACCAGTTTAAAAGTTTAATAAATATAAATAATATTTTATTATATTTACTTTATGTATGTTTATTCTTTTTTGAATTGTCTAGATTTATATACATACCTTCTCCACATACTATTGAAGCACCTTCTAATGAGTAGGCTAAGTGTTTGTTGCACTGGAATGTAAATCAAAAGTAATAAAAAAATAATATTGATAATTGTTGCACTAATAATGCTATGATTTCGCTTTTGTTAGCCAAGTTTCCTTGTAATTCATTATTATTAACGAGAAATTTGTTGTACTTGAGATGTTATGCTCGCATTTTAAATTTAGTTGTTAATGATGGGTTAGATGCAATAGTTGATGGGATTAAAAAAATAGAAAGTGTCAATTATTGTACAACATCACCTAAAACGTGTGGAGTTGTTTAATGATATAGCTAACCACCAATTGAAGTTGAATTATTTTAATAGTATAGTCCTGATTATAAAACTCGATTAAATTTAACATATTTGATGCTTAAAGTTGCTTTGATTCATAAAGATGTTTACTCGTTTGAAGTATTGTGATAGCCAATATAAGCACTTGCCTGCTAAAGTAGAATAGGAGTTAGCAAGGGTAGTATGTGGTCGTTTAAGGCCCTTTATATAATGATAGAGATTATTTCTGGCACTAAATACCCAATAGTTAATTATTTTTTCCAATAATTTTTTTAAATTATATTATCAGTGAATGCTTGGCTTAATTCTTCATGCGATGTGATCAAAAGTTTGTTAGAAGAGTACAAAAAATATTGGGATGAAATTCATGGTGTAATGCATGTTGTTATTCTATTGGATCCTAGCTATATAATGGTTTTAGTGGATTTTTTCTTTTCTCAAATTTATGGTAGCGATTCATCAACTAATATTAATAGAATCCATATATATATAGGTTGAAGGATTTGGTAAGTCTAATGTTTTTTCTAGTTCTAATTTAGTTGTAAATCTATAATAGGCATGTTAATTGTGCAAAAAATTATTTCATTTAAATGTCAACATATTCATAAACAAGTTAAGTCAAAACTAGATATTTACTTGGAAGATGAGGATAAAACTACTCCATGGTTTGATATTATAATATGCTAGAAGGTGAATAAAAGTGGGAATCTTATGTTCTCTAAGATCGCTAAAAATATGCTGGCAGTTATAGTCTCAGAAGTTACTTCAAAGTCTGCTTTTAGTGCTGGTAGTTGATTTCTAAGCCTACATCATAGTAAATTTCATCTAAATACATAAGACGCCTTACTGTATGCTCAGAATTAGATATAGGCTCTATTGAAAGTTTCAAACTCATCTTACTTCTACAATTTATTTAATTTTGAATAATATTTGTTTTCTTTCTAATTCAATAGTATTTAGAAAAAAAAAACATATGTGGAATTCTTAAATATAAGGTGACAAATGGAGAAGTGACCAATAATGATAATAAGAAAGAAACACAACCATATTTTAACGAGTGTTAATTTTTTACCTTTTTTGATATGTGCTTGATGCTCATTATGAATGATCATGGTCATAAAAATTACAAATTATTTACTTGTTTAAGGCTTTAATTGTTTTAATTTGCATATTTATGATTTGTGATGATGGTCAAGTTGGAGAATGAAAGCTTATAAGTCATAAATAAGACATTAGAATAAGGAAGTTTCATATTTAGTTCAAAATGAATTTGTAATTTCATATTATAATTTCTTTGTGTGAATTCATCGATTTGATATTTGTCATTTAGGATTTTATTATTTTTAATTTGATATTAGAATCTAATATTGGTTTAACTATTTTATATTATTAGCTTTTAATTCATATCTTTTGTATTATTATATCATATAATAAAAATTAAATATCCATGGATATCCATATCCAGCATTTGAAATTGGGTATGAATAAGGATATATACATTATAGATAATTATGGATTTGCACTTGGATGGATAATGTTCATCCACAGCGGGATATTTGCCATCTCTCAAAGTAACCAAGTCATATATGTCAACTACAAATGTACCTAGCCAATTAGTTGTTCCTATTGAACATTCTAATAAAATGGCAACTGATGAATCATCTAAAGCACACTTTAAGCATTATAGACCACTTAGTTTAAAGGATAGTATCTAGTGAAAATGATAAATAAAAATTTAGGATCCCATTATTGTGGAGGATTAAGTTGTAAGTGAAAGTATTTCTTCAAAACAAAGGTCCTTGATAAGACCTATGTCCTTGCAATGACATTGTGTCTTAAAGAGGCAAATACCTTAGATATAGGCAAAGCCCATAATATGGCTTAGAATGAAAAAAAATCTACAAATTTTGTTCATATATAAAAAATGTGGAATTATTAAAAAAAAGTCATCAATATTGTTTTTGCATTGAATCGCAATTCGCTAGTGAATGTAGATTGAAACATATTATCCCAAATAAAAAGAAGTAATCCAGGCATTATTACCTTCTTCAACCAAACATGTTATTTTTAGATATGTAGTCCAAACTCCTATTGGTGTTAAAGTTCTTGGATATAAATGGGAATTTGTTTAAGAACGTAACAAAAAGAACAAGATAATTAGGTATAAAGCACGACTCATTGCATAAGATGTCTCACAAAGACTAGGTATTAATTATAAAGAGATGTATTCATGGTATTGTACGTAGTAATATTCTAATTCTTGATCAGTTTGGCTGTGTCTAAGGGGCTTGATTTGCATCTTATAGATGTAGTGATAGCTTATTGTATGGACCAACATATATATAGAAGGATTCAACATGCTTGAAGCATCTCAGTCACCACATTATTGTCTGAGTTCTATAAAGCTACAGAAATCTTTTATGGATTGAAACAATCTGATGCACGTAGTATAATCGCCTAAGTGAATACTTGAACAAGGAAAGATACATGAATAATTCTATTTATCTTTAATTCGAAATCTAGATTTGCTATTGTAGTACTCTACGTTGATGATATGAATTTGAATGAAACTCCTTAAAAATACCAAAGACTGACGTTGATGATATGAATTTGAATGAAACTCCTTAAAAATACCAAAGTCTGTTGATTATTTGAAAAGAGAGTTTAAAACCAAAATTTTTAGAGAAAATTGGATACTGTCCCAAAACCCTCGTGTTGTAGTGATGAATGAAGTTATTTTAGGAATTTTAAGATTTTAGAATTTTGCTATTTTAGGACTTTCTATTTTAATTAGAGTCAATTATAGTGTTTTATTATTTTAGGACATTTTATTTTTATTAGAGTCAACTAAGGTATGAAATTTAGTTAACTTAGAGAAGTTTCTTTTATTTCCATTATAATTGTGATTTAATTCCCCATTTTCAAGTTAACTTAGGAAACTGAGTTTACTCTATTATAAATAGAGAAGTCTTGTTATTGTTTTCATAGCTCATATTCAATTATTCAATAAAATCCTTTTTTTTATAATTCTCACTAGGATGATCTATCTAAATCTCTTTTGTAGATCCGTTTGGATTAAAGCATTATCTAATCTCGCTTGACACATTATTAAAATCTCATTGAGTCGTTTGAGTAGAACAATATCTAATCACGCTTCAATCAGAGCGTAAGTTAATCGTGTTGGCTTGGTCCAGTACTAGAACAAAATCTAGTTCTCTCTACCCAATCAAATTTGCTTCTGTTATGCCGCTTTATTAAGTGGTATCAAAGCAGTTCATTGTGAATCGTATAGCTTTCTTGGATATCCATACCCATCCATACCAAATCCACCATTGAAAAAAAAGAAAAAAAAAAGGCAAATCCCAAAATTTTTAAAAACCCTAACCGCCACAAACACAGCCACTGCCACTGTCACCTATAGCCACCCACTACCTCCATTCAACCAGCTACTACCACCATCAAACTCGCCATAATTCAATGACCAAACCCCAACTATCATCTCCCTCAACAACCGCCTAAATAGCTACAAATCATCAACTTAAACACATGGCTCCACTAAGTAATCCACCACTATCCAACCACTTTTGTCGCTAGCCAACACCACCATCAAACTCACCATCCACTGCCGACTAATTCCCAGCCAACCAGCCTCCCTCCTTAAACAGCCGCACAGACACCACAAAAACCACTCAAAACTGCAACATTCACCCCCAAATTCTCCACCATCAAACCTTATCATCATCGATCTCCACCACCACAAGAATCCCTTGCCATTATTGACCAAAACTCGACCAACATCGTCCCCAGTCATCATAGGTAACCCTATATTTATTTATTTAAAAGTTTCACCCAATATTTTCTTTAATTATAGTATTAGCTTATAAATTCATATTCTTTAAAAAACCAAAAACCCAAAAAAAAAAAAACTACAATTCAAGGTTAATATTGTTATTAAAAAAAAATCCCATGGCTTACCAAGAATTGTTTGATGACCTCTCGAATTCTTCTAGGCTTGTTGTTGATCCTGAGGCTGTTAGACAAGCAGTCAAAGAAGCAGTCTCACAAGCATTTGAGAAAGCTTTTAACCCAAGGTTGGTAGCGATAGAGTAGGCAATCGAGATACTTAGGCTTTCCTTGAATATATATAGAGAGGGAAGTCCAACATTGAAGAAGTTAGGTCAACCACATCTTTGACACAAATTTAAGATCCATATTTTTATCACAAGTCAACAGTCTAAAGTGAAAGATGTTCAAATGAAAAAGGTTTGTGCCTCCCCACTTGTCGAAGATGTGCCTAATGTTGCAAAAGAAAATGTATAATATATTATCTATTTAAAATTTTAATCTAACAACCTGCGTGAGCATTTGCATAATGTTTACTTGAAAGACAAGCCTATCATTGAGGATGATGAGATTTTCAATTTGTTTGATATTTTCAAAGAAGAAGAAGAAGAACCTACTCTTGATTTGCACATTGAGCCTAATAATAGGATTGTGATTGTGCAACAAAATCAAGTTGAAGAAGCTGAAATGATCGAAATGGTTCCACCCATTCATATTGAAGATAAGGAGATTGTGCTTGAAGAAGATTTGATTGAAAATGTGAAAATTATTGGAGAGCACATTAAATGACAATTGAGGAAGGGTAAGAGTTATTTGATCGTTGTTCGTTCTTGGAAGTCTTCATTACCTCGAAGAATGTACAAGCAAAGGAAGTTGATGAAGTATGGATTCTTCAAAGTTTCAAGAAAGATTTACGAGAAGGACAACAAGGTTGACTTATAAGATGATTTGCTCATACACTACAAGTTCCATCCCCCAAAGTGTATTCAAACTCGAGGATGAGTTTCTTTTAAAAGGGGGAGAATGATGTATGACGTTATTTTAGGAATTTTAAGATTCTAGAATTTTGTTAGTTTAGGAGTTTCTATTTTAATTAGAGTCAATTACGATATTTTATTATTTTAGGACTTCTTATTTTTATTAGAGTCAATTAATATATGAGATTTTAGTTAACTTTGAGAAGTATCTTTTATTTCCATTATAATCGTGATTTAGTTTTCTATTTCTAAATTAGGAAAGTGTGTTTATTCTATTATAAATAGAGAGGTCTTGTTACTGTTTTCATAGCTCATATTCAATTATTTAGTAAAACCTTTCTTTTTTTTTATAATTCGCTCCAGGATTATTTATCTAAATCTCTTTTTTAGAGTCGTTTGCATTAGAGTATCATCTAATCTCGCTTAACACGTTATTAAAATCTCATTGAGTCATTTGAATTAGAATGATAACTAATCACGCTTTGATTAAAGCGTAAGTTAATCGCATTAGCTTGGTCCAGTACTAGAATGAATTTTAATTTTCTCTACCTAATCAAATTCACTTCTGCCATGTCGCTCCATCATGTAGACCAAGAACAAATATAACGATATCTTTATTCATTAGTTAAATTATATGAAAATACATTGAAATGTTTTAATATGAATAAAGCTTATCCAATGCATACCCTAATGGTTGTCCAATCTTTTAATCCTGAAAAACATCCATTTCGTCCAAAAGAGGATAACGAGCAGGTATCTAGCCCAAAAGTATCATTTTTTAATACCAGTGGTGCTCTAATATATTCAACCAAATGTACTAGATAGGATAGAGCTTTTGCAGTAAATCCATTGACAAGATTTAATTCTGAACCAACTAGATGAAATTAGGATGGTGTTATACGTAATTTTTGTTAACTTCATGGAACTATTTATATGGGTTTATTTTATTATAATAAACTAATGAAAAATTCAAGTCTTAGTAGTTATGCAAATGCAAGTTATTTATAAGATCCTCATAGAGCTTGTTCATAGACGGGATAAGTTTTTACTTATAATGGAACAACAATTTCTTAAAAATCTGTGAAGCATACTCTTGCAGGTACATTCTCCAATCACTCTGAAATTCTTGCATTGTATGAAGCAAGTAAAGAATGCAAATAGGTGCAGTATGTTAATATTATATGTAGAGTGCTTGTAAATTATCAAGTACAGATGTCCTAGTTATATATCAAGATAATGTTGCATGTATACCTCAATTCAAAGGAGGATATGTTAAAGGAGATACGATAAAACATATCTCACCAAAGCTCTTTTACACTTATAAGCGACACAAAATAAGAAGAGTAATATCATGTAGACACACTCCATAGATAATTTGCCAATGTGTTTTTTAAAACTCTACCCGCATCAACATGAGAAGATAATAAATAGCATCACCATTCGTCATTTAAACAAACTATTGAGTCGATCATTAAGAGGTGCGCCTGGAAAACTATCTTGCAAGAGAGAACTTCCACAGTTAAACTGGACATATGTCTACTGTATTCTTTTTTTCTTTGACTAGGTTTTTAAAGAATTTTTAATGAGGCAATCTTGAAGGATGTCCACACTACTTTATGATTTACCCAATAGATTTTTAACTAGCAAAATCCAAGTACAAATTATCATAAAGAAGTGGACATCCAAGGAGTGTTATGATAGAAATGGGCGTCTATCCACCTTACCTCAGCTAATTAGCCATAGCATGTGCATGTTTTAACCACATCACCACTTGCATGGATGATACCAACCATTCTCACTATCAGGTTTGATTAGCTTGGTCAAACCACTTAGTTAGCAAGTTGAGCTAGTTATCAAGCAGTTTGGATAAGATTTATGTGAAATAAGAGCTAGTGAAGCCATTAGGACAACTTTAGTATTAGACAAACTAGGCAGTCGCTCAGGGTTCCAAATTTTATAAAGGTCCAATATTTGACATATTATTTAACTAATACGCTAATGAATAATTATTTTTCTAAGATTCCAAAGATTCTATTTAAGTTACTTATATAAGAAAGCCTAATTTTTTCATATCTCCCTATTATTACTCCCATTCATAAAGTATCCAAAAATTTAAATTTGTTTACTAATAAAAATTCTATATGTCATAATCTTCACCTTAAAAATAAGATTTTTTAAATAAAAAATTTCATATTTAATAATATTCATATAAAGTAGAATTAATGATTTTACCAATTAATTCTTTATTTTTTTTAATCTTCCCAAGGAAAAAAATTAAATACTTTCTTCACCTTAAAAATAACATTTTTTAAATAAAAAATTTCATATTTAATAATATTCATATAAAGTAGAATTAATGATTTTACCAATTAATTCTTTATTTTTTTAATCTTCCCAAGGAAAAAAATTAAATACTTTCGCTTTCCAAAAAAAAAGAATATTGTATTAAAATTATTAACACTAGAACTGATTTTTAATATTCCTTTAAGCTCTAATTAACTTCCTTAAAACCAATGGATATTAAATCAATAATAATCTCAGCTAAAAAATTTCTTACTCTCTTCACTACAAAGAAAATTGCTCTCTATTCTATTGCCATCATTTGATCATCACATTTCATCTCAGTTAATCAACTTCTGAGGTGCTACTGTTTCTAATTTTTATTTTAAATTTTTATCTTTCTTTTTTTTTTACAAATTTAATTTATTTATTTTTTTATATTGACATATGCCTTGTATAATCTTAAAAAATAAAATTTAAGTTATTTTATGTTCATTTGAGAGTTAATGTTGTTGAATGTGCGAAGGCCTAAAAAAAATTCACCTGAGGCCCGAATCCCTTAAAGTTGGCTCTGAAAGCCATGCGTATGTGACGAATGGTGGCAAAATTTAATTAGCTACCCATCACTGTAAATACACGGGTTAGATTTATTTCTACTTTACAATTTATTTCTACTTTACAACAATTTTCTCTGGCCTATACCATTTTGCTTCTACTAATCTTTGTTTACATCACATATCAAATACTTCCTGTCCGTATTCTCCATATTTATAACAGTTTAAACTTTTGATTCGCCATATGAAAGCTTCTTGCTTGCACTTTTGTTGCAATGCATTCAAAATTATAAATTCAGAAATTTTTTAGATTGGAGTTTTCTTCTGACTATAATTCTAAATTTTGTATTACAGTCAATATAATGATAGCTTCTTTTATGAAGTTAATTTATTTTTAGGATTTTTCTATGATATTTTATGAATTTTCATAGCATTGATAACTCGGTTTTTCTGAATCCTTTGGTTAAGTATTTTAATCTCCACCATTCATTTAATACAATGGATCACTAATTAATTCAAAAGTATTTATTAACCTTCATGATGAAGGTAAATACATTTTTGTTCTTTTGAATTAATTGATAAAGGAAAATTCCTAGGATATTGGCATAAAAATAGCTTTGAAATAGACGTAAATAACAAGGAATATTATTTCAACAATATTTTATATAATGATAAAAAAAATACTTATACGAAGATATTCCATAAACTCTTTTAATAATTTATATTGTATGAATTTAAGTACAGCCCATTAACACTTAAACATTAATGATCAATAGAAGCCATTGTAATATATTATTAGATATATATCATTAATGATACCAATCAACACCAGATGAGAAATATCTAAATCAACAACTATGAATGGAAAAATATATATGTTATAAAACTCTATGATGGTTTGGATATATATTTTCAGGATTAATTTAAATTTTTAACACAAACTTTAAACTTGATTTCATGCAATTTAGTGGTGGTTGATTTAACATTATAAAATGTTGATTTGACTTTTAATATGGACTATTGATTAATTAATTGTCCTCAACGGTATATAAAATAGTAGGCATTTTATATTAAAATTTATTAAAACATGGGTGAACCAATATTGCTAGATTACAAACAATTCTATTGACACAATTTACGACTTTCACTTAAATGTACTTGCTTAATTGTATCATTTTTTGGCGTTACTCTATGTATAAATTTTATAGTTGGAAATTATTTATTTGATTTGTGTTTTGCTTTTAAATTATTTATTTGGCTTGTTTTAGATATGTTAGATATCACATCTTACACTTAATAATAATAGTAGTAGATTATGAAACATTTATATTGAAAAAAATTAACAATATTGCAAATTTAAAAAAGGATTGAAAAAATAATTTTTAATAAAAATCTACTATTGAAGTGAAATTAACTCAAACTCTAAGAACGGTCAAATTTATTTTATGCAGATTCTCGGCCTATTTAACAAACTAGTTACTATAATTTTTAAATATTTTATCTTTTTTTCTAGCACAAATATTACATACCTTTAATCAAATTATCGGTACAAATTTGTTATATTATTGATGCTATGACAAAAAAAATTACATCATAGGACGACCATTATTTTTATTCTAGCTTTCCTTTGTTCAGGTCTATGTTGGGCTCGTGCCCGCCAGACCAAGATGGCCTAGAACTTTCTCGAGCATGCTCTTCCCCAACCAAAAAACAAAAAAGGATGCGTGGCAGCCCAGCCCCATTTGTCATCCCCACAGCGTGTTTGAACTTCACATTGAGTGATCGAGAAATGCCCCCGTGCATATGAACTTGCGCAGGGATACGTAAAGAAAAACACAACCAAAACTTAGTTGGAAGCCTCCCAAAACCAAAAAAAGCGAAATAGAAGCCCATGTCCACTCACTATCAAGTATCAATCCTTACAAGTCTTCTATTCTTTCATCGAGCTGCCATCATTATACAACTAAAAAAGACACAAGTTTGTAGTAGAATTTATCGACTAACTGCAGCATCTTCTCCTGGAAGCATTTTGACAAAATGCACCATCCATACCAACTTGACTTCCCATGTGGCTAAGAGCCATAATCTTCATGCAAGGGGATGATTAAAAGTCAAAAAAAGCGGGAAAAAAGGGGTGTGCTATTTTACTGCTATGCCTTCGGCATCCATCTTCCCCAAAATTTTATCAGTTCCCATCCACCTTATATCTAACCACGTAATCCCTTTTGCTTTGCCACCCACCTCATATCTAACTATGAGCGAGAGGAAGAAAAAAATAACCGTATGCTAGTAAACAGGACAATAGAGCTTGCAAGCAATTTAAGTCTGCCTGCCCCAAAAAAGAAAACTCCCTTCCACCCATCTAATCTTTACTTTCTCCACCATTTCCACCATCAGATCTAAAAAGCTAGTTTCTCTAGGATTTCCACCTAAAAGAAAACCCAGATAGTTCTTATACACCCACCATGGTTGCCCCTCCGCACTGCCAAATGAGAATCCTGATTTTACAATCTAGAATTTGAGAACTAGTAAAACATAATTCCCAAGCATAACCACACTCAGTGAACCTAAAGATATTTAAGAAATAAATACTGACTGTAAGTTGTTCAAAAGGAGGGGGAAAAAATTTGTTAGTACAAATGGAAATATATAGATTTGTGGTCATTGGTATTCATCAGAAATGTCATCACCATATACACCATTACTCATGTCCTGATCTGCCATAGATTTAGATTTCACTTTTGATGATCTACCAGAAGATTTCAAAGGTTTCCTAACCTTCTCAGCCTGCAATTCCAACCCCTTCTCCGAGGGCTTCCGCTTCCTTTTTAAGCGAGTTCCTCCAGTGTCCTCTGCAACAAATTATCCACGAAAGCTTAAAAATCAGTAATTTCTTTGATTTAAGTAATTTAGTCTCTCAAAAAGAATTGATGAACAGCAGAACCTTATCAACCTAAAGAGAAGAACAAAAGACTGACACATTGAGGAAGCATATGGATGCTAATAGGTAGTGGCAGCAATCTCTACGAAACATGCAACATTATGCCCCTTTTCTCCTTACTTCTGAAATGAAGCTCTACAGCAATATGTTTGAGGCTTCATAAAAGTCTAGATGAACGAATTTTCAGTATATATTATTATGTTTGTCAATTGAAGCTAAGATCATCCATATCAGGTGGGCAGAGGGAAATGGTGAGAAAATCTGATTTTGGGAAGATATGTGGGTAGAGACCTCTCTCTTTTGAGCAATTTCCTCGCTAGTATAGATTATGCCTTTCTACGATGTGTCTATAAAAACTAGAATGGTCAAGGATCTCTCCTTTTAGAATGGAGTTGGAATTTTAATTTGAGGAGAAATTTGAATGATATAAAGATTATTGTAGTTTTGAAGGATTCTTTTTCCTTTGATAAGAGTAAAAATGATGATATAATCTGGAAGTTAGATGTCTCTGGAAAGTTCTCTTGCAAGTCATACTTTTCTTGGTTAGTTGAAGACAATTCTAGTAGTGATTCTAATGAAATCGGAATGGTCTGGAAAGCAAATGTTTCTCCTGGAGTCCAAATTTTTGCTTGGACAGTAGCTCTTGGAATTATTAATACTAGATAGAAGAATCAGAGGAGAAATTCTAAGATGGGTCTTTCCCCTTCCTGTTGTGTTATGTGTAGAAAGAAGTTAAGAAACCAACAACTATCTTTTCCTTCATTGTGATGTTGCCTCCTCTTTATGGGTCATTTATGTGGTGCACTTAACACTCTTTGGGCAGCTCCAGCCTCTTATAAGGCTTCCATGATGGATAATATTTTTGTTTTCAGAAAAGGAAGGAAAGCCAAAACATTATGGAAGTGTGTTGTCCTAGCTCTCTTTTGGGTGATGGCAAGAAAGAAATAGCTCTACATTTTGGGAAGATTTTAATGGGTTATACGACAGGATTCTTTTCTTTTCTTCTATTTGGGGTGAACTTCCAAGGATTTTCAAGATTCCTCATTTTGTTTCATTCAGCTTGATTGGGATGCAGTTTGGGCTAAATTTTGTTGGTTTGGATTCTTATTTCTGTGTCTTGGGTTTCCAAAGTTCTGTATAGATTTTGGTTCAGTTTCTAATATTTATTCCTTTCTAATACCTATAAAAATTTCTCTGTTTCCTATCAGAAAAAAATTGAAGCTAGATCACAGAGGAAAATAAGGATCAACTTTTACATATGAGATTTGATAAATTTATGGGAAAAAAGACAAGAGTTCATTTCCCTAGAAAGAGTTGAGAGGGTGGCTCAACTTTCTATCAAATACTTGTCCCAATCCTGAGGCTCTATTTGCTTTCTATATGCTCCTCCACAGAATCAGGAGTCATATAAGCAGATTTTAACTGGAGCAACCAGCACAAAGGTTTATGAATGAAAAATATTAATCGTCTTTCACATTCTATGGTTGTAGAATATACTTTGTTAAATTCATATCCCATCATTCAAAATGATAGAAACATTTTCATGCACAAGCTACCAGAATTTTTTCTATTTAACTGCCGCACATTATGATTATCTGCATATTTTTTTTATACTCTGGTTCTTTTATATGAACTATGAACTCGGAATACTGTCATAAGATTCCCTAATTTATGTAAGCAGTAACTCCAGGTAAAGTTTAAATCAAAGCACTTCAATAAGCATGAAGATACCTTCAAGTGGACTAGATGCATGGTTTGCTGCTTGTCCATTTTGCACGGCCTCCTCTGATAGAGGTGATCCAGAATGATTACGATCCATCAACTTCGAAGAACTTCCCACGCACTTGCCTTGCCGCTCAGGAAAATCAGGACAAGGAATGGCAGGCAAGAAGCACAGCTCTTCCTGTGACATATCTGAATCACTGAAAGCATCCTTATCTACTGTGACAATATCAACTTCTTCATCTTCATTAACATTTGATTCTTTCACCTGCATGCACAAATAAATATTTTTAAAACATAAAATAAACAGTAGTTCTTCTCAGCTAATCTGGTTCCCTCATTCACCTTTTCAGTTTCAGTATTCAAATCAAATTCATCTTCCCGTTCCACATATTCTTCATTTTCCTCAAGCTCTTTGAAATCAGGTGCAAAAGCACTCCAGTTCTCTGTATAATCTTTAGCCCAGATATAAACCCACCCAGTCAAGGAAACAGAGACAATAATGGGATGCACAGGATGCCATGCTAAATCAATTAGTGCTTCCTTAGGACCTTCAAGGATTTTCACAAGATACCCCGCCCTGTCCCATATGTAAATCTTGTGCTCCCCTTTGCTTGCAGAACCAGCAATTACCCACTCACCATCACCGCTGAAACATGGAGCTTTCCAATGCATCTTGGTGATGGAATCTTGAAACTCGCGGAAAAGTGCCAAGCACTTTGATCCAACCATCTTCATCTTCTCAGTGCCGTCTGGCTCAGCAATCCCTTTCTCAATGTTGACAAGGGCTTCAAGTCCATTTTTCAGTGGCAGGAGATTGTCATAGATCCTGATAGTCCGATCATTTGAATTTGTTAGGAGATACTGACCATTCCTGCTGAACACTATGTTTTTTATCACAGCAGCACCAGAAACAGGAACCAAGGCCCGCATTTGATTGCTTTTGTGATCTATTACAAGAATTTCCCCTTTGGAATTGCCCACATAAACAAGATCCCCATATTTATTGAAGCATGCAGCAGTAGGAGTGAAAGGGGGGGTTCCATCAGAGTATTTGTTCCGTGAGGAAGGGGCAATGCCATTAGCCACGTCAGGAACTGCAATCGGCAGGATGCTTGTGTTTCCTGTACGTAGGTCCACAATCATGGGAGCAGATGAGAGAGGGCATGCCAGGCAAAGAGATGGAGTAGAAGAACCAGGATGCAGACGAGCTTGTAGTGGAGTTTGCTGGAGAACTATACGCGTTATCTTCTCTCCCTTGAGGACATCCCAAAGTGTTAATGATTTGTCTGCAGCAGACACAAGTATACGATGACCATATTTTGACCAGCAGACACTTGTTATTGCAGCAACACATTCTTTATCCCTAAGCTCCTTTGCGATTCCCCTGGTCTCAAAATCCCAGATTACGCAACTTCCATCAGAACATCCAGCTGTCAAAGAAAAATAACAAGTGTAGATGTTGAGCAGTAAAAAACATGGAATATATCCAACCAATTCCCACTAATTATCTTTGCTGAACAGAAATATAGGAACTAAACTAGCCTTAATAATATACAGCAATTCATTAATTTAAAGATGTAGCTATTAAACTATCATCCACATTTATTGCTCATTTAAACTTTACAAAGCATAATTCCTTTTACTGAAATTCCTGTAAATCTAGCTTTCAATGAAAAGGGTTCACAATTACTAAGGCTTTTTATATTGACACACACTCAGTGAATTTCTTACAACAAGAACCAAGTATTGACCCAAACAAGAAAATTAATATCTCGCAAACAGTATTAGCTGTGATTCCACCATGAAGCCAAAATGTATCTGCTAGCTAGCATTAGGCCACTACATTCACTGCATATTGTCCAAAATAAGTAATCCAGCCAACATAAAACTCCTTGAAATCTGACAAGTCATAACAAGTCATATCCTTATTTTAAGCTAATCTCAAAATGTTATTTCGTCAAACACCTGAACCTCCATCGCTCTACACAAAAAACAAAAATCTTCTATGAAAAAATGAAAATACCCAGAAAGTAAAAGTGGCAAAAGAACTAAAATGGCACTGAGCTAAGCTACGAGAGAGAAAGATTCACCAGCAAGGAGAGTGCCACGACGATTAAACGCAATGCATTTCATAACCCCATGTTCTAAATACTCCTCTATTACTTCCGGGAAATCTCCTTGCAGAGGATCTTCAAGCCAATAACCGACAAAATTTATTTGTCAAATTAGAAAATTGCTTAGAGAGAAGCAAAATTCACCCAAATAAACTAACAAATTAAAAGTTAAAAAACGCACCGATTATGGGGGCGTTCATGCTGGTCTACTTGCGTTCGCGAGCCAGAACAGAACTTTGAGAAAATTTAAACAGAGAACGAAAGAGGAGCGAAAAGATTTCGATGGCAGGCTGAAGAATTTATTAAGCTTAGCTTTAGTTTTGTTTTCTTCGGTGTGCTTGCTCATTGACTGTCTATTTTACCGATGGCCTTGTGGGCTTCCTTGGGTAATGTTATGGGCTTCCTTATGAGACATTTTCGTTGACTATAGGCCTGTTTAGAATTGTTTTTTAAAAATTCAAAAATAATTTTAAAAAGTAAAAAATTAATTTTAATATTTAATAAAAAAATTTAAAAGTACTTTTAATAAACTCACTTATCTTACATCAGAGTTTGAAAAGTAAATAAGAATTAACTTTTTAAAATCTAATTTTGAGAATTAATTTTATAATTAATATAATTTTGTACATATTCTCATATATATGATAAAATCCTAAAATTATTTTTATTCAATTACAAAATAAACTATTAAATTTAAAGAGATTAAAAAAATTAAAATAAAAATTAAAAAATAAAAAACTTATTTTAGTTGTCAACTATTGTGTATCCAGATAAAATATACATACATACATATACACATATATATTTTAATTATTTGTATTCTTACACAATTCAACAATAAGATTTACTGGGTACATACGACTTTCTTTAAAATTCACAACACTTTTAAAAATTAATATTTGACTAATTATGTTCATAGATAATTATTTCTACAACACAGTTACCTAGCACTCAAATAAGTGAATGGAAGCTGATGCTATTAAAAATCAGTAAAATAGTGGCCAATATAGCTTGGAGAAGTGAAAGCCAAACCACCAATATAAAAATTACTCTTAGCTTGATTAATTAACTAGCCCAAAACTGTCTCGTAGTGATGAAGGAAATCCATAAGCTACTAAAGGCTCGACCTTCTCCCATTAGCGAAAATAACGATATCATTGACAAAACTCAAATGAGAGACATGAACAAGAGCAACTAGAATTTCATAGTGGCTCTGTTCCATGCCTCATTTTATAAGGAACCTCAAAGTGATTCTATTTCATTATATTTCATCCATATCCAAATTCCATTCATTTAATATCCCTTTAATGTCATTGATATAAGAATTGACATAAGAGATGTTGTTTATCTCATCAAATGATACTAAGAATACAAATGATCTAATCCCTAAGAAACGAACACAACAACAATAATAAACAGGGGCGGGGGGAGGGGGAAGGGTCACCCTGCCTAAGACTATTAGGTTGGGTAAACAATCCAACCCCGATTTGAAAAAAATCGAGTTCGGATCAGATCGGATTTTTAATAAAATTCGATTGGATGAACATTAACCAACCGGATCAGATTGTCATTCGATCCAATCCAAAAATCCAATCGAATTTGGTTTTAAAAAAATAATGAAATTCAAAAGTAAAAACTCATAAGTCCTAACTCCAATAAGCTGTAACACACACATACAATATCATTTCCTTAATTCCACTGCAGCCACAACTCAAACCTAATCCAAAAATCCGATCAGATTTGGCTTTAAAAAATATGAAATTTAAAAGTAAAACTCCTAAATCCTAACTCTTGCAAGTTGTAACACACGCACACAAAAAATTCATTTCCACAATTCCAATCCAACCACAACTCACACATATCACACACACTCTCAAATCTCATTCAAGCTCTCATTCTCTAGTCTTTTCTTCTCCATCTTGGCAATTGGCATCTCAAATCTCCATTCTCTTGTCTTCAGTCTTCAAAAGTCAAAATCATAGCCTTAGGCAAAAGCAAACCGATATAGCACGGAGCACACCACCAGTCCACCCCTCCATTGATGTAGCACACCATGCCTGCAGTCACAGCCAATTTTCTTACCTAATCTGACATACTATTATCATTTGCAAACATAGCCATTGATCTACTACTCCACGCATTGACCATCACGATACACTAACTTCCTCCAAGCTCCACTCAAGTCTTCAACCTGGCAAACTGAACCCAAATTTGTGTTTTGACTTTTGAAATTTTGATGGTAATTTAATAATTTTAATGTAAATTCCATTAGTTTATGGGATAATTCTAATATAAATTACTAAATTTTATTTATTATCACATATATATTTTTTTAATGTTATTATCACATATATATTTTACTAGTCCAAACCGTTTTAATTTGAATCTGATTCTATCTGAACTCAACCCAATTTTTCAACCCTATCCGATCCAATCCAAATTTTTTTTTTTTCTAAATACGGGTTGAGTTTGGATGAAATTTTTTCTAACCCGATCAACTCGAAATCCGATTAAGTTTATCCAAGCCCGATTTGAACCTGATTTTGTCAGCCCAAAAGACTATCGTAAGATTGAAAAAACTCATGGCTAATCCTATTCACTATCACCTAGAACCAGGGCCTAAAAATAGCTTTTTGAATCAGAGACACCCACACTCAAAGAACCTAAAACACCTCAATATCTGCCTAGTAAAAGACCAAGACATCTGATCATATGTCTTGATTATGTCTAGCTTTAGCACCACATTACTTCATCGAGATCGATGGCTCAAGTTATGCGCCATCTCTTGAAGCAAAAGAACATCATCATTAATGGTCCTAGGAACAAGCCCACTCTAAGAAAGAAAAATAAGACAAGATAGTAAAGGAGACAATCAAGACAAGCAACTTGGTTAGAACCTCATTGTTCATATTGGTTAGAACCTCATTGTTCATATTGGTTAGAACCTCATTGTTCATATTGCAAAAACTAATGGGCCAAAAATGAGCCCAAGTAACATGGAGGTCTTCTTAGGGAAAAGAACCAATAATGTACTTAAAAAGGCTTTAAGCGGTAGAACCTTAGAAATAGTCAATAATAGCAGCCAATAAATCACAATAGGTGATATCCTACCAGAAGTGATTGAATTTTATGTAAAACCATTAGGGCTTGAGCGCTATCTGGTTCAATAGAGAAAAACCACCTACTTAACTTCATCCATATCAACCTCCCTACATAAGTCAACATTATCATTTGCAATAATCAAAGCTAGATAAAATAAAAAATTAGACTACTAAAACTAATTAACTCTATCTGCCAGTAACCCTTAAAAGAAATCAATAATAGAAGTAACAACATTAGAAGGCTTAGAAATCCACTCAGAAGATTCATCTTGAACTCTATGGATAAGAAAAGCTAGTGCTTCTTTTGAATCTTGGTATCAAAATGTCGGATATTAGTGTCCTCTTCCTGGACCTAAAGAATACTAGACTGTTGTCATAGAAAAATCTTTTCACAAATCAAAGTGTGTTGCAATCGAACCTTAGTCTCCAAAAAGCTTCGTATCCTTAGCATAGCCAAAAATATCATATTACATGTCCTTTTAAGCCACATCCTCTTCAGTCTCCTTAGCACCGCTGAGAGACATTGTCAAACACGCTCTTATTCTACGATTTTAAACAAAGCTTCAATCGGATAAGCTCCTGCTGAAAAGCCTTCATCACAGAACCAAAAACTAGAGTAGACTAGGACTACTGCACAACATCAATAAAATTAGGATGCTTAAGCCAAGCATGCAGAAAATTAAACTTAGAATGCCATTAAGCGAAGTCTTTGTGACGAGATATAAGCAAAGGAGAATAATCCGAAGTGGTGCGATTCATGTGGACAGCCCAAAAAAAAAAGGACCATTATGGATTACACATCATCCTATCAAGGCATCTCCAAGTATGACCATTAGTCCAAGTGAAAGGACTGCAACAAAACCAACATCCTTCAATCCATAGTCCAATAATACTAAATTAAAAACATCAACAGCACCTTGAGGCTAAGTATACCCACTAGAAATTTGAGAAAGGGACTGCACTACATTGAAATCCCTTCCCACAATCCAACGTTCAGCAAAAGTCACAAGAGCATCCTACAAATCCTCTTGCATAGGAATAAAGCAACTATCATAAATATAAAATATAAGAACAAGATCAATGAAGAAAAATGACTAACCTAGTAATGGAAAACTTGACCCACATCCTAAAATAACTCCACAGAAAATGGCAAAGACCAAAAAACCCAAATCCTCCCAAATTAAAAAGAGATAGCCAGGGCCAGCTCCACCATTAGGCCAAATAGGCACCCGCCTAGACCCCAAAAATAGAAAGACCCAATTTTCAAAATTAGTTAATATAATTATATTTCCAATAAAATTAAGAAGGCCCAATTTTCACAACTAATTATTTAATACAATTATCTTTGACTTCCCAAACGGTAATTAAATATTTCAATTATCTTTCCAATAAAACTTTCAATATTCCTTTTACAATTAAACACCTTAAAAGCAACGCCCAAATCCTTTGTCTTTTCAAATCTCTCTTCCTCAGCAAGAAAGTCTAGAATATTCATTCTCAATTCCATAATTCAAGCTTCATCTAATTATCTCATGTCCTTCCAGTGATCAAATTCGAAATTATTGGATTCTAATTATTTGCTCCCATTGATTGAATTCAGCATCTCATCTGCTCCAATTTATCAAAATTGGCATTCTTTGTACTTGAGAAAGAAAACCCATTACCTATTTGTCATTATCTTTTTTTCCAGGTGCACTCATTCTAATTATTTCGTTTTCACTTTTCAAGTATTTTTGTTTTTTCTTATTTGTTTATGCTTTTGTTTGTTTATTTGTTTTCATATATAATATTAGTACTTTATATGAGAAGATTTGTTGTTTGGTAACTTATTTGTTTGTTTGATTCTGTTTGTTATTTAAAATTGAAGATGTCAAATAAGAAATATACATTTGGCTATGAAAAACTACTGAAAAGAAGAAAAATTAAAAAAACTAGTTGAATCTCAAAAGGGGGCTCTTGATAAGTTTGTCACATGTAATAAAAAAATAGAGATTTAAGTGAAGGATTAGTAATTAAACAAGAACAACAATCCGCTCCAAAAGAATTAGAAAAAGATGAAGAAATAGTGTTGAAGAAGAAAACTTAAAAGAAACTGGAATTGATAGTGGCACAGCTAATGTAGAAAATTTATCTATTCCACACAACATATATGATCCAAGAAGATGGAAAAAAAATAGATACAAAGTTAAGAGATCTTTTAGTAGAAAAAGACCCAATTAGAGAGTATGATATAGCTTATCCAAAAGATGAAAATCTTACGCATTTTTCTAACGCATTTTATGTTAAAATACTACCAAATGGAGAAAAACATGATAGAAAATGGTTAATATATTTAAAATATTTTGACAGAGTATATTGGTTCTGTTGCAAATTGTTCAATATAAGTTATAGCAAAACTCAGCTAAGTGATGAAGGGTCAAGAGATTGGAAAAATCTTAGTGCTAAACTTAAACGACATGAAACAATTAATGAATATATAACTAATATGAATGCATGGATTGATTTAGAAACAAGATTGTCGACAAGAAGAACAATTGGTAAAGATGCTCAAGAAAGAATAAACAAAGAGAAAGAACATTGGAAGAAAGTACTAATAAGAATTATTGTTGTTGTAAAGAATCTTGCAAAAAATAATTTAGCATTTCGTGGAACAAATGAGAAGATCTATGAAGAGAACAATGGAAATTTTTTAAGTTTCATTGAAATGATAGCAGAATTTAATCCAACAATGCAAGAGCACATTCGACGTATTAAAACAGGTGAAATTCATAATCATTATCTTGGCCATAACATACAAAATGAATTAATTTTGATGCTAGCATATGAAATAAAAAATTCAATTATTTTTCAGTTATACTTGATTGTACTCCAGATGCAAGTCACCAAGAACAAATGTCTCTCATACTAAGATGTATAGATATTTCAACAAATCTAGTAAATGTAGAAGAATACTTTTTAGGATTTTTAAAGGTAGATGATACCACTGGAAAAGGTTTGTTTAGTGAACTTGTGGATGTATTAAAAAACACTTGAGCTTGATATTAATGATGTAAGAGGATAAAGATATGATAATGGATCTAGTATGAAAGGAAAAAATCAAGGTGTACAAAAAATTGTTAGAAATAAATCCTAGAGCATTTTATATACCATGTAGCTGTCTTAATGTAATACTTTGTGATATGACTAATTCTTGTTCTAAAACTACTTTATTTTTTAGAGTTTTACAACGTATTTATTCATTGTTTTCTTCTTCAACAAAGAGATGGAAAATTTTCAAAGATCATGTACCGAATTTAACTGTTAAATCATTATCACAAACTCGTTAGGAAAGTCACATAGAAAGTGTTAAAGCAATAAGGTATCAAGCCCCACAAATTAGAGATGTTTTACTCCAATTGGCAGAATTTGTTGAAGATCCTAAAATAAAGAGTGAAGCTAAATGTTTAGCAACATATGAGTTCGAAAATTTTGAATTTTTATTAGGTATGACTATTTGGTATGATATATTATTTGCTGTGAACACTATTAGTAAAAACTTACAAAAGCAAGATATGCAAATCAATGTTGCCATAAATCAACTAAAAGATCTTACATATTTTTTTGAAAATTATAGAGAACATGGTTATGTGTCGGCTATTGTTTCAGCTAAAGAGATTGCAAGTGAAATGGGAATAGAGCCAAAATTTCAAGAAAAATGTGTAATTCGTAGAAAACCTATATTTGGTGAGAATAATAATGAAGAAAGATTTTGTCCCATGAAGATTCTTTTAGAATTGATTACTTTATATATATTATCGATCAAGCTATTTCTTCTATCAAGATTAGATTTCAACAATTTGAATTACATGAAAGCATTTTTGGATTTTTATTTAGTTTTGAAAAGTTAAAATCATTAGATGATGATAGTTTGAAAAATAGTTGCACGCATCTTGAAAAGTCTTTGAAACATGATATGTTTTCTGATATTGATGGATTAGATTTGTTTTCAGAGTTAAAAGTTTTGAAAGAAGTTTTACAAATTAAAATAAATATTCCACTTGACATTCTTAATTATGTTAAAAAGATAGGATCTTTTCCTAATGCATTTGTTGCTTATAGAATATTATTGACAATACTTGTAACTGTTGCTTCAGTTAAAAGGAGTCTTTCAAAACTGAAATTGATAAAATCTTTTTTAAGATCAACAATGTCACAAGAAAGATTAAATGGATTAGCTATATTATCAATTGAAAAAGATTTTTTCGGTAACCTAAATTTTAAGGATTTAATTAATAACTTTGCATCTAAAAAAGCAAGAAGAATAATTTTTAATTGATTAATTACTTGTGTTAGTATTGCATTCAACAAGGATCAAAACATGAAGCGGTTGGACTGTTGGAGCAATGATATAGTCACATTATCTCATGGGTTATGGTCCTATCAAATATGTGATTTTGTGACAGAGATGGAGTTTTCAGGATATTTGCTATTTTCCTGCTACAATTTGAATTCCCAGGAGGCAGTAGCATTCATATTGTCAGTTTTTAAAGCTGTTAATTTACATGCATTCTTTTGATTTGAGGGCTTGTTGTTGGTGTTGAAAATGTTGATCAACTGGTGCTTGTATTATGAAACTTGTAAAACTAAATGTGATTTTATTTGTAATAAAAATGAAATGTCTTTTTTATGTTTTATTAAAATAAAATAATGAGATTATTTAATGGTTTTAAGAATTGTTGTTTTTAAATAGAGAAAGGCCCCGTACAAAAATTTTGCCTAAGGCAGCTAATGTGCTAGAGCCGACCCTAGAGGAAGCAATATAGCATGATCTATCTCAAGACAAATAAAAGTATACTCTAGCTAATCAACCTCAAGAAAAGGCTCCAAAATATAACTTAGAGATAAATGACGCAACTAAATCAGTTTTCACAATTTGTGAACCGTCGAGGCCGTACTAATCCTCCTAATACTCCAAATACCAGAATTAATCATGGGGGTTGAGGAATGAGTCACAGCCTGCCAATCAATATATAATATCTTCATTCATAAGCAACTAAAAATCCTACAACGAATTGAAAATCCTCGCGCCACCAATGCTCTCTGTTAGCATTTATGTATCCATAATGTTGATTTTGATGATAACAAACTAGATTAAGAATGATTAAGTTTTTAAAAGGTTAAATTATTTTTTATACATTTTAAATAAATCATTATTTTCACATTATAAAGGTTTTATATTTAATGGAAAAATGATTTTATGAAGTCGGTTGTTTTTCAAGTTTATGGTTTAATTGAAAGTGTTTTGAAAACTTGAAAATCAACAAGTATTGTTTGAAATTATGGAGAAGGACTTATTTGAAAAGTGTTATAGTATTTTGGGCCATTTTATAATTTCAAAACATTTTGAGATTCACAAAGTATTATTTAAAAATTCTAAATTTGGACCTATTTATAAAGTTTTATAACGTTTTGGGTCATAGGACAATTATAGAAAGTTTTGGGGTAAAACTGTAATTTTTGGTAAACAGTTCACTGTAGCAGTCACTGTAGCAAACGGCTAACCGTTTATTTAAAACGGCTAACCGTTTATTTCCAGATTGCAAATCTTGATCCGTTTAGTAAAAACGGTTAAACCAAATTTATTTTGTAGCTCTCTGGAAATTACCCTTGAACCGTTTACAGGAAAACGGTGAACCGTTTATTTCCAGATTGTTAACCTTGAACCGTTTAGTAAGAACGGTTAAGCCAAATCTATTTTGCAGGTCTCTGGAAATTACCCTTGAACCGTTTACAGGAAAACGGTGAACCGTTTATTTCCAGATTGTTAACCTTGAACCGTTTAGTAAGAACGGTTAAGCCAAATCTATTTTGCAGGTCTCTGGAAATTACCCTTGAACCGTTTACAGGAAAACGGTGAACCGTTTATTTCCAGATTGTTAACCTTGAACCGTTTAGTAAGAACGGTTAAGCCAAATCTATTTTGCAGGTCTCTGGAAATTACCCTTGAACCGTTTACAAGAAAACGGTGAACCGTTTATTTGAAATTCAGCCCAACGGTAACTTTGACCAACGCAAACGGTTAACCGTTAATAGGTTAACCTTGATCCGTTTTCTGGCAAAAAGTGCATAACGGCTAGTTTTTGAGCTCCAACTATAAAAACTCAAATCCAACTCATTTTCAAGCTCTCTAGCACGCACCAACAAAAAGCATACAACATATCTTGTGCTCTCAATTCGTGAATCACAAATGCTTGAGCCATCTTTATTCTTCATTTTGTATATCTACTCTTTTAGAGAGTTTTTGTTGTACTTTTCAATTTCTCATCAAATTTGTGAGTGATTAAGTGTGTGATACACTTGAGTGAAGAGATTGTGAGATAATCTCTTTGTTGTAAAAGTTTATTGACACCTTGAAGTCAATTGTAAGTATTTGAAGCCTTGTAAAAGCTTGGATAGTGAAATCCTCAAGCTTGGGTTACTTGGAGGCGTGGACGTAGGCGGGGATAGCCGAATCACGTAAAAATCCTTGAGTTTGTTTTTCTCTTCCCTTACTTATTTATTATTGTGCTTTTATTGAACTTATTGCTTTCAATTTTATTAAGGCATTAGATTGGATTGTTGTGTGGTTTGATTAGGATAATTTTTAAAACACCAATTCACCCCCCTCTTGGGTTGCACACTTGTATTTCATTTGGTATCAGAGCAAGGTGCTCTTGTGTAGACTTAACCGTCTAGAGTTAAAGATCCATGGCAACCCATAATGACTCAACCTTTAGGGAAGGACAATCTACAATTAGACCACCGTTCTTTGATGGTAATGACTACCCATATTGAAAAATTAGGATGAGAATTTATTTACAAACTTTAGATTATGAAATTTGGGAAGTTGTTTGTGATGGTCTATTCATGCCTATGACTAAAAATGAAGTAGGAGATGATATTCCAAAACCCTCAAGTCAATGGAGTGTATTAGAAAAGAAAAAGATGTCTTTAAACTTCAAAGCAATGAATGCTTTATTTTGTGCTTTAGATAAGAAAGAATTTCATAGAGTTTCTAGTTGTGATAGTACTTATGAAATTTAGAAGAAACTTGAAGTTGTATATGAGGGAACAAATCAAGTCAAATAGTATAAAATTAGTAGATTTACTAAGCAATATGAAATGTTTCAAATGGAATTATATGAAAGTGTTCATGACGTGTACACTAGATTTACCGTTATTGTGAATTCTCTTGAAGCATTAGGAAAGACATTTAGTAATTGTGAAAAAGTGAAGAAAATTATTAGATCACTGCCTAAAGAATGGAGACCAAAGAGAACGGCCATAGAAAAAACGAAAAATCTTAATACTTTAGCTCTTGATGATCTTATTGGTTCACTTATTTCACATGAAGAGGATATAGCTAATGAAAGAATTGGTGAAGATAAAAAGAAGAAAAGCATTGCTCTCAATGCCTCTAAACTTGAAAGTGATGAGGAAAGCGAGATGGATGACGAGGAGTTTGAAATGTTGGCTAGAAGATTCAGAAAATTTTACAAGAAGACTATTGAGCAGAGAAAGTTTAGAGGTTACAAGAATAAAAAGGAGAAGAAAGAGCCAATCACTTGCTATGAATGCAAGAAGCCCGGACACATACGACCGGAATGTCCTCTCCTCAACAAGCTCAAGAAGAAAGCTATGGTGGCTACGTGGGATGATAGCGAAGAGGATACAAGTGATGATGAAGAGCAACAAGAGATGACAAATTTAGCTCTTATGGCAATTGGCGATGAATCGGATGATGAGCTTGATGAGGTAAGTGATCCTACCTATGATGAATTGCATGATGCTTTTAAAGAATTGCATGATACTTTTAAAGAATTGCATGATGCTTTTAAAGAATTGCATGATGAGTTTATGAAAATTGGTAAAAAGAATGCATGTCTTAAAAGGAAAATTATCGAGCTCATTAATAAAAATGAATCTCTAAGTACAAAGATAACATGCCTAGAATTAGAGATTAAAACATTGCATGATAAAGTTGCATTATCAAATGAGAAACTTAGCACTTCACACAAGCATCTAGAATCACATGTAGATGACTTGAAAAATGAAAAAGATGCACTGCAAAAATGCAATGTTTCATTAAATGAAAAGATCAAAGAATTGGAATTAGATAATGAAATGTTACATAATAGGATTGCATCATTTAAATGCAAACAAAGTACTTCATATGAGCATGAGAAATCACATGTTGATGTATTAATGAAAGAAAATGAAGTACTAAAGAAGAAGAGCAATGACCTAAATCAAATTGTGTTAAAATTTACAAATGGACAAAAGATGTTGGATAACTTGCTTAATACACAAAAATGTGTGTTTGACAAAGGAGGACTTGGATATAAGCCTAACTTGAAACAAAAATATTATAAGAATTATTTTGTTAAGGCTACCTCCACATGTGATCATAAAATTGTTTGTCATTTTTGCAATCAAAATGGTCATATGAGTTTTAGATGTCCTATTAAGAGAAATATATATTATGGTATGAAATGTATTTGGGTTCCAAAAGGAACTATTGCTAACATTCAAGGACCCAAGAATATTTGGGTACCAAAGCACACAACTTGAATTTGTTTTTGTAGGTACCATGGTCAAGGAATGGTGGAGAGTTCCTTGATGAAGCTTGTGAGGATAATCACTTGATCATGATCTAAGAGAAAATGATGAGTAAGATGTTTTAATTGCTTTGGTAACAATTCTTGCCATGTTGATTTTGTTGAATTGATCATGATAAATGGATAATAGCTTGAATTTGCGAAAGCATGCTTGTATGTCTACATGATGGAATTATCATTGTGTATAACATTGAGTAATTTATCATGATGCCTTTGTTTGATTTTGATGATTGTATGGTTTTTGATTTCATCTTCTTAATTGTGTATCATCATTGTCCATCTATTAAGTATGTGTGAATTCATATGCCATTAATTGTGTTATATCATCATTTATTTATAAAATTTTCACACATGACTTATTGCATTTATGGATTTTATCACTTGTTCTTTACTTCATAATGATGGCTTTTCTCAATGGCTATGTTGATTTTGATGATCTATTTATTGCCATTATGTACTTATGCTTTGCTTAAGTTTTGATGATAAATACATATACTTTAAGATTTTGATGAATTGATAGAATTGTTGATTTGTTATAATTGCTTAAGCTTATATGGAAGTCTTTTTAACCATGTTGTGTATTTGGGGATTTCTTTATTTCTAAGAGGAGACTTTGCCGAAATTGTTACTCGCACAAAATGGGTAATATCTTCGTTAAATTATTTTTATGATATTATTTCGAGTGCATCTATTTATCTTTTCTTTTTCATGATGAAAGGAGAGATAAATATGATATGGTTTTGGATAAAATCTTGTTGTTAAAATTTTTAAATTAGCCATATATTTAGGGAGAGCATACAATATGTTTTTAGATAATATGCATTTTGAACTTTTTGGTTGTCCAAAGGGGGAGACAAAATAATATATCTTTTTGATGTTTTCAAAAGGAGGAGAATAACATGCACTTTGAGCATTTTTTTTTATGATTGATATGTGCTTATGGTGATGATTTTGAGATATGGTAATGTTTTGATTATATAGTTTTTATATGATGATTTTATGTTTTGAGTTTTATATTTGATAATTGATAGAATCATGATTTATGATCATTTTATGGTTGATAGATTATGTGATGATGATAATTTGGGGGTTATATTACTAAACTTGTATTTGAGGTGATGCTTGTTGTTAGGGGAAGAATGTGTTAAGATTTTTACTTTGACAACGTGGGTAACAAATTTACTCCTCTCATTCTTTTCCTTTAAGTTTTCTTTTTTTATGTTAAAGGGGGAGGAAAATACATGTTTTTAAATTTATACAAAATTTTGCTATTTGTTTTCTTTTCCACTAAGTTTTTTTTTTGATGATGAGGGGGAGAAGAATACATGTATTTAAATTTGTCAATTTAGCTAAATTGTAAGAGAAACTTACATTTAGGGGGAGAAATTTATGAAATCATTCTTTAAATACATTCAGGGTTTGTCATCATCAAAAAGGGGGAGATTGTTAGCATTTATGTATCCATAATGTTGATTTTCATGATAACAAACTAGATTAAGAATGATTAAGTTTTTAAAAAATTAAATTATTTTTTATACATTTTAAATAAATCATTATTTTCACATTATAAAGATTTTATATTTAATGGAAAAATGATATGGTTCGAGTTGTGGTGTGTTCGAATTAAATCCAAGAAGAAAACTAGATTCTTGGTTCTCACTAGTGTTGTTTTAACAACTGTATTTCATTCCCAAACCACGCTTGCCATGAGCAACATCAGGCTTCACATGTGAAAAAGGAACCCCCTTTGAAGAATTCACCTTTGAAGAACCCCATGGTTTCCCCTTTTCCCCAACTTCTTCATCCTCTGCCTCCCAAGTTTCCCACTCACCGCCCTTGGCACAAGTTCATTATCCAAATCATACCCACCATCATCATTAAAAAACCTAAATCATAATTCGAATCTAACCCAAAATCAACAATTCCAATCAAACCCAAATCAACAATTCAAATCAAACTTTAATCATAAATCAATTCAAAAGTCAAATCCTAAAATTAATCTTCTATTTTAATGTAATCGATTTGCCTAACCTATGCTTGATGATTTCGGTGATGAAGGGAAAGTGCGGCAAGGTAGTGGAGCTGTAACGGTACAGAGGTGGTGGAGCAATAGCTTTGTTGTCCCACTGGAGCACCTAACAGCATCGAGCTGATCGGTGATGAATTGATGTGTTTGAACGGGGGAAGGGGATTGTGTTTTGAAATTTTCCTTACTCTAATCACGCATAAACCCACATCCCACTCAGGTCTAGATAATGCGTATTTTGAGGTATTACAACAGTTAAAACATATGGTGCAATACAAACAAAGTATTCTGTTAGCTCAACAATATACATAGTTTCTATGTTGTGTTTTGTGGCGTACTAAACACACCCTAAACGAACACACCGTAATACATTATAACTAAATGGCATATAATGTGTCAAACACACTCCAATTTTTTCCAAAATTTAAATTATTAATGGCCCAACCTAATTTTAATATAACCACATAATTTGAGTAAGCGCCATATTACTGTCAATCTGACCTCGTATGTTTATTGCACACATTATCTCACCAACAAAACAGGCCTTAAATTTCAATTTCAATTTACTATTAATTGAAGGATGAAGAAGGATGATGGTGGATCCACCACACCAAATTGAAAGTTTTTTCATCCAGATACATAACATTTATTTATGTTGTTTACATATCTCATGCAGTGAATTTTAAACCTTAAGGATGCATTTGGTGGTGTAGATTCGTTCTCCTACAATGTCTTGTAAATAAATATAGTTTGGCAAGAATGCTTCACAGTAACTCTTGTTGGGGAAAATAATAATAATTAAAAAAAACAAACAGATAAAAAGAAATATACGATCATACGAATAATAACTTCAAACGCCTAAATTTAATTTTTGCTTTCTATGATGACTAATTTCTAAATCTAAATAATCTAAACGGTGGAAGTTCATAAACTAAAACTAATTTTCTAAATCTTCTAATCTATTCTTAATTCTTAATACTAAATTTTCATACTTGTCTAATAATCTATTTTGTTTATTTATATTATAATACTGCAAATTATTTCTTCTAAAATTAAATATGGGTAAATTTGTAAAAGCGTAATGTTTAATATTTATTTTTCTTTCTATTTCAGGTGGTAAAGGAGATGTGTAATCTACTGGTAGTTTTAAATTGCCTAAACGTTCTTCTATTAAAGTGTCTAAATAAACTTGCTCTAAATTAATTCTGTGTAGTTCGTTTTCTACAATTTCTAAAGCACTTTCTAAAATTTCTATGTACGGGTTATTATCTATCCAACTATCACTATCAAAATCATTATCTAATAAAATAAAGGGATTTTTATAACAATCATCAACAGATTTATCAGAATTAGCAATCGCGGGTAAATATCATATAACAAACGAAGTCTACCTTGTAACTACTCATATAAAAAGTATTTAAAACAAAAACAAAAGAGGTGCTCTGATACCAAAGAGAAGGAAAGATGGATAAACGGATGCTAGGTTCTTTCTAGTTGGGGAACCTTGTCCGTGGCTTGTTAATCCAGCATTACAAACTGATCTAGTCCCTATTCGGGTTGACCATCAGAATTTACGTCGCTGGTTTCCCGCCGATATACAGAGTGCTCCAAAAAAAAGTTTTATGAAAATTGCGGAAGTCATTTTGCCAAAAACTGGCCTTTCAAAGCTTATTTTAACTACTTCTGAAAACATGCAGATCAAAAACACCTTCAACTCCTGATCAACGCCCTAAAACGCCTTTTCAACACATCAACAGCTTAAACGGGCCAACGGAGATTGTGTTTAAAACGAAACTTTCAGAAAATCAGTAGAAAATTTTACTAGGTTCTTATTATTTTTGTCAAAAACAAAAACCTTAATTTTCATTAAAAACTTTCCCTCTGAAAATTCTTTGCTACTGAATGATAGCAAGGACCGCCTTTTGTTAGCGCTTTAAATACAATTTATACTTTCGTTAACTTGGCTAGACTTCTGAACCCGAAAGCTAAATAAAAATAAAAAGTAAAACTACTTACTTGCTTTGCTTGCTAGTTACTGTCTAAAGAAAATACAAAGTGTTTATGAAAAAGAAACTTTTATTGAATTTGCTCTCGATGCTTACATTCACATAAGTTTCGCTCTTTTCTCAATCGTCCTCTCTTTGTACATAGACTCGGAGTTCTTTATATACAACTCAAGACTTTGGACTATTATTGACACGACTCTTTGACATTAATTACAAAAGACAAAGATTAAAAGTGACACTTTACATGTGGCGAAAAGCCAACGATTAATTGAAAAAGTAAATATTGACTGACTAGTACTTATTGCTGACTTACTGACTATAAATAGTAACTGTTTACTGTTTTTTAGTGCTGACTCGCTGTCGGTAAGAAAAGACAAAATGAAAAAGGTGTTTTAACAGTTTGTCCTTTATCGTGTAGCGATTAAAGGTTATCTGTAAAACCACGTGACTACTTTTACTAATTATAACTGACATTATTTGTCTAATGCTGACTATCTTTCCATGTCGTTTTCTATATTGTCTGCGTCTTCACTTCCTAAGTCTTCCCACTATTCAGCTTCTCGTTGGGCCATTTGTTCTCGTTCTCTTCGTTCTCTCATTTGGGCCCTGAATTCTTTGTCGTATTCCTCTACCAGCTTTGTATGCTTGGTTTTGGATAAGAATGGTACTTCTGGAAGTGGATGCTTTGAGTAGATCTTCTGGATTGCATCTTCAGTGACTAAAGTATATTCTTCAAATTCAAAATGGCTCCAATGGAACTGTCTACCAATTACTTTGCTGATACAGTGTTTAAGTTGATCTTCTATACTATACTGTGTACAAGGGCATTCTGTTCCGTAAAGTGATGGTTTATATTTTTGAAAAAGAACTAATATTTTGTGTTGGGCTGGTATAATTAGTCATCCCATTCTGGCGGTTTACTGTCTATGATTAATTCAACAAAAGGGTTATTTGTATTGGCAAAAGTGTTTAAGACTACTGTGGCTATTTTTCTACCAAAAGGATCTGTTTGATTTGGGTCTGAAAATATTAATTGACCTAATTGGCCATAATCTAATAATAAGGTTGGTGTAAGGATTATTTTTTCATTTTTGTATTGGATTTCTAGTGGTTCATATCTGGCTAAGTCTATACAGGCTGATGGTATACTGTATACAAGGTAACATTGACAGGCGAATCTTTCTAAGGGAATGTTTATACACAAGGGTTTTTCTTTGGGACAATTTACATCTTTATTGGTATAAAAGGTTTCCCATATAATGGTTAACCCATTAATATTTATTTCTGAGATGGCTAGATCAATTAAAAACTTTATAATTTATACATGTTTTTCAGTAGCTATTTTTGCTGCATCTTTTCTAATTTTTTCAATTAAATCCGTCGGAAGTGGATATTCTCTCTTTGGAAAAAGAGAAAATTTCCATTTCTCAAGCTCATTCCATTCTTTTCTTATTATTTTTTGTTTATTCTATCTACTATGATGCTGAGTGTCTAATGTATGACTTTTATCTTCAAGTGTGAGCTGTCTAATTATTTCTATATTAGCACTTTCTAATGCATTTATTCTCTGTCTACATGCTTGTAGTTCAATGTCTAAATGATATTTAGTATCATTAGTTCTGGTCATGACTTTACAATGATCACAGAACTGTATGGATGATGGTGCTGATGATGATGCACTGTCTACGATATTATCTGATTGTCTAGATGATGATGCCGATGCTGATGTACTGTTTAAAGGGTTTATTAAATGACTAACATGATAATTTGGTCCTATTGCATGTTTAGCATATTCTATTGCTTCATGAAATGTGTAAAAACCTTTAACATATGGATCAGGATAATTGATCGTTAAATCAACTACCTCTCTCCACTGACTATAAATTCCTGGTTGTCTTCCTCTAACTAATACGAAAAATGCAAAATGATTACTGTCTACTTTATCATTAATCTGTCTAAAGTAATGCATGAGTGCATTGGCTACTTTTAATTTATCTTGTGGGTTATTTACACACCACAAATTGTCTAATATGCATTGCTGGCTGTCTAATAATTGAAATTTACTTTTAAAACTTAAATTTGTTCCTGATGGGAACTGTTTGTTTAATCGAATCAAATTATAATTGCTCCATTCTTGCAAAACAATCATTGTGTGATTAGTCTTGAAAGAATGTCTGCTAAAGTATTATCTTTACCTACAATATGTTCAAATTTCGCTTTGTATCCTCTACCAGTTATTACTTCTAAAAAATATATCCATCTTTTTCTTTTCGAAGTTTTTCTTTTGCACTTTTCTATAGAATTCTATGATATTATTACAATCTGTCCTAATTGTAAATGTATCATTCTGTATATACAAATGAAATGAATTTAAAGAATTTATTATTCCTAAAATTTCTAATTCTGTACTAGATTTTCTACTTTATATTTCTGTAAATTTTCCCCTAGTATACATTGCTATTTCTTCTTTATCCTTTGAGCTATCTTTATTGGGCTTTTGGATTAATATTCCTGCCTATCCTAAACTACTCGCATCTGTCTGTATAATTTTATAATAACTGTCTATTGGTAATGCTAAGGGTTTGAGATGTTTAACTATTCCTTTAAGTTTTTGAATTAATTTTATATCCTCACTATTAAAATATTTTTGTCCATTTTTACTTAATTTATTGTACAAGGGTCTTATTAATGTACTAAGATTTGGTATAAATTTTCTACTATAATTTAACAATCCTAAAATTTTTTGTAATTCTTTAGTGTCTTCTATTTTATCTGGAAATTCTAATATTTTACTAATTATATGTGGTTGTAATTCTATTGTTCCTTTGTCTATTGTTAATCCTAAAAAATCTATTTTCTATTTTAATAATTCTATTTTCTTTTTAGAAATAACTATATGATTATTCTTGAAACAATCTAATATTTTATTTAAATGGGTAATATGCATAAATCTATTCTGACTAAAAACTAAAATATCATCTATGTAAACTATACAAAATTTTGAATAAAATTTAAATATTCTATCCATTCTAGCTTGAAATACTTGTGGGGCATTTTTAAGTCCAAAGGGTATGACTAACCATTCGAAATGTCCTTCTGAACAACTAAAAGCTGTCCATTGAACAGATTCTTCATGGAGTCGTATTTGCCAAAATCCACTTTTACAATCAAATTTTGAAAAATATTTAGCGTTCTATATACAATTTACTAATTTGTCTTTATTAGGTATTTTATAACTGTTGTCTAAAGTATTATCATTTAATCTTTTATAATTTATTACCATTCTACTTTTTCCTCGTTTTTGCTCACTATGATTATTTACAATAAAAGTTGAGCTTCTATGTCTACTGGTACTATTTCTAATAACTTTTAATTCTAATAATTCATCTATATGCATTTTAAACTCTTTTCTATCTTCTAAGCTATATGTTAAATCTTGTATTTTTATTGTTATGTCTGGATTAATAATTTCTAATTTATATTCTTCTTTACTATCTTTTCTAATTGGGTTATTACCTATTATTTCTAATTTTTCTAATTCTTCTACCTTTTTTCTAATTTCTTCCGGCCATTTTTGACATTCTAAACAATCTATTTCTTTTTCTATAGTGACTATATCTTCTAAAAATTTATCTACATCTACGTTTCTAAGTTCTCTGTCTCGTCATTGTCTATGTTTAGTCGATTATGGCTGGCTACATTATTTTCTTCTTCTATCAAAGAATCAAAAATCTCTACACCAATGTCTTTATCTATTACTAATGTTTTCTTTTCGTATGGTAAAATATGTGTTTCGTATTTAGGTTGAATAAATGTCGACTTTTTAAAGAAATTCACTCCATTTGGAGTTATTAAAATAACACCATTGTTTCCTAGTATAAAATTTAATCCTAAGATAAATTTATATCCTACTTTTTGATTTGAAATAAATGTTTGTGGCAAAACATGTGTTTCACCATTTATCCTAATTGGTATATTATTTACACATTCTGTAATCTGCATCAATTCTCCATTAAACTGTCTAATGTTTACAGGGTTTCTAAGTTTATTCCTATTTTCTTTAGGTACTAAACTATCATGTATTATACATTTATTTGCTCCTGTGTCTATCATAGCTTTAGTGTAAATAGTTTCTTTTTTAAACAATAATTCTACATCTATATTTATTAATTCACTACCTACTCTATTTATTTCTATTGTTTCATATTCTATTTGTTGTTTATCTTTACAATTATTACAAAAGAATTTTCCTGTTTCTATGTCTCTATGTCCTAATTCAAATTTTATATCACAAATTGTACAATTTTTTTCCAAAGAATGAAGTATAAATTTCTAGAACATTAATGTCTACATCTACATCTGATTCTAGTTCTAAGCTTGAATTACTACTAGTGTCTGTTTCACTGACTATACATATACTATCGTTATCTGATAACTGATCTATATTTAAAATTTCTTCTATGTCTAAGATTTCTTCTTCTATATTGTAATTGTCTAATTCTAACAGATTGACTTTTTTATTTTCTGGACAATTCGGTTTGATGTGTCCTTCTTTTCCACATAAGTAACTTTTACAAGTTTTGTTTCTTTTATATACACGTTTACCTTTTTTAAATGCCTTTTTAACTTTTTGTTTATTATTATTATACTTAAAGAATTTCTTCTTATAAAATTTTCTACTATTATGTCTATAAGGTGGTTTATTTTGACTATTCTTTTTTCTATATTTTCTATATTTTTTATGTTTATTGTAACTAGGGTAATTACATCCTAATGTCGGTACTTCTGTCATATCTATACACATTTTTCTAAATTGTAATTTTAACTGATGTCTATGTTTTTCTTCTTCACAATACTCTCTAATTCTACCTCTAACATATTCTATTACTGGTAATAAAGTTGCATAATAATTAATTCCTTGTGTTTTTTTTGTCTTAAACCAATTAATTAATTCACTGTGTAATTTTTCTCCTATTTTGCCGGGTAATTTTTCTCCTATTTTAGGAATTATCTATCCTTCTGTTCAGGGTGAAACTGGGGTGTAATTATCTGCCTGAAGACTATGATCAAAGTGCTGGTTATAACGGTTCATTGATGGCTGAAGTGTAGAGTCGTTTGTTAAAATTAATTTCTATGATCCATTATTATTTTATGGTTTCTCTTCTGAATACCCCTGGAAAATATGCTCCTTATGGTTTAATTTGTCTACAAATTTTAATAATAAATCTTCATCAAAAGGTTTACCTATTTCACTCCAATATTTATAAAAATAATTAGCGTATTCATCAAAATATCTTAAATCACAAATTTTTAATTGTTCTAAATTTCTAATGGCTTTAATTTGTTTAATTATATCATCTTTTTCATCTACTCCCAATACTAATTTTTTCATTAAGTCTATAAACTGACATCGTAATGTTTGTATCAAAGCATCTAACTCTTCTAATTTATTTTTCTTCATCCGCTCTCCATCCTAAATATATCTCGCTCTTTTCTACTTCCTAATGTACTTTCTAAATATATTAATTTATAATTTGGGTCTACTATTACTGCTAATGCTTCCATTGAATGTCTAAGTAAATTACCTTCCCATTGATTAAATACTTGTTTCCATTGGCTAGGTTTATGGTCTTCTAATTCTAATACTAATAAATCTCTGGCTTGTGGTATGGTTTTCCAATTTTCTAATTTGGTTTTAGCGTTAAATACTCTTGCTGCTTCTGTGTATTTTTCATTACTGTCTGGGATTCCTCGCTTGTCTAAGTAAGTTTCTACATTTGATGGTTCTACTACAGGTTCTAATATTGGTTGATGGCTACTTTCTCCTACTTCTGGTTTTTTGTCTTCTTCTCCTACTAATATTTCATCTATGTGTTCTAAATAATAAATTTCTTCTATTTCTAAATTCTTAAAGTCTAAATTTTTTATTAATTCTCTGTCTATGTCGTCATTTATCAATTCATCATTATTACATAGTTCTTCAAATAAGTCTTCATCTAAATATTTTTTAGGTTCATTAAATATTAAATCTATTATTTTATCTCTATTATTACTTAACGTTTTATGTTTGTCTATATTTAAATTTTCTAAATTATCTATTATTGCCATATTAATTTCTACTTCTTCTTCATTTTCTTCTAATTCTGGATTACTTGTTTGTCTATAATTACTAAATCTCTGTGTAACTTGATTTTGTCTATTCATGTAAGTATAACTAGTTTCTGGTACTTCTAACATTCTATCATGTTCTAATTTTGGTAATATCCATTCTAAACCATTTAATTCACTATTAGTTAATTTTTTAGGTACAATCATTTCTACATACTGACTTTTAAAGCAATCTACAATATTTTTACTTTCAAATCTAAATTTCTTATGATACTTATTATATAATTTTCCTAAAAAGAATGTTTTTATTCTAAGGTTTTTATATTCTGCATTCATTTTATATCCTTTAGTTTGTACACTTAATTTAATATGTTTACAAAATTCGTTTATGTCTAAATTTATATTGGGTATACATCCTACTACTGCTATTTTATTTTTTAAATCTACTTCTGCACTAGCTATTTGAGCTTGCTCGTGATCATAAAATCTACTATCATATAAATATAAATGTGCCTTTGTGTCTAAACCCTCTCTAGCTTGACTAAGAATTCCTATAATTATTATTCCCATGTGTATGTCTGTGTAAATTTGTTTCTTAAGATAATCTCTTCCTACTGGGCTGATTAAAGTTAATTCTTCTCGTCTGTTTACTACTGATAATTTTGTTTCATCTGTGTAAGTATATAAGCTAGTGTTTAATTTTGACTTTAGTCCTTCATTATATAATCTTTTCTGTTTAATTTGTTCAAAACCTTTTTCTAATAATTTATCGGGGTCTTGTTCGTCTATTATGTCTTCTATTCTTTCTATTATTTCTTTGCCTTTACTAGAAAATGAAAGCGATCTTCTAACTCTTTCTACCATGTTTATGTCTACTCTACTGTTTCTTGCTAGATCCATTACTTTTTAATATTATTTTTGGTCTTAAAATATCTTTGATGTCTACTGTCCTACGCGGTATTACTGGTCCACTAAAATTTAACTTTTCTACACGGTTAGTTAATATGTCTAGTTATTTGTCTAAATTTTCTAAACTGTTGCTAAGTTCTAGGTGAGATACGGATTCTTTATTTTTTCTAAAAGTTTGAAAACTATCTTCTAGTCTACCAAGTCTACTGTCTAAATCTTCTAGTCTATTATTTATTTTGACTAATAATTTGACTATCGTGTTAGCTTGCGCTTGTTGAATATTGTTACTTTCCTGACTAAATTCTTTATTGCTATATCCTACTGGATTTAGGCATGGAATTTCTCGTTTTAATTTTGCTAAAGTTTCTATCAATATTTTGTCTGTACTCATTCACTGACTATTATTTTAATTGCATCTAATTGAATTTGTAAATCACACTGTGTATATTTAATATTTTTTACTTCTAATTTTAAATTTTCTAAAATTTATTTAATTTCTAATTCTACGGGCTTAGGTGTTTTAATGTCTAATAATTGGATTAAGTCTATAATTTCTTTCTTGCTAGGGAATCGTTTAATTTGACTATTAAATTCTGTTAATAACTCTTTAATATAATCTAAATTTCTTCTTAACGTGTTTATATTACTAGTTTCAAAGAATTTGCCTAGTCCTAATACTAACTCTTTTAGCCTTTCTAAGTTGACTTCTAAGTTTTGTCCTAAATTAATTAATAAATCTACTATGAAATTTTGTTGACTATTACTAGTGTGTGGAATATGTTTATACTAGTTTTCTATGTGTTCAATATTACAACTAATTTTTATTCTTTCTGTTAAATTTAATTTTTGCTTTCTATGATGACTAATTTATAAATCTAAATAATCTAAACGGTGGAAGTTCATAAACTAAAACTAATTTTCTAGATCTTCTAATCTATTCTTAATTCTTAATACTAAATTTTCATACTTGTCTAATAATCTATTTTGTTTATTTATATTATAATACTGCAAATTATTTCTTCTAAAATTAAATATGGGTAAATTTGTAAAAGCGTAATGTTTAATATTTAGACTTTAAGAATTTAGAAATAGAAGAAATTTATTATTTAGAACACATTGATGAAATATTAGTAGGAGAAGAAGACAAAAAACCAGAAGTAGGAGAAAGTAGCCATCAACCAATATTAGAACCTGTAGTAGAACCATCAAATGTAGAAACTTACTTAGACAAGCGAGGAATCCCAGACAGTAATGAAAAATACACAGAAGCAGCAAGAGTATTTAACGCTAAAACCAAATTAGAAAATTGGAAAACCATACCACAAGCCAAAGATTTATTAGTACTAGAATTAGAAGACCATAAACCTAGCCAATGGAAACAAGTATTTAATCAATGGGAAGGTAATTTACTTAGACATTCAATGGAAGCATTAGTAATAATAGTAGGCCCAAATTATAAATTAATATATTTAGAAAGTACATTAAGAAGTAGAGAAAGACAGATATATTTAGGATGGAGAGACTGGATGAAGAAAAATAAATTAGAAGAGTTAGACAGTTTTGATACAAACATTACAGTAATCAGTTTTATAGACTTAATGAAAAAATTAGTATTGGGAGTAGATGAAAAAGATGATATAATTAAACAAATTAAAGCCATTAGAAATTTAGAACAATTAAAAATTTGTGATTTAAGATATTTTGATGAATACGCTAATTATTTTTATAAATATTGGAGTGAAATAGGTAAACCTTTTGATGAAGATTTATTATTAAAATTTGTAGACAAATTAAACCATAAGGAGCATATTTTCCAGGGGTATTCAGAAGAGAAACCATAAAATAATAATGGATCATAGAAATTAATTTTAACAAACGACTCTACACTTCAGCCATCAATGAACCGTTATAACCAGCACTTTGATCATAGTCTTCAGGCAGATAATTACACCCCAGTTTCACCCTGAACAGAAGGATAGATAATTCCTAAAACAAGTCAAAGGATGCGGAGCACAATGGTGAAAAAAAATTTTAAAGAAAACTTAGGATACAAAATATGCAAACAAAATTAGAATTCAGTACAAAGATATAATAATCATTACCTACATTCTCACATTTCAGAACAAGTAAGATTATGAATTCAGATAATCATCTGTAAACGAAGAGTAAAAAACAGACTGGGTAATGTCAAAGCTGGCTAGCAATTATTCAGATAATCGTCAATAAAAGTTCCTTTCTATGGTGAAAATTATCAAAACTGGCTAGCCATTATTTAAATACGGCGTTTCTTTGGGAGTCGGCACCCATTGTGCGGGCGACGAGTTGTGTCTTCAATATATACAATAGGATTCTGATCTCGAGAATTAGCAAATCCCTCTCTGAAGCTCATGATTGCTTGCCTTTTCTTCTTAAAGTAAGTGAACCCTTTCACCCTCACTACTACAGATTTTAAACCCATGTTCCTTGCCAGACGCCCAACATGTTCAGCAGTTGCTTCAGCAGCATAACGAGACATTTTTGGCCCCCCTTTCAGTTCAGGCAAACATCCGGAAGAGGCTCCAATCTTTTTATTTCCTTTAGAATCCGTCACAGTAACAAAGGTGTTATTACGCATCAGCTTTATGTGGACAAACTCGGAACTGTGCTCAACATTATAGCGAGGAAATTGACCAAATTGAGAAGGTCCCATGAATCTCTTTTCATCTTCCTCTATTATTCCCCTCACAAAGTCCATGGGCCTGGAACTCCTTCCGGTTTCATCATCCTTCTGGCCTGTGGAATGAATGAAGTTCCTGAAACCTAAAGCATATGGAGCAGAAACATTTTGTTCCGCACTCACTGCACATAAATTCATACCCAAATTGCCCAAAACTCGCAGCAAACTTCTGCCACTCTCCCCTCTTGCAACGTTCCAAGAAGAACAAAAATGACGTTTCTCATTCTCTAAATAACCTACGGAGTATTTGAAAAAAAAAATTATACATCAACAACGAAAAGATTTATCAACATTTGCCCAACGAAATTCAAATGGGCATTCAACATACTCCACAAATATTTCATTTTGTCAAGTTTTAAACCTTGATGCAGACATGGCATATCTCGTTGAATCATAAGTCGGCTAGAGATTAACATATATAGCTGGGTAAAAGTAAAATTGGCATTAAAAAAATTGAAAAAAAAAAAAAAGAAATCACCAATAAATCAAACATAGGTTCAGTATCATTATTAATCAAAAATGAAAATTTCCAATGAAACGACATCATTTGCCCACAGCTTTGCAGCAGAAACAGAAAGAGTAAAACCACAAAATTTGTACAACACAAATGTTAAAAAAATACCTGCAAAATCAGCTGAGAGTGGACGATTGAATGCGCCATTGTATCGGAGTAGAGAAGTAGCTTTGCGGAGTGAAGAGAAAGAAAGCATTTCTACTGTATTTTTGGTATTTTGTTTTCACTGATTTAACGATTTAGGGTTTTAGTAATCCTTTTAGTTTTGCTCTTTGAACGAGCCCAACTCGTCTCAAGTTTTAGGTCGGGTTTTGTTTACTGTACAATTACTGTAATGCCCTTTGACAAGGACACTAGCTGCAGAAGAATTTGACATCTAAATATTTTTCATGTTGCTACGTGTCAAAATGAGTTTTAGCTTTCGTATATCCAATTGTTCTAGTGGCGTTGGTTTGCAATAGAATTAAGTTAGCAAGAAGCCATGGCTAGTAATGCTGCTATCAATTGCAGCCTCATCAACTTCTCCTCCAAAAATCATCAACTGATTTTCACCTCTCTGCCTATACCACATTACCGTTACGGTTCCTCGACCGTTCGCTTCCGACGAAACTGCTTTAGTCTAAGAGCTAGCACATCTTATCATTCTCCAATTATTAGGGCCGATTCTTCTTCATCTTCTTCTGTCAAAAGAGGGCCAACGCTCCCTCCCTACAATGTCTTGATTACTGGTTCTACCAAAGGTTTCCCTCTTTTATTAATAATTTTGAGTTCTTAATATTCCTTTTCGAATCTTAGCTTGCTTTAACTTTAGTTGATTGCTGAGTCGATTTTACTCCATTCTTGTCTAAATTAAATGTTGCTTTCGACTATGGAATATGAATTTCGAAATGGGTTCTTGACTGCTTTTATGCTTATGTTGGTTGTATTTGTTATAATTTATCAATAAACTAATAATGGTGTATTAATTAATTAGGAAATAACTGAAATGGAGCAGAAATCATGTTAAAATTGCAGACACGTATACCAATCTAGACTTCTATAGATTGTAGATTTCGTATGTGTTTGGTGAAAAAGGAAAATCATGAAATAAATGATACTTCAAGTGTGGATATATGATATATATGTTTCTGTTGTTCTTTATTTTAGAAATTTGGTGTTTCATTTTGATTTTTTGTTTTATCAACTTGGAATGTTCTATGTCAATTTGCACAACCATCTTTTTCTCTGTACAGGGTTAAGGCTCTGTGCCACAAAAGTTTGCCCATATCTAGTAGTAGTCTTGTTTTACTACTAGAAAGTGGTATTTCTACTTAGAATATCAAGCTCATTGCAGTCATGTTCTATTTTTCCATTAACTTTGGCCATGACTAGGAACAAAGTATCAATTGTCCCGAAGCGCCTTTGGAATTTTGTTGCTGAAGAAATTTAGTTTTTTCTTTTTAATATCTGATTCTCTTTATGAAACCCATTTTTCCCTTGTACTTTTATGATTTCAGGAATTGGGTATGCATTGGCTAAAGAATTTCTAAAAGCTGGTGACAATGTCATAATTTGCTCAAGATCAGGTATGGACTCCGTGTGTGTGTGTGTGTTTATTTCTAACTTATAGTATACTTGTCTTTACATAAAAAAATCTTTGAGGAAAAGTTGCTCACATGTTCGACTTCTTTTTGCTTGCTTATCTCAATGTAGTTCATGTTGGCTTAAGTGGTAAAATGATTATGCAGGGTACTTTTTGGGTATTGGCGAACTTGGTAAACAATTGAAATAAGTGAACTTACTGGAGAAATAGTGTTCAGGAAATTATTACCGATATCTGATGTGATTATTGCAACTTTGTAAGCAGCTTCCATGGATACTAAATTAAATCATGTTTTTGGTTGAGGACAGGTAATAAAGTAAATGATTGAACTCTTATGTGGGCTTTTTTTTTTTTGAAATCTAAATAGACATGAATTACTTTGAATTCTGAATAGAGTTAAATGTTTGAATTTAAATGACTTTTTTTTTTTTGTCTGAATATATGATAGTCAGTACTAAGTTTTTTTTTTCAACTTAAAAAAATTTGAAAGCTAGTAATTTTACTTTTGTACCCTTACAAATTTTAAATGTTAAATAAATAATAAACATCTTAATGAACATAATAAAATAATATTTTATCATAACACAAATTATGTTCAAGTGAATACAACTCTTTGATATACTAAATTAGAACCTGTCAATCAATTTTATTGTTGTTTATGATGCAATTGAAAAATATTCATAAAAAATTGTAAAAATAAATAATGCTACTTTAATAATAATAATAATAATAATAAATAATGCTACTTTGAAGAAGAAGAATAATAATCTACCACTATATTATCACAAGTTATGGAGATATATAATAATGCTAATTAGTAAGTTTTATTTAGGTTAGGATGAAAGTAAATTAATTAGACAAGGATATTTTAGTGAATATCTTTTAATGATGTCGTCTATACATTTTAGATTAAGCAAAAAGCTAGAAAATTGACTTAATAACTTAATGATTGAAAATTTTCATAATGTTAAAAAACAAATAGATTTAATGACTTAATTAATTGAAATTAAATCAATTAAGTTAAAAAAAGAGAAAACAAATGCTCCCTTAGTTTATCTTAGAGTGGGCTTTGAATGAAGGGATGCTTGAGCATTGGAGAAGCAATAGAAGTAGTCAGTCCTTGAAAACCTTCACTTTCTGCTGCCCTCCCTTAAAACTTCTGTTTTTCAAGGTGTAGGAAAGTGAAAAGTGGCAGCAATGGCTAGCACTTGAAAAATATCATTCCAGAAGGTATCTTCTATAATATGCTCACGCACGCAGTTCGTTATCTTGATGTATTTCAACAAGGACTTGGAGTTAAGGATAATTCTTACTTCAATTTACTTGAAGTATTCATGTGTTCAAATGGGACTGAACTTGCAGCCTCAATTTGTTCTCGATACTGTAGGACTGGGCCACGGGCCACGTTCAGATGTATTTGATGGGAAAGGAAATAATTTCCTACTAGGAGAAGGAATTTGGTTAAGGATCCCTATTAAAAGGGATATCTTTTTAGGATCTGGCGATCCAAGAATCCAATCTTTATACCCAAAGTAAGGGTGTTCCCTTAGGTGAGTGTACTTTTGTAGAACTACTTAATCGTGGTTCACATTTAACTCTTATTGTGGTTCAGCTTTGGGATATACTCAACCATGTGAAGATTTTCGTTTGAGGTTTTGTCCTCCCTCAAGTATGTTTCCAGTTGTCGTCGTTTAAAAATCTCGATATAGTGACTCACTACATCTCTTTGGTGAATATTTCTATATGGTGGGTGTATTGTGTAAATCTTTTGTTTTACTGGTATTCTCTTTTCTATGCCTTTAGTCAAATTTCTTCATGCTTTTATCTCCTCCAGTGTGATTGCTGTTTTACTTTTTACTGGTAAAATAACATGATTGAAAAGGAGATCTAACTTAAAAGTAAGCTTGAAATTGAGACTCTGAATAGCTAACGTTTATATGCTTAAATTTTGATCTTTTGCCAGCAGAGAGAGTTGACTCAGCAGTTCAGAGTCTGAGAGAAGAATTTGGGGAGCAACATGTGTGGGTACCTCCTTCAAGACTTGTTTCCGCTCCTTATAGCATTATATATAAATATTCACGGCTCTTAGTTAATATCTATGCACCGAGCTGCTTTATTGGGTTGTGATGCTCATCTTAGGGTGTGTGACATGGCAACATAGTGCAGCATGATCTAGGCATTATGCATAAAATCCAACCATGCGGTTTGCCTGTGCGATTTGTGCGGTTATGTACCATAAGATGAGTAATGGTGCTCATGATTGCAATTATGATGTGCATATATATTTGTTTATTTGCTAATTTCCCCCCAAAACAGATTGCAAGCGCGTTGCAGTAGGTTCTGAAGTTTAGTTTCTTTACAGGGTACAAAATGTGATGTTAGAGAAGGGAATGAAGTGGCAGATTTAGTTGCGTTTGCACAAAAGAACTTGAAATATGTTGATATTTGGGTATTTATGTCAGATCTTCACTCTTCATCCTGATATTTATTCTATGATTTCTGAGTGATTTAGTTGAAGAAATATCTCTCTGGAATATATATTTCATTATCTGATTAGATAGAATTAGTCTTAAGCTGGTTAAATTGTGTTTAACTATGTGATGACATTGTCACCAAATAAACTTATGCTGAGTTGATCAATTTTTTTTCCCCAAGATTTTGGATAATCTTTTAAATAACTAGTATTTTTTTTCCTTGACAAATTTGACTGAACAATCTACTTTTTTGGGTCATCTTACAATCTACTTTTTTGGATCATCTTAAGCATAAAAGATACTTCATTTGTCTCTATATCTGAACTGATAAAGGTTGTCTCTATATCTGAACTGATAAAGGATGAGAGACCAAAAACTTCACAGATCTTCAGTCATCTGGATACTATTTTATATCCTACATAACAAGAATTTGCAGGTTGAAATCTCATTTTCTGATCTGCAAAATTTTTATAAAAAAATCATTTTAGTTTTCACAAATGTCTAATTGATGCTAGAACTTTTACCTTTCTGACAACATTTTTTTCTGTATGACTGGGTGCTGTATCAAGTCCCAAAGGTTTGATTAACAAAAAAAAGGCATGTAGACACACATACACATGCAGCATGTCTGTATTTAAGTGGAGTTTAATCAGTTTCAAGATGACCCTTTTTTGCTATTCAATTTAATAAATCCGTGATCTGCTCATTTCCAATTTCCAGCAGTTTGCTTCTGCTATTACTCTCTTACCCTAAGTTGAGAATGATGCAGATTAATAATGCAGGATCAAATGCATATAGTTATAAAACCTTGGCAGAAACTTCAGATGAAGACCTGATGTATGCATTTAAGAACCATTCTCACTCTCTTTTTTTAATTATTATTATTATTATTATTATTACTACTAATTTTGTGGAGAACAAACTTCTTTGCCTATTTGTGGACATCTTTACAGTTGTGTATTTTTTGTCTTGTTTATGCAGTGAAGTTATCACTACAAACTCTCTTGGTCTAATGATTTGTTGTCGAGAGGTAAGTATCTTCTTTCTTTTTTGGTGGAACTTTCAGGCTTATCCTCATGCTTAGCTATTAATTAGGCTATGAAAATGATGCGGGAACAACCTCGAGGGGGTCATATTTTCAACATTGATGGAGCAGGTTCTGATGGAAGACCCACCCCAAGGTATTGCTTGACCCGTAGTACATTAATGGGTTACGGATTTATGACAGGATTTATGATTGCTATCATACATATATTTCTGATGCTCCTCTTTCTATATTAGGTCAAGAGCTGTCTCCTTAAACAGACTTCAATACACTCTTGATTGATATCCCTAGTGGATTTCCTCCCGTCTACTTCTTGTATTTACTTTCTCATCACTACAATTTATGTTTCTTACCAAAACACATATATTGACGGGCTCTTGTGTAAAAGCCTCGTGCATCCAGCATTCGTAGCACTACTGACACTTGCAGTAAAGCACATGAAAACAGTGGGATATGTAGGTTACTCCACATTGGGGCTCATTTTAGGGTTCCAGTCCAAGCCAATTCATAACAGTCCTGACTGGACAATGCCAACTTTAATGGGAGATTAGGGATGGGTCAATGTCTTTCAATACTAACTTGTAGTGGATGAGGGACAAGATGTGTTGGAAATTGCACTTCCTTTTACTACCATATTCACTGCTATGCTGTCTCCATTGTCGTTACCATTGGTCAATTTGACCAGCACCAGTTGGCCACCAGTTGGCCAGTGCCATTGCCATAGTACTGCCTTGTTCTACTGAAAGATCTCTTTGTTGAATCTTTGATGCTTAATGTTTTCAGCTTCTTGAAATGTCAGCAAACATGGTACTTGAAATCATTCTAATCTTTATCACATTCATGCTGTGCTGTAGAATGTTGTTCCCTTGACAATATACAATATTAATGCCACTTATGCGACAAACTGTTACAGCCTTACCTCTGTATATAATCTGACGAATAGTCTTTTATTTCTTTCTCCTTTTTTATCTTTTTTTACAGATTTGCTGCATATGGGGCAACTAAACGTAGTGTAGTGCATTTGACAAAGTCATTACAGGTAAATGCTCCTTTTCTTTATATAATTTACAAAGCTATTGAATTATACAAGATAAGAAACTGTTGCTTTCTGCTAATGTCTATCTATGCTCATGTGCTTTTGGAATCTACTATGTGAGAGCTATGCTGAGACCATAACCAGTATAGCAGTATTAATTTTCAATAGACATTACAGCTCAATGCGCTAAAATAGTGTAAAGAGATTTGAGGGAAATAAATTTTGGAAGAAAATTTGTCCCTTCTTATGTGCATTGAACATGTGAAGCAAAGCTTTTGTCTGTTGAATTAGATATTTAGAGTAGAATATGTTTCATTGTTATTAGCACAGAAGTTTCAGGCACAATTGCACGGGTCCTGTTGCGTTACCCCTTGTAACTGAGTGGCTTACCACTCACTTTGACCAAAACAAAGATTTATGTGATAGTTAATGCTCCATACTGCCTTATTATTAGGACTGCTACTTTTTTTTCTGATAAAAAAAATTTATTTATATTCAAAAAATAGATTGCACTTGCTTTCTCATCATAATTTGGGATGTCATAACTTGACTTGTAATTTAAAACATTTTAAGCTATTCATCTTTCATTGCACACCATTTGAGGGAAACAAACTTCATTTTTTGCTGTTCCAACTTGGCTTGAACAAAATCATAGCTCGTCCAACTCAAGTTTTAAGGAAACTCAGAAAAAGTTAACTTGAATTGGCTCAAAAGATTATTAACTTGATCCCAACATCAACCTTATAAATATAGGGACGGGTTGGTGGTACCTAATTTTTACACAAATTATTTTACTATTTTTGGTCCATTGGATTGCAATGAAATATCATGTGTGCAATTAATGGATCATATTTAATAAACGCATGAGTTGCAATCTCGCCATTTGAAGGTTGTGTTTGGGACTGAAGTCACAGCTGAATGGGATGGAAGTAATAGATTTCAAGTAGGTTAGGATTGTATTATCTTTGTTTTTTTTTTTTGAAAGGAGGATTGTATTATCTTTCATCAAACAAGTTACTAGTTCACAGTGTATTCCCACAGAGGCATATTGTGTATTTGCAGATGGCAGAATATGGGAGGAGTTAAATCTAATTATATGTGCTGTGTTTCTCTTTTTCTTTTCCCTTTTTTTTAAAATTGAAAAAGGGAAATTTTCTTTTCAAATCTCTCTTTATGATTTCTTATTTGTTGTTTTGCATGAGCTTTCTCTTTTGCCTTTGAAAATGTGTGACTGTATTGGTATGATTATGTTTAATGGTAGTTATCTAATTATGTAATGCAAATTATGTTGATTTCTTTGCTTCTCCTCCTCCCTCTGCACAGGCAGAATTGCAGATGCAAGATGTTAAAAATGTTGTGGTGCATAATTTGTCGGTAAGCTTTGTTATGGTTAAGTAGTTACCCTGTGTTTAAATTTTATATATCCAATCCTAATTGAAAGTATAGATCTAAATCATATTGATAATGGGAAATTGAAATACTACTACTAAAAGATCTATACAAATGATTACCTTTTGATGACTCTGAAACTGGTAACTTAGCCTCCAGGTTTCAATCACCTGCTCATCTAACATGTTCTTGCTCAAATTCGTTTTGATGCCATCCTGACCTTTCTTTCAGCTGCAAGTTAAAACTCAATGACCATTAATATCCACCATCGGTAAGAAGGTAAGATTATGTCGTAGGTCAGCAACTGGTGCCAAATTGCTACACCAAAGAATGAAACACTGATCCTAAAATTATTTTACTTTGGCTCCACTTTGTAAACAATTCATGGTTTGTGAATTTTATCAAACTACCTTTCTTTTAGGCAGCCTTGTATGCGATGTAACTAGCTTCTACTCCATGTTGTGCACCCATGAGAAACTTCAGTTTTACAGAGATTTGAAGGATCACTAATAGATTCCTCAATTATTTCACGACTGGGGGTAGCTTTGGGTTCTAAGTTAACTGGTTTAGATGTCCCTTACCATGATACGCAATTGTTTTCATTTTTCATTTTTCATCAATTATTGTTCAGCCAGGAATGGTGACAACTGATCTTCTGATGTCTGGTGCTACTACAAAGCAGGTAGGTACAGTAAATATATGTTTCTTTTTTATCATTATCCTTTTATTTCTGATTTCAAGCTGAAAATAAAACTTTTGGTTGGTTGCAGGCCAAATTCTTCATTAATGTTTTGGCAGAACCAGCTGATGTGGTAATATTTGGTTCAACAGCTTAACGTATATAGAGAGACAAGAAGTCAAATGTCATCATGATGTCTATTTTTTTGTACTGGATGATTGTTGTGTGACACAAAAGCCAATTTGTAATCTGTGATTAGTGCTGAATCATGGATCATTATACACATAGATTTCTGGATCCAATCAAATAAGTGACATAGCTGCTGTAATATTGGGTTGTTTTGACTGGGATCACAAATGTAAAATGTTTGTGCATGCAGTCAGTGCTTATCTACATTTTTTTTGGGATAAATTAACTAGAATGTATTACTTCTTCTCTTTGTGTCTTCATTGTTTGTCGGCTTTTCTTGGTACTTCAGGTTGCTGAGTATCTTGTCCCTAAAATCAGATCAATCGCTGCCAGTGGATCAACAAAGCCTACTTATCTTCGTTTCCTCACTGGAGTGAAGGCCTACTCACAGATATTCTCGGTATGTGAAAAACCTGGGCCAGTTACTTTCGGTTGAAACACAGTCAAATTTGGTATTATCCTCATGGCAAAATTTCTGGGTGATCATTATTTTTCACTTTCTGTTGTCATGCAGAGAATTGCTTTTGGTGCAAGAAGAAACCGATATATTCTTGAAGATTGAAAAGCATTGGATACGGAATGCCTTTACTGGAACATAATAAAACGGTTTCTTAATTCTTCTCTCTTTTAAAAGAGCAGATATTGCGAGTTTTGTTGTAACATCACATAGTATCTGATTAAGATTGATGGTATTCAATCTTCAGTTAAATGAAATAACTGATTCGCGTATATGGTGCTAAACTAAACTAACTGCTAATTTCATATTCATTTCTGGCGTTATATGTCGAGATAGCATCATTACAATACATAGATTTTTTTTTTAATGGGTTTCTACAGATATTACAATCTAAAAAACATACTCGAAAATCTGCTCTCATTAGCTCAAATTCTACCGCTTGATGCCCCTACAAAAAAGATTAAAAGAGCTCAAAAATAGAAATAAAGCATCTGGCCAGAGAAGGCAATCCAACGCTTCTCGTGATTTCGAGCACGACAGAACTTTTAAAGTCAATCTTACGCTTTTCTTTTTCTTCCCGTGAATCACTGTGCGAACCCACATTCATTTGTTTTTGTTTGTGTCATTTTACAAGTTGCTGTCAACAATGTGTCCTATTGTGAAAAAATGCATTATATTATTCTATTTATACTTTCTGTTTAACAACCTGTGATCTTATCAGAAGGAAAAAAATAACAACCTATGATAAACAGATAATTGCTTTGCTAAAATGATGCAAGAATTGGGAACCACACAAATAGCTTATTCAGTTCTTTTATGTGTATTATGGAAGTTATTTTTTTACTTTCCTACATATTTGATAGTTTGCCGTTTTGCGTCCATATGAGATTGCAATTCTGATAGATTTGTTGTAGATATTGATATAACGTAATATTTTAAATATAAAAAAGAATTTAAAACAAATTTTGCAATTCTGGTGTAAAGAGTTCAAATCGCAAATGTTTAAAATCAGGGTAATAATCTAAAAAAAAATGGTGAAAGAAATTAATTATGTGTTTTTAAAAGAAAATATAAATTTTAGAAGAAATTGTACGGTGGTCTTGGTGCTACGTGCCAGTTTTGGTGTAAAGAAAAAGACATATCACTTCAGCATCTTCTATTTAATAGTCCATCCTGTTTTATATGAACTTTATTAATTAGAATCTAATGCTGCTGTTTCTGCTTTGCTTTGGACTGATGCATTATGCTGAGTCCCTGACAATTTCAGTATAAAATATTTCTTTTCCTTTGTATTTATTCAAGGAATAAAAATTTATATTTTTAAAAAATCAGTGCTGAATGTCTTTACCTATTAACAGCAGTTTTTCAAACAATTGAAGATTGGTTTTTCAGCTAAGCCATTGGTGATAGAATATAGATGGACTACTTTGTGTAGCTGAAGATAGTAAAAATGCGTTAATGATTTCTCTTCTAGTAAGAGTGGGGTAAAAAAGAATTGAGATGTTAAGAACCCAAGATAAAGAAATTTCAATTGTTGTAAGTTTAAGCACAGTCCAAAATGATCTATTTCATTTTTCAATTAATTTCTAAATTATATGTGATTGCAGATTATGATGGCTATTTATAACCAATTAAATATATTAATTGGTGATGAATTTAACAACACACTCTTTGAATCTTAAGGTATTGTATGTATAACACTTTGTGAATTAATTAATGTGATGCACAATTTACAATATTTTTGTGTAGGTGTGATGCATATATCACAAGTCATATAACTGTTTTTACAATTTATTTTCCAAAGTTATTAATGTGAAACACACATTACTTATATAAAGAGAGGATATTCGCAATCTAAGCTCTCTTAAAGCTTTATCTCTATTTTCTTGGCTAATATCATTCTATTTCTTTAACTTCTTAACATTTATATTATTTGCATGCAAGTCTAATACTGTAGTATACGAAGAATCCTATTCTCTTACACTCTTTATTTTATCTGTTTATTCAATAAAACTATCTTTATATGTATGCTACATAGTTGCCATCAAATTAAAAGTTGCACATCAAAAAATAAGGATGGCTATAATATTTCTATATTTATGAAATACTAAGATTGCTAGCTAAGTTTAAAGACAAAAGATTGAAGATGAAGGACTAGAGGATCAATAATAAATTGCCTAATGGAAGTACCTTTATCAATTAAGGGTACCTATTTGATTTTATTTACTTTGTTGGTATACTTTTTATCCTGAAATTCAACAAACATTTGTTTTGCTGTAAATATACAAACTTTAACTGCATATTATATTTGTTCTGGAAAAGAAAAATAATAATTTTTGTTGGTTTTACCTAACCAATAATTATTATGTATTTTAAACCCCTAATAGGTGATGTATATACTACATTTTTTTTAAACTATCACATTGATGAGATAAGTTTTCCTCCATTAGAAGAGAGCAAAATGCATATTGGGGTAAAGTATGATTTTTTCGAGAAAGTGTCAAGTACGTCTCATTTATATTTTCAGGCCTCTCTGAATATAAAGCGCAGAAGGTAATTCATTATCAATAGATGACAAATGCACCTATAAATGTAGTAAATATAAGAAAGTAAGTTGCTTATGCTCCTAGCTAGGTCATTGTTCTTTAGGAATAATTTATGAGTAGTTGAGGGACTGTCTACACCATGCTTAAAGTGTGACACACTACTCAGTTCAAAGGTTCCTTGAGAGAAGAAGGTTATTTGTTAGGGTCATGCTATAAATGAGACTCTAAAAGAATGATAGTCTTTAAAAAATATTGTAGATATCTTGATGAAATAATATCTCTTATGAGGTACAATACCTTGATAAGGTACAATAATGTAGAAACAGTGATGTTTTTTTTTTTTTTTCCATTATGTTTTTCTTGAGTAAAGGTGAAGTACAATTATCATTAAATGGTAGATATTCAGGAGAAATATAATGAGACGTGTTTATCCACTCTTTGATAAAAGTAACGTGTGTTCACACTAATGACTTTAGAAAGTAAATTACAGAAACACCCACATAACTTATGATATGTATACCACACCTCTTAAATTCCATTGTTTAAAATACACAATACAATAACAAAAAGGTGCATATACATATCTCATATTGAAATACAAGTTGTGCAACCCAAGAGGGGGGTGAATTGAGATTTTAAAAATTATGCTAATAAATCGCACACCAATTTAATCTAATGCCTTAATCAAATCAAAAACAATAAATTCAAGCAAGCATAATAATAAGGGAGTAAGGGAAGAGAAAACAAACACGAGAATTTTTACGTGGTTCGGCTATCCCCGCCTACGTCCACGCCTCCAAGCACACCGGGCTTGAGGATTTCACTATCCAAGCCTCCCAAGGCTTCAAATGTTTACAATTGACTTTCAAGGTGTCAATGAACCTTTACAACAAGAGATTATCTCCCAATCTCTTCACTCAAGTGTTTCCTACACTTATACACTCACAAATTTGGTGAAAAAACAAAGAATACAACAAATAACTCTCTTTTAGAGTAGATTTACAAATGATAGCACAATGATGATTCAATCAATGATGATTTACGAAATGGAAGCTCAATATATGTTTTTCAAACTTGTTTTGGCTTGATAGAGTTCTTAAAATGAAGTTGGAATTGAGTTTTTATAGTTAAACCCGAAAACCCAATAGACAAATTAAGGGCTTTGCCAGTCATTGATTTAACCGGCCAGTCATTGATTTAACCTGGTTAGCAATGGAATGAACAGTGATGGCACCGTTAATTTTGAATTTTGCTACAGTAATACTGTTCACGAAATTATAGTTTTGCCCCAACACTTTCTGTAATTATACTATGGCCCAGAAAGTCACAAAACTTTTCAAATAGGTCCAATTTTGGATATCAAAATTTTGAATTACATTTGGGTCCTCCAACTTTCATAAATTATATTCTGGCCCAAATTGTTTCAAATCTTTACAAATAAGTCCAAATCCGAATTTATAAATAATACTAGTCATTCCCAAAACTTTCTGAAATTATGCAATGGCCCAACATGTAATAATACTTTTCATAAAAGTCTTTTTAAGTTTTAACATAATCAACATAAATGTTAAAGTTCTTAAAACCTTTCACTTAGACCCTCAATCTTTTATAAGTTACAATATGGCCCAAAATGTTTCAAATCTTTGCAAATAAGTTTAAATTCAAATTCAAAATAATATTTATTAAAATCAAAGATTGTGAAACATTTTTATTTTAATCCAAATTACTCAAATTCACAAAATACTTTTATCTTGAATATAAAACATTTTGGTTTATAAAAAGTAATAATTTATTAAACAAAACTTGAGCTTCTCAAATGCTAAATCATGCATCAATTAAATCATACCGGCTTTACAAGAAATTGTCGCACTAGATTTATCCGTTGAGCTTCAATTCCTATTCTTGATTTCGCCGTTGTCCTTTGAGTGTCTTGAGCTTGATTTCACTTGATTCACTTGCATAAATATTATCCTTCAAAAACTAGTGAACTTGTGAAATATAATATTTATTAACTCACTTAAGACACATGTTTGTTATCATCAAAATTACATAATGTATAGCCTTTTAGGCTAACACATATCATATGATTTTTTTTATAAAGCAAGCTTTTTAATATTTTGTAATTCATTAAAACTGTATAAAAAAATCTACAATATAAAAAAAGGGGTTTTTAAAAAAATTTTAAACCATTTTAAAAGAAATTTGTTATACATTATATCATACCTATATAGTCAAATATAAAATTAAAGGGTCCAACTATGATGCCCCCGTGACACCATACCCCCACTTTTTGTCATTTTCTTATGAGCTATTATGAGCCATCACATTAAACATAAAAGTAGTTCAATGGCTTAGATTGATTTAATAGGTTATTAACTCTATAATCCCTATTGTTTGCTTGCTCATTAAAAAGTAATAAAGTTTCAACATTTTGACACATAACTCCAAATTGTTTTAAATTTTTACACTTAAGTCCATTGCCTAGTTTGACTTTTTTATAACTTATTTTAAAATTTGCATTAATAACTTTTTTATAACTTATTTTAAAATTTGCATTAATACATGTTAACTATTTTATATATAACATATCTATGTGTTATTTAATAATCACTGCACACTAATATAAATTAACATGTTTTACTATACTCTTAATATTTTGAAATGTGATTAGTCCATCCTCATCTATTAGATTTTTTTATTTATTTAACCATTGGTCATCTTAATCATATAGAATTTAATTATACCCTTTTAAAAATTAAGGAAGAAAAATATTAATTACCATCACGATTGGTTCCAAAAATGTTTTTCTCATTTTGGTTCTAATCATTATAAGTTTAAAAAAAAAATTACATACAATCACTGATAATTTTATTGTCATGATTACAAATAAATTGCTCAAAACTTTCTATTTTAACCATTGAACCTTTTAGCCGCTTCTAGACATGAAGAATTAAAAGTTATAATTTATAGGTGCAATTGCATTTGCATATGCCATGACAGAATACTTCTAAAATTATTTAATTTTTAATTATTCCTCTTTTCTTTTCTCTTTTTTTCTCTCTCCCCTCTCTCTCATGTCCCCCCATTTTCCTTCATTTTCTCACTTCTTACTTCCTAGACACCCATTATAAAATACATTTTTTTAGATTTTATTATCTTAGAGAATTATATTGTAAATGGTAAAATAATTTTAATGAGTGAAAACCAAAATTAAAAGATAAGACTATTTGAACCCATAAATATATTCATTATATGAGGATAGTTTAGGAATAAAAAATTAGATGAAAATATATTTGAACTTTGAAGAGTAATTTTAGGGGTTAAAGTAATTAGCTAATTATAATTTTTCACTACATTGGACTGAAAATGCAAATAAAAAAGAGAGTAAGGAGCTAACTGCAATTTGCCAACAACAAAAGACAAAAAGTGGGGGTATGGTGCCACTTGGGCACCATAGCCGGACCCATTAGAATTTAGAATCATTTCTTAATTTGAGCTTTTTAAAGCTTTTAATTTTTGAATTTGAGCTTTTTTGAGCTTTTAATTTCAAATTTTGATCAATGATAATGTATGTATATGTGTGTTGTGTGTGTGTGTATTTATAATAAGACTTTTATTAATTGGTGATTTGTTCTATTAATTGGTCATACGAATCAGATTAGCTGAGTTCAGAGGATCAATGCATATTCCTAAAGGAGCTGAATATTAGTGGATTGGAATTACTTTGTGATATGTACTGTAATTTACCATTAATTTATCTATGGCGTTATAGACATTTAGTGCTGCTTTGATCGGTCAGAATCTTTAAATTATGTAAAAAAAAAATTATAACTATGAAACAAAAATTAATAATACTAGTAAATATAAATTTTAAATAATAATTTTGATAAAATTATTAAAGATAATAGATTTTCTATTATACAATTGAAAAATTATATCAACATAACTTCAAGTTACAGCAGCTAATTTTTGTCAAATATTTTAATAATGTACCTTTTAAGTTACAATTACCCAACTTTAATTCTAAACGCATCTTTAGTCAAAATTAATTGTCAAGTTGATGGTATCATTATATTTAACTGCCAAATTGACGGAAGTAGGGGCGTAGTGCACGTGATCAAAACATTTGGGTGCTCAGGGCACATTGTTAAAGTATATGGGGTGGACGATAATTACCCCCATAGATAATATAAAGCATGAAGCACTCCACCACCAAATCTAAGGAATATTTGGACGATGGTATATATTGAGATTAATCTGTTCTAATTCACCTAAGACCGTGCGGCAATCTTAGTCATATTTATGATATATATCTTTTTAATTGAGATATTAGAACTTTGGTCAAGTATTATTATTACTATGTTGTTTAAAAAAATAATTTTATAGATGAATCTGTGCACTTAATACTAAATTGCGGGGCTAATTTAATGAATTAATTCCAGATAATCAAGATTTACGTGTATTTAGTAATTGTCAATTGACAATTGTTGGTGTCTACAAAGCAATTTATGTTTCCAATGAGCAAAAAAATGACTTGATTTGTATTGAATGTTGTGTCTACAGATACTATCTTTGACTCACAAATCTCTTAAAAACTGTACGAGTATGAATGCACACTCATTATTCTCAGTATTGTCTCCATGGCAAAACCAGTTGATAAGCTTCATCTTCTTGTGTTTATAATCCTCAGCATTATTGTTTCTGCTCCCCATTCAAACCAGCTTCAACTCTTTCAGTATCAAACCCTTGTAAGAACCCAGCAGCTGCTCAACTATCCTTCAGTTTTAAGCAGCTTTAACACCACCACTGACACTGATTTCTGCAACATTGAACCAACTCCTTCACTAACTCTAGTTTGTTATGAAGATAATTTGACTCAGCTTCACATTGCAGGTGACAACAACAACAAAATCAATGGTAGACTTGCTCATAATTTCTCAACTGACACTTTGTTTTCAACCCTTGGAGGTCTTTCCAGCTTGAAAGTCTTATCTTTGGTTTCTTTAGGCTTATGGGGTTCACTTCCTGGCAGCATTGCTCATTTATCTTCCCTGGAAATATTGAATCTTAGTTCAAACTATTTGAGTGGTTCCATCCCAGTTCAAATTTCTTCTTTGAGAAACTTACAAACACTCATTCTTGATGATAACAAGTTTACTGGGGCAGTCCCCAGTGAACTAAGTTTACTCCAAGTTTTGTCTGTGTTGAGCTTGAAGAACAATTCTCTAAGTGGATTCTTGCCAGTTTCTATAACAGGTTTACAAAGTCTGAGAGTTGTGTCACTTTCAGCTAATCACTTGTCTGGGGAAATACCTGATCTTCGCAACTTGAAAAATCTTCAAGTGTTTGATGTGCAAGACAATTATTTTGGTCCTCGTTTTCCGAGATTGCATAGGAAAATGGTCACTCTTGTTCTCAGAAACAACAGGTTTCAGTTTGGTATTAATCCTGATGAATTACGCTCCTACAATCAGCTTCAAAAGTTAGACATTTCTCTAAATCGATTTGTGGGGCCATTTATACCATCATTGTTATCGTTACCTTCCATTACTTATCTTGATATCCATGGAAACAAATTAACAGGATTACTTCTGCAAAACATGTCATGCAATCCGCAACTTGCCTTTGTGGATTTATCTTCAAATCTTTTAACAGGATGTTTACCTTCTTGTCTACAAGTGGAAGCAAAGACCAGGCTCGTCTTGTATTCCAAAAACTGTTTATCAAATGAAGAACAAGAGCAGCATCCTTCTAATTTCTGCCACAATGAAGCTCTGGCTGTCAAAGTTTTGCCGCATAAACAGAAGAACAAAAGCTCTTATGCATCAAGTGTGGTGGGAGGGACTGTTGGTGGCATTGCAGTTGTTGGGGCTGTTCTTTTGGTTGTGAAAAAGGTGTACAATAAGAATAATAATAAAGTAGAAACAACTTCAACAAGGTTGATACTGGACAATGTGTCAACAATTAACACAGTGAAGCTGCTTTCAGATGCCAGTAATTGCATCTCCAATCCATTAATTCCTTCTGTTTCTTTTATGCATGTTTCTAATACTTGTATATATTTGCAGGATATATATCGGAAACAATGAAGATGGGAGCTAGCCTCCCTGCTTTTCGAACCTTTACACTCGATGAGCTTAAGGAGGCCACTGATTGCTTTGATTCTTCAAGTTTCATGTGTGATGCTTCACATGGTCAGGTGTGCATTTCAAATTTCATCCGAAGTATTGGATTGAAAGATCAAGTGTCTTTACATTTTGATGATGTTGCTATAAGATTAACTTATTTATTCTGAATGTTATTTGCACCTTTAACATCAGATTTACAAAGGAAAGCTCACTGATGGCACTCTGGTTGCTATTAGAAGCTTGAAAATGAGCAAAAAGAGCAGTCCACATACGTACACCTACCATATTGAGCTGATTTCAAAACTCAAACACAGCAATTTAGTTAGTGCTCTTGGACACTGCCTGGACTTCAGTTTGGATGATCCAACCATAAGCATTATATATCTTATATTTGAGTATGCTCCAAATGAAACGCTAAGAAGCTTTATATCTGGACCTGGTAATGTGATATCGATTTTCCTTCCCCTTTTCTGTCGTTGATGACCCTGACAATAACACATTTTACATCTTTATCTAAACTTTGTTTGGCAGGCTACAAGCTTTCTTGGGTCCAACGAATAGCAGCTGCAATAGGAATTGTAAAGTGTGTCCAGTTCCTGCATACAGGGATTGTGCCTGGAGTCTTTTCAAATAATCTCAAGATAACAGATGCTTTATTAGATGAGAATTTTAATGTAAAGATCAACAGCTATAACCTTCCTCTTTTAGCTGAAGTTAGAGGCAAGGTATGGATAAGATATTAATATGTTTGTGCCTCATTCACCGCACATGCTGCTGTTCATATCGGTAATTTTGAGTTGATCATATGCTGTTTAAATTTCAGGGCAGTGCTGAAGTTTCTTCTCCTGCAAAAAAAGCAAGTGTTTTGGCAAGGTGCATAATACATTTTTACCAACTTGCATCTACGATGGTGTTTATCACAGTGCCTAGAATTTACTTTGTTACTTTGTATCTGTGTCTGCAGGACAGAACAGGATGACAAAAGTGATGTTTATGACATAGGAATAATCTTAATCGAAATCATTGTGGGAAGGCCTATCACGTCCGAAAATGAAGTTGTTCTTGTAAAAGATCTTGTGAGTGCTTGTGATTCTACAATTTAATTCTCCTATCAGTTCTTTGAAACTAGATTTTAATTTTACAACTTGTGAGCAAATTTTTTGCTGCAAGCGCATTAAACACAATTTATGTGATAAAGCTAGTGCTTGTATCTTATGCAGCTGCAAGTAAACATAGGGACTGATGAAGCTCGAAAGAGTATCGTGGATCCTGCAGTTATGAATGAATGCTCGGACGAGTCATTGAAGAGAATGATGGAGCTGTGTCTGCGATGTCTGTCCAATGAGCCAAAGTATAGACCTTCTGTTGAAGATACTTTGTGGAATTTGCAGTTTGCCACCCAGACTCAGGGTCTGAAAGAGAACAATTAGGAGGCACTGTAACTCAGATCTATGCATCAGAGAATGTGAAGAGCAACATATGTAGACCTACGTGAATATTTTAGGCATATTTAAGCATCTGTATGAGCTTCTTCTAATGCTCCTCTCAAGTATTGCAAATATACTTCCAATGACAACATAAACTGAATTTAAGGCAGCTTTTCGGAGCTTAACGGAAGCAATTTCAAATGTTCATTTGCTGCAACAGAGGTTCAGAAGAAGAAATCTGTAGTCCTATCAGTCTGCATGTCATCTTCTAGTTAGATACAGCTGGCTGGTTGAAAGAAATTAGCAGTTTAATACAAGAATTTGTAGGGGCGAAAGGATATCAAAAGCAACTTGAAGCACATAATTTCAACTTCATCTACAAGGTTGGTTGTAGACAATGCTAATATACATTGAATAATTTTGTGATACAACAAATTCTGTGATACAACATTGCCAAAAATACAAGCCTAGGTGTACAAACTCGAACTCTATCCTTCGGATAGCAAATAATGAAAACCGGCTACTGTAGAGTGGTTCTCTGAGGAAGCCAAAAGAATATGATATGTTACAAAAAAGGGGGGAGGGGAAAAGGCAAAATCACATTTTCATCTTTGGGGAGGATCTAATACTGGATTCATTTCTATTTCTCCGGCTCCACGCTCCCTAAGATTCCCTACCTTCTCGGCTTCTCTTGCAATCTGAACATCACATGGATAATAGTATTGATAGAGAAATTTTACAAGAAAACGTGGAATAAGTGCTGCTACAAGAATAATCATCAAGCAAAACCAAAACAATCTTGTCTTTGCCACCTCGAAGAATGCCCTGTCAAATTATGCACGAGTTGAAACTTCAGTTGTTATATACAAGGGTGATGTGAAAATAAATTGAACAAAATTCACAGCATGCATGAGAAGACTATTAAGGTTACAATAAAATGCATGTAATGAGTGAAACTAAGTAAACAGCGGTAGAGGTTTCAAATATTAGGAAAAAGGAGAATACACAAACGAGATCAAGTACTGGAGTTCCCCCTTGGCTTTCGTTCTTAAAAGAATTTAACTACTTATTTTTCTTCTTTTATCTGAGTCTTTGAGATGGATGAGAAGGAAAGAACAGTCTACTCCTGAGCTGGGGCCAAGTGCAGTTATTGCCCCAGGACAGTCAACATTTGTTAATGCCTTAATGACCTAACCAACCATAACGATGAAATCCGCCATAGAACCAGTCGTTCTTGGCAATTGGTACGAAATTAGTGGCCAATGCCTAAAGCTCTACATGAGCACATGTTCTTGCCACAATCAGAACAGAAGTGAGAAAACCTAACAGTTTTCTTCCCGATCTATGAAAAAGTATGATTCTTCATGTTGATATCTTAAAAGAGTGCAACAACACAAATGGTACACGCAATTATGCATATGTTGAAAGGAAACAGCTAACAGTATATTCCAAATAGCAGGAAAGAGGGCATACCAATAACCGGGTAATGAAGGAACAGCGTCTATTATCATGACACAAATCAACGTTGCAATTATAGATCCCCAAATGACTGCATGAGTAATCCAAGTCCACCGGATGACATCCATAGCCAAGTGTATATTAACCAAAATAACAACAGCAAGTGTCCACAAATCCCCTATACTTGATACATCAATGGTGCTGTGCCAGTACGCTCCAAAAGGAATAAAAAAGATCACCACACTTTGCCACAATGTATCAGCCATTGTTAGCCAAAACAATTTTGTGTTGTAGCACTCTTGTCTGTGCCCAGCCCCATAGAGCTGGGGATACTGTAGAAGAGTCCTTCTACTTAGGTCCTTGTCAAGTATAGCAACAACAATTGTAGGCAAAGAAGTGTAGATCACAGAATATAACACACTGCTCCACTCATTAATTGCAGTTGTCAAAGTGAAAGCAGTAAATAGCACATACCTACACAACAGATGAGGATATTAGCAGCCATTAACTACTTATTATAAATGACATCATTCACAAAGCCTGATAATTAATTGTAACATTCATTCTTGTAATCTGGCAGACAAGGAGGAGTACAAGAAACCTATGGACCTATAAAAGGAAAGAAAAAGCCTATTATGTAAAACTGAGCAGTAGACAACTGAAATAATTAAATTATTCCTTCTTATTAACATGAGATTCGGCCAAAGATCAAGATTTATGTTGAATTTTCAGAATTTCTTGATATTTAGATTTGCGGATAGAGAAAGTAGCAAGATCATAAAGTCGTCATAAAATTACTCACCAAAATAGAACAAAAACAAGCACTGCATTCCTGTAAAAGTTGTACAATATCATGTAGCCCATCCGCTGATAATTCCAATGCCCATGGACCAACAAAAGTGGAACTAAGAATCTAAATTGCCCCATTGCAAAATCTGATGACATTACAGCTTGCCGACCCTCTTGGCCGCTTATGCCAACTCCAACATCAGCCATTTGAATCATTGAAACATCATTTGCACCTGTTAAATATTGCAATAGAAATTCTCATATCAGCCGAAACCACCAATTGGTGAGCTGAAAATTTCTAAATATTGTATAGAGAGCTGATGGTTTTAAGAAAATGAAGGGAATTGTGATTACCATCCCCAATCGCAAGGGTCATGTCTGATGTCCTGGTCTTTGCAAGGGCAACAATTCCAGCTTTTTGCAACGGTGCTACTCGGCAACACAGTACAACAGAACAGCTTCCAGCTAATTGGAAAAGCTGCAGTTCAAGATGATAAAATCTGGATCAGGATATGAGATATCATGGAGACAGAAATAAATGTAAAGGATGGTCGGTCCATACCTGTTCCTCAAGTTCACTGTCTAGTATATAAACAAGGCTGGTACCATCAATAATCAAGGCCAGTTGTGCAACACCAGCTCCAGAACTTCTTTCAGAGTTGTCTGAGACACCAGGCACAGTCTTTAGCTTCTTAGACATGGCAATGGCATCCTCTAAACTCTTTCTACATGATTCCTTTGAGTTGCTATTAATTATAACTTGTGTCATCTTGCTTGTTAGGAGTTTTGATGAGTAGCCAATAGATATGGCAGTTTCTTGCTTGTCACCAGTCAAAACCCATACTTTAATACCAGCTGCTCTAAGTGACTCAATAGCTTCTGGCACCCCTTGTTGTAGTTTATCTTCAATACCTGAGGCACCCAGTATGCAGAGATTGTTTTCCACACTGCTAGCAACCTTGCGAAGTAAAGCAGCCCTACCAAACAAAGCATTGCTAGCAGCCTCAAAGGAAGACTGCCACTGCTCAAATTCTGAAGCACTCAGTTCTCGCATACCAACAACAAGTGTTCTCAAACCCAGAGAGGAGTAAGCATAGAGATGGCTTTCAGTTCCCCTTATTTCGTTCATATTCAAAGCTTTAGCTGTCACACTAAACATAGATGTGTCAGCACCTTTTACAAAGAGTGTCACAGTCTTGTCAGGGAGCCCCAAAATAACCGACATCCTCTTCCGGTCACTGTCAAACTCATGTAAACCCAAGACATTGAACCTGCTCTGCCCATAAGAGGCAATGAAGCAAAATACAGTAAGACTATAACTTGAGTAAATTTTAGAAAACAAAAACTGGAAAGAGTAATAAACTATAATGTAGTACAAAATTAGAAACACTACTACCCTGCAGTTAGCTTGTAGAGTCCACCACCAAAAAAGGATCTCTGTCTATCAGTACAACAAAGAACAAATAGAAAAAGAAGATCCTGGAATGATCCCACCCGGAACTCCAACATTTTCCGACCCAACCAAAAACCCCTCCCAAAAAACAAAAGGGGGGTATAACTCATTTTCACATGATAGGGAAAGATTTTGTACTCAGCTATCAGGCTCCCACAAAGATGAAATTTATACAATTACACAATTATACATAGATTATTTTGTCTGTTTGAAGTGAGACACCCCCTCCCCCCTTTAAAATGCTAACCTTGAAGCTACAATAAATGATTCTTGCTACCATCTTCCAAGGCACTTAGACTAATTACGTTAATGCTATGCAAAATTAGAGTTTAGTTGTAGTGGTCATTGTGAAAGTAGGTTCAGTGATGATAATGGTGATTACATAAGGGTAGCAATAAATTAAGGTATAGTATCAGAAATTACCTTTGCCTTTGACCCTGAATATCAATAACTATATGACCAGAAGTTCTTTCTATTAGCATAAAACCGTATGCAGCAGCAGCATAAACTAACGCTTGCTCATCTGGAGACTCCCCTTGGTAATCTATTAATTTAACATTCGGATCAGATGTGTCGACAACAAGAGGCACAATAGTATTACAAGCTGCCAATGCAAGGAAGAAGTCGTAGACATGTTTGCCTTCTTCTGTGTTCTTTCCACTTCTTGATAATTGTAAAAGTTGAGGATCGACATTCACTGTCAGCTTCGGTCTCAAAACTTTTCCATCCACTGAATATCAAAGAACATAAACAAGAAAGAAAATAGTCAGATTTTGTAAAGAATAACAATAAATAAATAAATATATCAGAAGTTATGTCTATAGATATACTGCCAAAACTTAAATTGCATTACCTTGTACAGAGTAACCAACTTCCTCACTGTGAGAACGTGCATTGCCACCACTGTAATCTATCCCCCAAATGCTTGCACATCGAAATTCCATCTTATTCTCAGTAAGGGTACCAGTTTTGTCCGAAAATACATACTTTATTTGTCCTAAATCTTCATTTATATTTAAAGCCCTGCACTGAAATCTTGAACTCGAGGCCTCATCATACATGTGGGAATCTTGGATCATGAAGTATGCCTGGCCAAGCCGGACAAGTTCCATAGAAATGTACAGAGAAATGGGGATCATGACCTGAAACACTATAACTGACATGAGGAAGGTGAAAACAATCTCCAATCCCCATCCATAATACTTATAGTTATCTGGTTCACCCTCCTCAGAGAAGTCCTTTCTCCTATAGTAAGGCATGTAGTCCAATTCATCATTGTGACGTTTCAGCCAAACAGCAGCACAGATGGAGACAACTGTACACAAAGCAACAAGGAAAAAAGAGAGCTTGATGATCTCTGAGTTCATATGCATCTCAAGCCAGCTCCTTTTGGATGGAGCTCCTGAGCTGTTAAGCATAACTTTTGTCTCCCGGCCAGCATAAACAGCTACACCAAGAGCCCAAGAGGTATTTTTCAGCTCACAGCCTCGTAAAAGAATATTTGAAGGTCCAAGGGACAGCCGTTTCCCATCAACTTCCATATTAGCATGAAATCCATATATGTTCCTGTTGGGTTTCTCACATTTAATCAACCCGCTGATAGTCTCCTTTTCAGGAACCTTCAAAAGAGTCTCTTGCTTTGCATACCGAGTCTTCAAATTCGACTCCCCGTCCAAATTAATTGTCTGCAGGTATGCAACCCCAGTGGGATCACTAGTAGAGAGCAGCACCATATCACAAGGAATAGTTTCATTTGCCTTGATTTTAATAATTTCCCCGACCCGAATATCCTTCCATTTCTTTTCTTGAAACTGATTATTTACCAGAACATTTGCCAGTCTATTGTTCTCAATTCTATCCGACCTGTGCCTTCTATAATCCTCATAAGCATCCTTGATTGCTGTAACCGACAGGACAAAGGCTAATGGCAAAATAGAAACTCCCCGTCCAAAAACTGCAAGCTGGGGAAGCTGATTAAGCACAGCAATCACAAGGAAATATATGTACGCAACTCTGTGAAACTGTTCAAATAAATTTCTGGGAATGAATGTAAGGATTGAATATTTTCCAGTCCTAATCGAATTCCCAGCAAATTCAAACTTTTCATTCGACTTCACAGGATCATTTATATAGACAAACCTAGCATCCTCTTCGTTGATCTCCTTCTGCGACATACTAAGACCCTCAGAATCACCACCTCGAGATCCATACCTAACAGGCTTTGATCCTAAATCACCCAAAGTCACTTCCCTTATCGAATTCCCGCGGGAAGCCCTGGATTGACTAGAAGAAATGCTTCGCCGTGATGATGAACTGGTATTTATCTCAAAATGTGGAACAGTGCTCTCAGTCGAATTATTTAAATCCATCCCAAGATACCTATCAAGATTCGCACCCCCAACCCCTCCACCTCAAAAAGAGAAGATTGCACAAGAAAATCAAAACAAACCAAAGACTCAACAAGCTCTTGAGAATCAGCCACTTACAGAGAGGTCATGATACCTCATTAATAACAACTCAAAAGTCAACAATCTACAAAATCATGAGATGCCCAGATGCAGATTTGCTAAATACAAACAAATCCCAGAACTCAAACAACTGAACAAAGCTAACCCAAGTAACAAATCTTTAGCAAGATTACAAAAGAGTAACAAAAACAAAGGGGATGCGAGAACTTACTTGCGTGTAAAGCAGGTTACAAAAGAAAAGAGATACGTCAATATTCTGATAGTTGTTGTCAAGTTCTTTTATAATGGTTGAATTTTCCAAATGAAAATGTAAATGGAGGAGAAATTACAATGGCGAAAAGTCAAAGGCAAAGGCATACAGGATACTCGTTGTTTACAAGAAATGAGGAAGAGTCGTAATGGGATGGCGACAATAACAAAAACAAAACACATGTTGTGTGATTTCAGAATTTTTTACAAAATCAAACATAGAGAAAAAGTACACACAGAAGAATTAGTAGTTTGATCTTTGATGTCAAAAATCAAACAAAATGTTCTGCTTCTAGAAGCACTTGGACTCGTCTGCTTTCCATTTCCGCTTTGCTTATGTTTTGGTAGTTGTTATTGTTTAAATAATATTTATTACATGATATCTCATACAATAATTTTCATGGGTGTCTGATTTTGACCAGTTTAACGAAACAAGGACGGAGGCATCTTCATTTCATTTTTATTTTTTCTTTTGGGTAATAACAATCGGTTTCTTATTTTTGTTAAAATCACTGGTATGAATCTAATTTCTTTGAAACCTTCACATCAGTCCAATATTCCCCCACAATACAAATGATAATGGAATTTCAATAGAAGGTTTGAGTATAAGTACGCGTATGGATTTTTATATAGTATTATAGCTAGGTCCATATATGGATAGGGCTCATGGTAACCCCCATTGCACATGATAATAATAGCATAAAAAAAAAGTCATCATAGACCAAAATCTAAACAAATCAATCCTGTTGATAGATAATGCCTAAGGAAAAAAAAATTACTTTCAGATCACTCATATAAATTTCCTTATATCTAATTCAAATTTGTTCAGGCACATTTTAATTAAGATTCATCTTAAAATTTAATCTAATTATCAATAAAATTAATGACTAAGACATATCGAGCATCTTGAGAGTTTTAACTTGATTCATCGTAAAAAATTTAATCTAATCAGATAGGCAAATCTAGCTTACGAGTAGTTGTGGAATGTTATCCTCAATCTCTGCAAGTGTGTAATGTCAATCAAGTTATAGAAACTTTGACTATTATGAGCTAGTTTCTAATGGCAGATCCTTTATTTTAATAAATTAATAACCAAACCAAAAGACATATAAAGGTGAACTCTAATGCATTAAAGACAAAATATATTACCTAAGAGTGTGTAATTTTTTTATTAGAACATGGGATTTAAAAAAAATAAAAAATTTAAAAAAAATAAAAACTCGAAAGAGGTATAATATATTAAATGAAAAATAAGGTATAGAGTTCGTTTAGTAATAATATTGCTAAATACAATCCCACAAGTAGTCTTTGAAATAGCAAACTATGACAAGATTAAGCAAATTGGTATTAGCTTCACCCAAGAATAATCAAGTATATACTTCTTAATTTTTTATGCGGGAAAATACCACCATGTCAAATTCAAAAAACTCAAACGAACATTGGCTAAAGTGTTTGTAATGCCGTTACTTTCTCTATAGATATAGAAATAATAAAATCACATAAACTTTATTATGGTTAAGCAACTAAACCATTTAGTGCAGAGTTGCCAATGAGGAAAAAAGATGTTACTTTTCAAGTAAGAATATGCAGCAATCGAGTCATATTCTAACCACAATGTAAAATTTAATAGCACAAGTAATGGCATAAAGTTCTGCAAAAAAAAAAATTTTGATTCTCAATTGACATAGGAAAACACACCAAAAATATTCTATTTTATCTTCTGTAAATAACACTACAAGAAGCAAGACTCATTTTGCCTTAGAGAGATCATCAATATTAACTTTAATCAAAGAAAAAGATCAAAAGATATCATAAAATTGTAAAGATCTTTAGAGAAGTGTAAAGAAAATTGCTCAAACTAAGTAAATTATAATAGAAAAAGAGTCAAAAAAACTTACAAAGCTCGGACATAGTTTATTCAAATAAGAGATTTAGCTCAAATACTGATTTTTAATATGTGTAACTAAAGGTCGAATATTTTCAAACTTTAACTTATTTCTAACCTCCCAAATATGATGCAAAATTATGAGAGAAAACATCAATCACATATGAGATGCATGAGAGTGAAATTGTAGGATTGGTCTTATACTCCAAAATAACATGTGCATTGACTTAAAGAAGAAAAATAGCATATATTTGTGATTTCAAAAACTTATAGGGTCCAGGTGGTATTAGTGCTTTGAAAAAAATCTCCTTTTCCCTCTAAAAGATAATTGAATACCTTCTTTGATGTTTCATTCTTTATTAGTTTCTTATTTTGACACTTTGTTTTATTTAATTTTAATTATTTTATTTTATTTCAACCACTACAAGCCGGCACGTCCCTGCTTTAGTTTTAATCGCTTCCTTTTTTGGAGATGCTTTGATTGCGATTGTGAATGACTTTAACTTACATTTTTATTTTTTTAATTTTTTACTATCTTAAGTAAGTTTTCATTGATTGTTCCCTTTTAGGTTTTTGTTAGGTTTACATTCCCAAACTACCCTCGAAATATGTTATTTCATCTATCTGCCCAAAAGAGTTGGCGAAGTTGATGCGTTTTAAGATACCTGGAAGTAGACGCACTCATTCAAATTTTAAATTGATAAAACGTCCATAGTGTATGTTCTAAAAAGTAAATAATTTGGTCTTTGATAATTATTTGATACATGACATATTGATAACATTATACAAATATATATTAGAAAAAGATCAGTTATCCCCTAAAATTACGCTTATTTTTATTGTTTGTTAACTATATTACAAATAAATGAATGGTGAAAATTTAATGGGATGTATTAAATATATTATTTTTTAATCATTCTCTCTCCAATGATCGTCACCGCCGCATTTACCCATTTCTTTTTTTTTTTTTGCATAATTCCTTTTTTTTCATTTCTTTTATTTTTAAATACTGATATATTACCATTAAACTTTATTCATATTTACAATCAGAAAGTAATTATTGGGACTCGAACTCCCTTCTAATAGGGGTTTACTTAGCTCCCGCTTTAGAAGTAGAATAGATTTTCATTAAGTAAGAATCGTTGTTCAGGCTGTATCATATTAAAATCACGAAAGAGAATCCCAATTTACCAATGTGCTACGAGCCATTGGCTTCTTTCCCATTTCTTGATTTCCCTTAACTATACCATAGTTACATTGAATTTGCATCAACTTCTATTAGACAATTTTTTACCAAACCGAAATCATCAAACAAAATCACAATTTATTTCACATAAAAAAATCAAGGAAATATGAAAATTGATTGTTCCCTCTTTGAAAAGCATTCAAACTCGTGCTTCCCCTTGTCTATGGTCATGATAATGGATGATAAACTTTTCTTGTTTCCTGCCTTTTTTTTTTTTTCAATTGTTATTACGGCTAATTAACATATGTTGAAGCTTCGTCAAATTGAAATTTTACTTTTTATCGTTTGAGAAATTGCAAAGAAAAGTTTTAAGGGTTAAAACGAGAGAGGAAAAAAAATTTGAGAATAGAAAGAAATGTGACAGACGGAGGATGGATTAAAAATAATAAGAGAGAAAAATGATAAATAAAAATAAATGTTACTTGTCACTTAGTTAATCTAAACTTAACCATTCATTTATATGTAATCTAAAAGCTCAGATGGAGTGTAAAAAATAATATAATTTTAATGGGCCATTGATCCTTCGCCGATATATAATAGCATCAATTTAGATTACATATTTTCTATCTCAGTTAGATCAAAATTTACAGTACAATTATTTTTTTACCTTGAAGAAGAGGTCTGCACAATCATATTTTATAACTTATAATATTTTTGTGGAATCTTATGATATATAAAATACATATAGATAAAATTTTTAATATTATAAAGATTATGGCAGGTTGCTGGCATACCTACGTCAGATTGGTTATAAATTTATAATATACCAACTTGTAAGATATAAGACTAGTACGAACAAATATTCATATGTTTCATATGACAGATTTATCACGTGTATGTTCAATGATAAGTCAGATGATAGGACAATATTTAGAAAGGATATATAACCGCACGAAAATTAGTTCGTAGATACGCATGAAAAATTAAATCGTGCCGTAATAAAATTAAGTTAGTTCTAATAGATTCTAGATTGTAAATATACATAAACTTTTGATTGTAATAACATTACTCAAAAGAAATCATCAATATTAATTTACCAAAATTATCCCAACATTTAGTTCCAATCTATATCCAATTGATGCGGCATCCATCTATCGGTGATATAATCATAATTTTGTCGATTATAAAGTTAAGGAAGATTGTCAGATACCTTTATGAAATCAGTATATATCACTTATCCCTTAGTATTTTATAATCACTAATAATTTCTTGACAGTATAATTTTATAGATACTTTTATTCATATTTATTATAAATTAAATAAATCATATAAATAGATATTAAAATAAAAAGATTTAAGTATGAAAAATAAGAAATGTTTGTTTCAGTGTGAATAAAAAAATGAAAAAATAATTTTCTTGCACTTTTACTATTTTTTAAATATTTTTCTTATGATAAATATATATTTTATATTTTCAAGATAAATTATCACAAAAAGGACCCATTTACCCTATTTTCCTTTAACTTTTTGGTGCTAGAGGGGAGTTTTAGATATTATGAAGAAAACAATAGATGATTAAATAGTATATACTGATTTTAGTAGGAGAAAATTGACAATCTCCCTAAAATTCATTCTCTAATTAATGAGTAACACATATAGTTGAGATATAAATTTTGATCCAAATGTCAGCATTCCTAAGAATATTGTTTTTTTTTTTTAATGTAGTATACAATGGAAAACAGATATGATATAAAATTGACGGAAATGATCGTTACATTATTGACTGGTGTGATTTCGTTGCAAGTTTGACATCCACACGGCTCCTAGAATTCCAATTTCATATGCATTTTTCATGAGCTATATGCTATAATTTAGTTTTCTCAACCTCTCAATTTGGCGTTCTTTGAAAAAAAAATAATAATAACACTTATTTCGCTATTAAACTGTATGTCGTGATATTTTTATCCAAACATTAACAGTATGTCACATTAATAATTTGTGTAAAGATTTCGTAACTCTAAAATTATGTCACATTAATAATGATCTTGACAATTATTATTACGAAATAATAGAAAGAACCGATAATTTTATGTGTTTAACATACGACTATCCACTAAAACGTTTATGTGTTGGTTAGTATTTAAAGCATGCACTAGACAAATAATAGAATTTGAAGCATTCACTAGACAAATAATACATACTCTATTTTATGACCAATCAATGACTAGCTAGTTTTGTTTTGTTGCGAATAGTTTCACATTGAAGAGCCAAACTTGAAACTTTAGGACTAAATAATTTAGTCAATTCATCCCTAATGTCTAGCTAGAGACCAAGAAAATTTCAAAGAAAGTTGGCCATGTCACGTAATTAATGAGCAACATTCAATCAAGAACCCCGATCCAAAAAAAAAAAAAAAAAAAAATCAAGAATCCTATCAAAATTTTTTAGTCGAGGTAAAACAAGATTGTCATAATTTTTGAGTAAAAGAAAAAAATTAAAAATTAAAAAAGCGTACTTATAATAAAATGTGACATCCGGACGTGGAAAGAATAATTTCTTATTAAACTTATCTTGCCGAGGAGTAGTTAAATTAGAAAAGATTAATTAATTATTGTATTCATCTAGAGAGACTGCGCGGAGAATGTTTGTAAAGGATAGTCGGCCATATTGGTCACGTAATTGCTTCTAGATGGAATTTAAAACCATACTACATATCAATATATGAACATTATTCTATGTTTGTTTCAGTAAATTAATTTTTTTTTCTCATGCTACAAAATCTTTTTATTATAAAAAAAAATCTTGTTAAGTTAAATCATATGTAAATTGTAATAAATTAAAAAATAGTTTTCTATAACCTCCCACTTGTTGCACATATTATTATTTTTAATATTAAATTATATTTTTGAGTTGCTGTAAGTTATTAACAGCGGTCAAAAAAATAGTTTTTTTTTATTTTTTTATTTTATTATTTTTCCCAGGTAAAATCTACCTTTAATTAATAAATTTTTTTATGAGTAATAAAATTAACAAATTTCTTTGAGCACATAAATTAATGAGTTTTGATACAGGAAGAGAGAAATAATTAATTGTGATATAAGAAAAAAAGAAAGTCCTTGCTAGAAGATGAGATCTCTCATCCGAGTTTTTTTTTTTTTTTGAATTATGTTATACACAATTGGGACCATCCGAATCATCGATACATTTGGTTCATTGAAAAAATTTTACATATATGGACGATGGACGTATATTTATATCTATATATCCACGTTGATTTGATGGGCGTAACGAGTAACCTGATGGGCGTGACCCGTCAAAATAACATCATTTAATTCATTGATTCTTTGACCGAGAGAATTTTAAAAGAACAAAAGTTTGACTGTTCATATATATCTTCTAAGAGAAAAAGAAGCCGGGTCGACTGTAAATAGATACCCATTGATTAAGATGATGATCTTTGTTATCTTATTAAATGTTTGGATGTGTTGGAAATTTTCAGGATAGCGTGTGTGTGTGTGTGTGTGTGTATATATATATATATATATATATATATATATAATGGAATGCTCAGGTCAACATCGCCATTCATTGGGACAGGAGGCACACCGCGATGTACCCGCCCTTGGCATCTTCCCCACCACCCCTGTCGGCTCCTCAGTGTCTTAGGGTTTGGGGTTGTGTTTGTGTGGTTTGTGGGGGGCTCAGGGCAGTGGTTTGTGCGCTTTAGTTTGAGGTTGGTGTTTGTGGGTTTGGTTTTAGGTTTGTGGTTTGTGGTTTTGTGTTTGTGGTTTTGGCTCAGGTTTGCGCTGTGGTTTGTGGCTCAGGTGGTTTGTGGGTTTGTAGGTTTGTGTTTAGGTTTAGGTTTGTAGAGTAATCGACATTTTATTCAACACACACAGAGATCAGACGACGATCACAGAGCCGACGCCTTCCACTACTGGCCTTTAGCAGAGACCATCGTTACAGCTGTGAACACATCATTAACCTGTCCACAACTCACACTCCCACCACACCATTTCATCCAGTGTCATCCTACCACACCACGATCGGCACACGATCCTATCCAGTTATCGCCGCCGCCTCGCTCACCGCCTCGCCAGCCAGCCACTGCTCGAGCACCCTGCATCATCGCTGACGCCGCCCGCCCGGTCGCCCGCCGCCAGCCGTCAACGTCCACGGTGTCTCATTCTCCATCTGACCGAGAATTCCTTTCTTCACAACCGGTGATGTCCCGACGGCCTTCGCAGCGAGCTCGAAAGAAACCGAGGTCAGCCCCGGACAGAGATCAGATCGAACAGCCCCATTCATCGCCAGCCGCAGTTGACAACCGTTCACGGAACATCCGACCGCGAGCGACGTTCACAACCCACCGCGGTTTCAGTCCTCAGACCAGCTGACGACCACCGAGATTGACCCATCGCGCCACGCGGCGAAGACGGGCCATTCGTCAACCATCTCCCTCGTCGCCGCCGCGCGACAGCGGTTCAAAGACAGTCGAGCCGAGCCGAGCCACGCACAGCCCGGTGATGTCATACACGAGCACCGACCATCACGACACGAACGCAGCCTGAGCCTGAACAGCCGGTGCCCGACAGCCAGCGGCTCCTTCAGAAACCCCCCAACATTAGACCATTCTCCATAAACACGGAAACATTCGCAGGTTCACATCCGCATCGCCAGGATCATCAATCACCGACGACGGACGAGACCGAGGATCTTCAGCACGCCGCCGAGTGATTCACCCGCTTGTCAGCGTCAGCAAACACGATCGATTCCTGCCGACCAACCGAGATCGATCACGCAGTCATGATCCGACCCTCCTTCTTAATCCCCAGATACTGCCCGACCACGAGCAGCAGACTGAACCGATCCTTTAATCGCAGACTTCGGCAGGTCAGCATCGCCGAACCGCCCGAGGTCACCTTCCGCGCCTCTCATCACGCCCCAATCACACCGTCCCGCCAACACACCCAGCGACACGGAACAGACGCCATCGCCACCCTTCAGCGTTGAGACCGATCATCTTGTCGATCTCGACGATCCCGAAGATGTCGATTATCCCTGGTCGACCGCCGTTGATCGCTCGACCGATATCACCGCTCGGCACGATGTCCTCGCCCAGATCCCAATGCGCTCATTCATTTCGACACGCCATCCACGTCGACAGTTGCCTCGAGACAGATGTTAGACGCCATCATGATCGCTGTCGAATCAGCACCATCCGCATAGCAGCATCCATTCATCCACATGCACCGACGACCATTGCGCAGCACGCTCCACCACGGGATCAATGTCGCGTTCATTCCTCCGATCCGCCAGCCCGACCACATCAACCAGTTTCGCCGCCATTCTTTCATCGCGTCTCGACAGAGCTCAGCAGCGTCAGCCATCATCATCTTCTTCGCAGCCTCCGAACGCCGACAGGTCGATCCGGAGGTCGACCTTAACCAGCAGATTTCACCTGACACCACGGCATGCCGATGGAGTCGACGCATTTCATCCGTCAGGCGTCGCCAGCCTGACCGACCAGACGCATCTTACCGATCGACCGGCGCACGACAGACACGCACGGATCTCTGCGATTGCGATCCGCGACACGAACACGACACTGACCATCACAGATGACGCGCATCCTTCGGGGCACGAGACAGTCGCGTTCAACATTCACCACGTGACGACACACCGAACGGACCCAGCTCCGCGCCACGGAAACCGGTCCATCGACCCGAACGAACCGCAACTGGAACGACCAGCGACAGCCGACGCACCGCAACATCGTCACGCCGACGCCCCGCGGTTTGACATCCAACGACGCCAATCCAGAGGACGACCGAGCCATTATCGGACCAGACACATCGACCGCTTCGACGACCGCCAGACACTTGTTCGCCGACCTCTAACGCCATTTCCGACCACCGCCCACCGCACCGCCATCACACAGCTGTTAGCCAACAGTATTCTTCCTCATTCCCCCAGCCCTGCCGCCAGACGATTCTTCCCGCCAGCTGACAAAACGCTCAGACATTTCCAGTCAGCTTTCCGTCTTTGCTCCCGTCGCATCCGCATCCAAACCAGTTGTTGTCGTCGAACCGCAGCGTCTTCACGCTCGCGACCGCAGACCGATCGCCCGCATCCGCAGCCAGGCACGCTGCCGCCTGGCATCGCTGAACTTAGCCCATCATGTTCACCGGCCCCGCACAATGCCGCTGGTCACGCCGCAGCGATACCGCCCACGCACCATTGCCATCACGCCACTGTTCCGCCGCCGCCATATCTTTCAGCTGCCTGTGGCCATGTCGACTGGCCTGCCTCGACTTCCTCTCATTCGCATCTTTTCCACCACCAGATCAGAATTAATCGCCCAACCGCCGCCGTCGGTCAGGCCCCTTCATACCATCTTCGATCCACTGCACCGAGAACAACTGCACTGCCCGCAGAGACCGACCGACATCTTTCCTTCCCATCGCCCACCAGCCGAGGCAGATCTGCCGTCGCGGCGCCGAGCCTCATTCAGACCGGGCCGGCGAGGCATGTCGCCCGATTTGACGTTGTCCTGACAGAACCTGCCCAAGATCTGTGGCATACACCCCTTCCTTCGCCATCGTTCCACGATCCGAGGTTCAATCGCCGAGATTACAGTGAATCACCGCGATCTCTTCCCATCCCGCCCACGATGGCCCACGGTCACCTCCAGCCCGTTCCGGTTATTCTTCACAGCGGCCAGCCCAGCCAGCCAGCACTTCAGCAGCCGGCTCGTCCGCCGTCATACGAAATGACAACCGACCGCCTTGCCGATCTTCACTGCCGACCAGTTGCCGCCCAGACCCCTCAGATTGATCACCATTCGTTGCCTGACGCCCACCGGCGGTTTGTCTTCAATCAACCATCGCAGACATCCACAGATCTCGACACCATTCCGACACCATCATAACCGCCCACCGCCCGACATCTCAGATCTCAGGCAGAAGACGGTGTGGCCATCAGCCGGCACCACAGAGATCCGCCGCAGGAACAGACCGCCCCCGGCCATCGACCGAGACCACGCACCGCCGAGTTCATTCATCTTCGACCATCGGAGCGGAAACGCCGATCCGCCCAGCCCAGTCGATGACTTTCCTCAACAGAAACGCGACAGCTCGTCACCGGCAGCGTCGACTGTCACGGATGGTGACGCAGGTCGACCATCGCTCATTTCAACCATTCCATTTCGACCGGACCACGAGATCACAGAATCGGCCCACGCCACGACGACCGACAGCACCGTCAAACGCCAGGTCGTCACGCCGACGACGCGACATTTCAGCCCACCTGCATTGCCCTGATCGCCCAGACGCAATCCGCCTTCCGCCCTCAGATACGACGGCAGCCTGGTTGACCGGTCAAGACCTGACGGTCCCGCCGCCTTCGGGCATCCATCCTGCACGATGACGAGACGGTACATACGATCTGTGGCAGCCGATCCGCCGAGATCCGAATCTTCTTCAGCGAACATCAGACGGCGATCGCGGTCGGCAGGATCACATCGCTGAGATCCATTCCTCACGCCGCTGCCACGACCAATCCCAGCACCACAGTGATAAACGGCCTCCCGGCCCGGCCACACTGGGATACTGCCGTCAGGGAGGATGACAGACCACAGAAGAGATTCAACAACCGATGAGGTCCCGGCCGAACACAGAAAGAGCACAGCAGCCTCAAGTGACGGCCGACACACCCATTTTCAAACAAACACAGATCGACGACAAGATCAAGACGATGAACACCTCATCAGATGCCTTCGATGCCTCCAGCTGAGCACCGATCCACACATTGGAACATCATCACCTGTCCTCACTTTACTCACCAGCATCCTGACCCAAAGCTTTTGCTTTAATCATGGATCGGCATTAACGATCCCATCTCACTTTATCGCCACCGCCAAATGATAAGACAGATCGATGTCTCGATCCACGAGTTGTAAAGCCAGATTCCTTTTTAAGGATGAAGCTTTTAGTGCCGTAGAAAGGAGAGTGCGCGTAGCAGAGATGTTAACGATGATGTTCCCCACATAAGATCAGAATGCGATCTCTTATATAAAGCAGAGCCTGCAAGTGGAAGGCATCGAGTATCCGAGCGAGTGTTCATAAGAGTCTGCTGAGTACTTGTAATCGCCACCCTTTGTGTTGAGTTCTTGTTGAATAAAATGTCAGGCAAAAAATGGTATCGTGAGCCATACTTCCCAAAAGCGAAGACCCTGCATAATACTACGCCCGTGGGTTGCAAGCAATTTTGACCTCCACATCGAAAGTCATAGATCCTACTTCCTAATTGCACTGCTTATCCCCTTTTCCTGCACTCCAAACACTACCAAAGTATCCCCAAGCACTGCTGAGGAGAGCCGCTAGGTTGTATCACCTGTAGCTGCCTAGGATTTCTTCGAGTCATGGAAACCAAAGCCGTAATCAAGATAGAATGGATCCCTCCAACCAACTGATGTGAGTCCCTCTACTTCAAACCCCACAGCCATCAGAATACCCCTAGATAGCTCACCCGTGTCAAACTTTCACTTTGATGTTCAAGAGGAAGATTTCAGATCTCAACGAGATCAAACACTTAGAATCGATCCCCTAGATCCATATAGGTATTACCATATAAACCCTACCATAAATACCCTTAGGATGTGGATACCCGCTAGAAAACCCAAACTGAGGACCATCTATAAGTCTTCAGAAATATGTGTCCAACCAGTAGCCTCTAATTCACAAGAAACATACCTACCCATCATATCCTACCGCGAGAGCCGATATAATGCAGTATACAGTGGATCGCATCTCGAGCCATCCAAACAGAATACAACCCCTGCTCCTAGCCGGTAAAATGTCACGGTTTTATAGCCATCCTCGACACAAGTGGCAAACCTCGAGAAGGCTCCCAATATCCGTCCGAAGGTGTCTTAATCGTATGGCCAGGCTCCAAATAGAACCCAATTTCTCTCTTGATCTCCACAAACCATCCCTTTCAGAGTCTATAAAAGTTCTGATCCAAATGAATGGATTAGAAATGAAACCAGATGAGTCAGCCTTAGCCATCCACCATACCATGACTTATAAAGTCCAAACCCACATGTTCTCTCTCAGCCAAACAGGAAAACCTATCACCGCATTTCTTGTATGAAGAGTCATACAAGACTTACAGTGATCACCATTTTTCCACCTTCGATCAATGAGTATGAAGACGACAGACCTCAAAGAAAAATGAATCTCCGAAGGTCAAGAGAATCGTGAGGCAGTAGTCTCGCTTCCTTTCCCATCAAACGTTCCTCTCACCGCGCAGAAAGGCCAGGGATGGAAACCACCTTCGCCTTGCACGATACCACGAGGAGATCCAAATCACGTATACTGGAGGATGACATGACGGTGAATACCCAGACATCTACAATGAATTTATCAAGGATACGAACGAGAGTGTCTCAGAAACGGATTATTCGTAAGACAAGCCCTTCGCACTGGACCCATCAAAAGGCAATCAATCGACGAACTCGAACGCTGCCGAATGTAATCAAGCACTAGGAGACATTCTAGTCACACAGCAGCAAATACTCTCGGAACTCCATGAGATCAAAACAGAAGTGAAGAGGTCCAGAAAACAACAAAAGAAAACAACAAGGCAGCTGTCCCAGGGACATGAGGTTTCCAGACCTATCCATATGTTCGTAATGACGGGAGCAGCAGACAGCCGGGAGATGGAGGAGACATATGCTTGCTACAAAAGGAAGAAGGTGTCTAGGCACTGGAAGAGCAAGCCGACAAAACCATGGCACATATGGGAAGAAAGTGCTTCTGGAAATAACCAGAAGGCATTTTGGAGGAGCTATTCAGCCCCTCAACAATATCCATGGCCGGAAAGCCCGACTGGATGGGAAGAAGATACTGCACCAAGTGATGATTCACTTTCTACAATCTCACTTGATTCAGAACCTCCAGTCCCAGTACATATGGAACAACCCGGTGGCAGAGGAAGGGGAGTATTTGGTATAAACCCCTTTTATGTGGATACTAGGCAAAGGTTTTCTACCCACCATGAGTGCGGACAAACGTCAAATCCATTAAAGACAGACGCCACTCCACCAATCGAAATCCACCCAAAGACAACTGAGTAGAATCACCCAAGACCACCACCACAGCCGTAATGTATGCACTCCAAAGAATGGAAGAAGAGAATTTTGAAGCGAGAAGAACGGAACGCCAGTCAACATCGGCCATTCTACTACGGGCAAGATGTTCTGGAACATTGACAACCTCAGGCCAAGTGAGAGATTGGCCTATTTTGAAAAGATGGTGGCTTGGTATGAAGGAGAATGCCAGAGGGCACCACAATCGATTTAAAAGAGCAAAGAAGCTTTTAAGACTGATCGGATTTACTTGTCCCTGGCAAGTACAAGAAAGTTTACGAATGAGCAGAGGGAGTATATAAGGTCAAGAGAAGACCCAGGAGAGACTCTAGTCCAACAACTGGCCTTAGATTTTTTAGGCCAAAGAACTAGAGAAGAAGATATAAAAAGGGCCCTTGGTAATGCACAAGGCCGTGATGTCGCATAAACCAAGAGTACTACATGAAAGTGAAAGGTTGTACTATACCTTTCATAAACCAACTGACACAATCCACCCACAGGACATTTGTTCTTAATATGCCAGGCCCATTATTTAAAATGATTTAAGTTCAAAGCAGTATGGCATAGATCCGCCCAACACAAGATTGCACAACTGCACTGTATTGCACAGGAATTGATCCAAGGTCACTGCAGGTCGCAGGAGCTAAGAAAGCACATGAAGATAAGACTTCTTTACGTGGTTCATGACAAGAAACCAAACAAGTTTCGCAGTAAGGATGTAAAGCAGGATTGCAGACCCAAACTAAAAGACAAGAGGAAGCACAGGTACAGAAAGCCGTGGAAACCATACAAAGGAAGGAAATATCGTTTTGTCAAGAAACGAACACAGAAGAAAGGAGCAGGAAGATGCTTCATCTGCGGCAAAAAGGGGCACTATGCTAGAGATTGCAAAATGAAAGGAAGAGTACCTGCTAAACTGCTTAGTATTATTGAAAGGTGACGACTTCACGACGAAATATACGAGCGTATAGTCCAAGAATGCTATTACGGCATTAAGAAGTCAAATGCATTTAATCGTAGTCTGAGCAGGAGGTATCTTCATCGGATACTGAGGAAGATCCGGTCTTAATGGTCTCTGAACCACCAATTCTTAATATGGCTCCAAATTCATCCTCTGGATTTAAAGCATATAAGATTGGTTACAAGAGCCACGATTTGACGGATACAAGATAGCCCCTCACAAAGAATTATCGATACAGTGCATTCGCTATCGACAAACACGCATTCCTGTGAAATACCGATTCCCACAAAGGTTGCATTCCTGAGTCGGGACTGACTTCCATAAAGAAAAAGATACACCAAAGCTACGGAAATCCTACCATTCGGGTTAGTATTCATTCTACACCCATGAAATCAACGGTGAAGACAAGATACAGTAGGCATGTACTTTCTTAGTCTGCTGTCTTTGCCTTTTTCCGTAAGATTTTCTTATACCGCCAAAAATCTCGCTGACGGTCAATTAAAATTGTTCCAGATCCCTGATACGTAAACAATCCTTTTTAGAAATAACCATACAACCCCACGTCCTATTCATTACTCAAGAATGCATCCGTGAGCCAAAGGAACGCCGTGCGCGTATGCCTAACCGCCTCGGGCACGAGAAAAGCATTTCGTTGCACTACCTTACAAGGATGGATGGGAAATGCCACATCGATCGCTTCACATCCGTGCATGCCCCTACGACGAAGAATTACGTGAAATCCAAACCCTTTGGATTTAAACTAATCAGCCCTCCAGTCTAATTGGCCACCCAAATTTTTATGTCAACAAGCATTCGGAGCAAGTACGAGGAAAGAAGAGATTTGTGATAGATCATCAGAAGCTCAACGATCGTCAGGATATCGACACCCTATCCCACGAAGATCGAATTGTTGAAAAAGAATACCAAAGCAAAAGTCTTTTCAAAGTTCGATACGTCGTAGATCGATCGTGATGAGCGATAGACACAAGACAAAGATTTGTGTCCCCCACGGCATTACGAATGGAACGTGATGCCTTTCTACAAAGAACGCCCGCCGTAATTCCGCAACAGAATGGACGGAAGGTATAGATCTATCTCCTGATTCCGACTAATCTACATGACGATGCCTTATCTTCAAAGAATACCATGATGAACATGCCAAGATCTATCTAAATTCAAGCGCCCTAACTTATCGCACATGGATCACGCCGTAATCAAAAACAAGATAGCCTCAAGAAGTAGATTTTGGGATTACAAGTAAAGCAGGATGACATCATGCCTCAAATTTCACATACCGAAGATATCGTAATTCCTAACAAACCAACCGTAAAGCAGATCCAAAGAATTTTGTGGATAATCAACTATACTGCGGATCATGTCAAGGATCTGACAAAGATGACTAGTCGATCTCAAAGCACCCAGCATGGAGCCCCACAATGTCAAGACGCCACTCACGCAGCGTCACCTAAAGCAAAATGCATGTCACTTCCGCCTTTAAAGATTCCAAGTGATGGCCACCATCATCCCATGACGACGCCAGTGACAACTATCGGGGAGCACTGCTGATAAGAACCGAGGGAAACAGTGAGAGTCTCAGGGCTATAAATCGTGGGCTCAATGATGCTCAGAGCCACTACCCTTCTTCAAAGAAAAAGTCCTCGCAGAGTTGTAGCGGATCGAAAGTTTCAATTCTTCCTCTCTTACTCCTTTCATAGTCGAGATGACTATAAGTATCTGCTGGATTACTACATACAGGCGAGAAATTCCGCATCCACAACTTGCAAGCGGTCGTAATCCCTCCGTGTTTAAATTTGAAGTCAAGCATATCAAAGGAGAATCCAATACTGTTGCAGACTTCCTCTCTAGACCTATCAACATGCTGAGCAAACGGAGCTTACCTAAAAGATTGAAAGGTGAATCCTCCAAAGAAGCAGAAGAACGTGCTAGAAAGCAAAGGGAACAGATCCTCCAGGATCTCCATACCTTCATCAGCTGGTTACCAGATGATCCACAAAGACTGGTGCTAGAAAAATTAACGGATCACAAAGACCTCCTGAATGATGACTCCATGACATGGAGAATGTGGAATCTAATGGCCAACCAGGAGTTCGCATCACCATGCGGAAAGACACAGCGTCTTTCAACCACATCCGGATCGAGACCAGATGCATGAAACCACTTTCAAGATAGGCTGTAGTTTTCATTATGTCATTGATGAAAATTCCAGCTGGGGACACTACGTGATATGTGACATCACACCCCAGGCCTATTACATATTCTGGTACTGGCTCAACCTGTATCCGGTAGCCATAATCTTCGAACCTACTTTAATCCACACCAGCAGAAGGTACAACAAGGGGAGATGGTTCGACAGAATGATGGCCCCCATCTTTGAAGATATCCTTACACTAACCTTGATAGGTGGTCACCAAATCTCGAGAACGACTATCGTCATAGTCAAGCTCAGGGATATCTGGGGAAGGCTCGGTAAACCCTTGCCAGGGTCAGAGACCATCACCACACGGAAGTCGAGATTGATTCCATGTGGACAGGCTGTCTAGCCTGCAGACTAGCCTTAGCTGATGAATATGGGACTGTTCCAATGTACAATACCCACAGTCCTATATCTCCTTCGGTCCAAACTACACCAGACCTCTTTTACAGAGAGTCTATCAGGAACCTCCGCCAGCACAACGAAGAAGGAGAAGCCATAGAAGTCCAGGACATCTACAACGACTATCTCACCGTATACTGGAGAGAAAAGGAAATTCCTCAGATCGAAAGATGGAGGAATAATCTTGAAGACACCATGGATTGGATTGACAACTGGCCAGAGCAGAATGACAGCCCAGGAGGAGATTGGCCAGACTGGGAAGATGTCATCCAAAACAGGGAGGCCTCTGGAATGAGTACTCCAACAAGTGGCAACTCGACTATAAATGAAGACGTGGACCCAGGTAATGTGGCGATAGTAAGACAGATCGATGTCTCGATCCATGAGTTGTAAAGCTAGATTCCTTTAGATAAGGATGAAGCTTTAGTGTCAGAAAGAATGAGAGTGCAAGTGTGAGTTGTAAAGTAGGATAAGGTTAATGATGATGTTCCCCACATAGTATTGTAACAGTGGATCTCTCTAGCCTATATAAAGAGAGCCTCTGGTAAGTGGAAGGCATCGAGTATCTGAGTGAGTGTTCATAAGAGTCTTGTTGAGTACTCTTGTAATCGTCAGTCCTTTGTAAGTGAGTTCTTGTTTGAATAAAATGTCAGTGCAAAAAATGACATTTTATTCAAACCCTAAAACCCTAAACCCTAAACCCTAAACCCTAAACCCTAAACCCTAAACCCTAAACCCTAAAAACCCTATATATATATATATATATGTACATATCCGAATTAGAAATATGTTTCACAAATGTCTTATAACATTTTTTATTAAAAAATTAAGATAAATAAATAAAATTTGGATTGCATAAATTATAGGAATCGTTATTATTAATGCAATTATTTAAATTTAATTATATATCAAAAATAAAAAGAATAAGGTAAATCAAATGATGACACATTACACTATTTTCAGTAGAGTCGCTCTGTGGCACTGTAACTCGTAATTGCCGTTATTCAATGACGATAAGTTTGGGTCACTGCATTTGCCATCGTGCGTGGCCCTCTCATGTTACTCCATTTGTAAAATCGATCTTATCAATTTATAGATTTTTTTTTTGAAAGCGCAATTTCATAGATAAAAATCCAGCAATTACAGCACTGAAATTGATCAAGAAGGTGGCACAGAATGCCACTCTTCACGACCTGGCAAAGAATTCCCCGCTCTAGCAACAAAGTGAGCAGCAGAATTCACAAATCTTCTGACGCAAGAGAGAAACTAAAGTCACCTATAGAATCAACAATACATTTACTATCCAAAACCAATAAACCAAAGCTATTTAGAGGACACTTTCGATCGACTAAAGCATTAAACACTTGAAGACAATCAGTTTCAATGATAACCTTTGACAACTTCATAGACTTTAGCCAAGAGAGAGCTTCACGAATGCTAAGAGCCTCAGCATCACGAGGAGAATATTTTCCCCTGATATTACAACAGCGAGCAGCAACAAATTTCCCAGCATCATCACGGATAACACTGCCTAGCCTAACTCTTCCCTCATCAGCAAACACTGCAGCATCAGTGTTACATTTAAGCCAGCTCACTCGAGGAGGAAACCAAGCAATAAAGACCAAAGACTGGATCACTGAGACTTGATTCAACATCACAGGATTTAGATCGCCATTGGAACAAGAAATTACCCATCAGACAATAACTGCTCAATGAGTCACATTTCCGCTAAACCAAATTATTCCTATTGCTCCACAATTTTCAAAGCAGACTATAACAAAGAATCTAGTAATCGCTTTTTAGTACAGCTTTCTAAACAAAGCTTGAAGCCAATCCTTGAAAGATGAATAGATACCAAAGACGCTTACTTTTGATTCCAGCCAGTTCTCAAAGCGGACAATCAACCAGGTGAAGAGCGCTTTATCGTAGTTACGTTTACAAAGATCATCTAAGCTTACATGTTTGGAGCGAAGATTAACAGCAGTTGATAGACGTTGTTAGCTGCTCTCCAAACGAAATTTTTGACTTTAGCAGGAACCTCAAGCTTCTAGATTTGCCTCCACATATTACTGGCATCATCAGTTACTTCACCAAGCAACAATCTATATGCACTTTTAACCGAATAAACTCCACTAGTATCTGCAAGCCAATACCGTGTATCTTCTTCATTTCACTGACTTAGCGGGATATTAACAATTAAATTCCTATCTCGTTCATTAAACTTAAAGGAAATCAAGTCAATATCCCATTCCCTTCTACCATCAACAAAAAGAGTGTTAACAGTAGCCACTGAGAGAGCATTATCCAGGTCAGAGCTCACCAATCCATTCGACAAGTCAGGAAGCCAAGGATCATTTTTTATTAGGGTGCAAGTCCCGTTCCCAATTCTTATCCGACTACCTTTACGAACTAACTCATGTACAGCCATAATAGAACGCCAAGAGTAGCTTGGGTTCTTCCCATTTGATGCCTGAGAAAAGCTTGTATTGGGGTGGTATTTTGCCTTTAAAATTCTGGCCACCAAAGAGTCGGGTCTCGTTAGGAGCCGCCAGCACTGTCTCCCAAGCATTGCCAAGTTGAAAAGTTGTAATTTCTTAAATCCTAAGCCACCAGCAGTCTTTGGTCTACAAAGTCTATCCCAACACATCCAATTTATGCCTCTGTTACTGTTATTCTTTCGCCCCCACCAGAAAGAGTTTAGCATCACCTCAATTTGTCTACATAAATCCAAAGGGAGAAGGAATAAATTCATAAAATAGTTGGGTAGGGCTTGGGCAACCGTTTTTAACAGAATTTCTTTCCCGGCTCTAGACAAAAGGCTTCCACTCCAACTCTCAAGTCTATGCCAAACTCTGTCTTTAATAAATGGAAAAGCCTCGAATTTGTTTCGACCAACAGCAGAAGGAAGTCCGAGATACATACCATGATTAGCCGTGGCTTTGACTTCCAGAATATTACAGACACCAGCAATTGAATTTGCTCTCGTATTTCCACTGAAGGAGATTGATGATTTATTAAAATTCACTTTCTGTCCAGAGGCAGCACTATAGATCGCTAGAATGCTCTTAATAATTCTTGCCTCCTCCATATTTGCTCGGAAGAAAAGAAAGCAATCGTCGGCAAAGAACAGATTGGAGACGTCAGGCGCCCCATTCACAATTCTAGCTCCATGGATAAAGCCAGATTTCTTCCGATTTCTGATCAAAACACTGAAACCTTCAGCACATAATAAGAAGAGATAAGGAGATAAAGGATCACCTTGACGAAGACCTCTCGAAGGGACAATAGGGCCAACTCTAGTGCTATCCCGAACCACAGAGTAACTCACTGAAGAGACACAATGCATTATTAATTTTATCCAGTCTTCATCAAAACCCAATTTCCTCATCATTGCTTCTAAATACTTCCATTCAACTTTGTCATATGCTTTGGACATATCCAACTTCAGAGCAGCCACACCATGCTTCCCCTGTTTTTTCCTCTTCATGTAGTGCATAATCTCTGAAGATATCAGCACATTATCAGTGATAAGGCGACCTGGGACAAAGGCGCTTTAAGACTCAGATATAATACAATCTAGTACCTCATTCAATCTATTAGCTAGCATCTTTGCAATAATCGTGTAGAGGACATTGCAAAGAGCTATCGGTCTCATGTGTTCAAGCTTCTCTGGATTCTAAATTTTTGAGACCAAAACGATTGAGGTACTGTTCAAACCAACAGGGAAATTTCTATCAGCAATAGAACTTAAACAAAATTCTGTGATGTCTTTGCCCACCACTTCCCAGAACTTTTGATAAAATGCCAGGTTCATACCATCAGGACCCGGAGCTTTATCAGGATGCATAGAAAACACTGCAATTTTTACTTCCTCCACAGTGAATGGGGAAAGAAGAAAGCGATTCTGCTCCTCTGTTAATTTCGGTTGGACAGCATCAATGATAGGCCCAAACACACAGCCACCCGAAGTGAATAACTCACTATAATATGAAAAAATAGTATTATCAACCTCCTCTGAAGTAGTGCACCAATTACCTTGTCTGTCGCGCAATCGAGAAATCGAGTTTTTCCTTCTTCTAGCCGAGGCTTGGTTGTGGAAAAACTGAGTATTGTTATCACCCTCTTTAAGCCACATCACTTTGGCCCTTTGTTTCCAATAAACCTCATGATTATGAAGTAGACTGCTGTATTTCTTTTTCTCTTGGTCAAAATCCTCATGCTACTTGCATTCCTTTTGCCACGAAATTCAGCCATGTTCTTCTTACAATCTGCAATTTAGTTTTTAAAATTTTGATATTTACTGCTACCCCAGTCAAACAGCTTCTCTCCACATCTCGCTATTTTGTCTTAGAGTGAGTTACCCTCTGCATCGATCCAACTCTGCTTAATGACATGTTTACAATCTGGTTCATTCAATCAAATGTTCTCAAATCTGAATCTTCTTTGTCTTCTAACTGCATTGAAAGGTTGAGGGACTAGAAAGATGGGAAGATGATCTGAAATACAAACTTCAACCGTGCTTACCACAGCAATCGGAAAACACTTTCTCCAGTCCTGATTAGCTAGCGCTCGATCGAGTTTTTCCTCTACCCACCCATCTTTTCCTCTCGATTGTTCCCAGGTGAAAGGATACCCCTCTAATCCAATATCTTGAAGACCTGCATCTCTCACCGCTCTTCAGAATCCCTGAATCATCCAGTTTGGTCTCATACGACCTCCTCTCTTCTCTTCGCTTGATAAAATGTCGTTGAAATCCCCTACACATACCCAAGGCAGATTTCACAGTACTTGCAATCGAACGGAGAAGATTCCATGAGTCTTTCCTATGTAAAGAACTCGAAAGACCATAGAACCCATATATCCTCAACTTCCCCAAATTTGGTACCTCTACCACTACATCAATGAGGTTGTGATTAAACTGAAGCAACTCTACCTGCTCCGTTTTTCTCCAAAACCAAGCCAGCCCACCGCTTCTCCCTGCTTTTTCTACTACAAAAACATGGTCAAAACCCAATTGGCCTTTGAGAGATTCTAGTTTATCTCTATAACTTAGAGTTTCTATTAGAAAAAGGAAATGTGGCTTTTTATGGTTAACAAGGTCCAGAAGAACTTGAGCTGCACGTGGGTGACCCAGCCCACGACAGTTCCAACTTATGACACTCATTTGGCTAGGCAGGCCTGATCCCTAAGGCCCGCCGTTACTTCGTTTTTTTGACTTGGCACATCTTCCATCACCTCTTGTACTAACTGTATTCCTTCCGTTTGGGCTTCAATAATGCTAGGCCCACTTTCAGCTCTTCGCCTCTTACTTTCAGCCACCTCAAGCCCATATTCAAATTCACTCAAATTGTTATTGGTTGGACTTTTCGCCTCCTTCATTATTGTATCATTGGTTAAATCATGAGGTTTAGCGGTAATAGTTCCCAAGGTGATTTTCATGGCACTCCCTTCAGAATCATGCCCCTTAGACTTTTCACACATGATTGGAGCCACATCATTTCTCGTAACTAACGTTCGTTGTCTCACAACTTCTAAATTTCCTTCCGCCCTTTTGTGTGAAGTCATCGAAGATTCTTGCAGCCATCGTTCACCTGGACCCTGATTCTCTCGTCTTTGCTGCTCCCTCAGCCATGGACCGAATTGCTTATTAACTTCCCCTGCTTCTTTTTCATATACACTAGGGCAGTTCCTGTCCGAATGTCCGATAAGACCACAAATGAAACAAAAAGTCGGTAGGCGCTTATATCTGAAGTCAATCCATACCCAGTCTTATCCCGTTTTTCTTAGCTTCATCTTGTCTTTTAATGGTTGCCCCACATCCAATGAGACCCTGATCCTCAAGTAGTTGTGCCATAAACCAGTGAGGTTGTTGACATCAGACTCTTCAAATGTTCTAATATAATTTCCAATACTTTGCAGCACCTTTTTTGACATGAATGAAGCCTACTAGTAAGTTGAGAATTTGAACCCAAAAAGAAGCCTGGTGTAGAGTTACAGCATGCGGTTGTTCTTCCAGACCAAGTCTCTTAATTAATAGCAAATGGTTGTTGAAAGTCCAAGGACCACCATCAATCACTCTTTTCATATCGATTTCATGAAAGAACTGGAATAGATAGAGTGATGGTGATAACTCTCTAATGTGCACTCCTTTACTTGGTCTCTAGAGTGAGGCCATAGTGTTCTTCATAGCCTGGAAATTTATAGCTCTATCAGAGAAGAATCTTCCCACCAGGCAATACTTTAGATCTACATTCCCTTGGATTTGATTAACCTCATCGATATCTCCTATGGTCAATCCTTCCTCCTCTTTATCCCTCAGTCTTAAGTCAGTATTGATCTTATTCATGGAGAGACTGCTATCCTCAGCTTCTATTGCCATGCACGTGAAGTTGAAAAGTCACAACAGAGACAGAACCCTTGAAGATACGCGAGACAGACCAAACTTGTTAAGAAACAAGACAGGTCTAGCATGTCATAAGACAAGACTTTTTGTTGTATTACAACAAAACTTTTATCAATTTATAGATTTTAAAAAAACTCACTTACATTCATACGCACACACATACATACATGATAATTTCCCAAAAAATAATTAAGATTTTAGGTTATCACTCATTCGATTCACTCTACGTGTTACTTTAGAAAAGCAACGATATATGTGCTAGCTCAGAGATGTGTGTCCAACATAAAACTTTGATTTACATGTACATTGAAGATATAATATTTTTTTTTAACCGAGTTTAATTCTATCCCATATAAGAGTAAATAAAAATTAAAGTATTTTAATAAATACCATTAAAATTTGGATTAATAACAAAGTAACCGTAACAATTAACCTTAATAGGGTGAGATGGGGTTTGGTAAGTGCATATTTTTCTTTTTTCTTTTCCAAAAGATTGTTTTCACATTTCATAATCCTACCATTACAACGTTCTCTAAACATGTAATACCACTCCATCAAATTAGATAATCTTGGAAAAAATTTAGGTCTATCCCCTCGTGAAGTGACAATCTTTAAATCGCCCTTCTTATTGTTGAAAACATTAAGTTATCTCTAAAAATTCATTATCATTAACTATTGACCGCCCTTAACTCATAAAAATATAAAAATATCTCTAACTTAACAAAATATTTTTGTAACAACATTTTAAGATTGAAAAAAAAGTAAGTTGATTCGTGACCAACCATTAAAAAATGAAAAAAATAATTAATACATGACTAGTCATTAAAAAATAAATTAAAAAATAAACTGTTGAAATGAATTAATAAACATAAATAAACTTATATTTTTTCTAAATTGGACATGTTAATCAAATAAATTACAAAATATATCATCGTATGTAAATCACAATAATACCATCATGATCAAATTTTAAAATTAAAAACCATACAATCTTCATCTTTTTTTTTTCATTTTTTTCATCCTTAATCCTTCGTCCTTTGCTTTCATTCATTTTTTTATTCTTATCCTTACTCCTTCATTTTTTCATTTTTTTTTCATTTACATACATGACTTTAGGGATGAAAAAATTTAGGTTCGGATTCCGCCTTTCCGGTTTCATATATGATTTTCTTATACTAGATCCAGATTTAAACCCGAATTTTTTTCATCCGGGTCCAGCCAGGTTTAATCAGGAAAAGATTTAGGTTTCCGGATTCTAGATTTTGAACTCAGATTAGTGAATCAAGTAAAAAAAAAAAACTTAAAATACAAATAAGTCCATATTCTAATAAAATAAAAAACAGATACATATTAAATTTCAGGGTCTTGCTAACTTACATTATAATGTAAGTAGCATAAGTTAAATAACAACCGTTGGATGCACAGTTGACAATCGAACGGTTGCGGAAATATTAGGCGATCGTCAGGAGATTTATGAGCAGCGGGAACAACCGGTGGAAATTGAAGATGGCTACCGGGTGAATATGTAACTCGAAATAACTGAAAAAAAAAATTTAATCGCGCGGACACTCTGGGATGCACCGACATAAATTTGGAGCGTTAAAATTCTAGGGTTTTCGCACGAGAAAGGAAATCTTGCCATACAGAGATTAATCGTGGATATCATCAATGTACAATAACGCTATCATTTGAAAAATAAACGGATGAAGGAGACTGGGAGCGCAGTCGTCGACGATGATAAATTTGGCTGGTTAAAAGTTGAAATGCGGGGTTCATGTCAAGAAACGACAAAGCGGCAGCAGTTTGAAGCAGTCCTTAAAGAAATTGATGTCGTTGTTGAAATGGGAGGTGGGGCAGTGGACTTGCAGCAGAGGTTGGTGACACAGGAGAGTGAAAGGAACGTTGAGGGAGAGACTGAGGGAAATGCTGGATATGGGTTTGTGTCGTATTTGTAAGTATCGGTGACAGCAAGAAAAAATAACGAATACTGATATTTATTGTTATGTTAGCAAGTACAACAAAGTAAATTAGGTAAATGCAAGATGGTAATTTCATATATATGCATAAAAAATTTTGAAGCAGACATAACTAGAATTATGTGGACTTGTATCAGTGGGGGTAGAGGGTAATATCCAGTTAAGTGATTAGACAGTGTCTATTTATAGCGTTAATGGACTGAATACAATGTTGATAAATTGGTTTGATCAGTTGTGAATATAGAGATTAGTTTGGTGACTAATATTTAATTGATGTTCAGTTGAAGATGCCTGTTAATTGTATAGTGTTTGTACCTAATGCAAAATATATGGTAATTCACAACAAACAGTTTGATTGATTACAATGGGAGATAGAGGCTAAAGTGTTTAGGGTATTAACAAGAGTTTTTTCTTCCACCTGCAGCGGAGAAGCAGTACGGAAGATGAAGGCAAAGGATAGAAGGGCTTGTATCACAAATTAGGTGAGTTTGATTCGTATAGAAGCTATGGTGAGCATACAACTAACCGAGGTTATGTGAAATGGGTGGTGAAAGAAAAAATAGTTAATGTTTTTGTTTTTTAAATTAACACCTGAATCGAAAATAATATAGGTTAGGAAGGAGATTGGAAAGGAGTTTAAGAATTTGCCTCCGGAAAAAAAATGCAAGACACTGGTGGAAGCCACAGAGCAACACCGGTTTACGGAGGGAATCCAAAGTTTGTATCAAGGTGTGTGCGAGACCGATTGGCAACTGTTGCGTCAAGTCTAACAGTAGAACAAAAGGCAATGGTGAAGGCAATTGGATTTGGTTCACTAATCGAGATGAAATGCGGTCGGCTGAAAAGGAAGCTATGTGAGTGGTTAGTAGACAACGTTGATACCGAACGATCTGTATTGAGAGTTCATGGTTGAGAGGTGGAGCTAAACGCCGCCAGTTTCGTGCAAATTATGGGTATTTCAGATGGGGGATTGGAGGTGGAGGTCAAGGGGGACATGTATGAAATGGCTGGTTATTTAGACCAGTTTGAGGCAAGTTCTAAGGGAATACACATAAAGAAATTGGATGACATCCTAAAGAGTTGTCAATCTGATAATGATGAGTTCAAAGTCACGTTCGCTCTTTTCTCCCTCGGCTCAGTGCTATGTCCTCCGGGCGGAGTACATATAAGTTCATCGTTGTTGTTTGCATTGAAGGATGTCAAAAGAATCAGTTCACGGAATTGGGCGTCCTTTTGCTTCGACAAGTTGATGTAGAGCATAACAAGATACAAGGAGGAGAAGTTGGGATACGTAGGTGGTTGTTTATTATATCTCCAGGTAAAGTCGTTGTTTTATATATTGAAAATAAGTTTTATTTGTTTTAATCAATGAACTTTATGAAGGTATATTTACTCATCAATTTCGACGAATTAGATTCGGATAATCAACGATAATACAGTAGTGTATAAATTGGTTTATTTTGTTCACTCTGGTAATGAACAATGTTATAGATGTTTAATAAAATTTTTTGATTAGAAACATCTGAGCTATGTAGATATTGTACATAAATTCTGTACAGTACGAAAAATTGACAAGATATACATCTATATGGCCTATTGTCACATGGGATGCGAATGAGATTCGCGGATTTATGAAGTGGATGGATAAACTGGTCGGTGTTGGCAATGATAAGGTACATAACACTTAATTAAATAACATATAACTGTTTTCGCGCACAATTTGACCCAAATATGCTTTCGTTGTTGGTGATACTGATTGTAACTGAGACTCGGTGGATGGTTACTGTATATGTGTTGCAGGTTAGATTGCGTGATAAAGTCAATCATTGCAGCAAAGAAGCAAATGGAATTTTGTCAAAAATCGATGAAATAAACTGCGAGGATAATAAGTTCCAATCTACAGGCCGCGAACCCTGGGTTGACGGATTTTATTCTCGGTTTGATTTGCTGAAAGAGTTGTCCCTTGAGATCCTGGAAAACATAAAGGGTGGGGGAGCCCATCTATTTCGTCAGTTTGATGAGAAAAGTGACAGTGAAAATGATGTTGCCGTTGGGCGTTCACGTTGCGAGAATGTTGATGGTCTGGCATATTGTGGTAACTTCCAGGGTGGGCCAGCGACATCAAAAAGTACGAACCAGAATGCGACCCAATGGAACACTGTGCTTGCAAGGAATAATGTTGATAAATTTGTGTGTCCATTTGGGTTGGAATTGGAATCTCCGGTTGCGGTAAAGTCATTATGTGCTGATGAAAATATATCTATTACCAAATTGTTGTGGTAATTGAACTACGATTGATGCATGCGTTTTTTTAAATGCGCTTGCGTTGGGTTAATTTGTTATTGCCATACTGTTGCAGCAAAATATTGGGGATGACATAATAGATTTTATGGCACTTGGGAATATTCCTTCTGGAGAAGAATGTGAGCAACCAACGTGTATGGTGAGCAAAAAGGCCAATGACAATCGATCTGGATGGTTCCGGGTTGGTCCTTATGTCATATCTCATCCTGTGTGTGACAACGATATGAAGCTTATCCGATACATGATGAATGAAGAGTTGGATATCAGGTATTCAACAAATGCGAAACTTCAAATATAGTTGATCACATTGTGTCCATATTTTATCCACTGGACAATGTCAGTTGTTTGTATTTGTGGAGCTGGTCTATCTGCCATTGGGTCTTGTTGCCGTTTCTTCTTATGTTGTGATGATAACGTCGGTGGAAACTTTCAAGTCACTTGTCGTTAACTATTCTTGCAGCGAACCTCTCGTCTAAACAAAAATGAATTGCCTGAGCAGGAATGAAATATTGTCGTTAAGCCCAAAAAGATGTGTTAATGGTCAGGTGAGCGGGGAGATTTATCAATTATTTTTACTTAGCTTGTACGTTCACATAAAATAACATTTTCATTCTACCAATTCGGTCTCTCGTTATAGATAATCTCCACTAAGGCTGAGATATTGTCCTACAAAGAGCGGGAAAAAGGTCCTGAGAGTCCGCGCTTCTGGTTTCTACCAACTTAATTTGCTGTATGTTGTTTGGTTGTTATTTGTTATTGTTTTTGGTGGAATATTCCTTCCTAACTTTCTATTGTTAACGGGTCAAATTTTAACCGTCACATATCGTGAACGAATGCAGCATATGGTTTTGGCTCAAGGTATTGACGTTGCATGGCTAGGGAGGTGGAAACGCTTGAGGGAGTGCTACTTGCAAGACCTGTCAAGGTGTCATAAGGTAACTTAGGCAGTATGATGTATCGTGGTTATTGAGTTGCAAAATGATGTTAACGACTAACTTTTACGACGAATTGCACAGATAGTTATTCCGATTAACCATGTGCCATCGCACTGGTATGTCGTTATTGTGGATATTAAACGTTGTTGTGCAGAGATATGGGACCCAATGTCAAGTCAGCTGACCTCACAATTTATTAGTGGGGAAGCCAGTACCATTGTGAGTTCATTTGGACTACAGTTAACGAATTAGTTTTGCCTTATTTTTACACTGACAGTTGTGTGGTGGTGTGGAAATTTCCTCTTTGTGTTTACTTGAACCAATTATACTTTATGATATTGGTTTGAGCCATTGGTGGTGGAGTCGATACGAGTCATGTTTAGGATGTACATTTTGTCAGTTACTGTAATATTATAGATAATTGCATTGGAACAATATTTAGTGTTGGCCTTTAAATTGTCTTGGTTTAATGAACTTACATGCATAATGTAGTTTTGCGGGAAAAAATTAACACTAGAGAAGGATGTTCGGTATCCTGAGCTAATTGGGTTGACATGATTTCATAAATTGAAAGATTCATGATTGACAAGATAATTTGTTTTGGGGACATGGTGTGTAAAGTTTGTTCAACTGTATAGACGATGTTCAACTGTTTATGACATCATTTAGGTATATTGAATACGAGACAAACTGCAATCAAGATATCTTTTGCTTTACTTTACTGTTGGGTATGGGGCCTTAGGCAACGTCATGTATTTAAGGGTACAAGATTGCTAAGTTTTAATAAATTATTACAATATGCCACTCCATCCATAGCTTATTAGTCGGTGCTTGTGTATTAACAGTTGACAATGCTTGACGAGATTTTGAAGGATGACATTAGATTGTTATTCGGGGGTGAATTCCAGTTTAAGAGTTTTAATCGCAAAAAGAAGGTTTCATTGACGCATGGATTTGATCAGGTGGTGATTCGGTGGATGGAGAGCATTGTGAACGATGCAGGCGAGGCTTATGCTGAAAGTTTAGAAGATGTCGCCCATCATACAGTAAGTATTGAATTTCCCTCAGTTCCAACTTTAACATCTGATAAGTTCAGAAGCCGTGCATGGTTATTTAAATTTGTTTAACTGGTATATTATCGTTTGAACCGTACCTGGTAACACATGATGCCTATGCTGTCTTGTTTTAACGACAACAAATTAGAGAGGACAGAGATGCTTCTGGATTGTTTAATTGTATTTACGTTTTTTATCATTATCCTCAGTTTGATTCCGACGAGGCACGGAAGAACTTGGCCATTCAGTTGTTATTCGATGGGACGAACAAGGTGAAGGACCGAATCTTGGGGCGAGCTATCAGCTTTCACAATACCACCGAAGCAGATCAGCGGCGCCGGTCAATGGCGTTAGAGAAGAAGTACCATTCGGGGGGCAGATGTTCCAAGCGTAAGGGTTATGGCCGTAGAAAGTAGGTCATTGGTACTGGACTGTGTAGTAAAATTTGTCTTGTAACGTCTAGGTGGCTACTGAGCTGGAAGGTACTCCAGTTTTGTCATTAACCGAAGTTTTGTTATGCATGTTTAATGGGTCATATTCATGCACCTCTTCCTATATACAACGAACCAACTTGTATTCAGTATAATACAAGTTACAAGGACGAGGAGGAAATTCAACTGATATGAACCGTATATGCCTGGAACACAAACTAGTCTATTATATGTATGGGATGAGTTAGTCTTGTTATAATTGTCTGCTCAGTGTGACATGACCCACAATGCTGCCACCAGACAATCCATTGACTGTACATTACAATGCAATAGCTTTTGGAAAATGTCACCAACTTTTAAGTGTTTTCCCTCGGAAAAAAGTAGATGCCATACCCCTAATTTTTGGGTTTTTGACAACTTGTCGTCTACAAACATTTAAGAGTCCATTTATAAAACTTTTTCCGTATACTGTGATTAGCGTAAATATTGTGTTCGATTTGTTTTCTGTTCACGAAACGAGCATTTATTTGCAAAGCCTTAGATTGGAAACAGCCCTTGTCTAACCATATGCGGCCCCTATGTTATTTGACAAATGTGCGATCCAAATCAAATATTGTGGTACATATGCTGATACTGCTCATTACCCTTCCGCACGGATGAGGAAATCGGATGAGGAACTCCATTGGGTAGCGGGTTTATGCCCCCGATCCTTTTTCCACTGACAAGCTCACTAGGTTGACAAGGCCTGATGATGTATGCCCACAATTGGCCACTTGTGGTATGACCACTTTATTATAGGTGTTCTTATTTTCGTCCACAGGCAACAGCCTGGCATGTTCTCTCATATTCGAAAACACCCATCATCATTAAATGTCCACGTTTAAGGTCTTACATTTCCACGACCCACATAAAACTGAAGGGCTACATAACAACATCCACATGTTTTACTTGTATCACATACAAATTCGCTAATTTCACCTGGATGGCTAACAGCACACTTGACTATCATACGCCAGACACAAGATGTCTCTGCCATTCGCGGTCCTGACTACCCATATTTTCGTACAGAAGCTTTCCACAAAGAAGGACAAATTTATGGCCATGAATCAGCACACTCCGGAGTCATCCCAACACCCTTCCCCGTTCCGTGTGCCGGCTGTTGGCGGCGAATTTAGGAGTTCCACGGACAACCCTAACTGATTGCTTTCGCCATCCTGTTCTGCAAGACGGAGTCCCGCTGAAGTGCTGCCAAATATATTAAGTTCAGATGATTCACGTACGTAATCATCTGTTTCACTCCCATACCTCCATGAATCTGATGCGTTTGAGGGAGTTGGTTCTAACCTGCTGTCGGTTATACCCTGTGTCCAATCGCTGACATTCTGGTCCGATGCATGGAAAATGTTTTGGGATGAGGTGTCCAAATTGATCGGCCAATGCGGTGCCTTTTGGGAGCATGTTCTGATCGTGTGTCCGGGCTTGCTACAGTGACTACATTTTCTTGCATTTCTTTGGCTCCTTTTGCCTTTGCTCCTTTGTCACAAGATTACGACGGATTCAATCGCTGGGTTGTCCCTGACTTTCCATCCCACCAGTTGTTGTGCCTGATGGCGCCTGCATAGATTGTATTCGCATATTCAGCTGGTGAAGAGCCTTCATAGCCTCAGGGTATGCTTCATCAGATTTATGCAATTAACTACTCTATTCACTGTCAACAATCCCTCTTTCTCAATCTCCTTGCGTACTTCTTTAAACAAATTTTTTGTGTACATGTTGCCTGCCTGTTGCTCATACTCTCTAAGATGGGTGGTTAAAACCGGCCGGCCATATGAACTTTGGTAATCATCATATGCTTTCTATTTCCCGTTGTCTACCCATCAACCTCGCCATTTGATCAACAAAATCTGTTAACTGTTGTTTCCTATTAACGTATTATTTGGTGAGGCATCAATCCTCACATCGTCAGCATCGTGCATGCCTCCAAAAAAATGACCTTTTAGATACGCCTCTGACCAAGAATGTTATCTTCATACATCTTCTTCACCCATTCGTTTGCTTCTACTTTATGTTTCCTTACCAAATTTTCCTATTTCCTTTCAAATTCTTCTGGATCAAATGTGTACAGCATGCAATCCTTGAAGTCGGTGCGAACGGGCGCCCACATTACTGGGCGCTTTCAATATGCCAAGAAGAAAGTCTATGAACTGTTCAAGGGAAAGTGTGTGAAATTGCCTTTCGCATTGCACGGTCGCCGTCTGTTATAACTGTCTGCGTTTGCTTTCATTCCATTGCATTCAAGAATGTCTCCAACAACCATGTATATGTATATTCTTTCTCTGAAGACAGTAGAGCGAAATCGAATACTGTTGTGCGCTTGTGATGGTTAATGCCCACGATGACGACGAATGGTTTGTCGTAAGCGTTTGTTCGATACGTTGCATCATAAGCAATTGCGTCCCCGAAGAGTGCATAATCAGCCCTTGATCCGCCGTCACACCAAAAAATGTCGCCCAACCTATTATCATTATCTATAGTGTACTCGAAATATAAACCTTCTTCGTTACTCTTGTTCCCCTGAAGATATGCTATACACGACTCTGCGTCCGTATCTGCAAGCTTCGTTCGTCTAAGACAAGCTAGAGAATTCCGTACGTCCGATCTCGTGTATCCCACTTGCCTGTAACCACCAGCCCGTTCAACCGTGTATTCGTGTATTTGCGACGGCTTGATTCCTACTTGATGCATTGCTCTTGCCGCATTTAAGTCTGGTTCAGCTACCTTTCGGTGTGATCTTATGTAGTGCACATGTTCAGGCGGCTTGAGCTCGTGGTTGTGGTCCCCTGCAAAGTAAGTACTAATCCACCCACCCAATTTCCGATTATGAGCAATTCGAAATTCTGCCTTGCACCCAGTTCTGGTTATCGCCCTCGGCGCTCTTTTTCTATTTGGGTTTTGCATGTACTTACGTGGTCTAAAACCTTCCCTGCTGCAAACCCATCTCCTGTACTTCGCTTTCCCTGCTTTGTCATATAGTTTTACGTCCTTCCTTATTCCAAATCCTTTTCTTCTTGCGTATCTGTAGTACAACGCTTCGGCCTCTGCCTCACACGTAAATTTGCTGCCTTGTGCTACCCGCGCCTCCAAGTGACTTATGTGCAACCAAGCGACCGAGTTGCCATTTTCTTCTCCGATTGTGCTTTGCCCCACACCGGTCACACCTTGACCTTCCTGCTCTTCTGCATCTATGTCTCCGATATCACATGCCGGTGATTCTAATTCGTTCATAAAATATGTGCTGTTCATTTCCCTTTCCTCTTGGTTAACATCGATGCCTCCGACGTTGTCACCTTGTCATGGAGTAATACGGATACCTGGGTCCGCGAGAACACACTTTATCACATCCTATTGCCTTGTTCCAACACTACTATGGTGCACACTCAATTTTTCCCATTCATGCGGATCTAGGTGTAAACATCAAATGCATTATTTCTACACCATCTATTATTTATTAACTACTTTTGTTGGAATATTTTATGTCGGTTTATGCTATTTATTTCCCATTCTTGGTGACTGCCGAATTTAGTTAATAGTAATTTACAGGACCTGTCCGCGGTTTTCATGCATGCATAAGTTCAAGATTTACTGCTTTGCCTAACTACAAAGTTGTCGTTTGACTCAACTACCATTACTTAATCAAAATGTTCTGTAGTATTTACCATTTTCAATAACCACAACGCGAATGCACCCATTTTTAATTTCAACAAATTATATCCAAATCTAACCTCTTTCATCGTCCCCCATTCAGCCAATCGATTTACTCCAGCACTGTCAGCTGGTTTATTATTCTGTTTCCGTGGTCTCTTCCCTCGTAATCCGCTGGCTCGCGTCCTTTGTTCGCTATTTTTTAAGTCCAAAGTCGTTGCAGTTGTTGATTTCTTACTGCCTTTCGGGAGGCCGCTTTCCCTGGTATATCGGCCATTTTCTAAGGGGGGGGTTTAGCTATTAGTTATGTTTCGGTTTCTTGCTCCCGAAGCAGTGCACAGTTTGGACAAATCACATTTTGGCGCGATCATAACTTTTATATTTTCCCGCTCTCTTCTGTGCACGCTGTATTGAACGGAAATACTTGTATTTCTGTACTCGGCCCCATATTACGTTCTTGCCAACAACGTCGTGCTGACAAGGCCCAACCAAAATCCCATTTCCATGGCCGATTATTTTCGTCCTGTTACCTTTCGCCCTTTAAATATAAGTTAAGTACGGTAATTACGATTGCTACCTATATACACTATAGTTTATTTATATTGCATCAAATTTCTTTATTACATCTGTTTTCGTAAACTTTGTTGTTTCTTTTTCTGTCTACCTGGCAAACTTTTAGTCATTTCGTTTCCAAATCTGTCATTTATTCATTGCAGATAAATTTTCTACATTAACTTTTCATTTTGATTTTTTCTTTTATTCAACCTTTATTATATGTCGTTCTTACGATTTTTCTTTCAGTCAACTCTTCCTGTTGCTCATTCATTGAATTTATTTGTTATATACAACTTTTTTCATTTTGTTTATATATAAAATCGTTATTTATTTATAAATTTTTATAGCCACCCGTTCATCGCGGTGTTCGTCTATGTACCATTTTTTTCTCCACATATTCCCCATTTACTTTTATACACCATTCTTGTTATCGATATCTATCATACGCTGCTGATGTAGCATGTCAAATATTATTTGTTTGTTTAAGCTATATTATATTACTATACGTTATTACTTCAATTTTTTTCGTTCATCCATTGCAACAATACTTTGCTTTTTTTCACACGATTTATGCCCTCCACTTCTCTCCCCTTTGGCAACAATTCCATTAGCTTTTTATTTTTTGGTGCTTGTTCGGTCATTAAACTCTGCATCTTCATGTTCAGATTAACGCCAAGACCGCATCAATGTTATGTGCTTGAAACTTTACGCTCGGCCGCTCAGCCCTACGAATTTGCCGTTATTTCTCCCCAACGGTGCCTTCTACGGGCGGCTTACTCTTCGTTCATTGTTATTACAGTCCATCCGCTCTCCTATATAGGTTCTGCAGATTTTGTTATTGATTTTATCTCGCCTACAGCAATGCCGATGCCTGCTGCTACCCCTTTCGCTTCCTACCTTCAACATAACCACACTTCCGATGTATTCTCACAAAATTTACAACAAACAATTTTCACTTTAACATTAGCTCCGGACTACATTCAAAAACCCCAATCTCTGCTACACGCACAGCATTCCCTCGCCCCTAAAACACATACGGTGTGTTCCACTTGCACGCTTTCTTTCGTTATTACATCACAAAACCAATAACATATTGTTCAACTATTTACTGCTCATCACACTATCCAATATATTTAGCGTAAGCGATTGTTCCCCTTTTTCTACATAACTCCCACTCGCTCCACCCACAACCCTTGCTATCACTCCCTACCCCACTATGCTTACAACATATTCATGCTCTCGCATCAGTCACATCTGCCGGACAAACAACTACTCCCTGGTATTTCAAATCTTCCCCTTCCAAGTCGCCTCGTCCTGCAATGAAGAAATCACATTCCACATTAGCTTACATATTCACCACTCCCAAAGGCCTATCACCATCCCGTCTTTCTTGCGTTAGCCGGATTTTCAAATAACACACTGCTATACTTGTATATACCTGGCTCATGACACCACCGTCGGCATCATAGGTTACATGGGTTATGCACCTCCACTTTAATATCACATTTGTCTGATGCACTGGGTAGCCTATATAGCTTCTGCCTCAGTGTGCGTACCTTTGTGCCTGATATTGGCCCCTTCAACCTAATTATCAGCTTCTCCAACACTTGACACCACTTGAGCCAGTTCGCAGCCATCCGTAAAACTTCATTACCACCATCTACTCCCATCATATCAATTTCCTTCACCACATAAACCAAACAGTCCGGCACAACTTCTTCTTCCTTTTCTTCGACCTCCTCTTCCTGGGTTGCAATTTCAACTTCTTGCAGAAAATGTTGTAGCAACCATTATTCATGAACAACATATTTTTTTCACTTATCTCCAACGTTGAATAACTCCTCACCTTTCACACAACAATGCGTTCAACCTTCGGGGCCCTCATCAGGATGTGATGAACACCTTGCCAGCCTTTTACACCCACCTTCATCTTCAAATGTCTCAGCTCCGGCAGACAACGAATGCCCTTGATGCTCCCAATGTCTAGTGCCTATGCAGCAGAGACAAAATGAACCCCTGGTTACTTCTTATAAACAATCAAACTATATTTCAATTTATTTTTTATTTTCAATTGTTTCTGAGGTTGCCCGATAGGACTTCCTGCAGTTGCAGTAGATTGTCCCGACCATTAATTATTTTTTTTACCACGGGTACATAGTCTTACCGGGTTTAAAACATGTACCATATGTCATTACTTGACAATATACAGGACACCCAATGCATGTTTCATTTCCAAGTTTATTTGTTGTCTCTATAGTTGCGGAGGATGAGACTACTTACGCGCAGTATCCCTGCAGATAGGGTCAGAACCCTTGTCTTACTCACACCACTCACAAGAGCTTTTGCACAGACTGGATCAACGTGTGCCCAGTCTGCACACAAAATATCTAACTGCACTTCCTTCAATGAATTTAGCCCTTTCAGTACATACAATCCCAATGCGTCTGCTCTTAGATTGACGTATTCAAGCAATGGAGCCACAACCATAACTAAGTACTCATTTTCAGCATTAACTCCCTCGTCTGGTTGTACCATCAAGTCCAACTTCTTCAGAGTTTGTGACGAAATTATAAAAATCGTTGGTGAACCCTCCCCAGTCAAAAATGCTGTCACTGACAACTCTTCCAGCATCCGGCACCTCGAGAATAGGGTCATTGTCATGATGTCCTCCGGTCGTCGAAGCACAACACGAAAAACCTTCAGACTTGGAAACCAATTTCCACACGCAGCCAATTTTAGGTTGAACGGTGCGTCAAGTTTAAGCACCTGCAGGGTTGGTGCGCTATAAATACCGGCCGGTAGCTCAGTTCCATTTCCGTGGAGGGTAACTAGTTCTATCTCTCGTGCACAACGCATCAGCGCTGTACTTACCCACGAGTTTATACGCTCCCCTGTTGTTAGGTTGGACCAATGTACAGAAAACTTGCCTATGGCTGTAGGTTTTGTTCGACGAAGCACGGTGTCTACAAAGTTTGCAAATACACCCACTGGATCATAATTTTTGCTTGTGTCCCTTACCCTCCCCTCGTCATCAAATGTTAGGTTTTGCTGTGACGTCCAAACGTCCTTCCACCTTCGCGATAGAATGGACGTTGCTACTGCATATTTTATCGGTACAAAAGTTAGAATGTGGTGCAGTACACAATCTGGTAATAAACTTATCCTGTCGGCACCACCCTGGGTTGGACGTCTGCTCCGTCTCTTCCATCTACAACCACTCAACCCTGACTCCTCCATCGTTTCTGCTGCTTACCAACCTGCCACACATTGCGAGTGCGTTAATAACTCATTAATTTAATATTCTGAGGGGTTCATCTGTTAGTTATATAATATGTTTCAACACCTATTACATACTGTGTGCACCACCAACTGTCTCACCATAATTCGGAGTATCCTCACCCGATACTCCCCAACATTTTTGTCTACTCTTATCTTTGTTCACAGCCTGCCATGCTTTTTTGTTCCCAATCGCTGATTATGCCATGGCTAATCAACTTCTGGCTTCGCTTCATTAGGTCACTGCTTGTGCAACTCCTTTATTTAGTGTCCTATTATTAATCTCGCTTTGGTCAAATTTTTACTCTATACATCCATCTGCCAGGCTATTTTACCTAATGTTGTTATCCTCATGTGCCTTGTTACAATTGTCTGATGGTTTTTATAAATGCCAAAGGTAATATGCACTGCAAATGCTCACAAGGTTTGGTTTGTTGCCAAGAATTTCTTTGGCCTGTCCACTAGTTCCAGGTTTCAGAATGAGCAACGATGGAGATGTAGTCTTTGTCGAAGGGACTTACCAGACGCAACTGGTGGGGAGTTTAATGTTCCTAACTTCCACTACACCTCATATGATGTTTGTTACTTCTCTCATTACTCGATATGTGGCCAAAACCAATGGACATTACTGTACAGTCATCTAAGAGGCCACTTCGAATCTTCATAGGGTCTGTGAACTTTGGAATTCATTATGAGAAAGGAGGAGACGGTCAGTTTTTACCATTTACATATTGTGACTATGCTGCGGATATGGCCGACAGCCATACAACATCTGGGCATGTGTTTTTTTAAAGTTCAGGTGCTGTTTCATGGTGTTAAAATAAATAGCCTATTGTCATTTTTTCATCTACAGCTTCTTAGTTTGTGGCTTCCGCAGTCGGTTTTTGTCAAGCTGTCTGGATTCACCGATTATGAGATTTGTGAAGGACCTGGGACATTCATTCGGAAGTCTGTACTACTGTGATGTGTGCTAATATTTAAACCATCACCCTATCCACAAATCCAGTTATGCATGGTCGCAGCTTACATATACATGTGAGGTTTCATTTCTTAAGGATTATTACTAACGATGGTGCATTTCAATTAGTTCATTGTGGGAGTCAGGATCAGGTGGCTGACATAATGACCAAACCATTATAGGTTCAAGTTTTTCAGAAGCTTCCATTACTCCCGGGAGTTTGTGAAATTTATCTTATTAACTTTTTGCCTCACACCATTTAGTTTACGGAAGGGAAATAAGATTTAATTGTATTATCTGTTACAATACAGTCCTAGTCTTTATGGACATTTACGTTTTGTTTTTTTTTCCCAAGTTTCTTTTACCACTTTGCTTTATTTTCACTACATTTCCTGTTTTCTCAGTTTCTGTTGTGATCATGCAATCAATGGATATTTAGGCCTAAGTTTTTGTTAATAAATCAATGTCATCCAATCCATCTTGATGTGTTCTCGTTCTGATCTTCATATTATATGAAAGATTCCAACAATTATTTCATTACTCACACAAATTAGCGCAGTTTGTGATTTCGTACCTTTTGAGTTCCCCTCGATGTTTCACTCTCTCCTTCTGCGTGAACACGTTCCCTATGCCGCCATGCTGCAACCTTACTCGTCCTTTCGACTCTGCTTTGCACCGCTATTTCTCGACGACTATTCACCCGCCTAACCGCACGCCATACGTTGTTTATCCTCCACCTCCAGATTCCCTCCCATGTGTTACCTTCCTGCGCCCTTTCTCTCAAACCCCTGCCGTGTCCTGCATTTTCATGCCACTCCACGTACCCAACCTGTCGCTCCGCTTCGTTTGCACGACTGAGTGGGGGGTGCGCGATCGCCGTCTTCGCCGATGACACAACAAACGATTTCTCCGCTGCTCACACAGGTGCTTTTTTATAACTCCCCATCCACAAGGCTAATATTGAACAACTTCACGATCCTTGCCTCGCCAAATTTAGTTCTTCACCGCCATTTTGTGTGCCTTAACGCATACGTTCCCTTCTGATGCATATCCAAACTTAATATTTTTTCTTGGGGGCTGCAACGGTCAGCCGCCCCTGCGTCAATGTCCCGTTCCCTCGGTTTTGCCATGCGTTTATTGCACTTGCATTATTTTATTCAACTGTTATTTATATGGCCATAAGTTATTTTGCCAAAATTTCATGCACCCGCCATATATATACCTTCCTCACACATTAATTTGTTGCACATCAACGGGTACTTGTTCGGTTTTTGTCCTCTTTTTTGGCTATCGACCTTTAGCATGTTAGTTTTGCTTTTCTGTTGGTTTAAGGTTTAGGTGCTTGTTACCTTTCATATTCAGGTAAGAAATATATGAATTATAGATACCTTGTATGTGAATTTTCATCTCCAATGACTGAATTGGTAAAATATTTAAGCGTCCGCCATACGTGACATAATTTTGTATGTTAAAACTTTCACTTTCTTGTTTGACTATAATAAAAATTTGCCCACATTATCCAAGCCTTCCATAACAATGAAATTTTGTGTGGTCCTATTGAAAATGTTATTTACTCTATGGGTTAATTAAATATCTGTAATAATATTTTTTACATTAATCACTAATACTAATAACTACTTTACTGATGGTGATTATGAAATTAATAATTACCATGAAGTCTTTTATTATTAATAAGAATAGTTGTACTAATGGTAATCTTTGTAATAATTTCTACAACTTAAGTATCATCGAAGACAATAATCATAGATTCTATTATTTAAAATCCTTAGGTAACTCGTTTGTAAAAAGAATATTCTGAATTTATGATGCCGACGACGACGACGACGGCATAAATTTATTTAATATTTTTTCTTATATTATGTATTGTTATACTACAATTTATTCAAATTTTTTGTTATCGTTTCATTTATTTTGTTTTTAGGATACATTGGGTAATAACCATTTTAGTTGGAGATAAAACATTCTTTTCGTAAATGGATTCCTGCTTCCCAACCTGCCGAGATTCACATCTTTGTTAATGATTCATGATTTTCACATTAACTTATATAACCTGAACGCAACTTTCTGAGTTTCAACAAGCATACAATCACAAATTCGGCACTTGTTGCTTGTACCATTCTAAGATTACCGTTTGTATTTTATTGAAACTATGCTAAAATTTTCATGTAATACATGCCGTTATTTTAACTAAATTATTAATTTAAATCATGATCCCTTGTTTGCACTTTAGATTATGCCGATTGGACATCCATCCTTCTCTAATTCATCATTTTCCAAACTCTCAATTTTTATTCTTATCTATTGTATGGATTGATGAATTTAAATTCAAATCAAATCCTTACGTCTTTCGATCGGTTGGAGATTTGACCTAGTCTATATTCAATCAACTTTTTTACATTTTCGTTTGGGAGCTACAAAGTTATAATCATGTCTACGCACTACCTAGATTACATATTTACTTAAATAATTTATTTTGCTATCCATTTAAATCATAATTCATTAAGATTTAAATTCATATTATGTTTATGCTTTCGTTCCAAATACCTTCACAATTTCAGTTCATACCTCACTAAAAATTTAAATCTCATTTTCTTTTTTCACTTGGTGCAAATTTATTGTTTCTTCCGCTACTTTTTTGTTATATTTATTTCTTCTTATGTGGTCTTCAGGACCACAATTAATTTCTTGGTCATGTTACCATTGGATTTTCATTCTTCCGTTTTTTTTAGGATAAATTGTCTGTGTTGTCCACCCATTATTATAGTTTAAATAAGCCTTATGATGTATTTAATTCCCTTGTCATTTGTTCATATTCGCCGCCACAAAGCATCTTACTTGGCTTATTTCAATCCAATATTAACATATCCATTTCACCTTCAACCTACCCACATACCACAATCCAATTTTATTCAAACCCGAGGATTACAATCACAACTTAAAACTACTTGATTTTTTTTCCTTCACCCCACCCCGCATTTGATAATGTGGGGGTGTTGTGTTAACCCAAATTTAATTATATACCTTATTCACATCATTGTATAGTCAAAGGCAAGTTTTACGTTTCCCGGACCTTTGTCCGCATCATCTATATTTCTCCGGGCTTTTGCTATGTTACATAATCATGTAACATGCATGATTATGTAGCAGCCGTTGGATTTGATCCAACGGTTGTGAAAATAAAAAATAAAAAAATCATGTTATTTTCACAACCGTTAGATTTCATCAAACGGCTGCTGCATAATCATGTATGTTACATGATTATGTAACATAACAATCTCCATTTATCCGAGGGCTGCATTCAAATTCCGTCGTCGCATGCTTTCTATTGCTCATTAATTCCCATTTGATTGCCTTTTCATTTCCTTCGTCAACGTGCTTTCATAACTGATTTGTTGTTGCGGTTGTTTAATACCTCGGTCTTCTCAACCATTTTTTTCCAACCACTCTTTGCTTTTCTTACAAGAATGCCATCCAACTACATACTGCTGTTCTTATTATATTATTTATTTGTCAATTTATTTTTTGCCATATATATGCAAGTTCATTTGGTGTCAGTTGTAACCCTACGTTCGACCTGAGTATTTGTTTTATTTATGTTTATAACTTTGCTTTTGTGGACAATGTTACCGATGATCTTTTTTTTTTTTTTTACTTGCATTCTTCACAGTAACAACTTTTTTGTTTTGACCTTTGCCTATAGTTGTTGGTGTATTTTTTTGCCCTCGTTCTCACCGAACTCAGCCAACAATTTAGTTTGATGTAGTTTCACGGCTATTACTGTTACCTTGTCTTTTTGTTAACATGTTCTATTGGACGCATAATTTTTGAATTATACTTTATGTTTATTTTATTAATATACGGTGTCTATATCTCCATATTCCAATGCATCACTTTCAGCCTACCCTTTGTTGCTACCGTTTTGACTCGTTTGTTGACGTTACTTCGTCCTCAACAGTTCCGTACAGCATCGCTCACAAGACTCAACACATTTGACTCTTCAAATATTTAGTTCCGTATGTTTGTGCCAAATACAAAAGTTGAAAATAAATGTTATTCTCCTTAACACTCTTAAAATACAAATTTGTTTAATTTATTTTAAAATGCTAATATTTTTTTGTATACAGAATAGTCAATGATAATTAAAGGACATATCTCTCATTCTCTTACATAATTAAATAACTTTGAAATAGAACCAAGCTAAAACACCTCTCCATACTTTAAGATATATGATAAATTCTTATTTTAAGATTCATAAATCCAGTCCCATTTTTCGCCTAAAATACGGTTGTGGCTCTTCAAAAAAGTTATAAAACCTTCTTTGCAAAATATTTTGGTTATGCTATTATTTATACCATTCCCGTCCTTTCCAATGTGGATCTTTCATTAAACCACATTTATTTTAAAGATTGTTTTAATCTTCGTACGATTGCGTTAAACTTATACTTTTTTTTTTTTATGCGGTGGCCCTTTTCCCACGGTTCATTTTAATTGTATCTTTCCTTTTTCCCCCATTACCATTAATCCATGCTTTACTTTTGGTTGTGGCTACTAAAATTTTATAGCATTTTAACATTTTATACGTTCAGGTGCTTCAACGTCCAAAAACTTGGTGCTTTTTTTCATAAGCACCTTTTATTGCGCTACCTTAACCACCCGGACAAATTTTTTTCTGTTGCTTGTGACGGTTGGTTGCCACCTGTCCCGTTCCGTTCGTTATTTTCCAATCACTCTTCACTCTCGTTCTTCGCATGCACAGTTGCGTCTATCTAAATTCTATTTATCATTATAACCAAATATTTTTTATTTGCCAACCCAAGAGCCGTTATTGGTACCTCCGCTTACTACGACCGTCGTGACCACCCTTTTTTCCTTTACTTTCTAATAACATTTGATATCTGTGTTCTCCGCATTCGGAATTGCCTACTCTCCACAGTTGCATTCCGATTCTTCCATCCTCCCCGAACCCAACCCCTTTTCCATGGGCCTGCGGTTTCCTCAAACGCTGTGGTACGTTTTTTCAACTTCGAACTGTGTCGTTAAATCGTCGTATGTTTCTTTGTTTTTCGTTTCAATTGTTGTCGACTGCGATTGTCCAACCACGTCAGCCACCCTTCCCTTTTACAATCCAAACGTTACGGTTTTAACTGTTCCGTTCCTTCAAGGTTTTCACCTTGGACTAAATTTATAATATATATATATATATATTTATATATATTATATTATGTTGTTTTTTCCGTTTTGTTGGAAGGCTGTTAAGCACACATTTGCATTTGTTCTATTTCACTGGGTTCACTTGACGTTTCTGCCTGTCCTCCCCAGATATGGTGCTTTTCTGACCGAAGCAACATTGTCGTCCCGGTGACAACGGGTCCGCCGACCGCATTATTTGTCTCCCTGATTCAATTCTCTCCCATATTCTTTCTCTTTTGCCCACAAAGGATGCTGTTGCCGCTTCCATTCTTTGCCGACGATGGAAGCATGTTTGGGCTACCGTGCCTAATTTGTGCTTCGACGATGCGCCTGCGCTCACGGACCTTGATGCCCCCGCCTCCCCCTCACTGCCTTCGACGAGTTCGTCGATTCCGTGGTGTCGCGTACTCAGCCTTCAGCAATCCACAAGTTTTCTCTCCGTTGTGCGTGTATCCGGTCTATCCCAATGTTTCAGTCCTGGGTGTCTTCCGCTATTACTCGTAACGTTCGGGAGATCGAAATTGAGCTGCATGCCCCCGATCGCATTCCCATGCCCCCCAGTTTTTACCGCTTCAAAACACTTGAAGTTCTTCGACTTCGCTCCGACTTTGCCTTGACCCTTCCGCTAGACGGGGTCTGCTTTCCCAGACTGAAGACATTTCAGCTGATGATGCGGCTGCCTCGCAGCGATTGGACTCACAACTTTTTTTCCAGATTCTCGATCCTAGAGCATCTGTCCCTTTCGGTTACTTTTTCTGCGGACCAACCTCCATCCACCTTGGAGATTTCATCCGCTTCTCTTAAGATGTTTGTGTTTCAGGTTTTCTATTCTACTCGTTTATCGGGCCGTACTGCGCACACTGTCAACATTGCTGCTCCCAACATTCAATTTTTAGATATCACCGATGATCTTGCGGTTTCTTTTTCGGTGCGTGAACTCGAGTCTCTTCAGAAAGCAGTTTTACACGTTATATTCTCTGACTGGCCAGCCCTTCACCAGAGATCTCCCCAATTGCTGTTTACGGCGCTTACTACAACCACGTCGCTTACTCTGTCCGCTGGGGTCCTCCAGGTAAGTTGTATTCTGTAATCGTCTGCCATGTTCTGTTTTGCATCGCGCTGGGCGCTCGTTTGGGTTATTCCGTCTTTAGTGACGTTCTGTGTCTTTCTGTTAGTCCGCAACGCCCGCGGCAGCGTTCTTGTCCACTTATGACTTCCTGGCGTCCAATGTGTTTTTATTTTTTCGCGCATGCATCGTTCCATCTGTAGTATTGTAACACCCCAAATCTAACACGTGCAGAGCACATGAAAGAAGGAGGTTACTCACGAATCGCAATCTCTACTCACAAATACCAAACTGGTATATCTCAAGTTCTTATAAGAATAATCCACAAGTTCATACATCCAACACTAAAAAAATATAAACTCTCCAGAAATATAAAATAAAAATAAGAAAGTCTCAAAACCCAAATTACAAGTTTAAGATCGAAATAAACTAAAAAGAAACATGAGTCTAATCTTCTTCTTATTCGAATGGCGAACAGAAATGAAAATCCCTAACACCAGGGCTAAGCATACCTCTCAAAGGAACTTAATCTGCAAAAAGTAATGACGAGGGGTGAGCCGTCAACTCGGTAAGTAAAACCATTCCTAACACACTAGGCCTATCGATACCCAAAAATATTGCAAGCCTTCTTTGAGCAAAACATATTTCATAAATCCATAAATTTCATAAAAACTATATATCATGAAGAAATAACGTATTTTAATTAGATAACGTAATTCCATAGGAATTCAGAATATCAAAAATAGAGTTACTTATTAAGGCAAATCATATTCACATGTACAGAAAATGAAAAGTTAGCTCATGTTACATAGTGTCACCTATAGTCCCGGTGACCAGGCCCAGACAGAATTAGAATATTGTGTGCACATTCAGAACTTATACCAGTACTGGTCCAGATAGATATATCGTATATTACGATCATAATCAGAATCAGAATCACTATGGACAATGAGCCAAAACATTAAGAATTCCATACAATCATCAATAACTGAAATCTCACATGAGTACAAAACATTCGTATCAGATTCATGAAAGTCCATAAAAATAATTTAGGCTTGCAAACTACTTTGCAGATAAATCATAAAAGGTAGTCTTGTCGTTAAATATTTTACATATTGAAAAGAATTTATAAAATATTTTGTTAAAAGATTTCAGATTTGAAAACATTTTCATAAACTGAATTTGGTATGAAAATCCTTTAATCTTCTAAGTGGTATAAAGACATTTATACTTATAATAATAATATCAAAATACTTATACATATCCAGTATACTAGAAGTGAAGTTACTTACCTTGATAAGAAGATCTTGAACTACACACCTCTAAGTCCCTAAGAGCCTTCAACACCTTAACAAATCAAAACATAACTATTAATAACTCACTCTATGAATCTGCCTTTCTAATTCATTCCTGTACAGGTATGATCTCAGAATTTTAACTCTTAATCTAAACCTCGGAATGACATAATATTCTATAAAAATATTCTGGACATCCATGAGTATCGCATATAAAATTTTGAAGAGGATCCGAGATCAAAAACATTTTTAAAACTATTTATTTCTCAACAATTTCAAAACTGTTTTCTCATAACCTTAACCGAACAGAACCGTTTCTGAGAATTTTATAAACTGACATACTTATCAGAAAATTATGAAATTAAAACTGGCGATACTAGACACGTATATTAATATCTGTATAAAATTACAGAATTTTCTGAGTTCATTCAATTGTACAAATAATTGTGTGAATATGATCTCCTTGCTGAAATCACCGTTTTCCAATGTATTAGTGCCCGATTCAAAAATCCATATAAAATTGAAAAAAAAGTCAAATCCTATGAAACAAAATTTAATCAATAAGCCCTATATGTCTATTTTTCAGAAATATAAAGTTCTTAGAAAAATTCGTTCACAAAATATCAGTTTAAAAATCAAGATATCATGCTGTCTAGAATCATCCTACATGCTTATTATGCCAAGGGTTGATTAACCAATCTCCTAATTAATCCAAACTCCAAACAAAACCCAAACACATCCTATATCATGCATCAAGATCTAAAACAAATCTCAAATCATGTCAACATAAACCTTACATAGAGTGATTAGAAATTTTGTGGTGAAGATGAAGAGTAAACTTACCAATTGCTTTGATTCTCTTCTCAACAAACGTTTGGAAATGAAAAGACTAGGGGGTATTTATAGGATTTTGAAAGGCTAGTGGATGGCTGAGATTTTGCCACCATAACCCTTGATCAATGGTCAAGATTATCCATCATAAATACCTCACTAATATCTAGAGTTCTTATCTATCTCAACAATAAATCCTTCATGAATACCTTACTAATTTCTAGAATCCTTATCATCTCTTCAACTAATCCTTCATGAATATCTTACTAATTTCTAAAATTAAAAAGACATAATTACCCTTAGAAGAATTGGGGTATTACAAGTATATTCGATAATTTTAACCCTGAGTCATTCTATTTGATTTTACCCCTTTTCCCCAGGCACTTCATCGGCGCGACGACTATATCTTCCCTCCCTTTTGTGCCCTTACCCATTTGGATCTTACTGTTGGTCAGTTTGGCTGCTCCTTCCTACCGACCATCCTCTGTTCCTCGCCAAACCTCCACACCTTTGTCTTGCAATTGGTATGGATTTCTTCATATATTTTCTTATTGGTTCTTCTTGTTGCGGCTATACCTTCATCATTTATAATTTTTCCCCTATTTTCAGTCAGGTTGGTACGATTTGACAGACGAATAAACCCGATGGACAGACACATCTGCCGTTCCCCCTTGCTTGAGCCACCGTGTTAGCTTCATCGAAATCTCCGGTCTTGGCGACGATAAATCGCACTTGCGTCTGGCGGCTTTCCTGCTCACTCATTCCAAAGTCTTGCTGCGGATGACAGTTCGATGCAAGGCCTACGTTCCAGTGCAGCGATTGTAAAATCTCCACATGCTCCTTTTTCAGATACGCCGAGGGTCTCCTGCTGCGTCCATTCATCTTACAAGGCCGGTTACTTGGGCGTAACCATTTCGTAACCCATCGTAACCCGTTCCCGAAATCTCCCGCATTATTTTCACCTTCCGTACCCCCTGCATACCCCAACCAGTGTGTTTTCGATTTATATTCTATGCGAACATTTTCACTCTTACTTTTTTCATATGTACGTCACACTTTCCGCAGCATTGTGTTTAGGTCATCATTTCTGTGTTAAATGGATGGTTACTCTGTATATTCCCTCTGTTTACCCTTCTAAAGTTGTTCTTTCATCGCCAGACGTTCATGCATTCGTGCCGTTCGATTGTCTTTGCTTTCGCCGTTTTATGCCGTTCCGCTAAACTGTCGTCCACTTTATAAGTGACTTTCGTTCCACCTTATTGCAGCTTCATGATTGCCATTTTCAGTATCACTTTAGTTTACTCTGTTCTGTTTATGTCGTGCTATACAGTTACGGTAGTGTATGTTGCCCCAGCTCACGTTCCTTAGGTTACTCCTCCAATTGACAGCCCAATTAACCAGCTACATCCCCGGTTATTTTAGCCGACCGCACCGTGTTACATGTTACGCACTCTCTACCTTCGTTACTGAAATAACCCACCCATTTCATCTACAATGTTCTCCTTCCATCCTCAACCGTTTCATGCATGTGGTGTCGCCTTACTCCATCCTCCATCCATTGTCACCTAACCTCAACTTATACGGGCCTTTGGCGGGGAAATTTTTCGTCTGCATTATATATCCTGGCAACTTAGTAAATCCTTCCTACCATTCTGCAAGGAATTATTTCAGCTGCATGGTTAAACAGGGTCTTTACAGCCCCCTTACACTTACCAAGAATGACACATTCGCGGTAATATTCTTTTTTTAACAACTATTATGAGCTGGACATCTAAATTTTACTATATGTATTATTTGCTATTTTATTTCTTCGTTCACGACGAATGGTTCATATTCCTATGTCTTGCTGTGCTGCCACAGTGTGTTGGTTCTTTACCTAATAGTGCTTTGAGTTGCATTGTTAAATTCCCTTAATATTTCTAGATATGATGTCGGTATGTCATTTCTTTTTGGGGATGATTACTTGTAATAACATTGGTTGATTCACATGGTCCAATATACTATTATTTTATGACTTTTTTTTGTTTCCGCTACATAGACAATATAATTTTTTATACATAAACATCTATTTCAAATATTTTAAATAAATTGTGTTGATTATAATTTAGAAATTAAATAAAATTATTTTAAATACTTACCTTTCAGGTTACCTTACATTAATTGTTCGGTAATCATTTTGGGATTTACCAATTCTTACGAGGTTATTTGCAGCCATTATATTGCATATAAATAGTTGCAGCACAATGTTAGACTATTGTTGCTTTTATTTCTGGGAACTATTTACGGCTGCAAAGTTCCCGCCAAATTATTTATGCAGGGGTTGAGATTGATTGGTATAAGACTGTGACTTTTTCCGCGTTCACTTGCTTGGCTGCAACAAAAAACTTTTCACCTGCAAATTTTTTGTTTCCCCCCAAAACTTGCTATTTACTGTGGATTACTTTCAGTCGCAAAATTCATCTTTGATGTACTGCCACATTGCGGTATGCTCTGTGCTTGTTGTTGCAGCAACCCTTTGACGTTCGCATTTACACGATTTTCTGCATCTCATACTTCGACAATAACGTTCATTCCATCTTTTTTTTTTCCATTTTTCTGTCCGTTAGGGGCAGTCCCATTGTTAATCAACCTCCATTTTAATACTGCTGTTTTATTTTTTGTATTTAACCATTCATTCCAGATAAACCAACATGTTGTTCATATTTTTTGTTTCATTTTATAACAACCCTTCATATGATCTCACACTGCAATACACCTTTCACCTTTTAGTTATTCAAATCAATAGCGTTAGCACTCGACATTATTAATTCGCACTTATTGAAATACTGTATCCATTTAACATTACTAAATGTTGTTTCGTCAACTGGTTAATTAATTATTGTTAGTCAAATATGGTTTCATGTACTTGCGCCATGTTGTTTGATATATTTTCGCTTCTTCTTTGTTGTTAAGTTCATAAAATCTTTTAATTATCTTATTTTTCTGCCTCATTTGTCCTCGTCATAACATGTACGTCTTTATAATCTTATTCTTTGGGCCCCATACAGTCTACAGCACAATTCGGTACCTCAAACTGATTTTTTTATTGCATAATTCGTTACGTATACGATGTCATAACTTAAGTCTTAAGATTTAAGTTACCGCATTTATTTTTTGGCTATATTTCCCATTTACATCATTCAATTTGCTTGTATCATTTTATTTACATCTTACGATTATACGCGCATCGTCCTATTTTTAACCTAAAAGACTTCATTTCTCGCCTCTATTAATTTATGATCACCTGACTACATACATTATCAATCACCTTGCAATGTTACAGTTGTCGATAACCCCGTTGTGGGTAGCGATTTTTAGTGGATACGTTTACTTGTTAGGTCATGCAACAACAGCCCTTCTTCCTCTTACAAGACCTGTCGTACGTGTAATATTCGCCATGACAACTTCGAAAGTCAAATTCGGTTTACACAATAACAAAAACCCCTGCATATCGTACGTGCTATCAAACTAATTTTACACTATTGGTATACCTCCCGCTTGCATTGCCCCCACGTGATGCACCATCGGTCAGAATTGAAACATTACTGTCTTTGGCCTCATGTCCACACCCCACCTGAATGACATGGTTATGCGTCTCATGTCACTCTCCCAACGTAGCGTCACCATTAACTTCACCGTCTCGACCAGGATTTTGAATGATGTCGTCTCCGTGTTAACCGCGATCAAAAGATCCATGCTTTTCCTGTTTCACATTGTTACTCCGTGTCAACCACTAGTAACGGACATACTCTCTGTATCCAGGTTCCATTATTTCTTAACATTTGCATGGCCTCTAACTTACACGACAACTATTCAGTGACCTATTATACTAATTGATGACAGACAATTTTCTATAACATGCCATATGCTTTCTACCGTCAGGCCTATGGCCTTTACATTACGCACCACCACTACATTCGCGGTGACCATTCTAATTCCATAAACATTGGAGCACCGACATATATTTTTTATGCATATTTTTCAATTGTTTGATCCTTTAACCGTTACTGCTATCGATATTGGTGGGATTTGGGCCGAACAATATTGTCTTGGTCTCAGGGTTTTCATAAACAATTTCCAACTACGGTCCAGTCGCGGCTCCAACCTAAACAGAACTTGCACGTCTTACTTGATCGACCCATAACAATGTTTATTTGTTCGTTTTGTGGAACACTGACTACAGTGCTCATCGGTTATCGGGTCGGCACCCCGTACTTAACTTTAAAACTTAACACCTTCATGCAATCTAACACAACACATGTATTCCACCACAACAACGACGATGTTATTTATCCTTACTACTCTCACTATTTGGATGAAACACAATACCTGTGGTCACAGCCGGTGGATGCCGGGGGTTCCCAACGACAGCCGCTAACCCAGACCGCGTGTCTGTCCTTGCTTGTTGTGTTTTCACCAACGCACCAATGCTCCTCACGTTAAGGGACCCAAACCCATAGATGTCTTATATATACTGCCCTTCCGGTTTACCCCTGACAAATCCGGGCGGGTACGCAATAGGTCCCACTTCCAGCCTAAATGGCATTTATGGACATACTAATCCTGCTCTTCTGATCAATATTGGGCGCACGCCTACGGTGACATTTAGTTAACTGGCCATGGATTGTATCGTCCATTCACAAAACTTTCCCGTGCTATTCCATCATTGCCCTCCCTACAAGATCAACAGTTTCCACTTAAATGCAAGGAAATGATTATTTACGTTAACGAAGGATGTTCAGCCCTCCGTATCCCATCCACAACCTATGGCGTCAGTGACTGCCTTGAGACTTCACTGGGACAATGCACCAACTTGCTTTTTATGGTAGGTCTGACAGGCATTAATGTTGGAAAAATACACGTGGTTTATCACCAAAGGCATGTAAGTTTCCAACGACGCGTTTCCTTTTAAAATATGCTGTCACAGATACACGCTCTGGACGCCTTTTTCTTCCTCTCCATAAAGTTTTACGTCTCGTCATCATTCGGCATCAACATTAATGGCCAGCAGGCTACTCCATTGTTCACGGTGACCAAGAGTGTACCATCCCTCCTGGCCATATAGGTTGGCGTCCACCCAGTTGGTTTTCACGGACCTTTATCCAAAGCAAAAAACGTTTCACACAAACTATATGAAGTTATGAACGACGATAACTCTTCACCACGTAAACGTTATTCGCAGATGTTCCATCGCGTGCGTCCTTGCAAATCGTTTACGAATATTTCCCAATTTAGTACGGGATGCCGATCAGTGATTATTAGTATTCCTTGTGTGGGTAGGACTAACGTTTGGAAAATAGTAATACTGTATCATTTTAATCCTCAACCAGCATTTGCGTTACCCGCGAGTCCATACGGCCGATTGGTCAGCTATGATTCCTCGCGTACGTCGTTTAACAAAGTCCAATCTGGGGAAGACTTTATCTGATCCATGCCTCACTTAACCATTCCCCAAAAATTACTATAATATACCAATCCAGCTGCATCTAATCTCGTTTCTTACCACCCATTCGTTGAGCAACCATTGTTGAAGTGGAGAATATCATTTTTGAGGTACTAATAAGTTTTAATTGTTTGCACGTGGCAACTTTTATTGGCCGAGTTAAATAACTGTTTCGTAAATACCAAATTTGTGACTGTCATTTATCTTCCCAAACCATAGGTCATCAATCTGCTTCAGCTCAGACGTTGAATGGTTTAGGTTACGTCGATTACACATCTTTTTCGCGCAGTACATTACCCAATATTTTTTCCGCTAATTTGGTGAAGATATTAAATTCTGAAGATCCTGCTTTCCCCTTCCAACATTGTGGATCGTAACCCCACTGATCCGATCATTCCTTTTACCGTCGATTGCATTAGTGAAATGCAACCATTTGCGGGACTGTATATTTTATGGGGACATTCAACATTAATTATGTTCGTATTCTAGTTACCAACCCATAGAATTCTGGAATCACGGAAACATTTGGGAACCATTAATTAACGTCCTGTGCGCTACGTTAACTGGCATGCTACAGATAAATATTGCATTAAGACGTTATTTACTTTGGTGAACCGGTCGACTGTATATTGACTTTTGTAATATGTATTTCATGAACCCTTGGTTTTTGCATATCAATCAGCTGGAAACGGGAGTTTGTGTTTCAGTCGCCATTGGGGGAGGGGGGGTGTGGGAATCGTGGAAAATAAATCTCTCCTGATGTGATCATGTCCTCAGCAAATATATCAGCTGCTCATTGGTTGGTAATTAATTAAAAAGTTCAGGCATGTAAATTGTACCCCTTCCGTTCCATAACGATACACTTGGCAATAAATCCTTGACATATAAGTATTTCTAAGTTCACGATCGGATCCTCTTTTCGGCATCGTTGCTTCGGATGAAACCTTCTTATGTCCAGCTTATCGTCAGTTAAACATATTTGTTATTTTATGTTTCCGATGTTATGCAAGTATTGCTTGCCCATTAATTTAAAGCCGTGCCGAATCTTAATACAGCAGCCGAACTTTTCCAGTAACCATGTAAATAACACATTTGATTATGTCACACCCGAACAATCAATCGTTATGAATTTATTATGATTTGTTCATATCTCACTTTTAGAACCGTTTCCTTTGGTACTTCATTATGTTTCTTGCTTTATGACATTACATAACATAAGCCTTAAAACTATTTTGATTAATAATTACATTGCTGCTGACATCACTTTTCAATGGATTTGTTACAACAACAACAACAACAAATACTGCAACATTTATAACAAGTGAAGGTATATACCTTTTAATTTATTTAATTCTATTTTGATATCTATGCATTATAAAATCCTACATCAACCATTTATATTGATGTGGCCATTATTTGTATATTATTTACTTACTCCTTTGACAAATGTTAGGGTTATATTGATTTTTTTTAAAAAATTAATCGTAATGTTAATATTTTGTTCATTTACGTATAATGTGGGATTAAAGATTAATTTTTTCGGAATGCTCAGGAGGAAATCATTTTTTGATAGAAACAATAACTGAAATGCATAAAGATATTTAATTCAAACAACTTTATATGGAGTGAATTAACTCATCATGCCTTCAATGACGTTAGGAACCTTTGCAACTTTGGTTGAAATTATTGATATGCACGTGTAGAGCTTTTGACAATTTATTTTGTGCACCACGGATGCGTTGTTCTTCTGGTGGCCCGATTTCAAATCGCAATCCACCGCGCAGTACACGCTGTCTTTAGTGCTGATGACATACTGCTTCGATTCAGACTTCAGTTCGAGGCGGTCTTTAACTTATCACGCCCTTGGCTGCATATTCACCCCTCGATCATGGGAGCTTTGTGGGCAGTGTTAGAAGCAGCCACACACACTTAAAACATATTACACATAACCGAGAGCAAGAAAATTAACATAAGCAGAAAATGCGAAGGCACCGCTGCAAACACCCGGAATAAAAATTTGGAGAAGTCTATTTCCTTTATTTAAGAGAGATTGCTTAGTAAGTTCTGCCTTCCCTCATCTCTACTATTTTCAAAGACTGTTTCCCAATTCAATATCTGGCTTTTCTTAATATTGCATTCAACAACTTTAGTTTACTCGTACTACGAGGTCGGCTAACTATAACTTTTTAAATTTCTAAATCTGTGTTCTTTGTCAATGCTTAATCCATGATTAACTGTTGTTTACTATGCGTAATGCTTTTACTTATCCATCCAATATATTAATGATTATAGCAAACATAATTATACCGAGAGGCGATTTATGTAACCCTAAACCCGGTGTTATGAATGCCATGCATTCATAGACATAAAAATATATGCCAACGTGATTCGTCCAAGTGTTCTAAGATTTTCCATACAGCTTAATGAATCTTTGAATGTTCAATTTAACGTTTATCTATAGTGGGTCTATAGGTGCAAGATTTTTTTAATATTACTCGAGATATGATATTGAGTAGCTTAGCAACATATTTAAGTGTCAATACGGGTCATACAATTTAATTGCTGAGCTGGACGATTACAGTGGATTAGTTATGGTGAAATCGCTTGTTCTAGTGCTATAATATCATGGTCATTTGTAATACTACCTGCATATTGATTATTTTGTTGGTCATTTTATTTTATTCAATCTTAATATAAATACGCATTGTGGATTGTTCAAATCATTCTGGGTTTAGGGTTTTTTGGGCAGCTAATAGGATATACAATATCGTCCATAATCGAATTCGGACTCGGGTGGGCCATCACCATATGGCCATGGCGATTCATACACTCGTTCCGAAGGGTTTTCCGGGGATCAATCTCCCATTTCCCCTATGTACTGTTTTGCCTTACCCTAAATTGTTGCCTTCGCACTCTTTCGTCATTTAGGAAAAAAATTTTATATTATTTACAAAATATATTTATATGGCCTTATTACTTTGTCATCAGGTATACTTATATTATGCACTCGATATACAATTTATTATGGCACTTCCATAATAAATTGACATTTATTATGAGAATATAATTTCAAGTTATCATTTAATAAATGTAATGATAACTAATATACTTGTAATAAATAAGTAAAATAAAATTTTGTTTTTACCACTGTAATTACTAGTCACCAATATATTAAAATATCACTCCGCATTATACTTATGTATAGTAACAAGGGGCCAATAAATTTAACAAATTACTAATATCGTTTTTTTTTTGTATAAAATTACTTTTCATATTTTTTAATATACTAACTAATATTCACCCATTAATAAATGGAATACTTGGTAGTCTTATACATTTAAACATTGTATTACGCCTACTGTATGACAGACCAATGTTTTGTAATAATGAACCACAATCAGTGCCATTGATTTATTGAATGCGTATTAAAAAATTCAAAGTGTTTGACAACAAATTAAATTTTTTTTTCACGTCACACCCACTGGAAGCACCCAACAGGGGAACGACACTACTTAATTTCAATCGAAGGCCGAAAGACACTATATGGGCTACATATGTAAGCAGCCGTGGGATGTACCCACTGCGGAACATTACAAAAGTGGAATACATTATGTTGGCCATGCAATGACCATCATTTTGACATATATTTCCCACGGATCGAGCCGAGTCCCAACGTAATCGGGCTGCGTATGTTGCAGTAAAACATGCGCGCCTTAGGTGAGCTGACGGTCTTCCAACCGTCTGACTTTAACCCATTCATTGTCCCAATCTTACCGATACGACGTCGTTCCAGTTTGTATAATCACCATCAACGTTTCGGTTTCACCCGTCCCTCGCCACATAACTGATACCTCCATTGGGCTGGACCCCTCAACACCTCGCTGCCACATGCGTTCACACCGATGTGTGGAGTAAATGAAATTAAAATGTTGTCGTCTTGGCCACCAACTTATTTCTTGCAGAGGATGTTCACCAATCGCTTTCTCAGTGACTTTATGTCAATCAATCACGGGGATACTGTCAGGCGTTCCTCGATATGTTGGATCAGAGCTTGTACAATCGTTAAACGACAGGCAGTCGCGTCAAGAGCTAGGCCATTTTCTTCACTGTCAAGAAATTACTTGTTCACAAAGGGGAGTGCCCAATATAACGATCGGTTGTGGTTTTCCGATTTGAGGAGGACCAGATTACCATTTAAGGTACCTGCGAATGCCCTGGTGAGTGCAACTCTTAGCGTGCTTTTTTTGTTATGTTATTATATTTTCTACCCACCTAATTATTAGTATTTATAACTTATGTGGCATTCATGTTCGTATTATGTATACACACTGTCAATAACTAAACTTATATGAATGGAGAAAGATTATATGGACTGGCCTGGTTAACGTCTAACCATGTGCTTAGGTGAAATTACGAACATATGTCGATGCAGTCATGTCCATTTTGTGCCATTCGTTTACCTTAGGGAAATGTAGCTCCGTTTTCAATCCGTTTCGTATATTATTAACAGACCGCCAAATTTTCTAACCCCGAGCATCGCCATAAAGATATGACATTATGCTGTATTCCATAGTCCAATCATATGGCCGAATAAGACCGGAGTAAACATGTTTGTATATGAAGCAGTAGAACGATTCATGGTATATCCTTGGACATAAAGTTTATGAAATAACAACTTGTATCATATATATAACTGCGTTATAAATGGAATCGTTAATGATATATGTTGGTATTTCGGTTGGGCCAACTGGGATATTAATGTTGTATTTCCATAACGATATGGACAGACAACCCAGGGTGTCCTTCACATACAAGCTGTCGCCAACCGGGATTGCACCCGCCATCGTTCAGTGCGGGCCAACTGTAGAAACTGTTGACCTCATACGGTAAAAACTGACTCGGAGAGATGGTTTGCCACAGTTGCTTTGGCCACTTACTAAAAATACCTCCAACGTTCACTTTCCAAAGCAGCTTGGTCAACAGCGTATTGTTGCGAGAAGTCGTAACCGAAAATGTGGACGGGGAGTTATGGTACATGATAGGGGGTCGGCCCTGCAGGTTCTCCACTTATGAATTTGCTCTAATTACCGGCCTCAATATGGGGAATATTGATGAATTCGAACGAGTTGTGGAGTTGTCCGTTCCATCAGGTTACACGTGGACAAAACTGGGGGCAGACGCACCAATGACAGTGGGTCAGTTGCAGAGCATTTTCTGTGATACAGATTGGACAAAGCAGGAGGATGACATAGCTCTGCTTAGTGCATTGATATTGTTGTTGCACAGGACTCTGCTTGGCTTGGCGGATGTTGCCATAATTCAAGCCTATTGGCTCCAAGTCGCCGAAAATCTTGCCGTCTTCGATCTTTACCCCTGGGGCACATTGGCATGGACTGCCACGTATCGTTCAATTGTAAAAAATATGGAAGTAAGGACATCTCGTTTGCGGAACAACCAAAGTAATGTCCATCCACCCACAAAGGATTGTTGGATGATGCGGGGATTTAGCATCGCTTTTCAGGTCAGTTTTGCCACTGATGTGTCCAGTTGTCGGCTTTGTTTGGACAAGGTAGTCATGTCAGCAGGTTTATAGTTTTTTTTTTAATTATTTACATAGCGATATCAACGGTTGTATGTGCAGAGTTCATGTTTTTGATGGTGCGGGGAATGGCCTTAACGGTGAATCTCACGGGGTTATATGCTTTCTGCGTGCAGGTGTGGATTTATGAATGTATTCCGAAGGCTGGGGAACTGTTTGGGAAGCGACTCAGCGACGCTGAAATCCCCCGCATTCTACTTTGGAATTCTACCAAGCAGCCGTCCGATGGTATGGTTATTGACAAATTGCACTCCATTAATCGATATGGAGCCGCTGAGGTGGCCATGACATTGGACCCGTCACTAGTATAAAGGGCAACAACATACTTCATGAATGCAGCAGATACAAATAGGTATCAGTTGCCTGTACAATTTGTGGATTGTTTTCCTCTGCCCAAAACCCGAGCGGACAGTTCGCAGGCATGCAGCTCTGAAAATATTGCTGCAAGTTCCGCTATCCCATTGCATGAAGTGCCCATGTATCCATGCGAAAATACTACTACCTATGTCATTAATATAATAAATACTATCCATGACATATGAGGGAGAACACCATTATCAAGGTTCCATTTAATACAAGATTGCACAGAACCACAAACCGAAGAAATGCGGAAGCGTTCGCTTCGTGACGCCGTATGTTATATACATCAGTTTCCATAATGTCAGAGGGAGGGCGAGAATTTACACTTTACCGTGTTAAACCGAAATAACGGGGGCTACCGGTTCATTATTAGGTGTTTCCATGACGATTGGCGATGGCCATATAGAAACATTAATGGTATACGTGTTCACTGTAAGAGTCAGTTTTATAGGTGCCAGCAAACAATTCGGTCGGTGTTGCAGTTGGCAGGTTGCACAATGGGCATTGATGAATTTGGACATTAAATTTTAATACATTGACTCATTATGAAAACCATGGGGTTCGCAGGGCAAAAAATCATAACATTAGTTGTAGCTACATCCAGGTTGGGTAGTCCCCGTTTATTGATATCAACACTGATTGTGCCGATTTGATAGTATAACAGAGTGTTATCAACCAAATTACAAATATTTTCGCAATAGTTGTTATCGTTGATGCAACACTTTTTTCTGTAAGGATTACCTGCTTTCTCCATGATAGGGTGAAAGCAGAACGACACCAGCAGAACAGGCAGCGTTGGTGCCATATGGTGTGCGTAAGTTGGTGAAGGCGGCTGTGGATGAATTGCGTGCAGACCTACAGACAGGGTTGCGTCAGATACGCACTGAGATTGCAGAGGAGATAGAAGTCCACTACAGATTGCTTTATCGGGAAATGCAAAATTTACGTCAAGTCAATTGTGTTGATGACGATCTTCCAAAGGGTGGACAGGTGCATTCCGAGGTAGGACAAAACATGCATCCAGCATGTCCCTTTAAATAATCCTCACCGTGTGAGTGAAGATAGTCCTAAACCCAGTTATATTTGGTGTTAAAATACGTCAGCCCACAAAGGCCCGGAGCGGCTGTGTTGGATTAGAAGTAGGTTTTTTATTTTTGACAAAATTGCAAGATAATTGATGTCAAATCGGATGTCATTCAGGGAAAGTTCCAACGAATTTACTGAGGTTTTTTTATTAACTTAAACCGTTTGAATATTTGCCCAAGTAATACAACTGTCAATGCAGGAAATGCATACGCAAACAGTTGGTCGGGATGAAGTGCAGCCAGGCATTACAGAATCATCCATTGATGCAATTAGATGCACACGGGGACTGCACAAGAGAGCGATGCTTGAACCAGTCATTGAAAAAATTCAAATGCGGCGTCAACGATGCTCAAACATCATATTAACAGGCCCCCATGCAGCTTATCTGTAAACATTCAATGGGAATGACAACGATGGTCTCAGAGAACTTGACAATGAAGTAGAAGCTGAATACTGATGCATGATAGAAAAGCAGAGGGGGGACATACATGTGATGAATTTTTGGGGGGATGTCCTAGTCGTTGATTATAAATGGTTTGACTCGGTCGTCTGCAGAGATTGGCTGGGCGATGATGTGAGTTTCGAAACTGACCAGATTTGTCCTTTATTATTCTCCTTGTTTTCGATCCCGAGCTGAGTCGCATACAAATGTGTAATTTAAATTTGTATGGTTGGATTGGTGCAGCACATGAGTGTTTACCTCAGGCTGATAACGCGACGACTGCCTAGTATGGGCAATTTGGACGCCGTCAGGTGCACTTGCGTAGGCGCTAAGTTTTGGGTACAGTTACAAACATATTGGAGGGGGGACCTCTGACTCTTAACCATTAGCTGTTATATAACTGTATGTACAGTACCTGATGTTACTTGAAGCATTAACGTAATTTCCTCGGCAGAGGACTGTCACAGGAATTTGGACGGAGATGCACAGAGAGCGCAGGCTGCCTCATTAAGTTCACTTTGAACCTGAGCTCATAAACAGGTACATGCGGGGTGATTGCCCTTGGTCGTCAGTTGAGAAGGCAAGTGTTTGTTGTGTTACAGTTCAGTAAACATTTCGTTAGGAAATCCTATGCATGTAGTACCACGAAGCTTATGTTCACCCACATTGATAATGGACTTATTTAATGACGCACTGCGTGGATAGGTATACATGCCAATAAACCTCGGAAGCAGCCACTGGGCGGCGGCAGAAATCAGTTTCAATGATAGGCGAATATATGTATACGACCCCCTGACTGATCTGGTTCCGACGAGACAGATGATGGCCTCCATAGCGTGCCTTAGAGCCCTCCTGCCTCGTATGCTAATAAGCTGCCCGGGATTCCATAGAGAGCGTTCAGATCTTGTTGTATCAACTGAGCCATATGAATTTGTGCGCGTGATAGGTGGCGTGCTGCAGCAGGACCTCCGGACGGGTGATTGCGGTGTTTTCGCGCTGAAGATCATTGAGTACTTGTCCACGGGCGACTGTTTCAACTTTGGTGCAAAAGATGGTCCGTTTCTTAGGAAGAAGATTGCTGTTTCAATGGCGCGGGGAGAGATTCAGTGAGTACCAATGTCGCATGTGGTCCGAACACAAGTTTTTTTTTGTTATGGCGATGATGCAGTGCGTGCATGTGGCTTTTTGATTTTCTCGGACGTGGACTGCTGGTGATGTACATTATACCTGCATTAGGAGTTTACGTGAAGGTCCTGTTTAATGTTATACATGTGGGTGACAGGTTTTGATTTGAGTGTGGAAGGGATATCGATGTTAGCTGTGCGGTTGGGGTCAAAGGTTCGGTAATGGACACTTAACGGGGCGGTGTATGTGTTGCTGTGAAGAAATTGTAATGCGATAGTGTTAATGTGCATTTATTTTGTGTTATTGCAGCGAACTTCAAATGCATTGGAGAATATCAACTTTATGTATAGTCAATTGTCAAACACCCACAGGCAACGGAAATTTAACAACATGACCTGCGGATGAAGAAGCAATTAGACATGTAATGAATGTCCTAACCACATAACTATTTGAGTACTGGTCCGTATTTCTAGAAAGCATTGAAATATACCAAATGTCGCGGATATTAATGGATGGTAGTAGTTGGCCGGAATGATAGTGATCCAACCTTGCAATAGTGGGAATGGTCGAACAATTTGGGGGGGGGGGGGTTTTGTGAAGGTGAGGGGACCAGCAACAACTCGCGTGAACCGTACGCATGCCTTAAATGACAAACACATAACGATACCACAGGTGCTGAAGGCAGTGGCCACAACTTAACAAAAAATTAAAAATCAGTTTTTAGGGGGACAATGCGGGGAGCTTCGATATCGGAACATTGTTGGATACACAAAGTGCTTAAGAGAAGACATGAATCTTGTTGAAAGAATTGATTCGGATAAATAAGTATTATGTGTGCAGACGATGTAAATGGATGTTGGAACCAACAAATATAAGGTTAGGTATTAAAGTAATCAACGACTGTTTTGACGCCACAGCAATGGATGTGGAAAATTAACGGAAAGTCATTCATTTAATTTTAACAGCTGCGGGATGCACTTGATACGGTTGTGAACGAGGTGTGTCCCAACAATAGATGGTGAAGTGGTGAAAGGCATGTTTTGGATATCGCCTTATAACGGACGTATTATAAGTATCTGTTGGAGAATGATTATCCGCTTTAAGGCAAGACGATGTGTTAACATAATGTCCGCCAAAACGTTATTATAACGCATGTTGAACAACACATGGATTATTGAAAGGGGTGCACAACACTTTGTGGGCGGACATATGCAAGGCCAAACATAAATGTAGTGAGCGATATATTTCTTGGTTAGGACATGGATGGGAACAATATATGTATGGGTAAGAAACGAAGGTGATTGTGACGGTAATTTACAATAGGGTTCATGTATGTTAAATCATAATGTAACATACATGATGATGAACCAGTCGGAGGATGAAAATCCAACCGTTGTGAACATATAAGATGAAAAATAAATATTATTATGATAAGCGCTGGATTTTCCTAAAACCACTGTTACATCATTATGTATGTTGGAGGAGGGTGTGTAAGCACAAGCGCAACCTCCGCTTGGGTACAATAAAAGTAACAATTTACAGCATATATGAGGGAGTTAATTAGGACGTAACCCATAAGCTGCATGTTACAAGATGGCAACGTCCTACGGTGGCTGTGGAAATGCGAAGGATGAGAAAGGGCTGCAAAAGGAGCACGAAATGTGATAGGAAGTACGAATGTCAATTAAGAAGCAGTATTCGAAAATGTGTTGCGCTGAAAACTCATAAAAGTGCTACTGTTGTCATGGAATAAGAACCGGATTCATTTCAATTGCAACAAATTAGTAATATGCAATTAATGAAATATTGCCAGCAAAAAAATTTATATAGTTATGGTATACTCATGATGTTTGCAAGAGTTATGCCATATTTTGTTAAGGGTGGGGATAATTGCACTAAAAAATTTACTTTCGACACTCTATTTTTAATAAATATATATATAACATAAATACCCATACTTTGAATTACAATTAAGGACTATTTTTTATAAGTTAATATTATATAATTGTGTTGAACATACCTATAACACACTTATTATTCAATTTTTATTATCATAATTTAAACCCAAAAATTTTTATTTTCAATATCTGAATTTAATATTTAGAGAAATAATAAGGAACTCAATATTTAAAATAATTTAATTACATATGTGTGATACAGTTTTTTTAAAAAATTTAAAAAAATGAATTTGAGCGAACTTTCTTTTTGACTTTCACGTTCATCTAATATTCTGCCTATCTACGTCTTCCTCTTCTCTTTTATTTTGCTTCGTCCCTTCTTCTCATCTCCTTCATCTTTATGACTTTTTTCTATGTACTATCTATTAATATAATTCTTATTGTTATATTGTCAGTGCATTTTTTTTTGGGTGTGAAATTTAATATTGAACTTAAATAAATAAAAAAATTAATAACTAAAATTATATTAATTTTTTTTTCAACTTCACTTAAAGATATTATTGTGAGTGCATGTTAAATGTCTTATATTGGTGTGTTCAATAGTTTTATTAGTGTATTAAGTAAATAAAGTAAAATAATTTAAATAGTTCAAGAAAGGATATTTTATGAAATTTTAAAGACTGTACGAAGTAAAATTTAATCTTTTATAATTAATGCATGAGTGTGTGAAGTAATATAGTGTTCAAAGAAATATTTAGAGTGCAAAAAGCCCCCCATTTTGTTAATAATGTGTGCAACTGAAATTACAAAATGGGATTGTGTCAAGAAATATGTAATGGAATAAATTTATTTGTGGTCATAAATATGTGTTCAAATATAACCGTTAACGGCAACAGAAAAATTAGTATACACGAAGTATTTTGGAATATATGATATCAGACGTTAGGCTATAGTAATCGAACGTAATGGTGAAAAAAATATCATAGTTCCCCTGCCGTTATGTCAAATCCACAAGTTGTGGAATTGACAAGAGGTGGGTACCATATACCGCCATCACCGTTGGATATTTGTGAAACAGTTGTGGAAAATATTTTGTACCGTATATACGAATATAAGGTCACGAGTTCGTTACTAGTAATAGTTGTCTTTTAACATAAAACAAGAGCACGTATGTTGACATGTTTGTGAAAAACAACAATAAATATTATGTTCATATGATTAATGTTTTAATAAATCAGGTAACAACAATACAATGAAAAAATATACTATTTCATACGAAATGACATGAAATAAACAAAATTTAGTTGGTAAGTAAAAATCATTTAAGAGTTGGGATGCTTATAGTATAGGGTTTATTTACTAATAATAACTAATAATGCGATCTCGTCAATAACTCTGGGGAACCAATGTTATTAAAATTGATAATGTATACAAATTATGAATTATGTGAAATAACAAGTGTAACTGACTATGCCAATGCAGTTGAAATAATTCAATTTCAATAAACATAGTATAATAAGTAACATTTAGTTTAGTTCATTGAATTCAACCAGAAACAATTATGTAAATACATTAATTTAGTAACTGAAGTACATAGGTACACTGGAGAAGTTGTTTATCACTGTATGCAATGTAATAACAAACATTTACTTATGTTCATTTAAAACATCTAGTGAAATTCCAGAATTTTCTTTATCAAGTAAACATATATTATTTGATGACATCATTTACAATGTTGTCAAGTTTTTTGTAAAATGAAATTAGGTAAAGACAATAAATTATTAGTTCTTAATAGTGTTACCACAGACATAACAATTCATAATTTTGTCATGTTCCGAATCATTAAATTCCGATCATTACAAGAAATGTGTATGGTCTGGACATGGTGAATTAAAACAGGTAAATCTTATCCTTTGCGGAATAGTGAAACGAAAAAAAAAATTATGGGGTTTGATGTTAGGAAAATGTAACTATGTGTCTATAATTTGTTTATTAATATCACACATTTTGGTATAAAATTGAAATAACTACAAAAACGAAGAGGGCAACACAAATTGGTGGTTGGCACCTTGGCGGGGATAAAACCGCGCAATGCACAGTAACTTTCACCAAAAAAATGGAAGGTATGTGATTGAAAAAATTCGTTTTCCGAGGTATAAATATAATCAGTAACTGGTCGAAGCAAGCAGAGAAGCAGCGATGATTCTCCGACGTCCTGGCTATGAAGCAGGTGCTTTTGTTGCAGTCGAGCTGATCAGGCGGCTAGGAAACCCACCAAACCCCTCTGAAGGTTGGGGAGGCTAGATATATTAGATCACCGAACGAATCGGGTGGTGGAGCGAAATCCAAGCCCGTCGTTGGCCCAGTGAAGTGTCGGTGTGCCGTGCGGTGGAAACAGTCTAACAGAATATTGAAATTTCAGCGGAGAGACTAACGGTGGAGAGGAGAGTTTCGGCTGACACCGACCGTACTGGAAGGAAGGAGAAGTAGTCGTTGTTCGATGTTCTACAACCTGGAGTGAACCGGACGAAAGATATTGTAAGTGGACAGATTAAAATGTCATTATGAATGATCGATAATTATATATATATACACACCCACACACACATATATAAACAAATTAAAATTAGTTGTTGTGCCGGCTATTCTTTGCCGATGTCTGCGTGTCATCAGTGTGTAAGGGGTATGATATGCAGAGAGTGCAACTTATTGAATGAAAGATATGGTGAGGACTCCACAAAGGGTTGGGTGGATGAAGGGAAATCTGGCTGCGAAGGGAAAAACTAAACGTGATTTTGTATTTATAGGCTATGCACGAGTTTAATGTTGTATGGAAATATGAAATACGAATTGTTAACAAATAAATGTGGTAATATATGGAAGGATGGAGGCAAAATATTCGGCATAACCAAGTAATTAGCATCCGCCGCATACAACGGGATGATAAGAAAGTTAAAAGCTGGAAATGGACTGACCTAGTAACCACAATAAATTTATGCCGATAATGTCAAATTTAGTTAAGCATGTGACACTAGTAAAAACGGTTGTGGTGCTGATTATGTTGTTCGCAGGTGGGAGCAGGAAATGGGCGAGTCTTTACGGGAGGAACTGGAGTGAATACCATTGTGCGCAACTTTCGATGACAACCGTTACAACATCGGCTATTTCCAACCGAAAATATGGAGTGTGGCTGAAATTGTCGACCAAGTTCTCTTAAAGGCTTTTGAACGTAGAAAGGTCGAGTCAGAGCACTTTCGATTGGTGCTGGCAACTCCAAGGAGGGAGGAAGGCAAAGTTGAAATAAAGGATGACCGACAGCTGGACAGTATAAGGGCGGATTACTATTGTTTCGGATGTGGTTCGTCCATGGAATTCATTGTAAGACGCGTCACCGACGATACTGAAACAGAGGACCTGAATATGGCAATTGCAAACGACTCTAACGAGGAGCTTCCATTGGCAGTGGATGGAGATGAGAACCCACGTAACGAACTGCCCAGGTACCGCGAAAAGGGCACAAGTTCATCGACGAACAAGCTTGAAACCAGTGCCGCGTCAACCAGCAACGCAGTACCATTGAGCGAGGGATCTGGCAATGAATGGAGCTATACAACAAAAAGAAGTAGCTGGCTCCTGACCCCTGACTAAGCGTGGAAATTTAATGCGGTTCCGGTCATGGACGGCAGATGGGTTTGCATATCAGACGACGGGAATAATGTGAAATAATGAGTGTGATGGTCGATGTTTTACATAATTAGGATAGGGTTTAGCACATGGTCCACCAGTGTGTCGTCCACTAATGCATGTCAAATAATTATGTAACGGTGTGCAAATTGTGTTCGTGCATGTTGTCGTGACCTTATGCTTGCGTATGGTATTTGAGTAATGTCAATAAATTAATCGACCGTTGAACTGAACATCGTAACGGCGAATGCAGCAGTAAAGATTCGAAATGAAGGGTGGAACCTGTTGTGCGCAGAAGTCGAATCAAGTGCACTAAATAATTACAGATAAAGAACGGACACATAATTTAAAGTGGTTCGGTAGTATGCCTACGTCCATGGGAGCTAGAGATAAATAATTGTACTACTAACAATTATTATAGTACAAATTTGAGTAAAGAAACGCTCTTTTCCCATAACCCAAATACACCCAAAGTACTCTCACACGCATCCTCAAAATGCTCACACTCAAAACACTTAAGAATTGCTGCCATTGCAATTCTCTTAACTCTCAAATTTGGGATGCCAACCAATTGAAGAAAGCTTCGCTAGTTAAAGGAAATATGTTGCGCTGTTGCACCAAAGGTTGGTCAAAATGTAAATTAAATTTGCAATTAAAGAATGCCTGCGGTACGAACTTCCTCCAAATTGTTATTCCTTTTGTCAAGAAAAGCAAGAGGAATCAGTGCAACAAATGTTTTAGTGATGTCTAGCTTTAAGGTCGGTCTTTGAAGTCATGTCAATTGAAGGGTTTGTTGGTGGTTTGTATGATATATATGGTTCGAGGATTTTTCCTAGCTAGTTATTTAAGCTAATGTAGTTGAAATACAAGATTCAATTATAAAGATAGGATGAACTTTGAGTTATTATCAAACTCTGTATCTCTTTCGTGGAGTCCATTGAGTGGTGAGAAATTTAAGCCCTGTATCCTTAGCTTAACAACTTAAGGTGGTGAAGTTTTTTTCTTGATCCTTTAGCTGTTCGCTGTGGTGGTGAGCTTGTGATTTCAGAGTGTGTGACGTTGTATATTCGCATATAGTGTGTCCGCTGTTAGGCAGGACATGGAAACAGGCAGGAGGTGCATGTAACTAACGATTAGGAAACGCCGGCAAGGTTCGAGGGGGTAGATGTAATGCATAGGTAAGCGGCAACAGTTCAGAAGTGGGCTTAAGTTCTTTGTTCCTATCGTTGGAGGATATGAGATACGATGAAATCAGGAAACCGTATTTGGTAATGCTATAAGTAAAAGATGGCGAGAGTATAAAAAAATAATGTGCGTGAACGGACCAAAAGCAAATTAGGAAAGAAAATTAAAGAGAAGTAGATGTGGACGCAACTATAAGTTCATCGTTAAGAATATGAATGCAAACGTTCAAAAATGATGATTAGTTACACTGTTAAACGTATACTAATTCAGACAAACTAACGGGCTGATAAGTAAGTCAAAGTGGACAGTAACATAAAGTAATTAAGTTGACTAATCACATAATGCCAGCTGGACTTTTATAACAACTTCACATTGCAGCACAGTTCTTGCTTATTAATAACGTAGCTTCAGTAGTTAACAGTAAGCACCAAATCGTCTAATTCCATCAGCATGAATGTGTCACCAGATGAACATATAATCTAACCGAGAGAACATTGAGAGTGGCGCCAAATGACCCACTGGCTTGCGTTAAGCAATAGCTTGGGAACCAAGAAAAAAGCGCACCACACCTGGTGCACCTCCCGATGCGCAAGTTGGCGGGAGAGCCTTGCCTTTGGCGCGAAGAAAACTAAGTTTATAAGGAACGTCATGTGAAGTATACATAATATACGGGGCAATCTTGGCACCGTAAGCATCGCAACAATGGGCCAAAGAAGAGGAACATCGTAAGGGAGGGTTATTAGTTGTGATTTCGAAACAATAGGGTGTTTGGAAGAACGGTGGACAAAGAAGGCAGGCTTGTACCCCGATTACAAACGGTCGGATGCTTGAGAGGATGTGGGAGAAAGGGATGGGTTGAATGAAGGAATAGGTTCAAGGTGGCTCAGCAGGGACAGCAGAAACAAATCGGAGTCATCACGTGTGGAAGTGGTTTAGCGTCCTATATCAATCAGGTACGTGAACGCATTCACAGACAAGGCATGTTAACATCATTCTGTTGAAAATAAGTGGGAAATGCAATAGTTTATATGATGGAATGGGGTTATGCGTGTAAAGAAATAATGCATAATCATAGTCGTCAACGTTTCTAAGGAAAACCACAATAACGAATGTTGACAATTTAATAGAACATGGTAAAAGACAATCGAACGCATGGTGCATGTATGTGTGGTAGAAGTCGCGAAACCTTATAGGAATGAATGTAAATGTATAATGTGTTGACCGTTGTATACAAACTGATGCCCACGTTCTATTTCTGCTATGACTCCTGCAGTGAATTACATCCGCCCACTCGTTTGGATAGGTCACCAAACGAGTGGGCGGATGTAATTCACTGCAGGAGTCATAGCAGAAATAGAAGACGGCAAGCAAACAAGCAGACATGGATTCAAAAATTAAGTTCGACGACAATGCAAACCACGGCAGAGAGGAAGGTGAAGTTTGTCATGGAATGGAATTGGAGGGCGATAAGGGATCCGAAAAGTGTTGGACGAAACCTCAACTACGCGATTTGGAAGAGGTGGGAAACAACTCTCTAGTACAACATAAGGGGAAGGCAAAGTTTCGAAGGTCGCTAATCGAAGAACGAGTTGCTGGGGAGAGCTCTCTAGATAGGTGTAACCATCACTTACAGAGGGCGCGGGATATTATGAATAAAAGACGTAGGGGTGCAGCGGAAACTCACTGCAGGGGGGGAGGAGTGACGGAAGTGACGAAGCTATAAATGACGAAGCAGGGTCGAAAGATAGCATCCTTTCGGGATAGTACAATAAAGACCGTGATGTTTGTTGAGCGTTGTTCACGGATGGGGAATCGGATGTGGTCAGCGACCAAATAATCCGGCACCTGTGGAAGGCTATAAACGGGATCGAAAAGGCAATTTCACATGTGGACCCCATCATTGATCGAGTACATAACAATCCGTTTGCAAGTGATGATACAGAGGACGGGATGGACCAACTGGAACATGGAGGGGTATTATTCCGACGGTGACATGGCGGATATAACGGATGACTTACCTGACGAGAGACGTGACATGATACAGGGGAGGAGTATTAAATTCAGCACAGGAGAGGAAAACTGCATGGTAATGCAAGTGGGCACAAGACGCAGAGGGATGGATTCAAGTATGTCGTGTGGAGAACAGCTGGACCTGTATTAGCTGTGAATGTTCTGACCTTCGATGTGAATGGCTTGTAGAAGGGAGGAAAATACGAGCAAGGGCCATAATTGAAATAACAAAGCTGAATGCAGTGCATACATGTCCGATGAAGCACAAAAACATCAGCGGAACGTCAAAGTGGGTAGCCTATGAATTCCTGCATAAATGGAGAGGAGACCCATAAGATACAGCAAGGATCGTAGCTCAGGAGATCGAAGGACGGTATGGAGTCAAATGACCGAAGGCAACGTTGTATAGGGGCCAAAAAATCGGAAGGGAGATAATAAGAGCACTACGCTTACACAAAAATCGTACCTTGTCATTTCGCCGTTGAGGAATTAAGTAGTTCGAACAAGGTTTTACTTGAAACGGAAAGTGGGAGCAGTATGAATGAGCGCAGGTTCAGAGGATTTTTTGTTTGCATGCGTGAAACAATGTGGTGTTTTACAGCATATTGCCGGCATTTCATTGCATTGGATGGATGGGAGATAGGGGGTGAATATGGGATGACAATGCAGAGGGATGGAAACAATGGAATATGGCCCATCGCATTGTATGAGGTACAACAAGAAAGCAAGTGTTCATGGTATGATTTCTTAACGAAGTTGGACGAGGTGCTACGACTGGATAACGGCGAGGACTATTACTTCATGAGCGATGGCGATAATGGGGTGGATGAGGCCTTAGAGGAAGTGTTATTTCGAGGGAACCATCGCTTGTGTGCGTTGAAGATATACGATAGAATCCGAGCGGTGTACGAATGCGACGAGGTGGGCGATCTATTCTGGCTTGCATGTCGAGCCACTGAAGAAAAGCAGTTCCAACAGTACATGACGGACATAAAAGCAATCAACGGAGAATGTTATGCATGGCTTATAGAAGCAGGCTATCAAAGGTGGGCACTCCATTGCAATCCTGTTTCGGCAAAGATCACGCATGTAACAAACAATATGAGTCGCAGCATGCGGAGGTGGATGCAGAATTACAAAGCTCAAAGCATCACGAGGAGATTTGAAGGTTTTGTGCGAGAGACCAAGCAATTGTTGGACAAGAGGTATAAAGAGGTTTGGGAATGGAGGGACAAGCTAACACCGGTCGTGAAGGAGAAAGTTAAGAGGGCAATGGAAGCATGCGAGGACATGGAAGTACAAGATGTAGACGGAATGATAATGAATGTGCTATAAAAGGGGGGTGGGGGGAAAGTACACAGTTGATGCGAAGAAGAATATATGCACATGTTGGTTATGGCAATTGAGTGGGATCCCATGCGCGCATGCATGTAAATTCATAAAGACTGTGGGATGGAAAGCAGAGGATTTTGTAGATCCCATGCTGAAAAAGGATAACTACATCAATCTATATGCCATGGAAATGCCGAACGTCCCGGCTGAGCAATTGTGGGCCAGGGGGGAGTTTGAAAAATTTTTACCGCCAATAGTAGCGAGAGGAGACAGCGGAAATCCCTCGCACTAAGACAGGAGGAACACATCCAACAAGCGTAAGGAATGCATAATTTGCAGTTTTGCCAATAACACAAAATAATATGTTTGTATATTTCGCAGCGGGGATGGCAGAATAATTGAATTATAGGATTGTGAATGAAGGATTTTATAGCCGATTACATTCCGGTAATGATATATGCATTGTGCAGGAACATGACATGAATGAAACATCGGACTGGGTGGCAATGGAGAACGACGTCGTGTACGTGGACTGCATCTCAGGTGATGACACAAGTAAGTTAATGGTGATGATAAAGTTGTGTGATACAATCGGGACATAGGCTAAATATAATGGCGATGCAATGGACAAATAAGGTGACACGAACAAGACAAAGTGGATTTTGTACATCAACTGTTGTAAACCCATACGATGCACAATGAGCTACAATTGTTAAACGATGTCAGTAATGATGATAGTAGAGCAAACCTAACAAGAAAATATGAATATCGCAGGTGTTGAATTCTGACCCGGGTGCAATAGAGTTATGTGATGTGATATCCTGCTGGGAAACCGAAATAAAATTGCGCATTTCAAAATGACGATGGTTATGTGGAAAGTATTTTGATAAATAGGCGTAGTTGTTGGGAAGTTGCAAAAGAAGATGAACCGTTGTAGTAGCATTATAAGGTGCAAAAAACCAGAGCGGAGACGGTGCGATTTGGCAACTGAAGGACTTTGTAATGAATGGTATAATTGTCATAATAAAATAGATTATTAAAAAAATGGGTACTGTTGAATTAAATAGTTCAGAAGATAAAGCCGTAGTTCTCAATTGTCAACATACATATAGTTATTAACATTATCGTTTCCGTGTGTTGTCGTTCATGTAGTTTATAGTGATTTTCTGACTTCTGTCTTAATATATCTGGCTCAACAGAAACAGTACTTGACATTCATATGATTCTAACTCAAAAACATTGTACGATGGATTATTCACCGTTTAATTGACATGGCTCATCTTCTATTGGTTTGGTCTACTTATGTTTTTTTTTTAATAAGGTTCTAGGAAGGTGGTGATGCATGACCTCGGAGTGATTCAACCTAATAAATTTTCGAGATTTAAGTGACTGCGTCCACCCTATACTTCGAAATGCATTGTTTTGTTTGATGCAGGAGGTGAAGATGATTATAAATATCTATTCACAAAGACGTCGCCAGAGAATTGTGAATGAGTTATTCGTTTCATCTTCCTATTGATGTAAATTATACCATGGAAGTAATAATCTAACGTGTTTAATTCTATCATCATTACTTATATTGACTTCAAACACTGTGCATCCACAACCTTTATAAATACCTAATTACAATACTAACGTTTGACAATTTCTAGTAACGGAGCTCCGTTCTTATCTTATTATAAACGCACATTACTACAAACAGTTGATATATTACAAATTTTGTCTGCATCATCAGCATGTGTTGCAATCATCTTCATATAAAATGCAATGACATATGATCAACAGCGTAAATATACATTCCTTGAGACAAGTTCAATAAACCAACATTATATAAAAAGATGAATAAAGAACCATTGTAACTTAAGTAACCTTTAAAGCATCAGTCTTAACTGCAGATCAAACAAGCAACCCAACACATTGCGTCGTCAGCACAAACTAAAAGTCCTTCTACAATGGTGTCTCCATCTGTCAATCACAATCCCATCTACACCTTAATTTTCCAAACAACATCAAAAATTGCTTCAGGGCGTAGGAAACACAAAACAACAGCACCTTACCTACGAGCTTTCATACCAGCTGAAGTTGACATCTGTTAGAGGCCCTTTGTAGCTGTAAAATTGACCTTTCAATGTCCCTGCTCGCCAAATGCACCCTCAAGCATCACCATTACCTCCAAAACTGCACTGTACTTTAACAAGTACTTCAGTAGTACTTCTTCATCCTCATCACCCTGGACTCCCTTAATTTCAATTATCTTTACATGTTGCAGCAAACAGCTGGGGACAATATCTCCTTCAATCCAACGAAATTGTTCTTCAGTTACATCGAACCAACATTTCTGGACAGAAATTGAACAATTAGCAGTAACTACTACATCAGCACCATTTACCGTCACAGCTCATTAAATCATCACCTTGCGTAAGACGAGATTTTGTAAATGGACCGAACTACTGAGGATAACAGGAAGAACTCGCCAGCCAATTGCTCCAACTGTTACTTCTAAATGCTGCAATGGAGAAAGTGAAGGAAAGCAATTGTGATACGCAAGGTCAAGTGCCTGGGCATGGAAAAAAAACCACAATATTAATGCATTGGTTAGACATCAGAAAGAGTTTTATTGCAACTGACTTGACAGATGAACGGGTAAAACTACGATATACATTGTTCATTTACCCACTTGGCAGCGCTAGTAAATTCATGAGCAAACCAGGGAATGGAAACATAAAAACACATCGTAATGGAAAAGATGACAATACTTACGTAAAGAATGCCGTCGGAAATACTCAGAAAGTTCATATTATTTAGCCCTCTAAGCAGTTGAAATGCACGGTTGGGATTAACCCGTGACCATTCCGCAAACACAATATCTAATCTGAAGTCCTTCAGTGACTTCACATCGCCAACCTCAAACATGCCAAGGAGGTCAGACGTAATATGCAGACTTTCAAGCCTTGGACCATTTACTATAACCTTGTATTCCGCTTGGGTATACAGCTCCCCTTCCGTTGCAACCCACAATGTGCACCGCTTCAGTGAACAGGATGAGATAACAAAATTTGTTGTAGGTCCTTCATCATTCAGATAAGCCTCTACGGACAACTCTTCCAGCGAAGGGCACCTACAAAAGAGATTTTCGGTTAAAGTGTTTTCAGGGCCTTCCAGCTGCACAGTAAGGATATTGACATTTGTAAAACATTGTCCAATGGGAGGAACTTTGATCACAAAATCTGACTGAAGTTTCAGTACTTCAACCATTTTTGAAGTGTACAGTTGTTCAGGTTACTCAATGCCAGTATTCCAGTAAAGATATAGTTCAATCTCCTTAGCATTACGCATCAGTGCTGAACAAACCCAGAAGTGAAAACTAGATTCATTAACTGGCCTATAACAGCGGAGAGAAAAGTTGATGATATTCGTCGGGTTAGTTCGCTGAAGAACGGTTTGAACAAATTCGGAAAACCCAGGCATTCCCTCCCCAATCAAACCAGGAGGCGCGCGGAATTGCCTGTCATCAAAACATAGCTTCTGTACTGATGTCCAAAGTAGCTTCTATCTGCATGCCACCAGCGAAGTTGCCACGGCATTTTTTGTGGGTAGATAAGACAGAATATGACTCAGGACCGAATCAGGTAAAGCGCTGATCCTATCTGCTTTACCCTAGTTTCGTTTTTGCATAATCCGCTTCGATTTCCGCACTCGGGATGCTGAATCACTCATGCTGACAGTTGTGTCCCAGCCTGGCATACATCAAATTGTACATTAATCAAATAACCAGGCATGAATTAGTAATGGGTACATAAATTTAATAAGCATCAGTGAAATACTTGGACATAACTGTTCATGCACACATGCATGGAACACTAACCCTCCAAGTGCACGTGCAGCCAACATTGTATACCCCTATGTCTTAGTTTTTTTCTACTGCCCATAAATTTGTTATGCAGGTATTAACATTAAGTCGGCTATGCTATTGGCCCTGAACTGATTTATTGTTTAAGCTAAACCCATTCACTTTGGACATGTATTAACTGGTAAATTTGGCTGCTTTACTGCTGACCCAAGACCCGCAGGTCATCATGCCAGAAATATAAATTGAATAAGATATACTACCTCGAACAACCTATAGCTTCGTATACAAGAACAACGTTGTGTGTTGTTAAAAAACTGAAAAGCAAACGGATGCTTTTTTCCTAATAATTTTTTTAAGACGACAGTTTTAAATATCTGAGCTCTCACATGGGCCTTCCACGGTCAACAAATGACATATATAACTACAATGAACTTGATGTAATAAGGATGTTAGTTGATGAAAATATTATGACATGCAGTTAACACTAAGTTTATGGCTACAGACAAACTTGGAGATCGACAATGTTTAGATATACAATCCGATTTTAAGAATCAAATAGGTCACTTACCAATTCTAAACACCGAGACGGTAGATTTGGCTTTCCTCTACCAAGGAGATCCAACGACAGCAAGGATCTAACGATATCCCTGCAAAAATCTGTCCATTGCTGATTTAGGTTAGATGCGCATACGCGGTGACAATAAACTGGCAGTGGGTGTGGAGACAATTCTGTACATATATCAGGGTTTTGCCTGGCCTTTGTGGGTAATAAAAGTCCTTGTCCAAAAAAGTATTTGTGGTGTATCGTGAACCGACCTTGTTTCGTTATAGTGAAATGGGAAATATGATTAATGATGTATGCGAAGGAGGCCTGGCATCGTAACTGCTTCTCCAACCGAGGCCACCTGCCCCATTCAATGATGGCCAACAGTCAAGATATATTAATGACGAATTATACTTGAAAGTTGAAACGCCTTGGAAACCGCCTTTTTCGTCCTACGAAACTTAATCTCAGTTTCAGGTTATTTACGATTGGGTTGCACGGTGCCACGACTTATGCGTTTTTATGTGTTACCTTTGATTTGCCCCTTAGGCAACGTTTCTCAGGGAGGATTAAATTTCATTGAGTATAAGAATTAAATAGGATTAAATTATATTATATTATTCTGAATAATTTATAATGTTGTCCTATATTTAGTATGATATAAGAAGGATACCGGATTAGACTATCTGAAGTGATATACAAGTTAAGACAAATAGTATTTATTTAGAATAATTATATTTATTATTTTAAATGTTTTCATATATGATATATTTTGGCTATTAAATGAAATAATATTCAAATAATTAGAAAAAAATTTAATTATTTGTAAATAATACATATTATTTATGTGATACATGGGATGTTTCTTAAAAAAATTGTTTCACATTTAATAAACTATGACTTAATTATTTAACACTAAACATTATTACAAAATCAATAAATGAAAGAAGACGTCATAGAAAAAATTAAATATGAATTACTTAATTATATGAAGAACCATGCATAAAAATAAATAGATAAGTTATAACAAAACATAAAAAAAATAATTAAACAGATAAAAATAAAGCATAAGAGGACAACTATCCTAAACCCTAATCCCCCTGAAACCCATGAAAAATGGAGGATTACGAATCGTATAATAAGTGGACTCAATTTCAATTTAGTCCACTTAACGTAAGCCAAGTGTCTTTGCCAAACATCAGATGATATATGGTATATAAAAAATCAATGTAAACAAATTTACGGGTCCAGCTACAATACCCATGAGATTTGGTAGCATATTTGTTGTGTTTTTTAATTCTACCGTTGCTATAACATAACACATGTATAACGGCTTAGTTACATTTATTGGGTTACTAATATCAAAGACCCTATTTATTCATGCCAACAAAATATTTTTTTAAAATATGACATGTAAGTATATGCCGACCATGTTCGTTAATTTTTAGCTACATTTATTGGCCTATTAAAGCAGGCTTTGTAACATACATGATGATGTAACAGCCGTTGGATGAAATCCCACGGTTGAGAAAATATGAGAGGAAAAAATCATATTATTTTGACAACCGTTTGATTTCATCCAACAACTATTACATCATCATGTATGTTACATGATGATGTAACTTAACAAATGCCAAAAATAAAAGACTTAATATGACATATAGTAATATTAATTGAATGTAATAAATTTCTTAAATTTATTAAATTCTACTGTATGGTGTACTTAAACAATGTTTATTTTTTACTAACCATAAATAATGATAAGTATAAATATGATCGTTTATATATAATTGAACATAATGGCAACTAATTTCCTCTCACGTATGTGAACAAGGTTGAAATCCCACGATATCAGGGTATAAATCACAAGGGATTTTACGTGTCTTAATAACTTTGAATATGCAAAATTAAATAAATAAATAATTTTAAGTACTGCTATGCAGTTATAAATTTTGTAACATAATTTATATTAAACACACTATCAATAGTTCAATTTCGTAGTTAAAAAATGTAAGTTAACTAAAACTAAATCACCAATGTTGGTTTTTGCACTTGTAAACTCTATTTAAAGTTATTTTATTTTTAGAACGAGTTATTGTCCTTGAAAAAAATATTAATTGCACACTCATAAGAGGAGAGAATTGTTACTCGAGCCCGACTATTTAAATAGGCATTAACTTATCCGAGAGAAGGATAAACAAATAGTTAACAATTACTCCATATGAAAATAATTGTCAATATTTCTTAAAAAACGAAATTTCAAATAAGTTATTTGTATTCTTTCATATTTCGTCCTAACATCACACACAGCAAACCATAGAGATGGCAATTGAACGCATATATATCAAATAAAAAAGAAGTCAATTAATATAATATGTACCAATAATAAATCTTTAAAAAATTTTTTGTATGTATTGTTACTAACAGAATTCATAACTGATTATGTATTGAAACAAAACGTTTCAATATCGAGGAAATCTAAAATTGTTATCAAAAATTTTAGTTTCAAGGGGTAAATACTCAAGGTACCACAATTATATTAACTATGTATTCACATTTAACGATGTGGTGGACAATAGTCATAGTTTGTGAAGTTTCGGTCTACGAGTGCTGCATGTTAAACATAATATAATACGTTGATTATAAGTGTCATAAATGGACATGTAGTAATATTTTCCGTTAAAATTAGTGGTATATGATCCCTCAATTACTGTATTGGAATTGCAAGTAATTTTGTTTTCACCTTCAAGTTACAGCCGTCCCGTACCAAACTAAATATAATGGCGTAAGTTAAGGAAAGGAATAATTACTTAATGTATATATTTCAATGTACTAATAATGAACATTTTTTTATTAAATTTCGGTTGCAAGCATTTTCATTCATGAGATTGATGATTTGAAACTCTTTGTACTTCACATTGATCACCATATTGCAGATTTTCAATTGCACATTTACAATTTAGTCACGGATTCAGCGACAGGACGATCACGCGGGCCATTCATTCTCCATATCATATTGATCCTGCAGTAACAGTATCTAATTCATGTGTCACATAGCATTTACGTACTCAGTGTCAATGTTTATGTTGGTTTTAAAGTTACACTTGTTGTGAAGGAGGATTTACATTTAGCCGGACAAACAATTCGGTGGAAATTCACGGTAAACCAACTTGTGTACTTACCTAATTTGATGTAATCTGCGGATATTAGTTGTAATATAACAGTCAGTTTAGTATAAACAAAATGATGACCACAGAACTTGAACCTTGAAGCAACCCAATTAAATCTATTTCAATAACAAACGTGATCAACCAGATAACCACAAGCCATTTCATAAGACAACCAGAGAAAACACAACAAGATCGTGGTTAACGTTTTAGTTGTAACATTTTGTACTCCCCAAACTTGAGAAACTCGGATCCGTACATAGGTAGTGAAGATTAACGGCATAACACATACATTTCTTACCACAGTAATTTCAGGAACACAGCACATAGTATTACAGAGCACAGTATTACAAAAGGCACATGCATTCTTTGTTTGTCCTCAGGAGATGAAGCGGAACCTTCTTGCAACATTGTCTCCAACAATCCTGCACGAATTGCAGTTTCGGCCTCCAATTCAAGAGCTGACACCAAATTATCCAGCTCCGAACGACGAAACGCTTCGAATGCCTCTTCGGCTTCGTCCCTCGTTGAGTACGATTGGTAAGAATTGCCCGAAAATCGAATCACTTGTCTCTGGCATTCTGTCCACGACCCATACACTCCGGGCACCCGACCGATAAAGACCACGTAGTGTTTTCCACGAGTCATATTCGTTGTAGCATCAAGCAATTGCATAATGAAATGTAATTGTAATACCCGTAAGAGGAGAGTGCAATTGTGAAAAATTCTGCAGACTGTTAAGCGTGAAGTAGTAAACAGTAAAGTACCTAGATCTATTTAACAGCAGAACGACGGCCAAAAATTAACATAATACCCTCGTTCGGGCAAACCGACACACATGTTAAGTTAGACACAGGATGGCAGAAGATTTCAATTATACCATGACATTAATGACAACTACTACGTCAGACCGGAATACAAACTCACAGAGATCGGAAGTTGGACGGCTGCTATGGCCGTTCGCGTGGGCTATATCATCGATGGCTTCGGATGGTCAGTGGATGCAGCTGCTGCAGAAAAGTTGAATGGGAAGCGTGGAAAGTGGGTAATTTCAGTATTTCAGTTAGGGGTAACCTCCTTCTCGTGATTGGGCCCAATGAGTGACTTATATAGCTGTAATAGGCCCATGTCGTGAGTCAGTGTTTCAGCCCTGTGAGTAAACACTAAAAAATATTGACCGTTATGCCCTTAATTTCCTTGGACAAGACGTTGTATGATGGCCGAATGACCACAAGAGGTGATGAGGATAGCCACTATGAGGTAAAAATAAACTAACAAGTGATGTAAAATATATTGACCGTTTCGCCTCTCGAGCCTCACGCTTAGAAAAAAAAAATTTTTAAATCAAGAAATAAGGAAATCTTATCATGTCACTTTCCTCTCTCCCTCACGCTACTTTCCTCTCTGACGCACGCTCCTCTCTCACGCAAATCACCATCACCTCCTCCCGCATCTAACGGGTTCCGGCGAGGAAAACCAGCCAGCGGTGCTTCTCATGGGTTCCGGCATCCCTTTCCAGACAGCGGTGCTTCCAGCGTCTGGCTTCCATCTCCAAGCGGTGCTTGACGCGTTCGAATCCCATCTGCAGACCGGTGATTGCCCGCAGCGTCTGGCTTCCCTCGCCAGCAGTGCTTCCCACGCGTTCCGACTTCCCTCTCCAGCCAGCGACGCTTCTCACGGGTTATGGCTTCTCACGGTTCCGGCTTCCCTCTCCAGCCAGCGATGCTTCCCACGCGTTCCGGTTTCTCTCGATCGAAATTCATTGCAAGGCAAGCAGCACTGTTTACTCCTCTCTCTCGGCTGTCTCAGCAAAATTAAAACGTACATTTTTTGATCTTCCATTATTTGTATGTTGAAAATGCACGGATTGTAAGTTTGGGCAAAATTAGCAGTTTGCTTGGTGTTTCTTGGCATTATAGGGAGACGTATTGAGTATCAGTTGTTGCTCTGTTCAGCCACTGTTTCTTGATCTCCTAATTTTTGTAAGAAATGGTTATGTATGTTTCTTGATATCCTATTTTTTGATCTCTCGGCTTCCCATTATAGTGTTTCAGTTTGTAAGAAATTAGTATACAAAATTGTTTTGGAATGTAATGGGAAGTGCGAATCGATTAATTGCATTGTTGTTGTAATTTGTGGTCTGTACCGTAACGCAATTGATTAATTCAATGATTGCTGTAATTTTTACTGTGTTTTTAACAATCGATTAATTGCATGGTTGCTGAAATTTTGGGTATCTTCCATAGCGCATTCAATTAATTGAATGGTTGCCGTAATTTTTGCTCGGTTTTTAACAATCGATAAATTGCATGGTTGCTGAAATTTAGGGTCTCTTCCATAACGCATTCAATTAATTGAATGGTTGCCGTAATTTTAGCTCAGTTTTTAACAATCGATTAATTGCATGCATGCTGTAATTTTTGGTCTGTTCCGTAACGCATTCGATTAATTGCATGCTTGCTGTAATTTATGCTCTGTTATTAACTTCCAGGTTTGTATGCCAGTTGTTTTTTTATATTTGGCAGTTTAAGTAGTTTATAAATGTTGATGTCATCTACTACAAATGAAACTCGAAATTCATTGCGAATACATCACGTACTACAAAGAATCCAAATCGTAAATTTGGGAAATGTAGAGGATGTAAGAACGTTACATGGGCAGAAGACCATAAATGCAGTGAAGAGAAAATTGATTTGTTAGTGGCCGAAGTTAAAAATAGTATGTTAACATTGAAGACCCACGTACATCGATTCGGTAGACACCGGATGTGAATGCGATAATGGAACAAAATGCGTGGGCACAGCATACCCGGAATACAGGATTGAGAGATGAAAAAAATAATAAATGTGGGATATAAAAATTAAAAATTAAAGGAGAATGTTGCTGTAACATGCTAATGGCATATACAACGATTGTGCACAGGCATTGTCCGGCCATAAAATGGTTGTTGGAATATATGACATAAAGTAACGTTATATCCACTATCGAGGTTGGGAAGCATGCAAGGGATGTGGACGAAAATTGTTAGAAACGTGATAATGAAAATAAAGTAAAGCATATAAACAATGACTGAACGGGCCAAAAGGGAAGTGAAACATGATATGAAAACGGAAATTTGTTCATATTTTATAAATAATAATGTATATAAAAGAGCAAATTATTATAACAGAGGGAAAACATCGTTGGGGGAAATCGGATGTGTAGGTACAATGTGGAATAAAATAATAATATTTCTGTACTTTGGTTGGAACGAATCTGAAATAGATGGACAAGGCTGAGAACCAATGGGAAACAGATATATACATATGACATGAGTATATATATGAGCAGCGAGACAAATGTGGAGGCCTAAGGGAACAAAATAATAAAAAGGGAATTTAAAATTTTGAACGGCAACAATGTGTACTAGTAGGAGTCAAAGGAAATTTTTTGTATGCGTAAATGTGTAGAATTGTAAGGTGAGGAAATAATGATGAAATATTGGCCTAGTAGTAATTGTAAGAAGTTTATTGGGAATAGGCACGATCCTGTAAAATGTTGGTTAGAAATAGGTGGTATGAAACAGGTGAACACCCAATAAATTAATCATACACTTTTATGGAGAACAAATGTTGCAGTATAGTTAACACCCTATAACTATGTAGGACAACAGGGAAAAAAGCTGGGTTTTTGTAGATGTTAAGTGATTAGTATTAAAAATTGAATGTTTGTTGTGAAGTAAAAATGCCAATTTTCGTCATTAATGTAATTTATATTTGTAAATGTGTAACATAATATGAATTTGCATATATGTTTCTAAATATGTGATGTTGTGTATTTATGTGTGTTAATTAGGTGAAAATAATAATTTCATGCAAATGGAGGCCTCAAACAAATGTACTGATGTCAAATTTGGATTCCGGAAGGCCGAGAAATTATGTCATTGTCAAGGAGAATCCAAGAATTATGTTGTAAATGTTACCGTATTTAGCACGGTAAATGGGGTAAGTAAAAAATTATAACTTTTTATCTTGTTAGGAATGATATTTTATTAGTGGAATGTTGTGGGGGTGGAAATAAATAAGTAAGTTCCGAAAATGTGGGTGTGGTAGAATGTACAATAAACAAACGTTAGGTGATCAATTATAAGGCGCCGAGTAAGTATCATTGCTGTAATTAGAAAAATTAATATGGAGATATATATGTACTGACCAATATTAAAAATAAAAAAAGTGCATAAAATAGTCCAATGGAAAATATGTGAAATGTATAATAGGGAATTTGGGGAGTTAAAATTTGATCCGGTGGGATGAATAAAGTTTGGTGAATGTCGTAGACCTGGTGGCTTATCCCGGGATTATTGCATTTGTGCACCTGAACAGTATATGCAAGGAAAAGGATGATAATGCAAGAGGCCCAATAAGGGTTTGATATCCCGATGTCATGCAAGGGTAATAGTAAATTAACAGTGAAAAAGTTATTATTTAAAATCAAGGTTTGAGTAAATACAAGGGGGGAATTGTACCGGTCGAATAATTTTGTCAGTATCGATCAACAAATTATGTAATGAGTGTCAGAGGTGTGAAATATAGTTGGATAATGCTTAAAAAAAATGTCTTCTCAGTAGTCCAAACAGTTGAGTATCGTAATATAATGTTAACACATTATTTAATACTATAATTAATAATAATAGGTGTCGCAATAAAATTAGCCGACCTATGATAAGGTTTGATTTTCATTAGCTAGTTATCCTATATAAAAAAAGAAAATCAACGAAGCTATATGAAAGAAGATGACAAATAATGAAAAAAATGCAGGCATGAATAGTAGACAGAGGATTTGATATTCCCTACTTATAATATGAGAGTCCCACCGGATTTAGCAATAAAAGGGTAGGACATAGATTGTGGCATAGTTCGTCAGAATGAAATGAGGAACATTAAATAACCGATTAGCCTAGTGGAAAACAGGCCTGCAAATGTTAATACACTTTGGACTTAAGGCCCAATTGTCAAAGGCATCCGGCACATGGCCCGCAGTTATGAAACCCGCACCCGCATGTAAACCATAACATGTCTGGGACACAATAGAAGAGAAATATAGAAATACGAGGAAAACCCATTCCGGTGCGCAACCATTATCACCATCTGCTCAAACAGCTTCAGTGTAAGCGATGTCGAGGGTCATTCCCGCAAGGTTATAAGAGGCACGTGGGAGGTCAGCGTATGATCATGACCGCCGAGCCGTTCTCGATGGAGGACCGGTAGGGAACCGAAGGTTGATGCAGTTGTCGTTATTTTGAAGAAAGTTAAAAGAAAAGGTAAATGCCCATGATATCGGCTTAACTTGCTGGGTTAAGGCAGTTGCATAAAGGGGATAAAATGGAACGGAACAGTAAACGTAATGAAAATTTGAATCTACCGTCAACGATAATCTATAACGACTTAATCACAAAACGTTGTTGCAGTTAAAGATCAACAAAGATGTTTGGATTCTAAGAAAATGAAAGAAAAGTTTGAAAGATTAATTGAGAAGAAATATTCTAGAGCTTTCTAGCTCATTTTGTTATTTCTAAAACTGAATCAATGAATTACAAAGTTTACGAGGCATTTATATATACAAGATTGCTGAGTTGTTATTAACCTCAATTTAACTAAATCTTTAACAAATTATTTAGCTAGCTAACTAACTAATACATGCACGTGTGTCTTTGTAACCGAATTAAGCCAGCTGGCATTCCATCTCTGTAACTGGTATAAGCCGATCCATATCCTTTCTTGTCGATGTCTTGATGTGTGCTTGATCGACTTATATTCCCTTTCGTAATAAAGCGAACGGTTGAAGCCAAGCTAAGAAAAGCCCTTTGATTCGCCGGTGAAGTTTTCAGGTGAACCCTCTCACCACTCTAGGCTGGCCGAGTCAATTCAGTGGAACGCAAGGCCTATTATGTAATATGCGTCCGTGGTGGAGGATGTGATTCCGTGTTACAGGTCAAGACACAGATGTAAACTCTGTAACCAAACGATTTAACGCACTTTGTATATTGAACCGGCCTCGATGATTTCGTTAACGAGTGTGCCCGTTGTCTCCGGTTGTATTATAGGCAATCATCTGAATTATGTAATATATTGGTCACAATTTTGGACCTTAATGGATGTAGAAAATACAGTGGGATTTGAGCAATGGCAGCTGGAATCTATGTTCAGTTCCTGAGGTAGCGGGTGAGGGGGTGTGAAATGGAATAATAGGTGGTATTTTCCAAAGTTTATAAGTGAATTTAATTCCATCGGATAAAACCCTTTTGAGGTTGGTCGTATGAACGGATTGGATCCTCGCATTTGGCAGGTCGGTTAAATGATGCATGCTTCAAATGCGGGGTGGAGGAAATCCGAGAGAATGCAGGCAAATGGTAATCTTAGAAATGCCGACAGGATAAGTACCTAACCTGATCCAGTTATTTGCCGCATTATGTCATATTTGACAACAGAAAGTGCAGTTGCAACTTCTCTTCTATCACGGATGTGGCAGAATGTTGGGATTTCACTTCATAAATCATCGTTTGACGACAGGACGTGCGTAAGGCATCCTGCTTCGACTATGTGCTTAGGTGCATGTTTTGCGCACTATGTTGATACAGTTAGATCTCCCACGCGCCCTGCAAATGTTGCCGAGTTTGCTGTCCAACGATCCAAACACACGGAATTGACAACATTGAACAGGTGGCTTTCATCCCTGCATGTGCGTAATGTTGGAGATATAGGACTCAATATTAGGCAGCATGACCACGTTCAGTTGCCTGAATCAATATACAGATCGATGACTGTGGAAGAACAACAATAAGAGTCCAACGTTGACATCAATGTACCTCCTGATGGACCTTGTTATCCAAATCTGAAAATTAAGACTCTGCGCCTACAATACCCTGAAAGTAGAGTGACGGAGATACTCTGATGTAGGCGCCCTTCGCTGGAAGACTTGTCCATAACAACTGATTTGAACGACAGCGGCAATGAAACGAACTTTGTCATCTCATCGAATGCGCTCAAAAGGTTCACTTTGACTGTAGCAGTAGAGGCTGTGTTGTTAACTCACGTAGAGCACGCCGTGGCGACGACCTCCCCAAAACTTGAGTTTCTGCATGTAGCGACTGACATGTTCGGATCCTATGTGTTGCACGAACTGCATTCATTCATTGAAAGAGGTTAATTTGGATATTTTCTATGGGGAATGGTCACAGATTGATTCTAACCATCCAATACAGCTACTAGGTGGCGTGAGGAGAACCAAGTTCCATTAAATGAATGAAGGCGTCGTCCATGTGATTACAATTAACTAAGCGTGTCATTTGGCTATAGTCGCAGTCCATTTGTTTTTTCCTGATACAGCCTCGAATGAGAATCTGTTATAACCGATATTTTTTATAGCAACTTGCATACACTTCATCAACCTCAAATCCATCAAGAACCTATATTCCCAGTTTTTTACTGCCCTGCATAAGGTGGTATTATGTCTTTTTTATGGCCAGTCAGTTGACAATTGTTATGAAAATTTTTATCCTTAATTTCCTGATTTGACATAGCTGGAGATGAAGGTGGGAGGAAATGGCTGGCACACGATTCCTCTGATAGTCAGTAGTTCGCCAAACTTACTGACATTTTTCTTACAGAAGGTGCGGAAATCAATAACATTTCCATTAAGCGAAAGTTAGTTTATTGATCCTGATATTGCTAGTCACTGTTTCTGCAATGTCGGATCGGTGTAACTGATGAACAATTTTAACGAAATGAAAGAGAACATGTCCCGTTTTGTTTGCTGCAGTATGTCAGGTATCTTGAAATAATGGGAGTGGAGGGTGAGGAGGAACGTCCAACGCTGAGCCTTCGTCTGACTGTCATTAGTGTCTAGCTACAATTTTGTAATTAATTTCTTAATGGAGGTTGACATTATCTCTATTCGGTCATTGCGTAGCATTGACCGATAACAGTATTTAGGGAAGCATATACACCTTTCTTAACGGCATTAGAACATGAAACATTAGGTGATGCACCAATGAAAACCTTTTAAATGCAGAATCAACATACAAAGGATATGAGAAATTATACGATGACTAATTAATTAAGCTAGATGAAAGCACCGAATTTTACACTACATCCAACTGCACGTACAGGAAGTTGATATAATTCAGTGAATACACGAAATTTTTGGCAAAATCATAATGATAACACTTTTACCATATCTAGTTTGACAGCAATTACATACAACTCTTCATACATGATTTACTACGAGAGTTGCTATTGTCTTTAACGCACCCCCAGCCCAGGCCGCTGCCAAGCTTCATATCTAACGCCTAACCTTAGAAATCACTCCACACATGCCAATCTGTTAATTCATAACTTTAGCAACTTTAACTAAAACAACACCTTGTGTTCTTTCGCTGTGATTCAACCCGATAATTAACGACTACCCTACAACTGAACGAATCGAATTTGCCTATGGGATTCTTGGACGTTATTACCCACCATGCATTGATGTGTCCATGATACCAGAAGAAAGATTCTTCAACACCAATGTGACCTACACAAAATTTTATCAAAATATGCACAGCCACTTTGTTGTTAAATAGTTGAATATCGATCGAAATATGAAATAGTAAACACAGGAGATGCAACATGCAATCTATTGAGTTGGCATTGTCAGCTGTATTTTAGCATACATGTGTTATATGAATTCTGTCATTCCTCTGCAACTGCACGGATGGAACATCATCATTAGCTTTAGTTTCTTTATTCATCCATGTCATCCGTATATAACACAACTATTAACCAGAATGCTGAATCATACCAAAATAACACAACCAAATTTCTGAGTACTAGTGCAACATAATATCGACAAGTTCAGAAATTTTGGTCGTCCAAAACCATACGTTTCAAGTGACCTGAAGCTTGGGTGTGATGAACTAAAAGTGCGAACTTAACACCTAAGACAATAACTCTCCAAACACGATTGGATAATATGAAAAAGGGACAGTTGCGGCATTTTGTACGAGAGGGAGCAGCAACCAAACGTTTTAACTTTAAACATATTTCTTTTCCACAGTATTTCCCCGCAACTGGACTCCATGTATCACATGTTTATGTCCATAATAATTTTCACTTGATTAGCAGTTAGCTTTTAGTCTTCAATCTTTGACTGCAGTCAACTCACGTTGGTAGACAATCCATACACCAGAACAAATGCAGGAACTTGTATAACGATGATGTAGAGTGTCATATGCCAGACATATCCCCCAGCTAAGTCAATAAATCTTCATATTTCTACACTCTATTTATCAAGATTGCTGATTAACGTTTAACGTTGTCAAGTCTAAGAGGCAGATTCTGCCTGTCCAATTTCATCGTTGCGGTTACCCATTTCGGCTCTGACCTAATGTTTAACCTAAATATTGTAAACCCCTCTCGTTACATCTTCCCCAAATCGAATAACATAAACCATAAATCAATAAAATATGCTAATATATAAATAAACAAACAAACTGAGGGAAGTCAGCATGAACAACAGCAACATTTGCAAACTAATTAGCATCGAATGAATCACATTCTTATCATAATACGCAAACAAACCCTATAATGCCAATCGATGTGCAATGTTTGTTATCGTTAGCTACGGGATACTGAAGGTCGCAACAAAATATAATTTTGAAATGACTTACTCTGTTATTTGGACACCGGGAGGGCGGTGATTCCCCAGCAAAAATCTCCGAACACCAAAACGCAACATACAGACACCGCAGTCACGATTTCATTCCCTGGTTTCCGAATAACTCTGGTTTCAATGGCCATATTTTAATGGGAGTCAAAACCTCGTTTCAAATGACCCCTTTGCAAGACGACGATGTTGCCGCAGTGGGTGGTAAATCCAACTATGCCCATTCTTGGTCGACTCCGATCCAACTTCCGTTTACAAAACGCATTATTATCTGTCGTTTATGGGTTTACCGTGACGACCAACAACGGGGAACACTCCACCTTTCACGGTTTTACCACTTTGTACCCCCGCTACATCCCGTCCAGCAGGTCAACTTTCAGCATCTGCCCTCTCCACGTGTCAATATCTGGCCACCCCACCTGTCCAATCTTTCATGTTTGTTACATTATTTTGTAACGTAACACTGCCCTAAATTTCAATATTTCTAAGCAATAAAACATCCACAACTACAATAATCATCAATAAGAATAATATTCCTTTGCAAGAAAAATATTAAAAGCAGAGGAAACAAATCAAAACGAGGGAGAAATTGTGGGAACTATCATGCATTTGTAGTCTCACTTTGCTGCCATATCAGAGGAAAAAAAGAGGCAGAAAAGGCTGAAAAAGGCAAAGCAAAACCCATGCCTTGATGATGATGAAGAGGATGTTTTCATGATGATGATGAAAAAGGCAAAGCAAAACGCATTATTATCTCACCGTTTCAGTGCTGTTTTCAACCGATGCCGTCGATGATGACGAAGGTCGTGTTTTCAACCGTATCATAGCCGGAAAAATGGCGGCTGATGATGATGAATAGAATCGTGAAGGTAGCGATTGGCAAAGCACGATGATTTGATTTGATGAGGAGAAGAGTTGAAGAGAAAGGAAATGGGTGGAGGCAGGCTGCGACTTGTGAAACCAGGACTTTTTTTTAATCTTTGTATTTATATTAAAAATAATTAAAAAACTAATTTTAAAATAAGATTCCGGGTCCGGGTTACAAGTTTATCCACACCCAGAACCGGACCCCAGACATCCGTCCAGAAAAATTGCATTCGGATACCGAATTTATTTTAAAGCTTTTGTTAAGTTACATCATCATGTAACATCATCCAACGATTGTGAAAATAATATAATTTTTTCATCTCATATTTTCACAACCGTTGGATTTCATCCGATTATCATATTTATCTTATTTATTTCATGCCGTTAATTATTCATACGTTATCATCATATACGTTATATGTAATAATGTTCTATTTTAATTCTATCTCAGATTATCCAAATTCATTTGGGTCCGCGTTAGGTTGCCATTCCTACGTGACTTTTGTAACATTTTTTCTTTTATTTTATTTTTCTCGTCCTTACTCCTTTCATTTATTTGATGAAACTCAAGTAGCGTTTTTCTTTTGTTCTTTGATTTTCCTTCTCTTTTTATATCTATATTTTCTTAAAATACCTTTACAAAATAAAAAATAAAAAAAATAAAAAATATAAAAAAATATAAAATATTATTCTTTTTTCATTTGTAGCTTTTAATTAATTTTTATATTTATTTTTTAAAATATGAAAAGTAAAAATTTAATCCGTTCAAAAAAATTAATCATATAAGTACAAAATAAAAATATTTTAAAGTATTAATGAACATACTATAAATATTTAAAATATTTATATGTGTTTTAAAAAATCTAAAAAAATTTGAACCCATAAAAATTAATCTATCTAAGTTTGAAAAATAACTTGATATTTTCAATCGAGTAATTTAAATATTGACTTCATGAGGGGATGGGTCTAAGTTTTCCCATGATTTTGGTATAACTAGGGCCACCTCTTTCCCTTATCTATAAGATGTAGAGGTTGCGGAGGTTGAATCTCCCAAGACTGAAGCTAAAATTCAAAATGGTAGGACTCATTTGACCAGATAAATGTAAAATTGACTTAAAATTCCCCACTCCTTTTCTCCTGAGCATTCTCAATTCTCAACCGGTGGAGTAATGATGGCATGTCTTCCTGCTCAATGGAGTCTCAAAGGAATATTCCGGAGAGCTTTTGTAAACAAGAGAATAATAGACAACTGCAATACAGATTAACATACATTTTAGAGATGACGAAATATAAGCAGCACTAGTCAATAATTTCTCCCTCTTCTTCCTCAGGCCTCACGTGTTCGTCATTAGTATTACCTTTTCCTGCAATATAAACTTTCATTTGTTCTCCATTATCATTATCCTCCTCCTCATCATCATTCTCATCCTCAAAACCTTGTATGTTATGGTGCATTCTTTCCCTATTCTCATCATGATCAAAATGCTCAACCATGCTTCTGCCTTTTCCTTCAGAATCTTCTTCACCTAAAAGCAAGGATTTCTCTTCAACCACCTCACCTGCAGCCCCACCTTCTTTGACCATAACCAAAGGAAAGTTTAAGGGCTTCTCAGGCCAATCCTTGAAAAAAGAATTAATTGCCATGAACCGAAAAGTCTGTAACAAATGACTTTTATCCCTCTTTACATCTCCACTCAGAAGCTTTTGCAGAAGTGTTGGCTTCTTCTTGTTGAAAGAAGAGGTGTTGGATGAATCCTTATCTGCTAATTTTTGCTCCTTTGAAAACTGATCTTTTCTTTTATATCTTCCTCTTTTATCATAATTGTTCTGAAATCTCCCCCTCTTATTCAATGGCCTTGCATTCTCCACCCTTCCACGAACTTGTTTCTTTGAATCTAAAAGATAATACGATGGAATTTCTGCAACTTCAACACCCAGCTCAGCCTGCTTTGCCAAGACCTCCTTGAGTTGCTGCAAACAAATTATATTATCAGAATTTCCAGATAATTATAGAAAAAAAAAAAACAAAGTAAAAAGTATAAGGAAATGCTTGTTTATATGTTGATCCATATCAACATGCAAAACAGGGATAACCCAACGGATGGTGAACATAGGTCGTGCTCTTTACCAATAAAGAAGATTCCTTCTATTACAGAAGCTATATGTCCATTATTTATTGAAATTATTCAAAGAGAACAATTCATTTTGAGAAGCAATTCTTTATTTAGTCCTTTCAAGAAAAAGTTTAATTCAATATAATGTATGGTTGATATGTACCTTTAGCTATCTGTCAAAACCAATTATGCATTCCGTACAGAAAATTCTAAATCCAAATAATTTTAAATACCACAATTTGTATAAACTTCAAAAAACAGGCACTTAAAGAAACTGCAATCACCATTGTAACCTTCAACATGAGAAAAGTTGCCATACAATTCATTAGCTCACTTATGCAATGAACAGGCTAAGATCCATGAGATCAGGATGAGTTGAGCTCTCCAGTGTCTCATTCATCATTACATCATGAAGATTCATATGAACTAAGTAAGAGTAATATTACATCATAACAAAAAGAAATAAAAGACATAATATTAAGAGGCAAATAGTTCCAAGAATTGGTTTTGGACGATTAAGTGATTAATCATAAAGTCAAAAGTAAATACACAAACACACAAGTCAAAGCTATTGAACTGCCAAGAAAAGTGATCTTATAATCGGAAAAGCACTCCGATAACTTCTAGATCATGTAACCTTATTGCTGTGAGGATGACAAAATGTGCTTTGCCAAAATTCAAGCAAAATTTACGCAAAAGTCATTCATGCTAAAGAATAAGGTTAGAACCAAATAAATGTACCTCACGTCGCATTTTGGCCTCTTTATCAATAACATCAGAGTTTGATAGCTTTTCAGTCAGTTTCTGCAGATGTGAAGCTAAATTAACATAAAATCAATATCCAAGAGCATCATTGAGGACACACAGAACAATTAATCTAACCTTGTTTATATTGGCTTTTGTTGGATAATTCTTCCTACGCTCTTCACACCACTGTTTGACCTCTTGCTCCGTATAGGTCAAAGCAAGAGATTTTCTGCAAAAGATAGAATGAGAAACAAGCCCATCCGAGCACATTAGAAAGATGCATAAGAAGCAGCATATAGAGACCAAAGAAAGAAATCAATATCTACGATCTGCATCCTTGGGCATTAACGGATAATGAAAATGTGGTTTGAATCTACAAAAAAAGAAAAGAAAAGGAAAAACCTACAGATAGACCATCATTTGAATGTTCAAAGGTAATCAAATTTTCATAACTGCCTCAATACTTGAGAAAAACTAGCAAAATATTTTGAGCTATGTTAGAGTCATGTAAATTGAAAAGAGAAAGCATATTGAAAAATGAAACCACGCTTTATCATCTTTTTCATAACTGTTCAGTGTAAAGCTCTTATTTGCCAACTAAAAACTTAGGCTCAACTGAAACAATATTAAAATAGTACTTATAAATTAAATTGCCCATCTTGTTCCAAAAAATAAGTCATGTCATACTTTACACATGCCAGTCCAAACTTCACTTCTTATGAGTCTCCATATGGTTACTAATTTCATAAGATTTTCCTCCTCAATTGGTAAATAAGGAGTACGTTATTACCTTTTCTTTTCTTGAGGTTGGTTCATCTGATTAGCCAGACCAAACTTTGTTGCCTTTCCATTGCCATGTCCTGTTGAAAAGAGAAATCAGTCAGTAACACAGACTCTAAAAGGCATGAAAAGGATGCGGAGCATGCATAATTAATATGCAACATATATCTTTCATGCATAATTTGTTTTCTCTATGCAGCATATAAGTCACATGATAAACATATATTATTTATACAGATTGCTTTCTCATCTTACCGTGCAGACGAGTAAATGAAGGATTATTATTCCCAAATATAAGCATATCCCCAAAATTTTGAAGAATAATAGTGATAGCCCCAGAGTCAGATTGATCCTTTAGCATACTGGATCACATCTATATTGAAATAAATTCTCTTACAGATTATTCCAATCTGGTCTTTCAAGAATTGGAAACCTTTCTAAAAACATAACCATCAAATCTTGAGCAGAAAGATTCTGACATGTACTCAAGGTATACACATCTGTAATCCTCTAGGGCTTTTGTGAAATTTTATGTCAGTTCTAAACTTAACTATTCTTTCTGTCTCACTCTAAAACCCTAATCATTCTTAAAGAATCTCTAATTGATTTAATCTTTAGGAAAATCACCAATTTATTTTGACACAACATAATCCACAGACGTGTAATACTACTGCAAAATTTGAGTAACCAAAACCTCAAGCAGCACGTCAACCCGAAATGGGCCTAGTTAAGTTACTCAATTCCACCTACATGAGAATTAACACCAGATCGGCCATACAAACTCACAGTATTAAGGTTAAAAGTACACTTTATACTTAAAGACATGCTGCTTATTATGTTATGCAGTTGGCTCTCACCAACAGGTTCCAACAAAATAGCTTCTATCCTAACCCCACCCACAAGCTTTAATTGCTTCCTAACATAGGGGTATCCAATACACTATATCATGCCAATCACATCAAACTCCAATTATTTTGTTCTTCTGACTAGAAATTTGAATGTTTGCATTATCACAAACCTTTAGGTTTTTGATCATTATGAAACCCAAATTTTCTCTTCCCATTATGCGTTTGATGAAAGTGAGATTTCTGAAACCTGCACAGATTAAACATTTATAATCAACCAATTGAAAAAGCACTTGTAAAACTATTTTGAAATCAGGAAACCAGAAACGCAGGACCAACCCCTGTGAAAACTCCTTTGTTTGATTTTTGATGAAGTTTTTTCCTGAAACTTTTTTAGAATTGCTCTTTGAAATGCTACCCTGACCATGTTGAACAAAGTTCCTCTGTAACAACAAGAGAAGACATAAATTAACCAATGGCAGCTGCAGATCAATAGAAAATTCATGCACAATAACAATTTCAAAGAAGGTTTTGACAGCAAAGTTGGCTAAAGAATCATGAAAAATACTCAGCATTGTAAAACAGCTGTACTGCTAAACCAGGTTTGGTGCTGGCCAAAAAGTGCATGAAATGGTGCCGCCCAAAATAAAATTCATTTCCCATCCTATCAATAATTCTTTGCAAATAGTAAATGAGGTAACAATGAATGAGAAAATATGAAGAAAAATCTTGAGCTAAGAAATCTTCTTTAACCAACCCTCTTTCCAGGCCCTCCTTCCTTCATATTGCACCATAGACCAAAGCAACTCTAAAAGTTCATATATGATGAGCTACTTCAATCATAAAAACAAACCATCATTTGCATATCAATTCTTTTGGTCTCAAATTGGACTCACAACAGCACAATAGTTCAAGAAACAATAAGAAAAAGTTCTTGTTGTGTAGTTTAGATATCAACAATTTCAGCACCATCTTAGGGTCACAATTTTGCAGGACTATATTCACCACCTAAAATACGTGTCGAATGCATAATTAGGAAGTGTAATATTAATAATACTAAATTCAGATTCTATTTGGCATTAAGGTACCGTAGCTGCTGCGGAAAAAAAATTATATCAATGAAATAAAAGTTAATAATATATAGTAAATATAAATTTTAAATAATAATTTTAACAAAATTATTAAAAATATAATTATACAAATAAAAAGTTATATCAACATAATTTTTAAACTAAAGCCGCTAGTGTTTATCAAACACATTAATGCTGTATCTTTTAAGCTACAAGTGCTTAACCTTAATCCAAACTCACCCTCAACCTAATATCCTCTTTTTTATTTGTTCAGTTAAAAAATAAAAGTGAAAAAAAGGACAAAGAAAAGGAAAAAAAGAAAAAAAGAAGAAGACCATACAACTGTACTATCTACAATAATTTATCTTTCCCCATTAAATGAGTTCCTATAATACAAGTAAGAAGAGAGTAAAAGTGATACCTGTGACCTCATGAAAGCAGAAGGTTGCAAGTTCTGACCTTGAAGAGGCTCACTTGAACAAGATTTAAGGGTATTATTTCCTGAAACACCCTTTATTGGCTGAACAAAGTTTTGCTGGTTTTGGTTCACAAGGCCAAACTGTGGATTCCCAAACAAGCAGGGATTTGACATTTGCATAGACAAAAGTTGATTCACACTTTGTAGACACATTTGGCCATTTGAGAAACCCATGTTTTGGTTAAACTGTTGAGGCAGATTTGACAAATTAGGACCAAATATCTGTCCTTGACTTACTTTCAGCGGCATGTTGCCAAAATTCCCATGTACAGGAAACATATGACCCAGTTGAGGCAAACCAAGATGATTACTTTGTGCGATAAGAAGAGGGTTAGAAGCATTCATGAAATTATTTTGATTCATCAACGGTGCTGTTGCCGGCATATTGGAATTACTCAAAGGAAATGGAACTTGAGGGTTCATTATACCCGTTTGAGGTTGCATTGGCACTGAATTTTGTAACATATTAGGTCTAAAAGCCTGCTGAATTATCAAAAAATATATTAAACTAAATAAAAGCTTGTAGTTCATAAACAATAAAACCAAGTATTAAAGAAATTACCATCTGAGGAAGCGTAGAAGTGGAAGAATTGGACTGGGTTTGATTAGCAAAATCATTGAAGAGAGATTGCATTCTTCCAGAGTGAAGTTCATAGCACACGGTAGAGGTCCAAGAGGTAGGGTTTAAAGGACCGAGGATTATAAACAAAAGGGTATTTCGGTCTTTCAGCAGAATGTCAGGATCTATATAATATAAATGTACAATTAAGGCCCATATTTAAGAAGACCTAAACTATGGAGACTTATATAACAAGGGTTCCCTTATAATACAGTGGCTGTATGAGATACAGCCACTTTTTTTTTTTTTTTCAGCACCGGTATTATTAAAATATAACTCAAAATTTCGGCATTTCACGAATTTAGTAGGAATATCAAATATAAAATCGGTGAAAAATAAGTTGAAACACATGAACCAATAAGAGAGAAAGTACAACGAAAATTATAAATTGATCTAACGAAAAATAAAAGTTACTTGGAATACAACCCAAAATTTCGGCATTTAACGAATTTAGTTGGAATATCAAACATAAGACCGGTGAAAAATAAGTTGAAACACATGAACCAATAAGAGAGAAAGTCTGCGAAAATTGGGCTAAATCTAACGGAAAATAAAAATTACTTAAAATATAACCCAAAATTTGATTATTTAGCATTTAGTAGGAATATCGAATATAAAAATTGAAAAAAGTTGAAACATGAGCCAATAAGAGAAAGTCTGACGAAAATTGGAACTCATCAACGGAAAATAAAATTTCTTGGAATATAACCCAAAATTTGTTTAACTAATTTAGTAGGAATATCAAACATAAGACCAGGTGAAAATAAGTTGAAACACATGAGCCAAATGAGAAAGTCTGAAAATTAGGAACGCATCTAACGGAAAATAAAAGCTACTTGAAATATAACCCAAAATTTCGGCATTTCACGAATTTAGTAGGAATATCAAACATAAAACCTGTGAAAAATAAGTTGAAACATATGAACCAATAAGAGAGAAAGTGCAACGAAAATTAAGAACTCATCTAACGGAAAATAAAAGCTACTTGTAATATAACCCAAAATTTCGGTATTTCACGAATTTAGTAGGAATATCAAACATAAAATCGGTGAAAAATAAGTTGAAACACATGAACAAATAAGAGAGAAAGTACAACAAAAATTATAAACTGATCTAACGAAAAATAAAAATTACTTTGAATACAACGAAAAATTTGAATTAAAAAAAAAAAAAAAAAAGTAGCTGTGTGGTACAGCCACTGTAGTGTATGATGACTCGTATAACAATTGTGAAGTAACAAAAACTAGTTCGCCTTCTTCTTTTAGGCCCAGTGTCTTCAAAATCTGATCGCCCACTCGAACAAACACAGAGACGAACAAATCTATTTCTGTGTTTTTAATTTTGTAAATTCAATTAAATGGCCAGTAATAACTTTTTCCTGCCAGCCTCCGTCACGAGCAGCGGTCGGCCTGTTCTCGTGCCAAACGAAGTAGAATGCAACCTCCTCTCAAATGTCGACGTCGAACACGACCAAGACGATGCCGTCTCATTCCCTCCCTTAAAATCCGGCCACTTTATTCTCACCACCCATCGCCTCCTCTTCCTTTCCTCCTCCTCCTCCTCCTGCTCCTCCACCGCCGTTGCCATCCCTCTCTGCGCTATCACCCACATCTTCTCCTCCAAGCGATCACTTAAGTCCGTGTTCCACTCCCCACGCTTCCGATTCCAGGTCTCCGCCACTTTCGATAATCGGATCCTCGACTCGGACCCTGGCCGGGTCACAGGTTTGCGGTCGGTTGTGATTACGGTGGTCGTGAGGGGGAAAGGGGATTGGGAGTTGTTTTTGTCCAAGATGTGGGAATGTTGGAGGGGGAGGGCGTGGGAAACGACGTCGTCGGAGACTGGCCCGGCTTCGCCTTCTGCTTCAGCTTCATTGTATGCGAGTGATGGGTCGGTGCGAATGGTGGGAGTTGGGGGTTTACTTAGAAAAGAACAAGAGATGTGGGAAAGTACTGATAGAAGCTTGCAGGAGGCTTTTCAGGACTTGAATGCTCTTATGGTATACTTTTCCTTGAAGACTCTTTATATGGGGCTGTTGAAAAATTGATGCATTTTTCTCTTCCAAACTTTGTTTATTGATTCCACTGTTATTCTTTTTGTTTAGGTGCTTTAAGTTTAATCACTCTTTTGGATTTGCAGAATAAAGCTAAAGAGATGGTAATGTTAGCTGAGAAAATGAGGCAAAAACTTCTAGCTGGCTCAAGTTCTCAATCCAATTCAGCAAATGATGAGGAATTGGGTTCTAAAGAAGAGATGCAAGATTGGTTGCTGAGTGTCGGCATTGTATCCCCCGTTACCAAAGAATCTGCAGGTGCCTTGTATCACCAACAACTGTCACGCCAGGTTTGCTATTATTGTTATTATTTTCATCTTTGACATCAGTAGTGTTGTTGTCCTATTATTTTTATTAAGAATCATATAAAGCACTGCAGGGTTTAGGTTTAGGAGAGTAATTTGAGCTAGTTCAGCTGAAATGTTACATATAGAACCTAGAATTTCTTGGTATGTTTTACACTCTGGCTTTAAATAGAAAATGTATGTGATGCGTTGTGATCATACTTCCAATAACAATTGCAACCAACAATCATATGGAAACCAAAGCATTGTGCTTTATTTACCTCAATGAATCTATTTCTGAAGTCCTACAATTCCTTTCCAACTAATATTATAATTGCTGAAATCATTCCTTTGAGGACATTGGCGGTGTAAAGCATCTTGTATATAATTTTTTGTCGATTTCAATTAGTGATATTTGTAAACATTTCTTAAACTCCTAAAAGGCACAAGTGAAGAGAGTATTTATTTTGATGTTTACTAAAACCAAATGGGTGCAAGGATTATTCATGATTGATTGATACATAAACTTATCATAGTTGCAGAGGGAAATGGTGAGAAAATTTGATTTTGGCATGATATGTGGGTAGGGGACCTCTCTCTTTGTGAGCAGTTTCCTCAATTGTGTAGATTATGTCTTTCTAAGAATGTGACTATCAAATCTAGAATAGTCAAGGATATCTTTTCCTTAGAATGGAGTTGAAATTTTAATTTGAGGAGAACTTTGAATGATATAGAGGTTCAAGTGCACACTGCCTTGTAGCTTTGATGGATTTTTCTTTTTCCCCCTTTTATGAGAGTAAAGATGATGAGAGAATCTGGAAGTTAGATGGCTCTGGCAAGTTCTCTTGCGAGTCTTTATTTTCTTGGTTGGTGGAAGACATTTTAATAGTGATTGTAATGTATTTGGGATGGTCCGGAAAGCAAATGCTCATCCTAAAGTCCAATTTTTTGCTTGGCCAGTAGCGCTTGGAATTATTAATACCAGAGAGAAGATTCAAAGGAGAAATCCTAAGACATGTCTTTCTCCTTCTTGGTGTGTTATGTGTAGAAAGAATGAAGAAACCATCAGTCATCCTTTTCTTCATTGTGATGTTGCCTCTCTTTATGGGCTCGTTTATGTGTTGCAGCTAATATTCTTTGGGCAGCACCAACCTCTTGTATGGCGTTATTTATGGTTAACATTTTTGCTTTTAGAAAAAGGAAGGAAAGCTAGAACATTATGGAAGTGTGTTGTCCTAGCTCTCTTTTGGGTGACTTGGCAAGAAAGAATTAGCCATATTTTTGTAGGCAAAAAAGAGGATGATATTAATGGGTTATGGTCAGGATTCAATTCTCGTCAACTTCCAGGGATTTTCAAGATTCCTCATTCCTTTTCATTCAGCTTGATTGGGATGCAGTTTTGGGTTAATTTTGTTGGTATGGTTTCTTATTCCTATGTCTTGGGTTTCAAGGATTTCTTTTTTCAAAGTTCTGTATAGATTTTTGGTGTTCTACACTATAGGGAAGATTTTAGTTTGTGAACCTCTGGTTCACTTTTGTAATATTTATTCCCTTCTAATTTTCTTCAAAAGTTTCTTTGTTTCTTATTCAAAAAAAAAAAAAAAAAGAATCACTATGCATTGAACAAAATGCTGAAGTTTATGTTAAATTACTGCTTATGGCTAGCCATTTTGCTTGTTTTGTCAGTCTGTTGTTTTATGTCAATGGTTAGAAGCAGTGTAGAGTCTCCAAGAAAATATTTTGACTTGACGCCATTTGCCTTTGCTACCATCAATTTCATTCCTCTTATAAACCCCACAGAATTTGAAGAAAAAAATTGATTGGCCTCGTAATAAATATGTGTTAACTAAACCACCTTGAAACATACACTATTATAAAAAGATATGGAGCTTAAAATTTGAAAAAGTTGTTGTGGTTATGTACGAAATAGATTTCAACTTTTTTTTTGATTGCTTAATTTGAGTTTTTTAAATAATTACGAGCAGACTAAATGACGGTTAAGTAGGAAGATGTGTGAAACTAAATAACATAAGTAAAAAGTTAAAAGGCAGTGATTAAATTCTTTAAGCATGTTTTGTATTATATACAGGACAATTATTTTTGTTAGTTGGTAACTTTCCTTCACCTGAAACAGACTGCTTTTGATACTTAGTTATTGTTTCTTGATGTATAGTTGGCAGATTTTGTCAAAATTCCCCTAGAGAGAGCTGGAGGAATGATCAATCTTATAGATGTCTATTGTCTCTTTAATCGTGCGCGGGGCACAGGTTTAGTTTCTTTCTTTCTTTCCTTTTTTTTTTGTGTTTGTTTCTTGGAGTGACCCCCCCCCCTTCTATCTAGTTTTTCATTTTACACAGAATTGGTCTTGCTGGAGAATTTGTTGCTAGCCTAGGTTGAAAAGTTCTTCATTTTATACTATTAATATTTCTCTTTTTTTTTTCCGCCCTTTTAAAACAAATAAACAGCCTTGATCTCACCAGACGATTTGTCGCAAGCGTGTTGTCTTTGGGAGAAGTTTGATGTGTATGTGCAGCTTTTCTTCACTTACCTTTTTGTAGTGGGCTGACATATATGAGATTGTGACGCAAAAAATTTGGTGCTGAATTTATGTTGGAATCTGTCTCCTGTGTTTATAGCAAGATAACATTTAATGTCATTTATGTGTTATACTCTGTTCAACAGTCCGGTAATGCTTCGGAAGTTTGATAGCGGGGTCATGGTCATCCAGAGCAAGTCCCACAGTGATGAGGAGGTGATCCCTTTCATCTTAAAGTACTGCTTATCTTTGAAATCTTTTACTAGTTATACTTCGAAATGGATTTATTTGTTATTTATTGTTATTTTTTTTTATAGTCGATGATGGAGAGGATTAGGTTTTGGGAGTTATCTTCTCAGTGTAATCTCAATTATCTTTTAGCTTTATCACCTTAATACTTATGTTCATTGATGTTGATTGGTTTCTCTATAGTAGGATGTATCCCATTCATTGTCGTTGGTTTCTCTATAGTAATAGTTACTTAATGAAAATATCTAGCTATTTACAATCTACACACACACGCACACACACTCACATATACATATAAATAAAATCTAGAGACTGTATGTATGTGTATGTATATGTGTAAAATCTAGAGAGCATTAATACTGCGTGTGCAATTTAATCTTTTATTCTCCCTCTTTTGCAAGCGGTTGACCGTCAACTGTGTCAGCAACGGTGTTACTATATATCTTTGGACCCTTAACAGTCTCTTTCCTCTGATCTTGAGCAACTAGTTTTTCTTCTTCCAAAAATTGCAAAGTCCGTCAAAACTGCTTTGAGTGCAGTTTCAATTCCTTTGCTAAATCTTCTTCTCTAACCCATTGGCGTTTCGTGAGCGCATCAAGCATCACTACTGCAATACCTCTGATGTCACTCCTCCCGGAATTTGGCTGAGCATCTACTTTAGTTGTTATATCATCGTAGAATGCCCTCATATCAAGCTTCACCAATAGATTATAAGGTTCCCTCATTTTCTTGTTTTGCAGATGAGGCTTAGAGTTATTAGTGAAATTTTAGTCTTAAGCCTTAATCTATCAGTTCCATTTAGAGAGAGAGACTCGTAATGAAGCTGATGATATATATGTATTTATGTATGTATGTATATATATAGACACACATACATGATTTCCATTTTCCAATAGGGAAATAACGCACTTCCCTAATTATAAGCTTATATTTAAATTTAACCCCAAAATAAATATTTAAATTCCTTTTTATAAAAAATACAATAATAATATTATCAAAATAGTACATTTCCTGCTTTTTTAATTAATTGGCATGATAATGCAGGTTTTTGGTAGACTTAGAGCCCTAGTGACAAAGCCTGAAGCCCTTCGACATGGTATAAGTGCAAGTGATGCTGCAATGACCTTAGGGATTGCACCTGCCATGGCCAAGGAGCATCTTCTGACTGCTGAGGACAAAGGTACGTTGTCCTGTGGCTTTCTTAGAATATAACTGGCACTTTTGGGATCTCTAATATGTAATTGAATATCCTTGGCAGGTCTTTTATGCAGAGATATCAGCCCTGATGGCTTTCGCTTTTATATCAATCTGTTTTCTGAAATCATTCTTGATGATTTGTTCTTGTAAGTGAAGTTTCTCTTTGGTTATGATTTGAAAATTTTGTTTGTCATTTGTTTTTCAGTTTGATAACATTAAAGATATTGAAGGTGATCATATTCTTTTCATTTTCATTCATCGATTCTATCATTATTGAGAATCCGTTCATTTTTATTTTGTAATTTTTTGTATGCATGATGCATTATACAGGGTGAAAGATTATGGGATCTACAGTACATGGGTCAAAGCTTCTTCTGCTTTTGGGTGAGAGTGCTTTCTCTACATTTTCTTCAATTTTATGCAGCTAGAATAAATTCAGTAAACAGAAGAAGCTCTGGATTGATTCATCTTGATACTTTTTTCCCTCTCAATTTCTGTTTCTTTTTGGTTGGGATGACTCAAGATTCTGGTATCATGAACATCACTCTTGCCTTTCCCAGGTGACAAAGGATTTTCAAGAACAGTACATTTCAGGCTGATGTTCCTTCTGGAGGCTGCTTTTTGAGTTGCAAATTTTAATTAATTGTACTGGGACGGAAGTGGAGAAAGATGGTAACAAATCTAATCAATAATCTTGTATCCTGATCATTGTAACCTAGAAGACAGTTGGGACATTTGTAAAGTTTTCAAGTCAATTGGGAGATGATTTCACTTCTGTTAGTATCGAGGATTAAGACTATCACACATTGCCAATAGAGGCAATTGCACATAAAAGGTGATTGTTGATGGACTTTTCATTTATTTTTTTTTTTTTATGTCAAATAATGCAAAATTTTGAAGGAAGCAATCTCAGAAAGCTACAGAAAGTTTAAGAATCCACTCAATACGATTGCATTTGAGAAGGGGTTGATTTTGGGCAGGTGATGATTCTTCCTTTGGGATAAGAACTTCTGGTGATTCAAATCACATGTAAGAAATCATTGTAATGGAATTTGATGTATCATTGTTATTGATGTGAAATCGATAATGCCCTTTGATTTTTGTGTTTGTGTTTTTGTTTTTGTTTTTAAATGAATCCATTAATTGAAGATAGTCTCCATGTTAGTTAGTGATTGCTGGCTTGACAGTGAAAAATGATGAGGGTGAAGAAGTGAAATGACCCATACAATTGGCAATGAGTTGAGCCAAACAAGCAAACCTGACTTCAAAAAGGCATAAAAGAGCCTAGAAAACAAAGAGCAAATGCAACACGGACACAATACGTGAAACAAAATAGGGCCTGATGGGCCGCTTCAGTACTCATACCTATTGCCATTGGGTTCGAAAGCTCACTAAACGTCCGTTTGGGGCGCTGCTGTGACAACTAAATATTTCAATTCACTTAGTAAACGAATTGAAAAATCTGATATTTGTTAATTAGGACTGCATCTATGAAAAAATTTAAAACTTTCCTATAGCATTTGAGCCATCAATATTTTTTTCTCCTAAAGCGAGTTTGCCACGAATTTGTTGCTAATCCGCTAAAATTTGGACCTTTGAGGTGTATTTTACCACCCAATTTGGGGTTTTGATGCAGACAAGTATTTTTGTTTGAACATCGACCTAAAAAAGCTAGGGGTGGCAAACTGGGTGAAGATTTGTTTATTTGATTCAATTTGACATGAATTAAATGAGTATGAGTTTGAAAAAAATTAATTCATTTAATAAATAGGTGAATTCGATTTCGTTTGCTAAATAAACGAATTAAATTTGAGTTTGAGGACATCGATTCGTTTAATAATTTAGGATTTGTTTAATAAATGCATCATAAATGAATTGAATATGGTCTATTAGTTTAAAATTAATTTATTATTTGTTTAATTAAATTATATTTTCATCCTTAAATTTATATTTAAAAAATTTAAATTTTAATAATTAATTTAGTAATTATTAACGATAATAAGACAAAATATATAAGCAGGTTCAGGCATAGTGTTTATCCACCCTTTAATGATAACAAAAGATCAAACGAATTTAGTTCTTTTTTATCTACACTTACCTAATCTTGGGAAAGTTCTAATATTAGTTTTCATGTTATTGGCCTTTTTGGTGGTCTTCTCAAGTTGTTTGCTAAATGTCTGAAGTCTGAAATTTTATTAATTTCAAATCTTTTCTAAAATATGCTTATTTGTTTTTTGGAACTTATGTCTGATTTTTAGACATTTACATCTGAATAGAAAAAGTAAACTTTTGTGACTTTTATCTGAATGGAAAAATGTCTGAATGAAAAGTAAATATTAAATGCTAAAAATATATCTGTAAAATAACTTATTTATGAAACTATAAAATATAATTATCTTTTGTTTTATTTTAATTTACATGGACGTAAATGTCAAATAACCAAGTTTAAGATTTTTTTTACTGTAAAAACAAACAAAATGCCACTTATATTCAGATATTTAAAAAAGAAAAATAAACATATCATTCAGATTTTCGTATTTAGACCCATTCAGACTTTAGAAAAATTCAGACTTATTTAGATTTTAGACCCAAAAAAAAAAATGCTACCTCACAACTCAACTCCTCGATCTCATCCCTCCTTTAGATTACTTGCTTCTCACTATCACTCCAATCAAATCATCACTAGCAACTCTATCAAAATCATTTACTAGCTTCCTCTACTCTTCTTCTTCACAACAACTTCCTTTTCTTCTTCTTCTTCACTCAAAGCCAAAAACCTCCTCGTCTTCACAGCTACAAGCACGCGAGGAGGGGGAGGGGGGAGGGAGGGAATAGAAGAACCATTTCGCGGGTTGTGATACTAGTCGTCGCAGATTAGTTGCTATCTAGAAATCTCTCACCTTGAGTTCTTAATGTGGTCATTGTTGTGCAAATTTTATTGAACTCGCAAGCACATGAATCTATTGTAGAATAGATTAATGGTGATGAGTGTCGATCCCACAAGGAGGTTGATTTTAATTATGTGCAGAATTAATTTTCTTAAATGGATAGTTGGATTTGTGGTGGAATGAATTTAGATTATCCTAAAATTTGAATTGAAATGGCGAGAGTAAATTGAAATGGAAACTATTATACTTGAAGTACTTGGGTATCTGAATCTGCATCAACATGCTCTATAGGCTAAATATTTCTTATTAATGCCAATTAAATCATGAGGGGGGATTCCACACCTCATGAACCACGCTCAAATAAAATATGATGCTAAGGGCTTATTGTGCCAAATAATAATAACCTTGTACTAGGGTGCCGGTTTAACTAGGGCGGTATCTAGACAAGATTATTATTATTTGTCGATGAAAAGTCAAAACATCCACAAATATTAGAGGGGAAGAGAAAATAAATTTACCAAATTAAGCCCATGGAACATGTTGAGACTTCACCTTCAACCCAAGCTTAAAAGAAAATTAGCTACTCATTTTTTAACTAAGGGTAAAATGGAAATTTATTAAAATACGTAGAAAATACAAGATGGAGAAGGAATTACAGAAAACTAAGCTTAAAAATAGATTCAGGGGTATCAAATTAGGGGGGGGGAGCCCCATTTTTATAAATACATTGAGTGAATCATAGCCATCGGATTACAAACATTCGGACGCTCAAGATTGCGCCACGTCATCAGTCAACAGTATGCGTTGCACAGTAACACGGTTTGCACACGGTTTGAACAGTAACGCGGTTTGAATAGTAAATAATCCCATGTATGTGCATGTACCGTACGCATGATTTTTGGTCCGCTGAAATGCTGCCACGTCATCCATTAACAATACATAAGAATTTTAGTCTAATAGGATCGTGACACATCATCGGTCAATGCCACATCATCAGTCAACGTCACATAAGCAACCAAATGCCATATCTTTCTCCAATCAAGTGCTGCCACGTCATCGGTCGATGCCACATCATCGGTCAATGAACGTCATCGGACCGTATATGTGAACAGTGTCGTGAACAGTAACATGAACAGTACCATACGTATGAACAATACCGTATATGTAAATAGTGATATTTTTCCTTTTTGTGCTCCTTCTAAGATTTTCGACCGTCCTGAGTTCGAATGTGACGTCCGTTTTGCTGTCTGATCACTCATTCATTGTGAAACGATCGTGACGCCCCTAAAATACATAATTATAATAAAACACACATAATTAAATAACAAAAGACTTAAATAAATAAAAGTAGCAATTTTAGTGAGACTTGAAGTGTAAAATGATGATTTTCTCCTTTATAAGTATGCACTTTCTAACATTCAACACACCCCCCAACCAGCTTATTGTTAGTCCCTAGCAAATAAAGTGAAAACAAAATTCAAACCCAAAAATGATTTTTTTTTTAAACAATTGTGTTTATTCAATCAGATTAATGACAGCAGTCAAATAAAAGTATAAGCATTATCTCCAGTCTAAACAAATATCACACCCACATCAACCATCCACATGCATCAGTCCAGCAGACTTTGTATCAGTCCATCAGACCACTTTCAAGAATGACATGTCAAACTCCAAAATCTCACCGGTAGTAGTTACTCTCTCACAAAGAAATTAAACCTAATAAAAATTGTCACTACAATGAATGGTAAATTGAGAGAAAATAATAAAGAAATATCACACACTCTCACCAAGATGAAAGAAATATGCCCACAGCTTATAAATAATACGATCTCAAATAAAGTACTAGTCAACCCAATATTATTCTTTTTTTTATTTTTTTTTATTTAATGCATCACTACATCTTAATAGCTCATATAACTAGCTTTTACTTCAGACTATAGTTCCCTAAAATCAAGAAGGACTTTTATTAGGACGTAACGTAGGCTAGGAAAATGGTTAACAAAGAAGGAGAAATAGAGAAAACAAAAAATACATGTTTGAGAAAAAATAGAGATCTTTTGAAAATTAAAAGGTGCATTTCGCTTATTTATTATTATTATATATCTTTTTTTTTTGGAACATTTTTTTTCTTTTTCTTTTTTTGGTATGGCACAACTTTGCTGAACAAAATAATTATTTATATATTTTTTTCTCAAACATGAATAGGTGATGGAACTTGTAAAACATCGGGTAATACTCCAAATTGGAGTAAGTCAGGATGATAAGTTAACAAAGAAAAAGTTTTTTTTTTTTTGGAGAAATTATCATTTCTATACCCTATATTTGCTCTATTATAAAAAATACTACAACACTTTGAGGGTGTATCAATTGTCCACCCTAAGTTGACAAAATGTATCAATCGACCACCAAACCGTTAGTCGTCGTTTGAAAATTAACGGAATTACAGTGAATTGACGATTTTACCCTTAAAAATTATCACTTGTATACCCTTAAATTCTCTTATTATCACTTGTATACCCTTAAATTCTCTTATTATCACTTGTATACCCTTAATTTCTCTTATTATCACTTGTGTACCCTTAAATTATCACTTGTATCTATGAAAAGACTATATTACCCCTCTAACGTCATCATATCAACTAACGGTTTGGTGGTCGGTTGATACATTTTGTCAACTTAGGGTGGATGATTGATATACCCTCAAAGTGTTATAGTATTTTTGATAACGAAGTAAACTAAGGGTATATGAATGATAATTTCCCCTTTTTTTTTTTATAAAAGGCTTAAAAGGGCTAACTATGGATATTGCATAATAGGGATGGCTTGAAAGGCTCAAACGGGTCAAAAATGGCCTTCTATCGTCTTTTAGAGTTCTAAATAATCTTTCATATCTACTAGTTAGGTAGACCTTCAAATGTAGCAACACATTTTTTTCTTTTTTTTAATCTTTTTTTTTAGAGGGTTGACTTAAAGGAAATCTAGAGATCATGGATAAAATAATAAACTGCTAAGCTGTATGAAGAAGAAGAATGGGCAAAAGGGTTACTCTCTAAGAAAAATAATAGGCTCAAAAACTCACTTAGAATTTATTATGATATGTACATTCCTTCAAGCAACTCATATTTGTCTCCAACATCAACATGTAGAATAGCAAACATGGTGTAACATCACTCAAAACTAAAGATAATACAAATACTAAAATTCAAAAGTCATCATGTCATCCAATGTTAAAAGATCACAAATTTTTTTTTAACTAAGAAGATACGTTTCCAGAGTCACTACACTCCGTATTCAGCCATCTTTGACTCAAAAACTTGAAAATGTATATTTATAAAGGAAAAGTCAAAAAGAAAAAGTTAAAAAAAATACACTTAAAATAAGACAATTTTTTTTTGTTTTGTGTTTTTTGTTTTTGTTTGTTTTAATTTGTTTTTATTTTGTTTGTTTTTTTTTTTAACTTTCAAACTAAGAAGATGCGTTTCTAGAGTGACTACACTCTATATTCAGCCATCTTCTACTTAAAAAGTTAGCCACGGTTAGTTCTACAACAAAAATTAGTAAAAACTTAACTAACATTCCACAATTGTCAACTATTCCCTCCCCCCAACCAGAATGAAACATTGTCCTCAATGTTTGAAAGGAAAGAAGTAGAGTTTAGAAGACATCACCTGGGTAGTGCAACACAGAAGAAAACATTTACAAGCGTAGAGTTAAATCTAATTTGTACTTCTTACTGCGGCTGCTGTTACCATCATTATTTGAACACTCCAACTTGATCACAGGATCATCTACGATTAATAAGTTTGTAACAGATCAAGTAGCTCATTAGCAGTATGTGCACAAATAAAGACTTTTTTTTACTGAGGAAGGAATGAAATAAATTTTTATTGCATGGTTAAGAAATGTGATAAAGCCATCATAAAAATTATTGACATTTAACAAACCGATGGGTTTCTAGTGGATGTTCATATGGGCCCAAGATGCTAATGTGATTAGTGCCTCTAGAGTTGCACCATTCTTTGGATCTTTAATTTCAATTGCCCCATGTGGAAAAACAATGTGAACAATAAATGGGCTAGACCATCGAGAACGTAACTTACCTGGGAGTAAGTGCAAGCGAGAATTGAATAAAAGCACTTTCTGACCTGGAGTGAAAGATTTTCTCATAATTTGCTTGTCGTGAAAGACTTTCATTCGTTGCTTGTAAATCTTGGCATTTTCGTACGCGTCATTACAAATTTCTTCAAGTTCTGCCAGCTATAATCTTCTTTCCGAGCCAGCTTGCTGCATGTCAAAATTGAATTTCTTGATGGCCCAGTGCGCACGATGCTCTAGTTCCACAGGTAGGTGGCATGCTTTTCCATACACTAGCCTGTAGGGTGACATCCCAATTAGAGTTTTGAAAGCTGTTCTATATGCCCATAATGCATCATCGAGCCTCAACCACCAATCTTTTCTGTCGGGCCTCACCGTCTTTTCTAAAATGTGCTTTATTTCTCGATTGGAGATCTCAACTTGACAACTGGTTTGTGGATGATATGAGGTCGCCACTTTATGAGTGATGGAGTACTTTGTCAAAAGTGCTTTGAATGATTTATTACAAAAGTGGGCACCACCATCACTGATTATTGCTCGAGGGAATCCAAAGCGTGAAGCAATATTGCTTTTCAAAAATCCTATCACCACTTTGTGATCGTTGGTCCTACATGGAATTACCTCTACCCATTTCGAAACATAGTCAACAGCAACCAGTATGTATTGATGGCCAAAAGATGGGGGAAAGGATCCCATGAAATCTATACCCCATACATCAAAAATTTCAACCACTAAAATTGGGTTTAGTGGCATCATATTCCTTCGTGTTATGCTCCCTATTCGTTGACACTTATCACATGAAGAACAAAAGGTGTAAGCATCTCGAAATATAGTTGGCCAATAGAAACCACATTGTAAAATTTTAGTAGTTGCCCGGATGTGTAGCCTTTGTAGGGTTCACATCTTCATTAAGCTTGAAGGGAAGCTTAACAAAGGCGAGGTTTTCCAGGAAAGGGTGAAAGAAGCTGGAGATGATTTTCGGGGACAGCGGGAACTTTGTTTTGAAAGACTCATAGGGTGAGTAAACATCAGAAATTGAGTATATCCTCAAGGTGTCAGTATAAGGTAGAAATTGTTGCTTGTACCTGATACCTTTGGCGGAGACATTCAATTTGTGGATAAGTTGTAGAACATCAAAACCTATGAGGAGGTCCTTATCATTGAGGGAAGAACCTATGACATTTATCCAGAGAACACAATCTGGAAAGAACTGGATACCAACGGGTTTCTTGGTAAGCAGGTCTGTATGAAAATATTCACCATTAGCAGCTTTAAAGAGCTGGGTATGGTGCTTCCAAAACTCAGGAAAGAGTATGGACGGATTAAGCATAGTGTGTTCTGAACCAGTATCAATGAATCCTATGACAGTGATAGGTTTGGCATATTTGGTAGGAAGGATACTGATTTGTCGGAAGGTAGAGACCGTTGCTTAGGAGGAACATGTCTGACATGCTCGATGTGGTGGATTGTTGCAACGTCTTGGTCGATTCAGTCGATGTCGGAAGACTCTCTCTATTTCTTGACCGGCGTGAAGAATGTTTCTTCATCATAAGCATCCTGTTCAGAATACAGGGATTCAATATCATCATCCTCAGAGAGAGGAGAGACTCTGTTGACATGTTGTAGTAGTCTGGCTGATTTTGCTGGGTTGTTAGGGCAAGATCTAGCAAAGTGCCCTTTCTTTTTGCAGATGAAACACCTGGAATCTTTCTGTTGCCGGGTGTTGACAGTTTTCTTCCTGAAAAACCGGTAGGTTGGTTTAGACTTTGAGGGACGGTGTCTGGAAGAGTGTTTGGGTTTAGGGAATTTATGGAAATGGGATTTTTTCTTGGTAGAACAAGTGCAGGTTCTTTCATCCTTGCATTTGATTGCAAGATGAGGTGTTTTGCATGCACTCTTGAAGGGTTCCTTCTTTTCCATAAAGTGTTTGAAAAACTTTCTTTGCTCACAAAGTTTCTCAAGACAAGAGAGGCATCGATAGATCTTGCAGTAAGATCATCCAAGTTTATCTGGTGAGCGTTCGGTGTCTCTGAATATCGCAAAATCTCTGTAGGAAGAGGCGCACAGACATGCTTGAGGGTGATCATTAAAACCATTCGATGCAGTATAAAGGCATCATCCTTTGTAGTGCTTATCAAGATCTCGATGCGTAATGAACAGACCGTCGATGAAAATCTCGTCTGCGATTCACTGTGCTAGGTTTGGTTCTCCCAGCGGTTGTACACAATCTCTAAGACTTGTGGTATAGTTACTGGAATAACTGGGTACTGTATTCACCGATACTTAGGAACCAATCACGGAGAGATCACAAGAATCTTGAGAATTCTTTAATAACATGATAACTTCTCGGCTCCGGGTTTTGCCATCGAAGATCAAGCCAAGCGTGAGTTCTTGGAATCTATGGAACCATTTGGCTTTAGGAACATCATCAAAAGTAAACCATGGTCCATTAGATGGTTTGGAACTTGGATTAGAATCTTTGAGGCGCATCGTGGGTGGTGGCATCGCGTCTCTTGAGCTCATCTTCGTGAGGGGTTGTTGGGATGAAAATCCTCGAAATGGAGGATCATTGGATGTGGATGGTTGTGCCATATAAACATTAGAAACTTCCATAATTTTCCTCGGAATGCATTGCGGAAGATACTGTTGATTACATTGGAGAAGAAGACTCGAAAGATGGATTCAAATCAGATCGAGGATCAACATCTTACGGGCTATAAGACCAGAGTAGAGTTGATGCATGGGCTCTTTGTCTTTGGGTTGTCTGATAGGTTCAGGGATAAATTTCTGAAAGTATTCGGTATTCTTGAGGAAGGAGTAAAGCTGTCTCGGCGTAAGTGTGTGTTGTTTGATAGGTTGGTGTTTGTGGTGGTGGAGGTCGTTGCTAGGAAGGCTGGTTGAGGTCTAGGCATGGAGTGCAGCCTCGTGGGAGAGGGCACTTGAAGGAGTAGGTTGAACATCGACCTTGAGGAGTGTTTGTACATGTTTGGAGAAACACCAAGGAATCGGTGTAACTCTTGGGTTTTGGTGAGAGGAGAGTCTGTTGATAATATGGTGATAGGTGTCAGTATGGTGTGAGCAGTAAAGGTTTGGTTTGACCACCAAACAAGGACGGTTGTTGACCTTGTTTCTCGAACGATTCTTTCAAGCTCGCCAGTGTCGATCTCGAACTTCCTTTTGGGTGAACTTTGGACCCAAATAATTGCGATCGATCATGGTATGGAGCTCATGTCGATCTGCAGATTACATCATGAAGGTCGTGGTATAGCTGATCCATTCTTGCAGAAATGGCATCAACCTTCTTGTGAGTCGTCTGGACTTGTGCTTGGACATTTTCCATCACGGTGTCGAGATTCGGGATTACATTCTGAGCTACGGCATTACGGGTTTGCCGATTAAGCACTTGCTTCTGCTTTGGTTCTCAACCGCTGTCGGAGGAAGAGCGGTGATTGGACATATGGTTTGGAAACCACTTTAGATTGTGGATCTGTTTGTTTTCCCAAGGAAGGGAACTGACTTTGGTAAGAACTAAATCTAATCATGTAACAGGTTGGAACAGGGGTTTGAGACAGAAGTTGGTTGTTAACTTGCTGCCTACAGGTTTGTGGTATTGAGACTTGGGAGGATAGAACAACAGGGGTTGTAGTCTCAGCTGGAGTAAAATTTGGTTCATCATCTGATGAAGGATCAGGTGGAGGTCTGCAAGAACCTCGCCTTGTAATCTTCTTTTTACTCCTGCGGCTTCTGTGGACGACTAGGTAGTCGTCGTCATCAGAGTCATCATCATCCTGGCATGGACAGCCGGAATCACACATGTGAGAACCTGGAACATCCCATATGAAATGGCCTTGCACCTTGCTAGGGTACACAGGATAGCCATTAGTAGTGAAACTGTGGATGGGAAGCTTTTCTTGTGCTGTCTGAACAGCAGATTGACTTTCAGGGGGTTGGAAGGTCATCCGGACGATGCCGTCGGCCTTTCAAATTGGGCAAGTCGGATTGGTTGGGAATTACGGTGGAATTTCTCATAGTTGGAAGTCGTTCAATGGCATCGACTTGAGAAGTTCGACTTTTGGATCTGTTTGGGGATTTGGACAATGGTTGGTATGGTTTCGTTTGTCGGCTAAGATCGTGAGGGGTATACTGTGGAGGTGTGAGGTTGGAAGATCAAGAGCATGGTTTGAAGTCTATAAACCCGGTGATGTAAAGTAGCCATTTTGAGGTGACCACTCAAAGACTTGGATCTGGATTTGGACTTTCAAGGTTTTGAAAGGTTCGGATCTTGAGGATAGGTTGAAGTTTGGGTAAAAGGTGAGAGTACACACTGCGTGAAGGGTTGTAGACGGTACCAATATGACATGTTGGTACTCTTTGAATCTAGTATCCATAAGAGCCATTCTCGCCGTAACCGGCAAGCCTTTACGACCATGAAGCGTTAAGATCATACGTACTCCCCCGAGGTGGAGGTGAGTATAACCTTCACGTTTCCAGTTGGTGATTAACTCTTCTGGAATTTCAAGGGTTACATACTGCTCTGCTTGAGTTGCTTGCAAAGCACATTGGTCTAGTTTGGAAGACTGTACATACTCTTTAGGAGAAGGACGTCTAGTAGAGACAATAGAACGGATGGATCTAATTACAGAATTAGAACGGTAATAGAGTCTGTAAGGACTAATAAGAGGTAAGGAAGACTCAGAAATTTGTACAGAGTCTGGAACATAGGAATATTCAACAAGGTTTTCTATTTTATTGGATAGGTGTTTTGTACAAGACCTGGGTAGGGATAAAGGTGAGGATATGGAGACCGAAGTCTCTAAAGCTTGAGAACTTGAACTCGAATCCATGAGTGTAAAGATATCTTTCTATTCTTCTTCTTCAGATCACAAATCTTCTATCATATACCACTCTCTTCAAGAGGGGCAGGTAACTCGCTGTAAGCCAATCGAACAAATCGTTAGGCTCTGATACCAACTGAGATTGGTATCAAAACTTCACAAATCAATATGGCTCTGATACCAACTGAGATACCAATAGATCATGGCGCAAGGCTTAATCGAGCCCACACATTCTGATTGGGCTTGTCAAGCATTCTATGTTGAGAAACGTTCTGAAATTATCCGGGGTAAGAAAAGATTAGTTATTGACTACCAACCCCTCAATGGTTTTCTCAAAGATGATAAGTTCCCTTTGCCAAAGATTCAGTCCTTGTTCATTCATCTCCAAGGCGCAAAGGTGTTCTCTAAGTTTGATTTGAAGTCAGGATTTTGGCAGATTGGTATTCATCCTGATGATCGACCCAAAACTACAGATTCCAAATGCCCCTTATCGATGGGACGGTGATGCCCTTTGGTTTAAAGTGGCACCATCACTTTTCAAAAGGCTATGGTCAAGATTTTCCAACCTATCCTTGAAAACGCCTTATCTACATTGATGATATTTTTGTTTTCAGGATCATGATTACCGAGACTCCTCGATCGATTCATCGATAGTGGAATCACATGGAGTCATGATATCCGAGAAAAAGTCACAGTGGGCGGACATCCATTGAATTTCTTGGCATGATAATCCAAGATGGTAATTATCGTCTGGACCCGCGCCATCGCACAAGAATTGATGCATTTTCGATATCTTATCTAAACGCATGCAAATTCAGCTTTCGGGATTGTCAACTATCTCAGAGACTTTTTCCCACACATTGCGGTCCACACTCTAAGTTGTCAAGGATCTTTAAAGCACCCATGGGGTCTGAGCAGACAACGGTATCCGGCTCAAGTAGGTGACTCAGCCCTACCATGAGAATCCGTCCGGGACAACGCATCCTATGAGGCGGATGCCGGTGGTCTTGGGAGCGGTGCTCTTAGAGCAGTTGATGGAAAAGATTTACATTGTGTTCATTCCAAAGTGGTCAATTCGAGGAAGCCGAAAAGCATTACCACGTGATCTCTGAAAATCTTGGCGATCAAATATGGCATCCGAAGTTTGAATTCCATCTTATCGGATACAATTTTATTGTCGGAATGGACAACTCATCTTTTCGAAGATTATGGAATTTAAAAATAAGATCTTACCAGACAAGCATCTTCTTCGCTTAAAACACAGTTCTCCGGTATGATTTTCGATTCAACACATCACGATAAAATCTCATCCCAGATCTCCTTTCGACCTCTAAAAGCAGTTTCCTTTATCCACACTTTGGGTCGTATTCCTTTCATAGCCATGGTCTCATCCTTGAACCATGCTCTCACTCAAAGTCATTTCCCTGATATGACTTTTTTACTTCTCCACCGATTCGAGGACTTTGCTAGAAAATTCCTTTTAGGTTTTTATGAATGTCTATAGAAAAGCCCGAAGCCTATGCTTCCCAAGCATGCATCCCGATCATCTTTTCCTCACAGGGATTAGTTATTCTCCTAGCAGGATGTTCAAGATAAACTTTGGTACATTTGGTGTCTTCTGATCTCTATGCCCAAAGTTGGTTTTCCTGTCCTCCTCTTGACAGACTCGACCATCCAACCTACTCACAAGTCTCACTTGGACCCTGCTCGATGGTTTTCACCACTTCGCGGTGGCGCGAAAATTACATCAAATTGCTCAAACTCATCACCTCGAGGGATCTCGCGATCAAGAAGGCAAACAATGGACCTCAGTCTTCATTATTCATCGTCCATATTTCCAGCATCCTCAGACCAATGATTTTTGGACTCAGGATCAGGCTTATGAATGGCAAACTGTTCCTCATTTTGCCTGCCTCGAGCAAGACTTCCATACCAAGACCTCCCTGAAGAATTTCCTCATGGACCTCAACCATGTTCCTCCAGGCCAACCCACAATTCTCCACACATCCCTTGGACCAAAGCATGATATGTTCATGGTTCCTACTCCATCCTCATACTCTCAACCAATCAGTAGAGGTATCATTCTCAAAGAAGAAAAACCTGATCATACAAATTTCCTCTTCCAAGATGCTCAAGATCCTTATGAAGATTTCACTCCCATAACTTCCCAGTACGACCCTGGATCTTCCTCTACTCCTTATCCGCCAGAACCATATCCTCCGTTCTGTACTCAACCAGACCATCCTCCATCACCACCTATACACCCTGGAATTCAGACTGCCTTTGGGATTGTGTCCCTGGTTGCACCCATCCACCACGTGTCTTCAAACCAAATATCCGGGCGAGACCACGATGAGACGGATGACTCGACACCTCGGAAGCACTTTTTAATAATGGCATTCGTCTTATATGCCATAAAAGTCTTAAAGTAGTTTGTCTTTATATATTAAAGTCTTGTGTTAAAGTCTTTGCCCTTATCCAAGGCTTGACTTTTGTGTCCTTGTCTTTACTTTTTCAAAGTAGTGGTTAAGTGTCTTTGTCATGTCATTATCAAGTTGTATTATTAGTTTGCATTATTGCTTTACTTTGTCAAGATTAGGTAACATGTCCTAATCAAGTGGTTGTAATAGTGGGGGTCATGTCCAACTTTAGTTTAAGGCTTCGTCTATGAATGGCGAGCTTCCCCTCAGTTGTAATCAGACTTGAAAACACTTCCAACAACGCTTAATCAATAAGAATTTATTTTCCAAAGATGAGTGGCTAAATATCTTCTTCTTTCTATTCTTCCAATAATGATCACAGATCGACTTGAATACTTCATTTTCTATCTGGCTTGGTGACAAGTATGCTCTACACTCGCCTCTTGTAGGATCTTGTGTATCAGAAAGTCTTATGCCTGTTGTACCAGAGTGGTATACTTATTATACCATTGCTGTTTCGCCTATACTAAACACCTGAGAGAGCCGTCAGAAGACACACTGTTCACCCGAAGAAATGCCCGGGAGTGGCGAAGAAAAAGGGTTGGTATGTGTGCTATGATTTCCTCCGTGGTGTTGGGTATATTGGCTGGAAACCCGAGTATGCGGGCTATTGGCCCTAAGGACGATTTGTTCGTCATTGCTCTGGTATAACAATGCCCCGTACTCATTCTTTGGATCTCGTGAGTTAGTGACTTTCTATGAGTTAGTGGATCCTGTCTTGGTATCAGTATGTTATGGGTGTTCCATAATGCATTGGTATCTCAGTTGGTATCAGACAAGCTTCTTCATGGCAGAATGAAGGAATGTTTTGAAATTCATTCTCTGGGACACATCGTCGAATAATTTGATCTGCATAATACTTGAATAAATAAGGATCATCCCAAAAGAAATTCTTTATTTCTGGAAAGAATTTGGTCTTGTCCTGCTTAGTCAAATGCTCTGGAAGTTGACCTGTAATAAGATAATTAACAATATCAGCATACCATGGTACTACTTCCGCACTCATTAATTGTTCATATGGAAATAACTCATTCAAGGGTAATGGTTCTATAGTTGTGTCAAAATTGAGACGAGAAAGATAGTCAGCCACAACATTTTCTGTTCCTTTCTTATCCTTGAATTCTAAGTCAAATTCATGGGGAACTCGATCAACTTTTTTTCCTAATATTGCTCCTACTGCATAATCAAATGCATCACACATAAGCTCAAAAGGTAAGTTCCAATTTGGGGGCTGAATGATGGGTGATGATGTCAACAATTGTTTTAATTTTTCAAATACCACAAGACATGAATCATCAAAGACAAAAGGTACATCCTTCGCTAGTAGATTGCATAAGGGTCTAGAAACTTTGTAAATCTTTAATGAAACGTCTATAAAAACCAGCATGCCCAAGGAAAGATCTTACTTCTCTGACTATTTTAGGTAAAGGAAGATTGGAAATGAGATCCACCTTGGCTTTATCAACCTCAATACCTTTGCTTGAAATGATGTGACCGAGAACAATACCTTGTTTTACCATAAAATGGCATTTCTCCCAATTCAAGACTAAATCTTCTCGACACATCTCTGCAGAAGTAATGTTAGATGATGTAAACATTGATCAAATGAATCACCAAAAACAGAAAAGTCATCCATAAAGACCTCAAGGAATCGTTCAACCATATCAGAAAAAATGCTCAACATGCATCGTTGAAATGTAGCAGGTGCATTACATAATCCAAATGGCATTCTTCTATATGCAAAAGTACCAAAAGGACAAGTGAAGGTGGTCTTCTCTTGATCGTTTGGTGCTATGGGAATCTGATTATATCCTGAGTAGCCATCTAGAAAGCAATAAAATTCATGACTTGCTAATCTATCAAGCATTTGATCGATAAATGGTAAAGGAAAATGGTCTGTACGTGTGACAAAATTCAATTTCCTATAATCAATGCGTACACGCCATCCTGTAGTTACTCTAGTGGGCACTAATTCATTATTAACATTGGTAACTACTATGACTTGACTTTTTGGGGACAACTTGTACAGGACTGACCCATAAACTATCAGAAATGGGGTAAATGATACCTGCATCTAATAGTTTAAGGACTTCAGTGCGAACAACCTCTTTCATGTTAAGATTTAACCAACGTTGCATTTCCCTAGTAGGTCTAGCATTTTCATCAAGGTGAATATAATGCATACAGTCTATTGGGTTTATACCTTTTATGTCTGCTATGGTCCTAATGCTCCTTTGTGCTCTTTTAAAACTTCCAACAACTTACCTTTTTATTCGTCATTGAAGGAGGAAGAGATGATTACTGGAAAAGTACTTTCTTCTCCCAGGAATGCGTATTCCAAAGTGTTGGGTAATTGTTTGAGCTCGAGTTTTGGTGGTGATTCTGATGATGGGCTGACTTTCTTTTCTGATGGCACTAGTTGTTCAACTTTTGATTTCCATTTATTTGTGTCCATGGATGGTGCTGAGTCAAGTAGTGCGTTGACCTCATTGATTGATCTGTCAATATCAAAATCTAACCCAAAGTGAGTTAAACATGTTTGTAAAGGGTCATCACTAAGATTTGAAAGAAAATTATTATTAACTAATGTTTCTATTAAATCCACATCAACAATTTCATCATCTGCATTGTGAGGTTGTTTGGCAATGTTGAAGATGTTGAGTTCTATGGTCATATTGCCAAAGGACAACTGCATATTTCCGGTTCTGCATTGAATATGAGCATAGGCAGTTGCTAAGAAAGGTTGGCCCAAAATAATGGCAATGTGCTTCTTTGAATCCTGCACTGGTTGAGTGTCAATTACAATGAAATCAAGAGGAAAATAAAACTTGTCTACCTGAATAAGCACGTCCTCCACAATACCACGAGGTATTTTCATGGATCGATCTGCAAGCTGTAACACCACTAGAGTTGGGTGTAATTCGCCCAGTCCAAGTTTCACAAATACAGAGTAAGGCAACAGATTTACACTAGCTCCTAAATCCAACAAAGCATTCTCAATTGTGTAGTTCCCTATACTACATGAGATAGTGGGGGAGCCTGGATCTTTGTATTTTAGAGGCATTTTATGTTGGAGTATAGAACTAACATTTTCTGTTAAAAAGGCCTTTTTCTGAACATGAATATTTCTCTTTTTAGTGCAAAGATCTTTAAGAAACTTGGCATAAGATGGCACTTGTTTTATCGCATCAAGTAAAGGGATGTTAACACTTACCTGTTTGAAGATTTCAAAAATCTCACTTGTGGATTTTCCTTTCTTCCCTTTAGCTAACCTCTGAGGAAATGGAGCTTTAGGAACGTGTTCTCGTGAGTTGGTTTCCTCTTTCTCCTCTGATGATGAGTTCTCAGCATTCATAGGTACAATCTGAGTTGATTTTGTCGCTGGCATCTCCACTTTGTTGTCAACTTCTTTTCATTTTCATAAGGTCATGACGACTTTGACCTCTCCACGTGGTGGTAGTACTTGCTTGTACCTTTGCTTTAGGGTTAGGCACTGGTTGACTTGGGAATTTGCTTTTCTCAACAGTCATTGATAAGGTTTGAACTGAAGAAGCAAGTTGTCCCACCATTTTCTCGAGGCTTGAAACTGATTGGGCTTGTGAGTTGAAGCCCGCTCTCATCTCATTTCGCAATTCATCAATGGTGTGGTTCTGCTGCTCGATCTTGGAGTTAGTAAGATTCTTGACATTCTGGAATGTATCCTCCCATGGTTTGGGTTGAGAGTAGTTTGGGTTTTGATTGTATAGTCTAAATGGTGGCTGAGAGGCTTGAGAAATTTTAGGAATTGGTGGAATTGGTTGGATTGGTGGAGGTGGAGCTGATGGTCCATTTTGTTGGAATCCTTGAGACCATGAAAAATTGGGGTGGTCTCTCCATCCAGGGTTATATGTGTTGGAGTATGGGTTGTAGTTCGATGGTTTTCTCATGACACCTATGGCATTGGCTTGATCTGAATATGAGTCATGGTCATGTGATTCTGTTGCTTGAGTAGTCGTCAATGATGCTTTTTCTCGAGAAAGACCTTCGATTATTGCTTTGACTTCCTTAATTTCTGAGCTTGACTCACTAATGTGAACCTCATTTACTCCTTTAATTCTCCTGGTATTCCTGAGTGATCGACTCCGTTGTTGAGAATTATCTGATTGGCGCTGGAAGAATTCCCAAATCTCTGAAGCGCTTTTTGACATTAGCTCTCTTCCACTGATCGCCATTAGCCATTCTTGCACATGTGGCAATAATCCCTCCAAAAAGTATTGGCATTGGTGCCATTTCTCGTACCCATGATGTGGACACTTCAAGAGTAGTCCATTGAATCGCTCCCATGCTTTGAAAAATTGCTCGTCGTCTCTTTAGGTAAATTCTGAAATTTCCTTGCGAATAGCATTGGTTTTATGAACTGGAAAATATTTATTTAAAAATTTTGTTACCATTTGTTCCCATGATGTAATGCTATTAGCAGGCAATGTATTGAACCATGAACGAGCTATATCCTTTAAAGAAAATGGGAATAATCTAAGTTTAACATCATCATCTGAAAAATTCTCGTATTTAAAAGTTTGACAAATAGCATGAAATCATTCAGATGATTATATGGGTCCTCATTTTCTAGGCCATAGAATGTGGGGAGACAATTTAGCACACTAGGTTTTAATTTTAAACTCCTAGCAGCTACATTTGGGTACCGTATACATTAGGGGTGGGCAAAAAAAGGTGATTAATTAAAAACCGAACCGAACCGAACGGTTCGGTTCGGTTTTTTTTTGCGGTTTTTTATCCTCAAAAAACCGAATTAGTATTATAGTAATAATAATAAATTTAATCGGTTCGGTTTTTGATTTTTTTAAAAAAACCGAAAAACCGAACCGAGTGTAAAATAAACAAACAAAGGTTAGTTGGTTACAACTTACAAAGCAAACTAGCAATTATCATTTAGCAAAGCAGACGGCAAACCGCAAACCCTTTACTTCTACTGTTCAGTCTGTTCTTCTTCTTGTGGTAGGGCCTTGATTGCCTTCGCCGACATAACGCTTGCCGTCGGCATGACGCGGGCGCCTTGTATAAACGACATCTTGACCCGCTAACGCCTTCCCTGTTCGCGACGCGAGCGTTAGATCTGGATGGGGTCGTGCCATGGGGTCAACAATGGAAGAAAATGAGAAAGATGGTTGCTTCTCACGTGCTGGGCTAAGCCCGACTTAACTCCTTAATCTCTAAGAGAAGAGAAGAAGCTGACAATCTTGTTCGATTCATTTATAATCAATGCCGCAAAAGTGCTTCTGCTGCAGCAGTTGTAGATGTAAGACTTGCAACCCGCCACTATTGCGGGAATTTCATTAGAAAGATGACATTTGTGTTATTATTATTATTAACTACCACAGAAAATAAACTTCGACTCAGATTACGAGAAAATACTTATTTCATCAGAAATCAATGACATCCACCAATTAACATCCACAAAAGTAAAAAAAAATTAATGAATAATAAAATGGTGGTCTATGTATGATTAACGTTTGTGTTATTATTAAACCCAATTCATATTATTTGATAATTAATTAACCCATACGATTCCTAAATATACTAAAAAATTTTCAGGAATCAAATTAAAATCAACAAGAAATTGGGATTTGGGAGTTAATTGATGTTTATTGCTTTTGTAATTTTGTTAAAGTTTAAAAGATTTTTCACTTAATTGTTTTTATTTGAATTTATTATTTAAATATGTTATGTGTTCTTGAACATATTTTGAGACATATTTTAATTTTTTATTTGTTAATTTTTTATGCTTGTGGTAGATTTATTAATTTAAAATTTTAAATTTAAAAAGGCCCAAAATAAGTCCAATAGGCCCATAATCGAAATAATCGAACCGAACCGAATCGAATTATTTCAATTAATCGAGTGTTTGATTATTTCGGTAATTTGATTAATCGCGATTATGATTTTAAAATAATCGTAATCGAACGATTATGAAAAATTTAGTAAAAAACCGAATCGAACCGAACCGCGCCCACCCCTAGTATACATGATGTGCTCAAATTAGCTAAATGACTGAAATAATCCTTAAATGGCCTCTCCTGTGGTTCTGGTTGTTGATTTTGCAAATCCATTTCAATTTTATTTTTAAATACAACGTGTTTGTGTGTGCAAAGTATTTTTTCTAATTCAAGGTCTAAAGGCTCAAGATTAGGTAATAATGACCTTTGACTATGCATGCAAAGAATAAAATAAATAAAAGCAAAACAAATAAAAATAAAGAAGAGGGGGAAATTACAATACTAAACTTATCACCTTGTTACAATCTTATTATGAAAACACACGCAATTGCTATAAGAAAAAGAAATTACGTGAAACAAATATTAAATAAAATTAAAATAAATTACAAAGAATGATAACAAGATAAACAAAATTAAATTACAAAGAAAAATGATAGAAAAATTAAATTACACAAATTTAAAGAAGAGAAAAAAGAAATGAAATTGTAACCTTAATTTCTTTTTTTTTTTTGTTTAAATGAGAAAAGGAGAAAAAAATTACAAGAAAACAACAACACAAAAATATTTTTAAAAAAATTAATTCTACGAATTAAAATACTTACCTCCCCGGCAGTGGTGCCAAAAACTTGTCGTGCAAATTTTATTGAACTCGCAAGCGTATGAATCTATTGTAGAATAGATTAATGGATGGTCAGATTTGTGGTGGAAGGAATTTAGATTATCCTAAAATTTGATTGAAATGACGAGAGTAAATTGAAATGGAAACTATTATACTTGAAGCACTTGGGTATCTGGATCTGTATCAACATGCTCCATGGGCTAAATACTTCTTATTAATGCCAATTAAATCATAAGGGGGAATTCCACATCTGATGAACCACGCTCAAATAAATATGGTGCTAGGGGCTTATCGTGCCAAATAATAATAACCTTGTACTAGGGTGCCGGTTTAACCAGGGCGGTATCTAGACAAGATTATTATTATTTGTCGATGAAAAGTCAAAATATCCACAAATATTCGAGGGGAAGAGAAAATAAATTTACCAAATTAAGCCCATGGAACATGTTAAGACTTTACCTTCAACCTAAGCTTTAAAGAAAATTAGCTACTCATTTTTTAACTAAGGGTAAAATAGAAATTTATTAAAATACTTAGAAAATACAAGATGGAGAAGGAATTACAAAAAACTAAGCTTAAAAATGGATTCAGGGGTATCAAATTAGGTGGGGCAGCCCCCTTTTTATAGATACATTGAGTGAGTCGTGACCATCGGATTAAAAAAAGTTCGGATGCTCAAGATTGTGCGACGTCATCAGTCAACAGTGAACAGTACGCGGTTTGAACAGTACACGGTTTGATCACGGTTTGCACAGTAACACGATTTGACCACGGTTTGCACAATAATGCAGTTTGCACAGTAATACTATTTACACAGTAATGCGGTTTGAATAGTCAATAATCCCATGTATGTGCGTGTACTGTATACAAGATGGAGAAGGAATTACAGAAAACTAAGCTTAAAAATGGATTCAGGGGTATCAAATTAGGGGGAGAGCCCCCTTTTTATAGATACATTGAGTGAATCATAGCCGTTGGATTAAAAATAGTTCGGACGCTCAGGATTGTGTCACGTCATCAGTCAACAGTACGCGTTGCACAGTAACACGGTTTGCACACGGTTTGAACAGTAACGCGGTTTGAATAGTTAATAATTCTATGTATGTGCATGTACTGTACGCATAATTTTTTGTCCACTGAAATGCTGCCACGTCATCCATCAACAGTACATAAGAATTTTAGTCTAATAGGATCGTGACACATCATCGGTCAATGCCACATCATCAGTCAATGCCCATAAGCAACCAAATGCCACATCTTTCTCCAATCAAGTGCTGCCACGTCATCGGACCTTATATGTGAACAGTGTCGTGAACAGTGCCATACATATGAACAGTACCGTTTATGTCAACAGTGAAATTTTTCCTTTCATACTCCTCCTAAGATTTTCGACCGTCTTGAGTTCAAATGTGACGTCCGTTTTGCTGTTTGATCACTCGTTCATTGTGAAACGATCGTGACGCCCCTAAAATATATGAAATACATAATTATAACAAAACACACATAATTAAATAACAAAAGACTTAAATAAATAAAAGTAGCAATGTTAGTGAGACTTGAAGTGTATAATGACGATTTTCTCCTTTATAAATATGCACTTTCTAACACTCAACAGTCATCACCGAGATGGGTTTCGTTTGATTTGTTGTTATTTCTCCCCAACTAGTAACAAATTTATTCAAAGGATTTGCAAAAAAAATTCAAATCCAATTCAATTCATTATACGTTCATATATTATGGGATAAATGAATAGTAAACGATCTAGCTTCAATCTAATTAATTTATTAACTCTACACATAATTGAATCGAATGTTTGTTTAATAAATGAATCAAATGCAACTCATGATATTTCAATTTGTTTAATAAATGAATCGAATTGAATAAGAAGAATTGTTACTCAATTCATTTCATATTCAATTTGAATTCGATTAGTTTATTCGTTTTGCTGCTCTTAGAAAAAACAATCTTGTCTGTATAAATGATTCTTTCCTTGTGCTTGAGTGTAGCAGACCATCGGAAACCCTTGAATCTAGAGCCACTTGACATTCTAACCTAGTTCCAACAATGCATTTCTTGGATCGAAAAGGCATAATAGCTTGGCATTGCCTGTTAAAACTCATTAAAGCCAATTTCGCATCATTATTGTAAAAGCATGGCAAAGCCCCAGTGGAAGAATATTGGAAGAGCACTCCCAAATAGAACAAAATTTTAGATTTGGAAACTTTTATCTCGAACAAAAATAAGAAAACTCTGAGACCTACAATCTTTCTAATATGCTTATCTGTTGTCATGCTAATAATAAGAAGCTCTGAAACTAATTTTTCCTTCATTGCTTAGTACTTTTCTTTTCTTAAATTCTGAATGTGTGACAATATAATCTTTGACATATTGGTTTAAATAATTTATACACGAAAAAGTTGTGGAGTTTAATTAAAGCACAAATTCTTTAACGTGATTGTTATAAAGTTTTTACTCTAAAAAACTGGAGCTTCTTGACAGTAATTGAGGAGTGGCAGGGGAACTATTTATGATTATCAAACCGTAATTGTTGAAGACAATGTATACCAAATAGAAAATCTTATGTACATTTCTTCATCCAATACAATCAATCTATTGATTATGAATAAAACCCAATCTGCCAAGCAATCATGGTACCATATGGATTATCCCGATGTTTTGTATTTTAAGTGAATTTCTTGCCAAAAAATCTTACATTGGTAAAGTCACTCAGCTTTAAGTACAACAATCTCATATCTAACTTCTTCTAAATGTTTATTAATGGCAGTCACAGCATCCTGCACACCTCTAATGCATTTCTTTAATGCATTATCATACTCTGCATCTGCATCTACCTCTTCAATCCTAGCAACTTCTTTTATCTCCAAGATACGCAGACACTCATGCTTCATTGGCTTCTTAAATTTGCAATTCTCATGTGGATCACCAGATGCTCTTATGGGCGTTTAGCCTTCTTTAATAACTAAAATGTAGCCGTTTTTTGAATAAAGAAAAAGGATTGTTAAAAATGTCAGAAGCAAGGAGTGGTAAAGTTCTGCATGGGAAGGACAAATCATAAGGGATTAAACAATGTACTGGGACTCTGCATATATAAATGCTGTGAGAGAAGAACAAATAAACAGTTACAATTTAATGAATGTTCACTGTGTCAAACATTCATATGGTCAAATAGTTTCACAGTTCTCTCTATTCGAGTGTGTGTATTTAATTTTATTACTATTATTCAATGGACAAAAGAAGTGTATTCATAAGCAAAATGTAACACATGAGAGTGAACCAGGGTCAACAATGTTGAAACAAAAAAGGGCGTGAAGACTTTTGCAAAATTATGAAGACTTGTTGGATGCAAGACTTTTTTTTGGGATAATATTAAAGAGTTTTTCAAATCAATGGCCGAAATTGTTGAAATGCATTTGAAGGTGCCCGAAACTATTGAAATGCATTTGGAGATGGCTGAAATTGTTGAAATGCACTTGGAGATGGCTTGAATTGTTGAAATGCAATTAAAGGGTTAAGTGTAGTGGTGCAGCTTGAAACCTATAAATATAGGGCATTTCTTCATTCCATATCATCCTAAAATTGAGAGTAACAATTCAAGTGAAGAATTGTTAAGAGAGTGAGCAATTGGAGCAATTGAGAGGTTCTTTCTTTTCAAGCGTGTATAAGAGTATTGGGTGTAATTGGGTTCTGGGAAGTAAGGTTTTTTACTTAAATATTATACTAAAATAATTGTTAGTAATGTAATTATTTTCTCTTACTCTCATGGATGTAGGCATAATCGCTGAACTACATTAAATTCTTGTGTCTTTTATTTTTCTATAATTATATGGTGCGTTTGATTCTATATTTTGCGCACAACTAGTACTAGAGTACAACAAGTGGTATCAGAGCTGAAGGTTCATATTTGGGGTGTATGGTATTGTTAATATATATGGTACTATTCACGTATATAATATTGTTCACGACTATGGTGGAGCCGACAATTTGTTATTGGATGTATCAAGAGTTTATAGTACAATTGTGTGGATAAGTGCATGTCTAGGAAACTTTCCTAAAGAATCTGAGTTTTAAATGGGACTAGCGTAACCCCTTTAGTCTTTCTTGGGAACTTTCCTGGTGCATTTTTCATACACGCTTATCTCTCAGGTGAAAATAGTTTATCGAGAAAAATAGTAGAAGGTGAAACTTCCAAAAGTGGGAAGAGATCTACCCAGACTACTTTAGGAGACATTTCAGGTGGGAAGCGAGACTTGCCACATCGCCATGCAGCACTTGTTATAGGAAGCCAGAAGATCGATTTTGAAAAATTTAATTGGAAAATCAACTTCGACATGTGGAGGCGTGAAGTTATGGATGCCCTTATTCAAATTGGTTTTGATGTTATTCTGAAAAATAAAAGACACTTGTATGACAAAGAAACCTGGGATCATACGAACGAGAAAGCTTATGGTTAGATTAGATTTTGCTTGACCAAGAAGGTGAAATATCTTGTGAAAGATGAGGAGTGTGCGATGGCTTTGTGGCATGCACTAGAGGAAAAGTACCTATTGAAAAGTCTTGAAAATTGTCTTTATACAATGACCCGAGTATATGGCTTTTAAATAAAGCCCGAGGTGTCAATGCACGGCCTTGTCTCAAGATTTGGAAAGTTACATACAGATTTGAAGAATCTTGATAAAGATATTAAGGATGAAGTCAAGGTTATTATTCTATTGCACTTACTTTTAGAAGAATATAGCATTTTATATAGTAAAAGCGTGATCATCTTTATAAATGTCTGCACAACATTGACTAATTTAAGAATTTAGAATAATGATAAACATTTTGAAAGATCATCGTCTGATTTGTTAACAAGAGAAAGGACAATAGTGAAAAAGAAGAAGTGCAGTAGAAAGAATTCTTGATCCAAATTGATAAGTAGAAATATAGCTCGAGATGAGTGCGCCTTTTGTCATGAAATGAACTATTGGATGAAAGATTGTCTAAAGACTTAGAATAAAGGTGGGAAGAAACCAATAACAATAAGTATGGCATGTAAAGATGAAGACTTTGACAATTCACTAAGTATTATGCTTCCAACATATGAGGTTAATTCAAGCGAGTGGATACTTGATATCGGAGCAACCTATCATTTGTGTCCTATAAGGAAATGGTTTACAGAATTTCATAATTTGGAATCTAGTACTGTTATAATGGGGAGTGATCAACCTTGTTACATGATGGGGATAGGAACAATTCGACTCAAGATGTTTGATAGAATAGTCAGAGAATTAAAAAAAGTTAGATATGTTCTAGTATTAAAGAAACATTTAATTTTCGTAGGTACTTTAGAAGCTAAAAGCTATAAGGTCGCTATTAAAAATGGCATAATGAAGTTCACATACAGACCTATGGTGATTTTGTAAGGGTTTGGTGTCACAATTTTTACTATTTGAAAGAAGATACTATTGATAAAGCTAATGTTTCTGACACCATCAAGCTATAACATTTATGATTGGGACATGCTGGAGAAAAATCTCTCTAAACTTTGATGAGGCATGGACTTTTGAAAGGTAACAACACCTGTAAAATGATGTTTTGTGAGTATTGTGTGGCAGGTAAGAAAACAAGGGTAAAGTTCAGCACGGTAATCACGATACTCTTGAGATATTTGAATATGTTCATAGTGATGTATGGAGACCAACCAAGATTGCATCAATTGATGAAAACCATTATTTTGTGCCATTTGTTGATGATTTCACTAGACATGTGTGGGTGCATACTTTGTGAGCAAAGGATGAGTTTTAAAGATTTTCGTGAAATAGAAGAAACTAATGGATACTTAAATTGGCAGAAAGATCAAAGTATGGCGTTTTGAAATAGGAGTGAATATACTTCTGATATATTCTTACAAGTATGCGAGAGTGAGGGTATAAAAAGACATTTTATAGTGAGCATACTCCGCAATAGGACGGTGTGGCTGAACATATCCGTTCTTTACTGTAGAAAGTACGGTGTATGTTATTTAATGTTGGTTTACATAAAAAGTTTTAGGTTGAAGCTATCAGTTACGCAAGTCACTTAATAAATTGGCAATCTTTTGCTGCAATTGGAGGTAAAACTCTTATGGAAATGTGGTCTAGAAAACATGCATAAGACTATGACTTCATTCGTGTATTTATGTGTCCATCTTATTATCATGTAAACAAGATAAACGAGATCCTCGTGCAAGAAAAGCTATCTTTATAGGATCAAAGGTAGAGTTAAGTGTTTAACCTTTGGGATCTCGAAGATAAAAGATTTTCGTATAGCAGAGATGTCATTTTTTATGAAGCTTCTATGTTGAAGGCTTCAAATTCTTAGTAAGTAGAGAACAAGACTAATGAAAAATTGCACCAAGTTAGTTCTACATTAGAAAAAAATTTAACTTTGGAGGGGACCCCAAGAGTTGAAGAAAAAGTCATTTCTGTTGATGTTTTATAAAAGGGAGAAGCAGTTGAAGATGTAGAAGATGATAATGAAAATATAATAACAAGATGATGACCTAGATGGCTTACTAATGACATGGTGGTAGTGTATGCACTTCCATTCATTAATGATAATATCCCCAACATTTTTAATGAAGCTATGTCCTGTAGTGAAAGTAATTAGTAGAAGTTAGCCATAAAAGAAGAAATAAAGTCTTTTCATCAAAATTAGACTTGGGAACTTGTAGAGTTACCCAAAAACAAAAAGGGATATTAACAATAAATGGGTCTACACCAAGAAACAAGGTTCTCCAAATCAAACAACTCTTTAATACAAGGCAAAGCTCATAAGGAAAGATTTTACTTAGAAAAAAGTATTGACTGCAATGAAGTGCTATCTTCAGTTGTAAAATATACTTTTATTTATATCTTGCTTGCCTTAGTAGCTGAATATGAAGTTAGAAGTGGCTCAATTAGATGTTAGGATGGTATTCTTACATGGAAATTTAGAAGAAGAAATCTACATGATTTAGCCTTGTGGTTTCAAAGTTGGTAGAATAGAGAATCATATGTATAGATTGATTAAATCTTTGTACCAATTGAAACAATCATCAAGACAGTCGTACAAGAGATTTAATCAATTCATGAAAGTATAGAATTCACTAGAGGTGAAGACAATGACTTTGTTTACTTTAGAAGACTACAAGATAGAACTTTCATCTGTCTATTATTCTATGTCACCGATATGCTTATAACCTTGAAAAATAGAGGCGAGATAAAAAGATTAAAGAAGCAACTAGTTTTTGAGTTCAAGATGAAAGACTTTGGTGATGCACAGAGAATAGTTCGGATGGAGATTTGTAGAGACAAAAGGAATGAAAGCATATGGTTGACTTAAAAGTCTTATTTGAAAAAGGTGCTTGAAAGTTTTGGTACAAATGACAGAATTAAACCGATTTGCACTCCTCTAGTTTTTCATTTCAAATCAAGCTCTTCTTTACGTCTTATTTCTCAAGAAAAGTATGACTATATGGCTTGTGTTCCATATGCTAGTGCTGTAGGTAGTGTTATATATGCTGTGGTGTGCACAAGGGCCGACATTTTTACCGCCATGAGTATGGTTTGTAGATACATGCATAATCTGGGCAAAAACTATTAGCTTACAGCGAAGTGGATTCTCTAATATTTGTATGGGATAGTTAATGCTTGATTATTGTTCAAGAAGGATTATGGATCAGCTGGATGAGGATTCTATCTTGTCAGGGTCTTGATCAGCTAGCATCATCACATCATTAGGCTGGGGATCCAGGTCTGGCTGAGGCCAATGCTGGTGGTCTAGCCAATCTGTCATTTCTTCTAGTGGTCCTCTTCATTCATTAATTTTTGAAGTTTCCCAGAGATTTTGTGATCTACCATGACGGATGAAGTAGTGATCATATTGCTGCTGGGCCTGGATTTTTATCTGGCTTGATGACGAGTATGCTCTACACTTGCCTCTTGTAGGATCCTGTGTATCAGAAAGTCCTATTCCCTTGTACCAAACACCAGAACCAGTCACCAGAAAATACTGTTCACCCTTCGTCAATGCCCAAGGTGAGGCTCCAGTTTTGGGTGGTATGTGCTATGGTTTCTTCTCTGGTATTAGGTATATAGGCTGGACACCTGAGCATGCGAGCTATTGGTTCAAAGGACAATTTTAATTGTCGTTGCTCTGGTGATAAAGGGCTGTGTGTTATGTACATAGGGATAGTGCCATATTTTACTGTGAGAGCATGCCTAGCTGTGAGGCATTCTGTCCACATGGAGTTAAAACCGTCACAAGAATGATGTATCTTGGTAGGATACACAAGATGTCCATCGGAAGAGAAGCTGTAGATGGGAAAATCTTCTTGTGCTGTCAGAACAGCAGTAATCATAGCAGTGTAAGAAAAAGAGGTTTAGTAATTTGAGCAGGATCTATAACATAAGAGTATTCTACAGGGTCTTCTATTTTAGAGGCTAAGTGTTTTGTACAGGATCTAGGAAGAGAAAGAGGAGAAGAAAGAGAAACAGAAATTTCAGTAAGTGGAGAAGTTGAAGAGGAAGCCATGAGTTTTAAAGTTTTTATTCTTCTTTTTCATATCATAGACCTTCTACAATATACCATAGACCTTGACAAGCGAAGTTCAACAATGGGCTATGCATTCACATTAGGTGGAGGACTGATTAGTTAGAGGTCGATTTTACGATCGACAATTGCTCTTTCACTACCGAATATAATACATGGCAACAACAGAGGTTGTAAAAGAACCTTTTTAGTTGAAAGGCTTAGTAAGTGATTTGGGAGTAATTCTAGAGGACATTAAGACCTTTTGTGATAACCAAAACACAATATTCCTGGCGAAGAACTAAACATATCATGCTTGAACAATTAGGTGACTATGGCTTGCCTGATATAATGCAATTTTCATATAGGTCAATATATCATTTGATTCATGAACAAAGATAAAACTATAGTGGAGCTAAGTGATCTCGATTGTAACCATATGGAAGAGACTCTTCATTGGTTCATAATGTCCTAGATAATTTGTATGACCACTCAATATATTCATAATTGTAGCAATCCCTCAGTAGATTGTATGACTGGTACTAGTATATGCACAAGCAAGATGTAAACAACATAAAACATAGTTGATTGATTCATATTAAATCATAGATAGTGTATTTCATAGACTGAATCAAAGTCAGAGATAACATGCTAAAGTATCGAGCATTAATTCAATATTTTAAAACATAGTTGATTTTCTTAACGACATTTGTAGATACTCTTATTACTGTTTAGGGTTTAGTTTGGTTTTCTACTCCCTACCCCACCACCCCAATTCCTATATATTTAAAAATTTACATTTTTATATGATTCAAGAAATTGTATCAAAATGTTGGAGATGTTTTCTATTTTTAATAATTTAAATATTTTATATTATGTGCAAAATGGTTTTATTTGAGTCATTTTCATTTTTATTTCACTAAAATAAAATATAAAAATCTAACATGTATAAAATGGATAATGGTAGGGTAGGGATGTGAAAATTAGTCCTCACATGGGATTCTTTATTCCCACCCCAACTAAATTTATTAAGAAATGGACGCCAAATTCTAAATAGTGTTAAGAATAAAAGAAGACCTCCTCTCCCCACCTCGCCCACTCTATCGCCACTTATAAACTTACACGATGAAAAAATAAGGATTTAATCATTGATTTTCCTACTGATACCAAATGGGATACCAATAGGTCATGGAACACCCACAACATACTGATACCAAGCCAGGATCCACTAACTCATAGAAAGTCAGTCGGAACTCACATAGAGATCCAGCAGCGGAGTACGGGGCATTGTTATACCAGAGCAATGACGAACAAATCGTCCTTAGGGCCAATAACCCGCATGCTCGGGTTTCCAGCCAATATACCCAACACCACGGAAGAAATCATAGCACACATACCACCCTTTTTCTTTGCCACCTCCGGGCATCTCTTCGGGTGAACCGTGTGTCTTCTGACGGCTATCTCAAGTGTGTACTATAGGCGAAACAACAATGGTATAAGAAGTATACCACTCTGGTACAACAGGCATAAGACTTTCTAATACACAAGATCCTACAAGAGGCGAGTGTAGAGCATACTTGTCACCAAGCCGGATAGAAAGTGAACTAATTAAGTTGATCTGTGACCCTTATTGGAAGAATAGAAAGAATAGAGTTTAGTTACTCATTGAGGATAATCAAAGACTCAAGGTTTATGATTATTCGAAGATCAAACGAGCTCCCTCTTACAAGGAGGAGAAGTTCGCCTTTTATAGACGAGAGCTTCATCTAAAGTGGGACATGACCCCTACTATTACAACCACTTGATTAGGACAAGTCACCTAATCTTGACAAAGCAAAGTAATAATGCAAACTAATTATTACAAGATGACAAAGACACTTTAACCACTACTTTGAAAAAGTAAAGCACAAAAGTCAAGCCATTAATAATGACAAAAAATTTAAAACATAAGGACAAACTACTTTATGACTTTTGTGGCATATAAGACAAATAACATTATTAAAGCGAGATAGTCTCGTAAGAAGAGACTGATGTGTCTGAGTCCGATCCAGGGTCAATCTGCAATTGGTCGGATGGAAGTATGGGTTGAGGCCATTGGTGATCAGTCCAATCTGTCCACAGCTTGTCCGATCTACCATGTCTGATGAGATAATTATCATATCTCTGCTGTAGTATGATGGCTTGGTCTCCTTCAGAGTGGGGACGATGATTCCTGATTTCCTCTTTGAAGTAGAGATCTGGAGTTGTTTGAACATCATGAGATAAAGGACTGTGAGTATTGTAGGAGGGTGGAACTCCATATTCTTCAGCTAGAGCATTTCTAGCTGTGAGACAGTTCGTCCACATGGAATGGAAGGGTTCACAGTCATAGTGGTGAATTATGGGTTTTACAGTAGGTTCAGTCTGGCGACCCCAGAGGTCAGTGAGCTTTAGTATCACAATGGTAGGATGCCGAATGTGATAGCCAGTTATAAGTTCAAGGGTCAAGGGATCCCTAAAAGTAGGAGCGAACATTCTGTCGAACCATCAACCTTTACCATATCTGCGGCTGGTATGGATCAAGTTGGGATCAAACAGTAGAGCCACTGGGTATAGGTTTAACCAGTACTAGAAAACGTAATAAGCCTGAGGGGTGATGTCACGAATGACATAATGTCCCCAACTAGAGTGCTCATCAACTACAGAATAGAAGGTAGTGTGAAGCTTGAAGATAAGCTGGTGCATCTGGTCTAGATTCGGATGTGGAACAAATGGCTGTTGGCATAACTCATTTTGAGTTGGCCTGAATTCTTGAATGGCCATCAAAGACCATAAGCGCCTTGTTAAAAGATGGTTTGTAGAATTTGCGGAACCATGTTTATGATCTATAACCTTCTGAAAGATTAAATCTTGGAGGCCTGCGGGAAGCCAGTAAATGAAGGTCATAAGACTGAGGAATGAGAAATCTACTTGCTGGTTCCTGGGACTCATCTTGAGGAATGAGTGCTAATGCAGAAGGTTGTGAACGAACTCAGATTTATAGGCATTAATTGCCTTGTGCGCTTTGGATTCTTTAGGGAACAGTGTTTGCCAATAATGGTGATTCTGATCTGTAGAGAGAACAAGGCAATCACTGGATGGAAGTCTCAGCGGTAGTGGATGCTGAGTCATCTTGAGATGCTGGACAGCTGTTGTCTGCTCAGATCCCCATGGTGGGGCTGCTTTCTTTAGCATCCTTGACAACTTCGAGGTGTGGACCGCAATGTGTGGAAAAAAGTCTCGAAAATAGTTGACAATCCCGAGGAATTGTTGAATTTGCTTGCGGTTTAGATAAGTATCTGGCAAATGCATCAATTCTTGTGCGATGTGGGGTCCAGGACGATAGTGACCATCTTGGATTATCATGCCAAGAAATTCAATGGAAGTCTGGCCCACCTGTGACTTTTTCTCAGATATCATGACTCCATGTGCTTCTACTATTAACAGGAACTGATTAAGGAGTCGTTGATGTGAATTATGATCCTTGGAAAACAACAAAATATCATCAATGTAGATGAGGGCGTTTTCAAGGATAGGTTGGAAAATCTTGACCATAGCCTTTTGAAAAAGTGATGGTGCCACTTTCAAGCCAAAGGGCATCACTGTCCACTGATAGTGAGCATTTGGAATACAGAAGGCTGTTTTAGGCCTGTCATCAGGATTCATACCAATATGCCAAAATTCTAATTTCAAATCAAACTTCAAGAACACCTTTGCGCCTTGGAGATGAACGAACAAAGACTGAATCTTTGGCAAAGGGAACTTGTCATCTTTGAGAAAACCATTGAGGGGTTGGTAGTTTATGACTAGACGTTTCTTACCCCTAACAATTTCAGAACGTTTCTCAACATAGAATGCTTGACAACCCCAATCAGAATGTGTGGGCTCAATAGGACCTTGCGCCATGAGCTGTTGGCATTCAGCTTGTGTAAGTTTCAGATCTGAGGGCGTCATGCCCGGGTGTGTGGCCTTTGTAGGGTTCACATCTTCATTAAGCTTGAAAGGAAGCTTAACAAAGAACTGAGGGTTTTTCCACAAAGCGAAAGGATGGGTGAACTGCCGATGATTTTCAGGACAAAACGGCAGGAACTTGGTTTTGAAAGACTCATAGGGTGAGGAAACATCAGAAATTGAGTATATCCTCAAAGTGTCAGTATAAGGTAGGAACTGTTGCTTGTACCTGATACCTTTGGAGGAGATATTCAACTTGTCGATAAGTTGTAGAACATCAAAACCTATGAGGAGGTCCTTATCATGGAGGGAAAAACCTATGACATTTATCCAGAGAACACAATCTGGAAAGAACTGGATACCAACGGGTTTCTTGGTAAGCAGATCTGTATAAAAATGTTCACCATTAGCAGCTTTAAAGAGCTGACTATAGCTTTTCCAAAACTCTGGAGGGAGTATGGACGGGTTAGGCATCGTGTTACGAACCGATGTCGATGAATCCTATAACTGAGATAGGCTTGGCATATTTAGAAGGAAGGATGCTGATTTGTATGGATGGAAGAGATCATTGCATAGGACTGACATGCTTGATGTGATGGATAGTTGCAACGTCTTCGAGAACAGAGTCAGAATCAGAGTCAGAAGACTCATTCTGATCTTCAGCCATCATGAAGACTGTTTCTTCATCATAAGCATCCTGTTCAGAATATAGGGATTCAATATCATCATCCTCAGAGAGAGTAGAGACTGTGCTGACATGCTGAAGAAGTCTGGCCGATTTTGCTGGATTGTTAGGGCAAGATCTAGCAAAGTGCCCTTTTCTTTTGCAAATGAAACACCTGGAATTTTTCTGTTGCCGGGTGTTGTCAGTTTTCTTCCTGAAAAATCGGTAGGTTTGTTTAGGCTTTGAAGGACGGTGTCTGAAAGAGTGTTTAGGTTTAGGGAACTTATGAAAAAGTGCAGGTTCGTTCATCCTTGCATTTGATTGCATGATGATGTGTTTTGCATGCACTCTTGAAGGGTTCCTTCTTTTTCATAAAATCTTTGAAAAACTTTCTCTGATCGCAAAGCTTTTCAAGACAAGAGACAGCAATCTGATAGATCTTACTAAGAGTAAGATCATCCAAGTTTATCTGGTAGGAGTTCAGATGTCTCTGAATGTCTGGCAAAATCTCTTTAGGAAGAGACTGAACAAAGACATGTTTGAGGGAGTTGTCATTGAAACCATTCAGCCTGTAGTACAAAGCTGTCATCCTTTTGTAGTGCTTATCAAGATCATTGATCCTTAAAGAACAGCACTTCATCTGATGGAATTGACGTCTAGTAAATTCTTGTGCTAGGTTTGGTTCTCCCAAAAACTGATTGTATACAGTCTCTAGGACTTGTGGAACTGTAGCCTGATATAGCAGGAGTTGTCTGTATTTACCGATACTTAGGAGCCAATCACGGAGAGATTCTATGAATCTTGAGCAGAATTCTTTAATAACATTGTAGCTTTCGGCTCCAGGCTTTGCCATCTGAAGATCAAGCCAAGCAGCAAGTTCTTGGAATCTATGGAACCATTTGACTTTAGGAACATCATCAAACGTAAACCATGGTCCATTAGATGGTTTAGAACTTGAATTAGACTGTTGACAGAGTTGTCGAAGCCCTTCAAAATAAATACTGATTCACCTAAATTAATTTGTAGAAATAGTGGAACCAGGTCGAATCCCAAGAGAACTATGTATTTAATTTCTCAAAGTTCAAAACAAAAATTAAATTCCCAAAAATATAGATTTTGTAAGCTCTCTGCCTCAAACCGGATAACCGGATTTTGTAACCGGATAACCGTTTGTTGTTTGAAGAAATCTGGGAATTATCCGGCTAACCGGATGAGGGAACCGGAAGACCGGTTGTGATTTGTGATGTTTCTGTTTTTATTCGGACAGCTGGATGATGGAAACCGGAAAACCGAATGCGTGCTGTCTACTTTCTGGGCACAATTCGGACAACCGGTTAACTCAACCGGTAAGCCGATTGTGGGTTTTCTCTTTTCTGACTCTATCCGGTCAACCGGATAAGGAAACTGGTAAGCCGGTTAGTTCTTCTCTCGTTGCTGTCCACAAACGGTCAGCCGGTTTTGGGTATCCGGTTATCCGGATTTCTGGATTTTCAAATTGTTTTCTTTAACACGAAATTAAAATAAAATAAAATAAAATAAAACAAGATTTTATTATTAAGCAAGAGAAAATCAATCTTACCAAACATCTAATCCAAGGGTGTCAATTCCATCCAATTGCAATTTTGATCATAGGCAAAAATATAAATCACTCAATCCAAGAACTTAGTCTACTTAATCGGAAATCCCGCAGAAAGCAATTATTCTCCTAATGTAATAGACTCAAACAATCGCTCAAATCAATTCTTATCACTAATTTAACTGGGCATCATCGTTCCATATCAAATTAAGTGATAGCATTAAGAATAGTGAGAATGACTAAAACAAAATCAATTAATTCAGATTATTCCAACTTAATCAATTTGTATTTTTATTTCCCTAGAGCCTATCATGCAAGCTATGTAATTGTGGCCATCAATATACACACACATGAGCCAACTCCTTGCTACTCAATTCAGTCATTCATGACAATTACGGATCACAAACTCCTGACTAGCGATAGAAAAATAAATATTGAATTAAGGCGTCAACTCAATCAATATAAATAATTCATAGAAAATAAGAACAAGAAAATAAAAATTACTTGGATTGAAGAAATTCTTGTTAAGTCCAAAGCCTCACAAAATTACAACCGGAATTGATTTACCCTTGGACTGGAATTAAAACTTTAGCCACACATGGTGGTCAAAGGAAAACAAAAGAATTGATTGATGAATGTTGCAGCCGCTTCTTGCTTCCTTTCTCACGAACTTTTCTTCCCTTTGTTTTTGTGTGTGTTGGCTCTCTTCTCCTCACGCCTCTCTCTTCTTTTTATATTGCTTTTGTTTCCTTTTTGGTTTCTTTTCTTTTTCCTTTTTGGTTTCTTCTTCTCTTAATGTTAGGAAACCGAATCCTTCTCAGTCGATTGCTGAAACTGTCTCCCTCAAGCCAATGGTCGGCCCACGTTTGCAAAGCCCAAATAAAGCCCTTTTTGTCCAAATTTCATCATAACCTCCATATTTCATCTCCTAAATCAAATCAAACACAATTTCCATAAATTAGCACAAAATCAATCAAAATATGAGGGAATTAAACAAAATATAATATGACTATTTATAACCTATCAACTGTACTGGAGGCGCATCATGAACTGGAGGCATGCGCATCTCTTCAGGCTCATCTTCATCAAGAGGTTCACTAGGATGAAAATCCTTAGGAGTTGGAGGATCATTAGATGTGGATGGTTGTGCCATAAGAACATTAGAAACTTCCATATAATTTTCCTCGGAATCTGTTACAGAAGATACAACTGATTCTGTTGGGGAAGAAGACTCAGAGGATGGATTCAAATTTGAATCTGAGAGATCAACATCTTCTTCTGGAACTATAAGACCAGAGTAGAGCTGATGCATAGGCTCTTTATCTTTGGATGGTCTGTTAGGTTCAGGATAAATTTCTTGAAAAGTATTCGGTGTTCTTTGAGGAGAAGGAGTAGGAAGCTGTCTCGGCGTAGCACAGTGTGTGAAGCTTGTTTAGGTTGGTGTGTGTTGTGGTGGAGGTCATGGCCTAGGAACTGATTGAGGTCTAGGCATGAGTCGATGCTGAGTGATAGCCTTGAGGGTGTTTGTACATGTTTGGAGACACACGAGGAATCGGTGTAACTCTTGGATTTTTGGTGAGGAAGGAGGCTGATAATAAGGCTGATAGGTGTCAAAGTATGGTGTAGGAACAGGTAAAGGTTTAGTTTGACCACCAAACAAGGACGGTTGTTGACCTTGTTTCTCAGCATCAATTCTTTCAAGCTCTGCCTTAAGCTGTCTGATCTCAGCTTCTTTTTGGGTGAACTTTGGATCCAAATAGTTATAGTCAATCATGGTACGGAGCTCTACGTCCAGTCTAGCAATTCTGTCATGAAGGTTGTGGTATAACTGATCCATCCTTAATGAAATAGCATCAACCTTCTTGTGAGTTGTCTGGACTTGTGCCTGAACATTTTCCATCACAGTATCGAGATTCGGGATTACATTCTCACGGCATTACGGGTTTTCGATTAAGCACTTTTCGTCTTGCTTTGGTTCCTCATCGAGGAGGAGAGAACAGAGGATTGGACATATGGTTTGGAAACCACTCTGGATTGTGGATCTGTTTATTTTCCCAAGGAAGGGAACTGACTTTGGTAAGAACTAGATCCAATCATGAAACAGGTTGGAACAGGGATTTGAGACAAAATTTGGTTGTTAACTTGTTGCCTACAGGTTTGAGATATTGAGACTTGAGAGGATAGGACAACAGGGGTTGTAGTCTCAGTTGGAGTAAAATCTGGTTCATAATCTGATGAAGGATCAGGTGGAGGTTTACAGGAACCTCGCTTTGAGCTTTTCTTTTTACTCCTGCGGCGTCTGCGGACGACTTCGTAGTCGTCGTCATCATCTTGGCATGGACAGTCGGGATCACACATGTGAGCACCTGGAACATCCCATATGAAATGGCCTTACACCTTGTTAGGGTACACATGATAGCCATTAGAAGTGAAACTGTGTATGGGAAGTTTTTCTTGAGCTGTCTGAACAGTAGATATCATAGCAGTGTATGAAAATGAGGTTCTGGGAGGTTGACTTTCAGGGGGTTGGAAGGTCATCCGGACAGTACCGTCTGGCCTTTTTTCACATTGGGCGTCTGAAGTCTGGATTGGTTGGGAATTCTGGTGGAATTTCTCATAGTTGGAAAGCCATTCCAACGGCATCAACTTGAGAAGTTCGGCTTTTTGGATCTGTTTGGGGATTTGGACAATGGTTGGTATGGTTTCATTGTCGGTTAAGATCATGAGGGTATCTGTGGAGGTGTGAGGTGTTAGAAGGTCAAGAGCATGGTTTTGAAGTCTATAAACCAGCTGGTGGTGTAAAGTAGCCATTTTTGAGGTGACCACTTACTCAGCACCTTAGATCTGGATTTGGACTTTCAAGGTCTTAGAAAGGTTGGGATCCTATAGGGATAGGTCGAAGTTTGGGTAGAAGGTGAGAAGTACACTGCCTGCATGAAGAGTTGTAAGAACAGTACCAAATACACCTAGAGGAAAATGCCAAAACAACTTGTCAACCACGAAGAAGATTAAATCCTCATATGAAAGAAGTGGTAAAGAATGAGGTCCTGAAACTACTCAATGTAGGAATTATCTATCCTATCTCTGATAGTAAATGGGTAAGTCCAACACAAGTAGTACCAAATAAATATGAAATAACCGTTGTAAAAAATGAAAATGGTGAACCAATTCCAACACGCATTCCATCTAGTTGGCGCATGTGCATTGATTACAGAAAATTAAATGATGCCACTAGAAAAGATTATTTTCCACTTCCATTTCTAGACCAAATCTCGAAAGAGTAGCTGGACATCCCTACTACTGCTTTCTTGATGGCTACTCTGGCTATTATCAAATTCATATAGCCTTAGAAGACTAGGAAAAGACCACATTCACATGCCCATTTGAAACATTTGCATTTAGAAGAATGCCCTTTGGACTTTGTAATGCTCCTGCAACATTTCAAAGGTGCATGCTAAGTATTTTTAGTGACATGGTTGAAAATTGTCTAGAGGTTTTTATGGATGACTTAACTGTATTTGGTAATTCTTTTGATACATGTCTTGATAATCTAGAAAGGGTTTTGGAAAGATGTAAAGAAAAAGAATTAGTTTTAAATTGGGAAAAATGCCATTTCATGACTACTTCTAGAATTGTCTTGGGCCACATCGAGTCGTCAAAAGGAATTGAAGTTGACAAAGCCAAAGTTGAAGTTATTTCAAAATTACCCTCACCAAAGACAATTAGAGAAGTCCGTTCTTTTTTAGGACATGCAGGATTTTATAGGAGGTTTATAAAAGACTTTAGTGTCATATCTAGACCACTTTGTAATCTCCTGATAAAAGAAGCACCTTTTGAATGGACAAATGATTGTCAACAAGCCTTTGAAAAAATAACTAGTCTTTTGACATCATGCCCAATAATGCAACCCCTTATTGGTCTTTGCCTTTTGAGCTAATGTGTGATGCCAGTGATTATGCCGTTGGTGTTGTTCTGGGACAGAGGAAGGAAGGTAAGCCCTTTGTTACTTATTACGCAAGTAGAACTCTGAATAGTGCTCAAATGAATTACACCACAACTGAAAAAGAACTACTTGCTGTAATATTTGCGTTGTATAAATTTCGTTCGTATTTAATTGGTTCATCTACTATTGTTTATTCTGATCATGCTGCTGTGAGATATTTAATGTTGAAACAGGATGCCAAACCAAGATTGATACAATGGATTTTGCTACTTCAAGAATTCAATTTGACAATCAAAGACAAAAACGGCACTGAGAATGTTGTTGTAGATCATCTTTCAAGACTTACAAACGAGTCTTCAATTGAAACAACACCCATCAATGATTCTTTCCCTGATATTGTCAATTATCTTGTAACAGGTGAAATGCCATGTGACTAGAGTTCCCAGGACAGAAGGAAATTCTTAACAGAAGTGAAAAGCTTTTACTGGGATGATCCATACCTGTTCAAGTATTGCTCTGATCAAATTTTTTGAAGATGCATACCGACGACGAGGGAAGTTAAAATCAAAGTGAAATGGTCCGTTTGTTGTAAAAAATATGTATCCATATGGGGCCGTAGAAATTGAGAATCCAAAGAATGGTGTCACATTTAAAGTTAATGGTCAAAGACTGAAACCATATCTGGAACACCAACCACGTGAAGCAGACATCAAAATTAATTTGAGTGACCCACCAAACCTCGTTTGAGCCTTTTGTTTTAACTTTTTGTGAATTGGTTTTACTGTTGCTTTATCGTTTGAATTATTCGATTTTTTTTTCTCTTCTTTTCTTTTCCCTATGTCTTGAATGGAGTGCACTGCATTCTTTTTAATTGTGTTCTGTCTGACAAATGTGTTTTAGCTCACCAAATTTTAATACTTATCATGAGTGCCTCCATGAGAAAATTTCCTTTTTGATCATCTTCAAACACTTTTACATGTAAAATTTCACCTAAGGATCATCCTATTTGGGATCTACAACCACCAGAGTTAGTATTCCACGTTAACGATCTAGAAAGACAACTCACAAAAATTGAGGATGGTATTTATGATCTGCAATTGGAGCTGGAGGTAAATCAATAAAAGGACGAAGGTGAGTTATATTTCTTGTGTGTTTTTTCTTTATTTTATTGTACTTCTTCACTTTTGAGTTGATTTTGCAGATTTGTTTCGTTTTGTTTTAATTCAATCTCCTGTATAAATGGCGGATAACGGTACTCCATGACTTTTTAAAGTCGGTATTCTCAGTTTCCCAGAATAACTGAACCCCAAAGTCAAGCATGGAAGAAATACAATATAAATTGCATCAGCATTTTCCTTCTCTGATGAGAACTATCAAGAGAATACCATTAAAGCTTCAAGTGATCCTTTGCACATTCATGAAGGCCCAATTACAAGAGGTAGAGCCAAAAAGATGCAAGCTGCTTTAAATGGATTAATTGAGAAAATATGGATTGAAACTGCAATTCAAGATGCAAGACATCATGAATTGGGCTTGAAGAGAAGTCAAGGCATTGTGGGCATTATTCAAGCTATTGGGCAGCCAAATACCCAATTCGGATCACATGCAGAAAGGTCAATTTCGGAATAAAACTGGTATTGATTGAGCTGGAATTAATGTGCAAGCTATATACCGTTGGAAAGATAATTAAGTTAGCTTTCCAAAGAATTTTACAGAGTTAGATTTGGAGTTCTCTAGAAGGAGTTATGACCAATTCATTACAGCATGTTCAGACTTGGGATTTTCAACTCCTTTGTTTTTCAACTTCATTTGTTGTTTTGTTTCACGTTTGTCAATGTGTAAGGTAAGTCTACCATCAATGATGGTGGGCTAACATTAAGTTTGTCAATGATAGCATTAATTATGGTAGGCTAGCATTAAGTTTGTCAATGATAGCATTAGTTATGGTGGGTTGGTGAAGACTTTTGAAGCATGCTTTGACAAACTTATACTTGGAGGGGTGTTCCAATGTTTTCATTTGTATTTTCGGATTTTGGGTCTCTATTGGTCTATTTAAACTCAGCAACCTTGCTATGTAAGACAATTAGAGATTAATGTTATTTCAATTTGAAAGAATTATTCTTTCTTTGGTTCTTTAGAGAACTAGTGAACTTATCAAGAATTTGCATTCTTGTGGCGTTCCAAAACTAGACTTATCACTCACCTTCTCATCTAAATCTTGAGTGTGGCGTCAATATCATTCTCCATACCTTTGGTTCATGTTTTCTTAAGCATTGGGTCAAGGTTTTGTTTGTCTTAAATCTGTTTAGAACCTTCTTGGGAAGTTGAAACTTCAAATTAAGTGTGAGTTTCAAAGTTTCAATGTGGGATTCACATCATTCTCTCCCTCAAAATGCTCTCAAGAAGATTTATAAAGCTCGTTGTGAATGACTACGCTTCTTAATGATTAATGGGATTCCTGCTAATATTCGCTGGTTAATTGAAGCAAAGGTCTGACTTGCAAGTGAGTTTTTTGATCCATTTGTTTCTTAAATGCTTGGTTTTGGTAAAAGCACGTTTGCGAAAAAAAAGAAGAGCTAAGCAACTTGGCTCTAAATGTCCTAACTGTGTAAGACTTGCTTGCAACAAACCTCGTTGTAAAACTTTAGGAATGGTTTCTATAAATCATGAAGATAAAATCAAATTCTTTAAGGATGGCATGAGTAAAGAATCGTTGGATGATATCTTACGATCTCTTGAGACGCATCCGAGCGGATTTGTCCAATGTGAAATTCACAGTTTATGGAAGTTGTTCCAAAACGAAAGTGCACAGTTTAGTCTTGGGAATCTGACTCTAAAAGACCATGTTTGCCAGTTTATAAGAAAACTAGATGAGAAGCCTATCCGCGACCCATAGAAGACGTTCAAGCTGTTACTGGACATAAAACCAGAGGAAGATGTGAGCCATAATCACAACTACCAATAAATATCCTTTTATTTTATCTTATCTTTTGTATTATTATTATTATTTTATGTGATTTTATATCTAATCATTGTTTGCTTTTTCTTTTCACTGTTTTCCTTTGAATTATTAAGCCAAAAGCTTCACGCGTAGTTTAACAAACACACCACCCCATTTACAGATGTATATCATTATGTCTGTCACCAAGATCCTTAAATAAAAGCTCCTTTTTAAGCATTCACAAATTGTTTCTTTTTAGAATTGTTTTAATGGTAGGAACTTCAAGCAGACAGCTTAAGAACATTTATGTGCTTTCTGGATTTCGTTATGGAAAGTATAAGGAGTTTGTTCAAGCAGCCATAGAGCTTGGTTATGCTATAGCAGAGCGAAAACTACATCTTGTATATGGAGAAGGTGACTGAGGGTTATCAAAACTTGTCTCTGAAGCTACTTTCATTCGAGGAAGCCAAGTGCTAGGCATCATTCCAAAAGCCTTAAAACCTTTAGGATGCCTACCAGACCCACCAACTGGAGAAGAGTTAGTTGTCTCAGGTATGCAAGAAAGAATATCTGAAATGTTAAAGCATGCTGACGCTTTTATTTTCTTGCCAGGAGATCTTGCAACATTAGAGGCGCTAATTACATTTGCTTCTTAGGCTCATTTGAATATCCATAAAAAGCCATCGGTTTGTTAAATGTTAATAACTTTTATGATGGCTTAATAATATTTCTTAATCATGCAATTAAAAAATATTTCATTCCTTCCTCAGCGAAAAAACTCTTTATTTATGCTCATGTTGCTAATGAGTTACTTGATCTTTTGCAAGCTTACAAACCAGAGCCAGATCCCATGACTTTTGCGTTGGATTGGGCAACTGATGACGATAGCAGTAACTTTCGTAAAAAGTATAAATTAGATTTAACTCTCCATTTGTAAATATTTTCCAGCAGTGACCAGGTGATATCTTCTAAACTCTACTTCTTTATTCTAAGACATTGGGGACAATGTCTCCTTCAGGTTGGGGGGAGGGAATAGTTGACAATTGTGGAATGTCTCAGTCCTGGTGGTGTTTTTACTAATTTTTGTTGTAAAGACTAACTTCGGATAAAAATTTGAGTCGAAGATGGCAAAATAAAGAATGTAGTGTCTCTAGAAACGTATCTTCATTTTAGAATTTTGTTTTCTCTAAAAAAAAATCTATTTCTCTCAATCATCTCCCTTAAGTTTCTGCAATCAATCCCAATTTTTTGGTGTGTTCTTTAACTAAAAATACAAATTTTATTTTTCGCTGTAATCTTTTAACATTAGATAACATGATGATTTTCAAATTTTGGTATTTGTATTATCTTTGGCCTTGAGTTATGTTACACTATGTTTTCCCCTTTGCATGTTGAAACGTAAATTGAGAAATTTGATGAGTGAAATTGATTAAGCCATTTGGAGGAATGTACATATCATGAAAAGTTCAAGTAAGTTTTAGAGCCTATTATCCTTGGAGAGTAACCCTATCTGCCTATACAGCTTCACAATTTATTGTACAAGATCTCTATATTTTCAAATATATATATATATATATTTGTGCAATCGCATCTAAAAGTCCATTGAACTAGCGGATATGAAAGATTATTTAGAACCCTAAAAGATGACAGAAGGTCATCTTTGATCCGTTTGAACCTTTCTTACTTTATAGTTAACCCCATTGAGCCTTTAATAAAAAAAAAAACTTTTCTTTGATAACCTATTATCTTGTCCTACTCCAATGTGGAGTATCACCTTATGTTTTATGTTTTCCACCACCCAATTATGTTTGAAAATAGGGATGATTATGTATTCCTGATAATGGTGCTAAAAAAATAGAAAACAAAAGAGAGGATATGTATAAATAAATCAAATAATAAATAAAAACAAAAAGAAAAAAGAAAAAAAAGGCATCTTGTAATCTATAAAAAAATCCCCTATTTTTCAAACATATATTTTTGTTTTCCTATTACCCTTTTTTGTTAGCCATAACCCTAGCCTACGTTACGTCCTAATAAAAGTCCTTCTTGATTTTAGGGAACTATAGTCTGAAGTAAAAACTGGTAATATGGACCTAAAAGATGTGGTGATGCATAAAAATAAATTAGTTTTGCTATTAATTCTTTGGACTTGAGATCATTTTATTTCTGAGTTGTGGGCATTATTTCTTCATCTTGGTGAGAGCGTGTGATATTGTTTTATTATTCTCTCAAATCTATGTTTTTTTTCTCTAGAGTGACAATTTAATTCGGGATATATTTTCTTTTGAGAGAGTCACTCTTAATCGTGAGGTTTTGATGTATCATTCTTAAAAGTGGTTTTGATTAATGTAGCTCTGATAATTGATCAATTTACATGATTTTACTTAACTGATTTATGTGGGTGTAATTTTCTTTAGGCTGAAGATAATGCTTATACTTTTATTTGATTGTTGTCATTAATCTGATGAAAGAAGTGAACACAATATTTCTATTAAAAAAAAAAGATTTTCAATTTGGTTTTGAAATTTCTCTAAATTTTTATCGCTTAAATTGCTAGGGCCTAGGAATAAGCTGGTTGGCGGGTGTGATTGATATTGAAAAGTGACATTTAATAAAGATAAAATTATTAGTTTTTCACCTATTGTATCAATTAATGCGCTCATTATTTATTAATTATTTTAATACTTCCCAAATATACTTTTATGTTAAATTAATTCACAATATGTTAATTTTGATCTTGTAAATATTTTTTCAAGAGTAAAGATGGAATTGGAATTGAAAGTGGGAACAAAGAAGAACTACTGGAGCATAATTGAGGAGATGTAATAATAATAATAATAATAATAATAATAATAATAATAATAATAAAATAATAAAAAAAAAGAACAAAAGAATCAAAGGCAACCATGTTAGGTTGCCCGTGATGGTCAGGAGGCCATCATGCCTCCTGACCATTGCACTTTTCAATGTATATATATAATAATAATAATAATAATAATAAAATAAAGATATTGCATTCCTTGCCTATAAAAGGCAAGGAGATGGAGGGAGCAGGGGAGAACGAATTCGAAAGGGAGAGTGCGAAAAGTCGAGAGAGAAACAGAGTGTTGAGGAATTGTGTTTTCTCCTCTCTTTTTTTCTCTTTTGTTTTGTAATCAATTTTCCTTTTAATATATTTCTAAAGTTTATCAAATAAAAAGAGTGTTTTGTTTTCTTTCAACATGAGTAGCTAATTTTACTAAGCTGAGGTGAATGGTGAAGCTCAAGGTTTCAAATCATGTAATTAATTACTTTTCTCAAGTGAGTTTTTACTTTATTTTATTTTTTTCTGGTTATTTTTATGTCATGTTAATTTAAAGGTTTTCTTGGGTTTGTATGGTATTTTGACACAATGTCGGCACATTAATATAAGTTGTGGCACATTAGGTACTTTATTCCATATTTATTCACACACATAGAATTAAATGATATAATAAATAACTGGTAAAAGTGAGGCAAAATATAAAAAATGAGAGAGTAAGAAAATTATAGTTTGAATACTGAGAGTGGAACTTGTAGCCTTAGCATATTTTTAAATTCGTTTCAAATAATTTCTTTTCCCCCACAATTAATTTTCTTAATTTTAAATTGACTACTGGATTTTAAATTCCCTGTGGTTTGACCCCAGACTCACCGGGTTATATTATAACTAGACACTCTTATACTTGAGAGTAATACACTTTTGAGTTATGTCACTAGCTCCATCTTTTTTTCCCACTCCAAATAAGTTTCCGGATCATTTTACCTTAAAAAGAAGGAATTTTCAGTTTGATACTCCCCAAATCACGATCTATGCGTCTTGCCCTTCTATCATCTCTTCCAAGCATGCCAACAATGGCCTGGTCATCAAAATTATCTAGGTCATCACCATCTTGATCTCCCATGGCAGCACGCCCTTGATTATATCTTACATTAGGAGCTATTAGTTGTTGCCCTCTTTGTAGATTGGCTATGGTAGTGTCTTGCCTTTCCAATTGGTCACGGATCTCTCCAAACATCATATTCATGCACTCAAATAGTTGCTGCATGGCTTTGAGCATGAGTGATTGATCTATAGCTTCTTGTTCTTTTGACATATTTTGTGATCATGCCTTTGAGCAAAAAGACCTCACAACCCTCCCTCACGTGTTTCACTCAATTTGATTCACTTAACTCTCGTGTTTAACACACAAATTGGCTTTTTCCCTCTAATGATCTCACAAACTATTGCCTTTTACCACACTTAATTCTCTCTTTCAGTTCTTTATTGAACTAAATAAACAAAATCAAGAAAAACAAAACAAGTAGCACACCAAATATGATAATCTAGCAGACTAACAAAGAAAAGAAATTAAGAGGACACAAAGAACAAAAAGGAAATTGAAGAAAGGAAAGCAAGCAAGCAAAAGAACACAATTGATATTGTGTGTAAACAATGTCAAGGACAATGAATTAAAGTTCAATTTGATGAAAGTAGGAATACTTGAATCCTTTTGCAATTTTTTTTTTTTGCTGTACATACATTCAAACCTGATTAGAAACTAGCTCTGATACCAAATGATGTGAATCCCACTTTGAAACTTTGAGACCAACACTTAATTTGAAGTTTCAACTTCCCAAGAAAGTTCTTAACAGATTTAAGAGAAACAAAACCTTGACCCAATGCTTAAGAAAACATGAACCAAAGGTATAGAGAATGATATTGACGCCACACTCAAGATGTAGATTAGAAGGTGAGTGATAAGTCTAGATTTGGAACACTACAAGAATGCAAATTCTTGATAAGAATTGAGAATCGAAGAAAGAATAATTCTTTCAAATTCAAATAACATTAATCTTTAATTGTCTTACGTAGCAAGGTTACAAATGAAAACATTGGAACAACCCTCCAAGTATAAGTTTGTCAAAGGATGCTTCAAAAATCTTCACCAACCCACCATAATTGATGCTATCATTGACAAACTTAATGCTAGCCTACCATAATTAATGCTATCATTGACAAACTTAATGTTAGCCCACCATCATTGACGGTAGACTTACTTTACACATTGACAAATTTGAAACAAAACAACAAATGAAGTTGAAAGAGTCGTTGAAAATCCCAACTCTAAACAAGCTGTAATGAATTGGTCATAACTCCTTCTAGAGAACTCCAAATCTAGCTCTGTAAAATTCTTTGGAAAGCTAACTTAATTATCTTTCAACGGTATATAGTTTGAACATTAATTGTAGCTCAATCAATACCAGTTTTATTCCGAATTTGACCTTTCTGCATTTGATCCAAGTTGTATATTTGGCTGCTCAATTAGCTTGAATAATGCCCACAATGCCTTGACTTCTCTTCAAGCCAATTCATGATGTCTTGCATCTTAAATTGCAGTTTCAATCCATATTTTCTCAATTAATCCATTTAAAGTAGCTTGCATCTTTTTGGCTCTGGCTCTTGTAATTGGGCCTCCATGAATGTGCAAATGATCACTTGAAGCTTTAATGGTATTCTTTTGATAGTTCTCATCAGAAAGGGATGCCATTCAAGAAGTCTGAGAAAGGAGTCATTTTGTTCAAGGATAGAGTTTGTGTACCAGATAATGAAGATCTAACGAAAAAAATTATGCTTGAACCTCATACGACCCCATATTCGCTTCATCCTGGCACAACAAAAATGTACAGGGATCTAAAGAAGCATTATTGGTGCCCTAGAATGAAAAAGGATAAGTTCGTGGCGCAATGTCTCACATGCCAACAAATCAAAGCCGAGCACCAGAGGCCAGCAGGACTTTTGGAATCCAATCAAGTTCCTCAATGGAAATGGGAAGAAATTACAATGGATTTCATCGTTGGGCTTCCAAGGATTGTAAAAATGCACGATGCCATTTGGGTAATCGTCGATCAACTCACAAAGTCTGCTCACTTCGTGCCAATTTGAATGGCCTACGGCATGGACCAGCTTGCAGAGATATACATGAAAGAGGTAGTAAGGCTCTGCGGTATACTTGCTTCCATTATTTCTGACCGGGATCCAAGGTTTACCTGAAAATTCTGGGAAAGGTTACATAGCATCATGGGGACAAAATTAAAGTTTAGTATGACTTTTCATCCTCAGACAAACAGCCAGTCAGAAAGAATAATTCAGACACTTGAAGATATATTGCGAGGATGCACCATCGATTTTCAAGGACCATGGAGTGAGTATTAACCACTGGCAGAATTTTACATACAACAATAGCTACCAAGCAACAATTGACATGGCACCATATGAAGCTTTATATGAAAGGAAGTGTAGATCACCTATTCATTGGGATGAATTGGGCAAGCATAAGTACCTTGGACCCGACTTAATTACTGCCTCATCAGAAGCAATCGAGAAGATACGCTAAAGAATGCATGCAGCGCAAAGTTGACAGAAGAGTTATACAGATAAAAGGCAGAGGCTTTTAGAATTTCAAGTTGGTGACAAAGTATTTCTAAAAGTGGCTCCAGTAAAAGGGCTGATGAGGTTTGGGAACAAGGAAAAATTAAGTCCTAGATTTATTGGACCATTTGAAATACTCGAGCGTATTGGGAATGTTTTCTATCGACTAGCCCTCCCACCATCGTTATCGAGGATACACAACGTCTTTCATGTCTCCATGCTAAGGAAATATGTTGCGGACTTAATTTGACCTATTCAACTAGAAGAAGATTTGACCTATTCAAAATCTTGACAAGAGAATAAAGGAGTTACACAATAAGAGGATCCCTCTAGTTAAGATACTATGGCGAAATAGCTCAGTGGAGGAGGCAACATGGGAACGCGAAGACGAAATGAGGAATAAGTACCCTAAGCTATTTGATAAGTAAATTTTGAGGACGAAATTTTTCAAAGGGGGAAGGAAATTGTGAGGTACGACCTTCTCACTTAAGTATTAAAATAAAATCCCCTTAAATATTAAAATAAAATAATAATAATAATAATTGTAGAGATAATAATATAAGTAATGATGTAATAAGAAATAATTGTAGAGACATTAATTCTAGAGAAATGATGACATAAGCCTTGACATAAGTGATGATGTAATAATTGTAGAGACATTAAGTCTAGAAGTTACTAAGATATTTATGAGAGAATAAATCTTAACCATTGATCAAGAAGTGTGGTGGCAAAATCCTAGGAAAACCTATAAATGCCCCCTAGCCCTTCCATTTTCAATCTAATCCTAGAACTCCAATCTTCCTCTATTCTAAACCAAAACATCCAAGAGTAGAGAAAGTCATTAAACTAGGAGGGTTAGAGAATTCAAGATTTCAAGGTAAGTAACAGTCCAACTATAATGTTCAAATTTAGTTTTAAATCCTTAGCCTTATGATAATTACTAGGATGTGATTATTTATTATTCTTTTATGGCATTGTTATTATTTATCCTCATGTGGTTTAGTTATTGGTTATCCTTATATGGTCAGCTATGCCGCCTTCGTAATGATATTACTTTACTTATCTTTATATGGTCGGCTATGCCGCCTACGTGATAATATTCCTTGATTTACTCTTATATGGTTGGCTATGCCGCCTTTGTGATGATATTACGTTGCTTATCTTTATATGGTTGGCTATGCCGCCTACGTGATGATATTTCCTTACCTCTCCTTATATGGTCGGCTATGCTGCCTAATCGTGATGTTCATATTTAATGATGCTATGGTCAGCTCTACCACCTATAATGTAATATGTTCTTTGTTATTTCTCGCATGGTCGGCACTGCTGCCTATATTAAAGATTGTTGACTTTGGGATAGCTTGTGTGTTAGCTCTATTGTACATTTAAAAGCTTTACGTGGTAGGAAGTAAGTTGAATTGGACATATGCATTCCGTCATTTATTTTATAAATGAGGTATTTTGTGTTCGAAAAATGAGTTGTTGTACTACTAGGTGGCTTTTGGGGACGGCGATACGTAATGCCCAAAAAACCAACTAGTGATCCCAAGGGCGTGATGGTAAAAGTGTTAGCCTCGTAGTACAACATACCCATTCTTCCAGAGCCTAACGAACTCCATTCTTCCAGAGCCTAACGAACTCCATTCTTCTAGAGAGTGGTATATTGTAGAGTGTCTGTGGTCTGAAAAAGAAGAATAGAAAACTTTTAGTCTCATGGCTTCAACTTCAACTTCTCAAACATCTGAATCTCCTGTTTCTCTTTCTTCTACTCTTTATCTACCTAAGTCCTGTACAAAACACTTAGCTTCTAAAATAGAAAACCTTGTAGAATATTCTTATGTTCCAGATTTTGCACAGATTAGTGTGATGAGAACTATCAAGAGAATACCATTAAAGCTTCAAGTGACCCTTTGCACATTCATGAAGGTCAAATTACAAGCTGTTTTAAATAGATTAATTGAGAAAATATAGATTGAAACTGCAATTCAAGATGCAAGACATCATGAATTGGGCTTGAAGAGAAGTCAAGGCATTGTGGGCATTATTCAAGCTATTGGGCAGCCAAATACACAATTCGGATCAAATGCAGAAAGGTCAATTTCAGAATAAAACTGGTATTGATTGAGCTGGAACTAATGTGCAAGCTATATACCATTGGAAAGATAATTAAGTTAGCTTTCCAAAGAATTTTACAGAGTTAGATTTGGAGTTCTCTAGAAGGAGTTATGATAAATTCATTACAATATGTTCAGACTTCGGATTTTCAACGACTCCTTTGTGTTTCAACTTCATTTGTTGTTTTGTTTCAAGTTTGTCAATGTGTAAGGTAAGTCTACCATCAATGATGGTGGGCTAACATTACGTTTGTCAATGATAGCATTTAATTATGGTAGGCTAGCATTAAGTTTGTCAATGATAGCATTAATTATGGTGGGTTGGTGAAGACTTTTGAAGCATGCTTTGACAAACTTATACTTGGAGGGTTGTTCCAATGTTTTCATTTGTATTTTTCGGATTTTGGGTCTCTATTGGCCTATTTAAACTCAGCAACCTTGTCATGTAAGACAATTAGAGATTAATGTTATTTGAATTTGAAAGAATTATTCTTTCTTTGGTTCTTTTGAGAACTAGTGAACTTATCAAGAATTTAATCTAGACTTATCACTCACCTTCTCATCTACATCTTGAGTGTGGCGTCAATATCATTCTCTATACCTTTGGTTCATGTTTTCTTAAGCATTGCGTCAAGGTTTTGTTAAATCTGTTTAGAACTTTCTTGGGAATTTGAAACTTCAAATTAAGTGTTGGTCTCAAAGTTTCAATGTGGGATTCACATCATAGTGAGTCTTCTCTACCTTTAATTAGTCCTTATAAACTCTACCAAAGACCTAATTCTTTGACCCGTACAATCAGAAGTGTCCTGCTCCTAAAGAATATATCCAGCCTTCTAGACTGGACCAGTGTGCTTTACAAGCAACTCAGGCAGAGTAGTATGTTACTCTGGAAATTCCAACAGAGCTTGATACACAGTGGAAACGAGAAGCTTATACCCACCTTCATCTTGGTGGAATCCGTATAATCCTTACTCTTCATGGCAGAAAAGGCTTGCCTGTTATGACAAGAATAGCTCTAATGGACACCAAATTCAAGGAGTACCAACATGCTATCATTGGTACTGTCCTGACAACTCTTCATGCTGGCAGTGTTCTTTTCACTTTCTACCCAAACTTTAACATGTCCCTTGAAGAAAGTCCAGATCTAGCTATAAGGAGCAGAACAAGTAGTCTCTGCAAAGATGGCTACTTGGCATCACCAGTTGGTGTCCAGACTTCAAAACCATACTCTTGACCTACCCACTCCTCAAACCTCCTCAGATACCCTCATGATTCTAGCCGACAATGAAACAATTCCCACTATTGTCCAAATCCCCAAATAGATCCAGAAGTCAGAACTTCTCAAGTTGATGCCATTAGAATGGCTATTCAACTATGAAAAGTTTAACCATAACTCTCAACCTGTCTAGACTTCTGATGCCCAATTTGACAAAAGGCCAGATGGTACTGTCCATTTTTACCAGAAAACCAACCTCCCAGAACCTCCTTTTCATACACTGCTATGATTACAGCTGTGTATCCTGACAAGATACATGGCCATTTCATTTGGGATGTTCCCGGCTCTCACATGTGCGATCCAGGCTGTCCTTGCCAGGATGATGAATTCGATGATGACTGGGAAGTCGTTCACAGATGCCCCAGAAGAAAAAAGAAGAGCAGTAAATGAGGCAGTTGCAAGCCTCCACCTGATTTTCCTCCTTATGATGAACCTGACTACACTCCCTGGCCAGTTGAAACAACAATTGAGGTTATCACCAGCCCACAAGAGCCCATAGCCAAAACATGCAGGCAAGAGGTCAACGATCAACTGTTATCTCAGACTTCTTCACAGCCCTGTATGATGTTTTCATCCAGCTCATATCAGGATCAGTTTCTTCCTTTGGAAAAATAGACCCATCCACAGACCAAGGTCATTTCCAAGCGATTTGTTTAGACTCCTGTCACTCATACTAGACAAATTAAGGAACTAAAACAATATGAAGCAGTGCTTAACTAGCAAACTCAGAATGCAAGAGTTCAAAATACAGTCCTAGAATCTCTTGATACCAAGCTTGATAATGTACAAGCACAAGTCCATAAAACCGACCAGAAGGTTGATAAGATCTCAACTCAGCTCGACTAGATGTATCTTAACCTCCATAACCAGATAGCAAATCTGGACAAAGAGCTTCATGAGATGATTAGACACAATTACTGGGGACCAAAATTCAACCAGAAAGAAGCTGAAATCAGAAAGCTTAAAGCAGAGTTAGAAAGGATTGATGCTGAGAAACAACAACCATCCTTCTTCTCCCAAACTCAGACCCTACCAGTACCTGCTCCATCCTTCAACACATACCAACCTTTCTATCAACCTTCTTCCTATGGAAAACCCGTGGACTATGCAAAGTTCTTTGGGTTATCTCACCTGTCATATTCACAACCTATTCCATAGCCTAAACCATCTACCTCAAGACCCTCTCCAAAACCACACACACTGCCAGAGCCATCTCAGCCATCTACTCAGGCTACTCCAGAACCACCAAACGACAAAGAACCCATGCACCAACTTTCCTCGCAAATAATCTATCCTGTCCATATCTCTCAAGAACTAGATACTCCCTCAGCAGATCCAGAGTAAGATTTATCCTCAGATGATGAATCTTTCTATTCAGCTAACTCAAATCTAGATTCGTCCTCTGATGAATCATACTTATCTTCGGATGAATCATTTTCCCCAATTGAATCAATTGAATCATATTCGGCCACCGACTCTGAAGAAAATTATGTGGCAATTCTTGATCAGCTTATGGCTCAGCCAGCAACTAGTTCCAATGATCCTTCTCCTCCTCCTTCTCCAGAAGATCCTCCTCCAAATTCTACTAGAGGACCACCAATAGTTGAAGAAGCAGAAGATCTGCCTCCTGCTCAACCTGATCCAATTCATAAGGCATCCAATGGTCCATGTTTCACATTTGATGATGTTCCAAAAGTGAAATGGTTCTAAAGATTCCAAGAGTTCTCCGCCTGACTGATGTTCAAATGCTCAAGACTGGAGCTACCTCCTATTCTATCCTTAAAGAATTCAGCTCAAGATTTATAGGCTTTCTTCGAGATTGGTTCGAGAGTCTTGGTCAATACAGACAGATGCAGCTGTACCAGGCAACCGTTCCTCAAGTCTTGGGACTTATCTATGATCAATTCCTAGGAGAACCAACAGTGGCACAAGAAGTAGTAAGACGAGAGTTTCATCAAATAAAGTGCTGCTCTCTCAATATCAAAGATCTTGATTTCCATTACAAGAGGATGACAACCCTCTATTACAAGCTTAATGGATTCAATGATCCTTCTCTCAAGCATGCCTTTGTGGTCTCCCTTCCTAAGAAAATCTTACCAGAACTACAATGGCAATTCCATGTCCATCAACTAGATATTAATAATCTCTCTCTAGGAAAGATTTACCAGATGACAGTCTCATGCTTAGACAAACTCTGTGAACAAAATGAGTTTTTCAAAGATCTCATGGAACAAAGAGAACCTTTCAAAAGTGCATGTAAGCCAAGGATGAAAAGACTTGTCACTGTCCTGCCAAGAAAAAATCTCACATCCAGAAATACTCTCATCCAAAGCACCTTTCCAGAAGACACCGCCCTAAAAAACCTAAACAGCCATACCGGATCTTCAGACATAAAACATTAGGAACCCGAAAGAAAAAGAGTCTCGGTGCTTCGTTTGCAAGAAGAAGGGCCATTTTGCCAAATCCTGCCCTAACAAACCTGCCAAATCTACTCAGTTACTTGAGCATCTTGATTGAGTGTCTCCTCTTTCAAACCATGATGATGTAGAGTCCTTATTCTCAGAACAGGAGCACTGTAATGATGATAATGTTTTTATTCTTGCAAAACAGAGCGACAATTCTTGCTCTAAAACTTCTGACTCCGAAGGCATTCAAACCATCCATCACATGCAGCAAATCAATTTTGTTCATGGTCCTCTTCCTTTCATAAAGATAATCTCCTCCCGTCAAAATTTACCAAGCCTATCTCTATCATAGGTTTCATTGATACAGGAGCACAAAGAAGTATATTAAATCCATCAATTCTTCCACCAGAGTACTGGGAACACCACACTAAATACTTCAAAGCAGCCGATGGAGAATTTTTCCATACTGATCTCATCACCAAAAAACCCATTGGCATCCAGTTCTTTCCAGATTGTGTTCTCTGGATTAAACTCATAGGTTCTTCCCTTATTGATAAGGACTTACTTATAGGCTTTGATTGTCTTCAACTTGTCAAGAAGTTGAATATATGCCCCAAAGGTATTCGGTATAAACAAGGGTTCCTGCCTTATACTGAGACCCTAATGTTGTATTCAATCTCTGATGCACCTTCTCTCTATGAGTCTCTCAAAGCCAAATTCCTTCAGTTCTGTTCTGAGAGTCACCTTCAGTTTTCCCATCCTCATCCTTTATGGAAAAACTCTCAGTTCTTTGTTAAGTTACCTTTCAAGCTTAACGAAGATATCAACCCTACTAAGCCCACACATCCGGGTATGACACCCTCTGATCTCAAACTAGCGCAAGGCCTTATTGAGCCCACTCATTCTGATTGGGCTTGTTAAGCTTTCTATGTTGAAAAAGGTCAGAAATAGTCTGGGGAAAGAAAAGATTAGTCACTGAACTGTTTCCCCAAAGACGACAAATTTCCTTTGCCGAAAATCCAGTCACTATTTATCCATCTCCAAGGAGCAAAGGTATTTTCCAAATTTGACCTTAAATCAGGATTCTGACAAATTGGTATTCATCCTGATGACAGACCAAAGACAGCCTTCTATATTACCAATGCCCATTACCAATGGACAGTCATGCCATTTCTTTTGAAAGTAGCACCATCCCTTTTTTAAAAGGCTATAGTCAAAATCTTTGAACTTATTCTGGATAATGCCCTCATTTACATTGATGACATCCTGTTGCTTTCCAAGGATCATGATTCTCATCAACGGCTCCTAGACCAGTTCCTCCACATTGTTGAATCACTTGGAGTCATATTGTCTGAAGAAAAGAGTCAAGTGGGTCAAACATCCGTTGAAATCCTCAGAATGATTATTCAAGATGGTCACTACCATCCAGGACCCCACATTGCACAAGAATTAATGCACTTTCCAGATCAACACTTATCCAGAAAGCAGATCCAGCAGTTTCTTAGGATTGTCAATTATCTCAAAAACATTTTTCCGCACATTGCGGTGCGCACCTCGAAGCTGTCAAGAATGCTAAAGAAATCTGCCTCACCATGGGGACCTGAACAGACAACAGCTGTCCAGCAAGTAAATACAGATGACTCAGCACCTATTACCACTGAGAATTCCCTCCATTGGACAACGCATCCTCCAAGAAGATACAAATGTTCATTATTGGCAGACACTATTCCTGAAGGAATCCGATGCACACAGGAGAATCTGTTCTAATCCGTTAAGTACCATACAGAACCACCATCTGTCATCAACAAACCAGTTTGACTACTCGCAATTTAAAAGAAAATTCACCACTATTCTGATTTTCATCCTTATATCCATCACCATGTTTCTAAAAAATAACCTATTGGCCCAAAAAGCATGAAGAAGCTCTAATATCTAGGAGTCTAGTACCTATTTTCTCAATCTCTTGACCTTAATAGCTTGGTTACCAGAGAGCATCCAAGAGACCATAAACATGGCTCCAGAAATCATCCTCTTACAGGGCGCTTATGGCAATTAATGGCCATCCAAGAATTCAGGCCAACTCACAATGGTCATCCAAATCCAGATCAAATGCACCAGATAGTTTTCAAACTCCAGACCACCTTCTACTATGTAGAAGATGAACATACCAACTGGGGACATTACGTTATTTATGACATCACCCGACAAGCTTACTACATATTCTGGTACTGGCTGAATCTGTATCTTGTAGCTTTACTTTTTTATCCTAATTTGATTCATACCAGCAGAAGATATGGCAAGGGACGATGGTTTGATAGGCTGTTCACTCCCGTTTTCAAAGACCTTCTTTATTAGCATATATGGCTATTAGTATTGATTTTGATTATAACAAACCACATATTTTTGAGATAAACAAATATTTACACATTGTGCTTTAATAACAAGAAAATCATTTTATAAAATTTGTTTATTCTTCAACAATGGGCTAAAATGAAAAAGATTGATTTTTAATAAGAATTATTTTAAATTCCGGATTTGGGTCATTTTGAAAATATTTAAATCGATTTGGGCCATACTATAATTTCTATACATTTGGGGTCTATCACAATTTGAAAAAAGTTTTGGGATTCATAAAGAATTATTTAGAAATTCTGAAATTGGACCTATTTGTAAAGTTTCATAACGTTTTGGGCCATAATACAGTTATAAAAAGTTTTAGGGTAAAACTATAATTTTTATAAAGCGATTCATTTTATCGTCATTGTAAGCTAACGGATGTGACAAACCGAAGTGGGATGTGGGCGATGAAGTTACCAAAGCATAAGTGCTAACAGATTAGCGTAATCCGTCTAGGATGTTCAAAAATTCAAATATTGGCTGTAACGGTAACTTGAAACGGCTAACCAGATCCACTTAAACGGTAAGCCAGTTATGAACAAAAAATTCATAAGGCTAGTTTTTGAACTCCAACTATAAAAAACCCAAGTCCAATTCATTTTCAAGGTTCCAAGCAAGCACAAACAAAAGGCATACAATATATCTTGAGCTTTAAATTCGTGAATCAATATACCTTGAGTGATCTTTGATCTTAAACTTGTTCATCTACTCTTTGAGAGAGCTTTTGGTTGTAATTTTCATTTCATCTTCTTATTTGTGAGTCTTTAAGTGAGTGAAACACTTGAGTGAAGAGATTGAGTTAAAATCTCTTTGTTGTAAAGGTTTATTGACACCTTGAAGTCAATTGTAAGTTCATTAAGCCTTAGAAGGCTTGGATAGTGAAAACCTCAAGCTACGTGGACGTAGGCGGGGATTACAGAACCACGTAAAATTTCGTATTGTTTCTCTTCTCTCTCACTCATTTATTATTGAACTGTTATTAAACTTATTGCTTTCAATTTTATTAAGGAATTAGATTGAATTGTTGTGTGGATTTGTTAGGATATCTTTTATAATACCAATTCACCCCACCTCTTGGGTTGCACACTTGTCTTTCATCCTCACCCTTGAGCTCACCAATGGACATCATATCATGCATCCTACCATTGTAATTGTAAAGGTTACAGATATCTAGGGACGATGCACCGATCTTACAAAACCTATCATTCGAGTGGTAGAACACCACTGCACTTGTGAGGGTTTTAACTCCATGTGGCCAGAATGTTTAACCGCTAGGCATGCTCTCGCAGAGATATATGGCACTACCCCTATGTATATAACACACAATCCTTTATCTCCTGACGTTCAATCAATTCCAGACCTCCATTTCAAAGAAGAAATCCGAAACCACCGCCTCCACTCTGATAAAGAAGCAGCCCTACAGGTTCAACAAAGGTATGATAATTATCTCGATAGATCACAGAATCCGTGGCCTGCTCCTACATCAGCAATTCATCCATGGCGAGACTTGTTTGATGACATGACAGACCGGCTCAATCACCAACATTGGCCCCAACCAGAGCTAGAGCCTCAAACAGATAATATCACCTAAGATATCCTTTAGAAAAGTAGTTTGGCTTATTGTAATAAGTGTGCTTTGCCTTTTCTAAAGTCGTTTGTCATTTTGTAATTATGGCTTGTCCTGCTTTAGAGTAAGACTTTGCCTATAAAAGGCCGCCTTCTCCTCATTGTAAGATAAGCTAGTTTTCGAAATCAAAAGAGTTTGAAGCTTTAGCTAAACATGAGTCGCTAAATTCCTTTATTTCTATTCTTCTAATAAAGGTCACATGTCTCTCTTAATAGTTTACTCTTTATCTGGCTTAATGACAAGTATGCTCTACACTTGCCTTTTAGAGGATCCTATGTATCAGAAAGTCTTATTCCCTTATAAGATCTTTCCTTTTAGAGGATCCTACACTTGCCTGTTGTAAGATCTTGTGTACCAAAAAGTCTGTTTCCCTTATACCAAACACCAAACCAGTCATCAGAAACACTTTTCACCCTCTGTTATGCCCAAAGGAGAGGCTCCAGTTTTGGGTTGTAAGTGCTATGGTTTCAACTCTAGTATTGGGTATATAGGCTGGAAACCCGAACATGCGGGCTATTAGTCCAAAGTACAATTTTGTATTGGACACTAATAACTTAACAACATTCATATGCATAATAATTCCTTGCATGTATCTAAGTGTTATCTTACTAGGCATTAGCTCACGTAGTCCTTACATTGCAGGCAACATCAAGTAGGGTTAGGAGATGCCAAGTCCCAACCGAGGCGAAGTGCATATGGGCATCGCAGATGTTGGGATTTACGATGGGCTCAAGTAAAAATCATTCCAAACATAAATATCCATACTCTATTTTGTAACTATTGAGTCTTTTGGCATATATAGTAAAGAAACTTTAAACTTTGTAATCAAGTCTTTATGACATCTTTTTTACTCGTAGTATTAGAGCTCTGGCCTACTCCAAAAGAGTATGTGCAATCTTCCCGTCTTAACCAATGTGCTCTTCAAAGCCACACAAGCTGAACAATATGTTACACTTGAAATTCCTACAGAATTAATTGTGCCATGGCAAAGAAAAAGATACACCCATCTTCATCTTGGTGGTCTTCCTGTCACAGCAAGACTAGCCTTGCTTGATACAAGATTTAAGGAGTATCAACATGCCGTAATTGGTACTATTTTGACACACTCCATGCTGGCCGTGTTCTTCTCACATTCTACCCAAATTTCAACCTATCTTTGCAGGATCCAAACTTACCCACTACTTTTGAAGTTTAGATCCAGCTCTAAGGAGCTGAACAGGCTGTTACAGCAAAAATGGCCACTATCCATCATCAACTAGTGTATAGATTACAGAATCATGCACTAGATCTCCCCAATCCACAAACTTCTTTAGATGCTCTCATGATTCTTGAAGACACATAGACTATTCCTACAATAGTCCAAATCCCTAAACAGATACAAAAGCCAAAACTCCTTAAACTCATGCCCATGGAATGGCTCTCTAATTATGAGAAATTCCACCAAAATTCTCAGCCAATCCAAACTTCTGAGGCTTTCTTTGAAAAAAGAGATGATGGCACAGTCAAAATGACCTTCTAGTCACAATCTGAGCTAAGTGCTCCAAGAACCTCTTTTTCTTATACATCCATGATTACTGCAGTATCTACTACACAAGAAGACATTCCCATCCATAGCTTTTCCTCAAAAGGCTATCCCATCTATCTTGATAAAATAGATGGACACTTTTTATGGGATGCTCTTGGCTCACATATGTGTAATCCTGGTTGTTCTTGCCTCGATGATGAATCAAACGATGATGCTGATATCTATTACCAAAGACGTCGATGCTACCTAGTAGTACAATAACCCATTTTTGAAAACTCAATTATCTCATTTATAAAATAAATGACGGAATGCATATGTCTAATGTAACTTACTTCCTAGCACATAAAACTTCTAAATGCACAATAGAGCCAACGCACAAGCTAGCCCAAAGACAACAATCTTTAATGTAGGCGGCAGTGCCGACCTTGCAAGAAATAACCAAGAACATATCACAATATAGGTGATAGAGCGGACCATGGCATGATTAAATAAAACCATCTAAGGAGAGGTAAAGAAATATCATGAGAGTAAATTGGGGAATATCATCACGTAGGTGGCATAGCTGACCATATAAAGATAAGTAAAGCAATATCATTACATAGGCGGCATAGCCGACTATATAAGGATAACCAATAACTAAACCACACAAGGATAAATAATAACAATGCAAGGATAAATAATAAATAATCACATCCTAGTAATTATTATAAGACAAAGGATTTAAAAACTAAATCTGAATATAAAAAGAATTTGTCCTTACATTGCAGTTGGAGTATTACTTACCTTGAAATCTTGAATTCTTTAGCCCTCTTAGTTTGATGACTTTCTCTACTCTTGGATGTTTTGGTTTAGAATGGAGGAAGATTGGAGTTCTAGGGTTAGAGGGTATTTATAGGTTTTCCTAAAGCTAATGGATGACTAGGATTTTGCCACTAAAATTCTTGATCAATGGTTATGATTTATTCTCTCATAAAAAACAAAAAGAACACTATAACTTCTAGACTTCTTAATATCTCTACAATTATCTCCTATTACATCAATATTTAAGGGAATTTTATTTTAATACTTAACGGGATTTGGTGAATTCTTTTATACTTAAATAAGAAGGACGTACCTCACATTGCTTGTACTTGATCACATATGGAAAAGTGTCAATAAACTCCACCCGCTTGGCATGGCATTTGTCTAGCTTGTGATGTCATTATCACAGTGCTCCTATTCTGAGAATAGAGACTCAACATCATCATGATTGGAGAGAAAATAATTGAGCAGACTTGGCAGGTTTATTAGGGTAGGATTTTGCAAAGTGGCCCTTCATTTTACAAATGAAACATCGAGATTGATGAGAAAATATGGATTAAAACTGGAATTCAAGATGAAAGACATCATGAATTGGGGTTGAAGAGAAGTCAAGGCATTGTGGGCATTATTCAAGCTATTGGGCAGCCAAATACACAATTCGGATCAAATGCGAGCGTCAAATTTAATAAACCTGGTATTGATTGAGCTGGAATTAATGTGCAAGCTATATACCGTTGGAAAGATAATTAAGTTAGCTTTTCAAAGAATTTTACAGAGTTAGATTTGGAGTTCTCTAGAAGGAGTTGGACCAATTCATTAGGCTTTTTCAGACTTGGGATTTTCAACGACTCCTTTATTTTTCAACTTCATGTGTTGTTTTGTTTCAAGTTTGTCAATGTGTAAGGTAATTCTACCATCAATGATGGTGGGCTAACATTAAGTTTGTCAATGATAGCACTAATTATGGTAGGCTAGCATTAAGTTTGTGGGTTGGTGAAGACTTTTAAAGCATGCTTTGACTTGGAGGGTTGTTCCAATGTTTTCATTTATATTTTTCGATTTTAGGTCTCTATTGGTCTATTTAAACTCAGCAACCTTGCTATGTAAGACAATTAGAGATTAATGCTATTCTTGTGGTGTTCCAAAATCTATATCATCTACATCTTGAGTGTGGCATCAATATCATTCTCTATATCTTTGGTTCATGTTTTCTTAAGCATTGGGTCAGAGATGCTTTTTCTTTTCGAGTTCCTGAGGTTTTTGGTCTGAAGAACCAATAAGGCTGTTTAGGCTTTTTGGAGTGGTGTTTGGAAGAGTGAGATCTGGAAGAGTGCTTATGATGAGAGTATTTCTGAAAGTGATTTTTCTTTTTGGTGGGACAGTGGTAGGTTTCATCCTTGCATTTGATAGCAAGGTGTGGCTTTTTGCATGCACTCTTGAAAGGTTCTCTGTGTTCCATTAGATCTTTGAAAAACTCTTTTTGTTCACAGAGTTTGTCTAAGTAGGCAGGATGAAGGACTGTCTTCCATTTATAATTTTGTTCTTGGGTCCAAAAGGCAATGGGTTGAGGATGCTAGAAGTATGGATGATGAACGATGAAGACGGAGGTGAACATTTTGCCTTCTTGGTCTGGACAGCAATCTATTAGAGTTTTTTTTATACTGGAGCATAAAGAAGCATGTTAAACCCATCCATTATTCCCCCAGAATTCTAGGAACACTATACTGAGTACTTCAACGCAGCTGATAGTGAATTTTTCCATACTGATCTGATCACCAAAAAACCCATTTGCATTCAGTTCTTCCCAGACTGTTCTCTGGATAAAACTCATAGGTTCTTCCCTTCCTGATAAGGACCTACTTCTAGGCTTTGATGTCCTTCAACTTGTCAAGAAGTTAAACATATCCTCTAAGGGTATTCGGTATAAACAAAGTTTCTTGCCTTATACTGAGACTTAAGGTTGTATTCAATTTCTGATGCACCTCCTCTCTATGAGTCTCTCAAAGCCAAATTTCTTCAGCCTTCTATATTATGAATGGACAGTCATGCCATTTGGTTTGAAGGTCGCACCATCTCTGTTCCAGAAGACTATGGTCAAAATCTTTGAGCCTATTCTTAAAATGCCCTCATTTATATTGATGACATCCTGCTACTTTCCAAGGATCATGAATCCCATCAACGGCTCCTAGACCAGTTCCTTCATAATGTTGAATCACAAGGAGTCATGTTGTCTGAAAGAAAAGTCAAGTGGGTCAGACATCTATTGAATTCCTCAGAATGATAATTCAAGATGGTCACTATAATCCAGGACCTTACATTGCACAAGAATTGATGCATTTTCCAGATCAACACTTATCCAGAAAGCAGATACAACAGTTTCTCGGGATTGTTAATTATCTCAGAGACTTTTTCCCGCACATTGCAGTCCACACCTCGAAACTGTCAAAGATGCTAAAGAAATTATAACAATGTCCCAAAGAACTAAAGTAAATGACTCAAGATCCATAATCCCTCGAGTGGTATCGAGCTCATGAACTCTTTTCTTCCAGAGAGTGGTATATTGTAGAGTGATCTGTGATATGAAAAAGAAGAATAGAAAACTATCAAACTCATGGCTTCCACTTCAAGTTCTCAAACTTCTGAATATCCTGTTTCTCTTTCTTCTACACTTTTTCTTCCTAAATCTTGTACAAAACACTTAGCCTCTAAAATAGAAAACCTTGTAGAATATTCTTATGTTCTAGATTCTGCACAGATTAGTGAATCTTCTTTACCTTTAATTAGTCCATATAAACTCTATTAGAGACCAAATTCTTTAACCTGTACAATCCGAACCCTAGTTGCCACTAGACATCTTGCTCCTAAAGAATATATTTAGTCTTCTAGACTGGATCAGTGTGCCTTGCAAGCAACTCAGGAAGAGCAATATGTTACTCTGGAAATTCCCACAGAGCTCGTTACACAGTGGAAACGAGAAGGTTATACACACCTCCATCTTGGAGCAATCCGTATAATCCTGACTCTCCATGGTAAAAAAGGCTTGCCTGTTACGGCAAGAATAGCTCTGATGGACACCAGATTCAAGAAGTACCCACATGTTATCATCGGTACTGTCTTGACGACTCTTCATGCTGGCAGTGTTCTCCTCACCTTTTACCCAAACTTCAACCTGTCCCTTGAAGATCCGAACCTACCAACCACCTTGAAGTCCAGATATAGCTACAAGGTGCAGAACAAGTAGTCACCTAAAAAATGGCTACTTTGCATCACCAGCTAGTTTACCGACTTAAAAACCATGCTCTTGACCTACCTACTCCATAAACCTCCTCAGATACCCCCATGATGAAACCATCCCTACCATTGTCCAAATCCCCAAACAGATCTAAAAGCCAGAACTTCTAAAGTTAATGCCACCAGAATGGCTCTCCAACTATGAAAAGTTCCACCAGAACTCTTAACCAGTTTAGACCTCTGATGCCAAGTTTGATAAAAGGCCAGACGGTACTGTCTGTTTGACTTTCAAATCCCTAGAAAACTAACCTAGCCAACCTTTCAGAACCTCCTTTTCATACACTGCTATGATCATAGCTGTTCAGACAGCTCAAGAAGATCTACCCATCCATGGTTTCTCTTTCGATGGCTATCTGGTGTATCCTGACAAGATACATGGCCATTTCAGTGGGGATGTTCCAGGCTCTCACATGTGCGATCGAGGCTGTCCTTGCCAGGATGATGATAATGACTCTGATGATGACTGGGAAGCTGTCCACAGACGCCCCAGAAGAAAAAAGAAGAGCAGAAAAAGAAGCAGTTATAAGCCTCCACCTGATGATGAACCTGATTATACTCCGTGGCCAGTTGAAGAGACAGTCGTCTCCAGCCCACAAGAGCCCATAGCCAATACATATAGGCAAGAGGTCAATGATCAGCTCTTACCTCAGACTTCTCCTCAGCCCTGTATGATGTTACCGAGATTAGTTTCCTCCCTTTGAAAAATAGACCAATCCACAAACCAAGGTCATTTCCAAGCCATTTGTTTAGACCCCTGTCACTTCTACTGGACAAATCGAGGAACCAAAACAATATGAAGTTGTGCTTAACTGGCAAACTCAAAATGCCAGAGTTCAAAACACAGTCCTGGAATCTCTTGATACCAGGCTTGATAATGTTCAAGCACAAGTCCAGAACACCGATCAAAAGGTTGATAAGATCTTTGCTCAACTAGAACAGATGTATCTTAACCTCTATAAATAGATAGCTAAACTAGACAAAGAGCTTCATGAGATGATTAGACATAATTACTGGGACCAGAATTCAACCAGAAAGAAGCTGAAATCAGAAAGTCTTATTCCTTCATACCAAACTCCAGGACCAGTCATGATGAGTATGCTCTACACTTGCCTCTTGTAGGATCCTGTGTATCAGAAAGTCCTATTCCTTTATATTAAACACCAGAACTAGTCATTAGAAACATCGTTCACCCTCCGTTATGCCCAAGGAAAGGCTCCAGTTTAGGGTGGTATGTGCTATGGTTACAACTCTGGTATTAGTATATAGGCTGGAAACCCGAACATGCGGGCTATTGGTCCAAAGGATAGTTCTTGGAATTGTCATTATTCTGGTATAACAACGCCACGTACTCCGCTAGACCCCGAGTAGTATCAGAGCCTAACGAACTCCCTTCTTCTAGAGAGTGGGAGAAAGAAGAATAGAAAACTATCAAACTCATGGCTTCAACGACGCTTCTCTCAAGAGGCAGTATCAACTGGATATTGCTAATATCTCTCTGGGAAAGATCTAGCTCGAAAGCCAATCTTTTCATGTGCTCTGATACCAGGGAGAGGTAAGGAAGACTCAGAAATTTGTACAGAGTCAGGAACATAGGAATATTCAACAAGGTTTTCTATCTTATTGTATAGATGTTTTGTACAAGATCTAGGTAGGAATAAAGGTGAGGATATGGAGACCGAAGTCTCTAAAGCTTGAGAGTTTAAACTCGAACACATGAGTATCAAAGTATCTTTCAATTCTTCTTCTTCAGATCACAGATCTTCTATCATACCACTCTCTTCACGAGGGGCGGCGTGACTCGCTGGTAGCCAATCAAACAAATCGTTAGGCTCTGATACCATTTAAGTCCACATAGTCCGTTAGTGGAGACCGTGACAACTTAAGGTACCTCAGAAAAGTCTTTTTACGCAATGCCTCTCGACATCTGCAACCCATTTTTTAAAGACCGGGCCCCAAACCGGTGGGCTAACCTGGAGGTAAGAGCTTGTATTTCGTCACTGTGTCACACAGTGAGAACCCTCCATGGATCTAGCAACCTGTCTTCCAGGGCGACAAGACGGATTACGCTATAGACTTTCTGATACACAAGATCCTACAAGAGGCGAGTGTAGAGCATATTTGTCACTAAGCTAGATAGAAAGTGAACTAATTAAGTTGATCTGTGACCCTTATTGGAAGAATAAAAAGAAGAAGGTTTTTAGCCATTCATGTTTGAGAGAAAACTTTTAAACTTAGATTAAGCTCCCAAAAGAAGTATATCTTACAAAAAGGAGAAGGTCGCCTTTTATAGACGAGAGCATCACCTAATGTAGGACATGACCCCTACTATTACAACCACTTAATTAGGACAAGTCACCTAATCTTGACAAAGCAAAGTAATAATGCAAACTAATGACAATGACATGACAAAGACACTTAACCACTAGCTTTGAAAAGTAAAAACACAAAAGTCAAGTCATTAATAATGACACAGACTTTAAAACATAAAGACAAAGCACTGTTCCCTAAAGATCAGTTCCTCATTTGGCGCTTCACCATATTCCTCCTTCTCAAAATGAGTCCCAGGAACCCCCAAGTAGATTTTTCTATCTAATAATGTTATAGCCATTATTGGCAGAATTCTTATGCCTGTTGTACCAGAGTGGTATACTTCTTATACCATTGCTGTTTCGCCTATACTAAACACCTGAGATAGCCGTCAGAAGACACATTGTTCACCCGAAGAGATACCCAGGAGTGGCGAAGAGAAATGGTTGGTATGTGTGCTATGATTTCATCCATGGTGTTGGGTATATTGACTAAAAACCCGAGCATGCGGGCTATTGGGCCTAAGGACTATTTGTTCGTCATTGCTCTGGTATAACAACACCCCGTACTCCACTGCTAGATCTCTATGTGAGTTCCGACTGACTTTCTATGAGTTAGTGGATCCTGGCTTGATATCAGTATGTTATGTGAGTTCCATGACCTACCGGTATCTCAGTTGGTATCAGAGCCTAACGATTTGTGCGATTGGCTAACAGCGAGTCACGCCGCCCTTCTTGAAGAGAGTGGTATGATAGAAGATCTGTGATATGAAGAAGAAGAATAGAAAGATACTTTGATACTCATGTGTTCAAGTTCAAGCTCTCAAGCCTTAGAGACTTCGGTCTCCATATCCTCACCTTTATCCCTACCTAGATCTTGTACAAAACATATGTCCAGCAAGATAGAAAACCTTGTTGAATATTCCTATGTTCCTGACTCTGTACAAATTTCTTACCTCTGTACAAGTCTGATTCTTCCTTACCTCTTATTAGTCCCTACAAACTCTATCACCGTCCTAATTCTTTAATTAGATCTATTCGGTCTATTGTCACTTCTAGACGTCCTACTCCTAAAGAATATTTACAGTCTTCTAGACTTGATCAGCGTGCTTTACATGCAACATAAGCAGAGCAGTATGTAACCCTTGAAATTCCAGATGAGCTAATTACCAATTCGAAACGTGAAGGTTATACTTACCTCCACCTCGGGGGAGTACGTATGATCTTAACGCTTCATGGCAGAAAAGGCTTGCCGGTCACGGCAAGAATGGCTCTCATGGATACTGGATTCAAAGAGTACCAACATGCTGTTATTGGTACTGTTCTTACAACCCTTCATGCAGGCAGTGTACTTTTCACCTTTTACCCAAACTTCAACTTATCCCTAGAGGATCCCAACCTTCCCAAGACCTTGAAAGTCCAAATCCAGATCCAAGGTGTTGAGCAAGTGGTCACCTAAAAAATGGCTACTTTACACCACCAGCTGGTTTATAGACTTCAAAACCATGCTCTTGACCTTCCAACTCCTCACACCTCCACAGATACCCTCATGATTAGGGATGGCAAAACCCCGGGCCGGGTCCGGGTATCGCAATGACCGGACCCTGCCCGGATGGAACTGGGTCCGGGCCGGGTTTTACCGGGTTTTTATCCGGGCACCCAGATTTTATATTTTTTAATATTATATGTGTAATTTTTTTTATTTTTTTGGTAATTTTATAAGTTTTAAATTTATTTTAATAAAATTTAACATGAAAATATAAACTTTAAGTGTTTAAAACTTTATATATGTGTAATAAATGAGTCAAATAAATATAAATATTTAAAATAATATATATTTTATAATATTTTTTTAATAAAATCCGGGTTCCGGGTTTATCAAGTGATGCCCAAGACCTACCCGACGGCATCCACAACACCTGGGTGCGGTCCGGGTCCGGACCGGGCGGGTATTTTTGCCATCTCTACTCATGATTTTAGCTGACAATGAAACCATACCAACCATTGTCCAAATCCCCAGACAAATACAAAAAGCCGAACTTCTCAAGTTGATGCCATTGGAATGGCTTTCCAACTATGAGAAATTCTACCAGAATTCCCAACCAATCCAGTCTTCAGATGCCCAATATGAAAAAAGGCCAGACGGTACTGTCCGAATGACCTTCCAACCCCCTGAAAGTCAACCTCCCAGAACTTTCTTTTCATACACTGCTATGATATCTGCTGCTCAGACAGCTCAAGAAAAACTTCCCATTCACAGGTTCACCTCTAATGGCTATCTTGTGTACCCTAACAAGGTGCAAGGCCATTTCATATGGGATATTCCAGGTGCTCACATGTGTGATCCCTGCTGTCCATGCCAGGATAATGAATCTGATGATGAAGACTGGGACTACAACTCATGTTGTCCTATCCTCTCAAGTCTCAATACCTCAAACCTGTAGGCAGCAAGTTAACAACCAACTTCTGTCGTAAACCCCTATTCCAACCTGTTTCATGATTGGATCTAGTTCTTACCAAAGTCAGTTCCCTTCCGTGGGAAAAAAATCAGATCCACAATCCATAGTGGTTTGCAAACCATATGTCCAATCCTCTGTCTCTCCTCTCGACAATTTGATGAACCAAAACAGTACGAGCAAGTGCTTAACTGGCAAACCCAGAATACCAGAGCCCAGAATGTAATCCTGGAATCTCTTGACACCAGGATGGAAAACGTTCAAGCACAAGTCCAGACAACTCAAAAGAAGGTTGATGCTATTTCAGCAAGGATAGATCAGCTATACCACAACCTCCATGACATAATTGCTAGACTGGACATAGAGCTCCGTACCATGATTGACTGCAACTATTTGGGTCCAAAGTTCACCCAAAAGGAAGCTGAAATCAGACAGCTTAAGTTAGAGCTTAAAAGAATTGATGCTGAGAAACAAGGTCAACAACCGTCCTTGTTTGGTGGTCACACTAAACCTTTACCTGTTCCTACACCATACTTTGACACCTATCAGCCATATTATCAGCCTCATTCCCTCAGTCAAAAAACCCAAGAGTTACACTGATTCCTTGGTGTGTCTCCAAACATGTACAAACACTCCTCAAGGCCATACACTCAACCTATGCCTTCAAGGCCATCACCGACAAGGCCTGTACCCATGCCTAGACCTCAACCAGTTCCTAGGCCACGACCTTCATGACAACACACACCAACCTATGCTGAGACAGTTCCTACCCCTTCTCCTCAAAGAACACCGAATACTTTCAAGAAATTTATCCTCGAACCTATCGTACCATCCAAAGATAAAGAGTCATGCATCGCCTCTACTGTCTTATAGCCCAAGAAGACGTTGATCTCTCGATTCAGACTCAATCCATCTCCCGAGTCTTCTTCTCCAATGTAATCGGCCAGTATCTTCCGCAATGATTCCAAGGAAAATTATGGAAATTTCTAATGTTTATGGCCCAACCATCCACACCTAATGCTCCTCCAACTCCCGAGGATTTTCATCCCCGCGAACCTGATGAGCCTCAAGAGACGCGATGCCTCCGGGGCTCACGATGCGCCTCCAGCACAGTCTAATTCAAGTTCCAAACCATCTAATGGGCCATGGTTTACATTTGATGATGTACCTAAAGTCAAATGGTTCTATAGATTCCAAGAACTTGCTGCTTGGCTTGATCTTCAGATGGCAAGACTTGGAGCCGAAAGTTATAATGTTATAAAAGAATTCTGCTCAAGATTCTTAGGAGCTCTCCGTGATTGGTTCATACTATATCGCGCTCCACAAGTCCTAGAGATTGTTTACAATAAGTTTTTGGGAGAACCAAACCTAGTACAAGAATTTACTAGACGTCAATTCCATCAGATGAAGTGTTGTTCTTTAAGGATCAATGATCTTGATAAGCACTACAAAAGGATGACAGCCTTGCACTACAGGCTGAATGGTTTTAATGACAACTCCCTCAAACATGTCTTTGTTCAGTCTCTTCCCAAAGAGATTTTGCTGCATATCTGTGAGACATCTGAACTCCTACCAGATAAACTTGGATGATCTTACTCTTGGTAAGATCTATCAGATTGCTGTCTCTTGTCTTGAAAATCTTTGCGAGCAGAGAAAGCTTTTCAAAGATTTTATGGAAAAGAAGGAACCCTTCAAGAGTGCATGCAAAACACCTCATCTTGCAATCAAATGCAATGATGAAAGAACCTGCACTTGTTCTACCAAGAAAAAGTCCCATTTCCATAAGTTCTCTAAACATAAACACTCTTCCAGACACCGTTCTTCAAAGCCTAAACAAACCTACCGATTTTTCAGGAAGAAAACTATCAACACCCGGCAACAGAAAGATTCTAGGTGTTTCATTTGCAAAAGAAAAGGGCACTTTGCTAGATCTTGCCCTAACAACCCAGCAAAATCAGCATGTCAACACAGTCTCTCTTTTCTCTGAGGATGATGATATTGAATCCCTGTACTCTAAACAGGATGCTTATGATGAAGAAACAATCTTCATGATGGCTCAAGATCAGAGTGAGTCTTCTGACTCTGATTTTGATTCTGTTCTCGAAGACGTTGCAACTATCCATCACATCAAGCATGTCAGCCCTATGCAACGATCTCTTCCATCCATACAAATCAGTATCCTTCATTCCAAATATGCCAAGCCTATCTTAGTTATAGGATTTATTGATACTGATTCAGAACACAGTATGCTTAACCCGTTCATACTCCCTCCAGAGTTTTGGAAAAGCCATAGTCAGCTCTTTAAAGCTGCTAATGGTGAACTTTTTCGTGCACATCTGCTTACCAAAAATCCCATTGGTATCCAGTTCTTTCCAGATTGTCTTCTCTGGATAAAGGTCATAGGTTCTTCCCTCCATGATAAGGACCTCCTTATAGGATTTGATGTTCTACATCTTATCCATAAATTGAATGTCTCCTCCAGCGTATCGTACAAACAATGCTCCTACCTTATACCGACACTGGCGATATACTCACTGATGTTTCCTCACCCCACGAGTCTTTCAAAACCAAGTTCCCGCCGCTTTGTCTCGAAAATCACCCAGCTCACCCATCCCTTTCCTTCGTGACAAACCTCGCCTGTTAAGCTTCCTTCAAGCTTAACGAAGATGTAAACCCTACAAAGGTTACACACCGTGCACGACGCCTAAGATCCGAACTTGCACAAGTCAATGCCATTTCACGGCGCAAGGTCTTATTGAGCCCACACATTCTAATTGGGCCTGTCATGCATTCTATGTTGAGAAATGTTCCGAAATTATTCGGGGTAAGAAACGTCTAGTCATAGACTACCAACCCCTCAATGGTTTTCTCAAAGATGATAAGTTCCCTTTGCCAAAGATCTAGTCTTTGTCTGCTCATCTCGCGCGCAGCGTGTTCTCAAAGTTTGATTTGAAATCAGGATTTTGGCAGATTGGTATTTATCCTGATGATCGACCTACAACAGCCTTCTGTATTCCCAATGCCCACTATCAGTGGACAGTGATGCCATTTGGCTTGAAAGTGGCACCATCGCTTTTTCAAAAGGCTATGGTCAAGATGCCCTTATTTACATTGATGATATTTTGTTATTTTCCAAGGATCATGATTCACATCAACGACTCCTTGATCGGCCAATAAGTAGGCTAACATGTAGTCACGATATCCGGTAAGAAGTCATGTGACCAGACTTCCATTGAATTTCTTGGCATGATAATCCAAGATGGTAACTATCATCCTGGACCCCACATTGCACAACTCTCATCTAACTTGCAAGCAAATTCAACAATTCCTTGGGATTGTCAACTATCTCCGAGACTTTTTCCCACAAATTGCGGTCCACACCTCGAAGTTGTCAAGGATGCTAAAGAAAGAAATTTCACCACGGGATCCGAAAGGCATAACAACCTGTCCAAAGATCTCAAGCAGATGACTCAGCGACCTCTACAGTTGAGACCTCTATCTAGTGATTGCCATGTTCTCTCTGCAGATCAGAATCACCATTATTGGCAAGCACTGTTCCCTAAAGAATCCAAAGCGCACAGGGCAATCCATGCCTATAAAATGAGTCCTAGGCATTGTCATTATTCCTCATTATTGGCAAGCACTCTCAGAAGATCAGTTCCTCATTTGGCGCTTCACCATATTCCTCCTTCTCAAAATGAGTCCTAGGAACCCGCAAGCAGATTTTTCATTCGTGAGTCTTATGACCTTCATTTATTGGCTTCCAGAAGGCTTTCAAGAGTTAATTTTTCAAAAGGTTATAGACCACAAATATGGTTCCACAAAACATCTACTGACATGGCGTTTATGGTTTTTAATGGCCATTCAAGAATTCAGGCCAACTCAAAATGAGTTATGCCAATAGCCATTTGTTCCACATCCTAATCCAGACCAGATGCACCAGCTTATCTTCAAGCTTCACACTACTTTCCATCATGTAGTTGATGAACACTCCAGCTGGGGACATTATGTCATTCGTGACATCACCCCTTAGGCTTATTACGTTTTTTGGTACTGGTTAAATCTATACCCAGTGGCTTTACTGTTTGATCCCAACTTAATCCATACCAGCCGCAGACACTAGAAAGTATGGTCTGTAATCGCTCGCCCTATTTTTGTGATCCTCGACCTGAACTTATAACCTGCCATCACATTCTAAGATCCTACCATTGTGATAAGAAAGCTCACCCGACCTCCTGAGTCGCCATAACGAACCCATCGTTAAACCCATAATCCACCACCATGATGGAAAGTTTCCACCCATGCGGACTAATCTGCCTCACGCCTAAATGCTCTAGCTGAAGAATATGGAGTTCCACCCTCCTACAACACTCACAGTCCTTTATCTCCTGATGTTCAAACAACTCCAGATCTCTACTTCAAAGAAGAAATCAGGAATCATCATCTCCACCCTGAAGGAGACCAGGCCATAATGCTACAACAGAGATATGATAATTATCTCATCAGACATGGTAAATCTAACAAGCTTTGGACAGATTGGACTGATCACCAATGGCCTCAACCCGTTCTTCTATCTGATCAATTGCATATTGACCCTGAATCGGACTCAGACACATCAATATCTTCTTACGAGACTATTTCACTTTAATAATGGTATTTGTCTTATATGCCACAAAAGTCATAAAGTAGTTTGTCTTTATGTTCTAAAAGTCTTTGTCATTATTAATGACTTGACTTTTGTGTTTTTACTTTTCAAAGCTAGTGGTTAAGTGTCTTTGTCATGTCATTGTCATGTTGTATTATTAGTTTACATTATTGTTTTGCTTTGCCAAGATTAGGTGACTTGTCCTAATCAAGTAGTTGTAATAGTGGGGGTCCTGTCCCACTTTAGGTAAAGGCTTCGTCTATAAATGGCGAGCTTCTCCTCATTTGTAATCAGAACTTGTTAAGGTTTAAAAGAACTTGTTAACCACTTAATAAAAGAAAAGTGTGTTATCAAACATGAGTAGCTAAAAACCTTCTTCTTCCTATTCTTCCAATAAGGGTCACAGATCAACTTAATTAGTTCACTTTCTATCTGGCTTGGTGACAAGTATGCTCTACACTCGCCTCTTGTAGGATCTTGTGTATCAGAAAGTCTTATGCCTGTTATACTAGAGTGGTATACTTCTTATACCATTGCTATTTTGCCTATACTAAACATCTGAGATAGCAGTCAGAAGACACACTATTCACCCGAAGAGATGCCCAGGAGTGGCGAAGAGAAAAGGTTGGTATGTGTCCTATGATTTCTTCCATGGTGTTGGGTATATTGGCTGGAAACCCGAGCATGTGGGCTATTGGCCCTAAGGATGATTTGTTCGTCATTGCTCTGGTATAACAACGCCTGCAGACTACCGCCGGATCTCTATGCGAGTTCACCGACTTTCATGAGTTAGCTGGATCATTATTACTGTGAAATAAAGGCCCTCCGGCGGTGTCCCGAGTCTCTGTCTCATCAGGGTCTTGGCTCGGATACTTTGGTTGTTTCTTGAAGACACGTGGTTGATGGGTGCAACCAGGGACACAATCCCAAAGGCAGTTCAAGGATTTTGATGTAGGTGGTGATGGAGGAGGATCTAGCTGAGTGCAGGACGGAGGATATGAATCTGGAGGAACATGGTTGAGTTTCATGAGGATATTCTTTAAGGAGGCCTTGGTATGGGAATCTTGTTCAAGGCAGGCAAAATGAGGGACGGTAGTCCATTCATAAGTTTGGTCCTGAGTCCAAAAAGCATTGGTATGAGGATGTTGAAAATAGGGATTGTGAATGATAAAAACAGAAGTCCATTGTTTTCCTTCTCGTCGAGAGTTCACGAGACGATGTGTTCGAGCAACTGTCAAGCTTTCACCACTGTGGTGAAAACCACTGAAAGAGTGTCCATGTAAGACTGGTTGAGTAAGTTGGATTATTTAGCCTGTCGAGAACATGGAGGATAGGAAAAACCATTTTTGTAGTATACAAGACTGTAAGACACCAAATATACCAAAGCTCATCTTCAGTGACATCTCTATTTCGGAGAATGACTAATCCTATGAGAAAAACATGATCAGGATGCATGCTAGGAAGAAGCATAAGTTCTGGACTTTTTGTATAGACATTCATAAAAAACCTAAAAAGGAATTTTTGAGCAAAGTCCTGAATCTGGTGGAGAGAAGTGAAAGTCATATTGAGGGGGAATGACTTTTGAGTGAGAGCATGACCCAAAGTGTGAATAAGGGAGATTCTTTTGAAGGGTCTAGAAAGGAAGCCAGGAATGAGATTTTTATCGCCTTTGATATGTTGAATCGAAAATCATACCGAGAATCGTTTTGGCCAAGAAGATGCCTCGTCCCCAGAAGACCTTATTTTTAAATTCCATAATTTTCGGGAAAGAAGAGTTGTCTAATCTGACAATAAAGTTGTGCCTGATGAGATGGAATTCAAATTTCTGGATGCTATATTTGACTGCCAGAATCTCTTTGTATATCACATGGTAATGCTTTTCAGCATCTTTGAATTGACCGCTGGCATGAACACAATAGAAATCTTTTCGATCGATGTGCTCCAAGAGTACTTCTCCCCAGTACTCATCACTGGCATCTGTCTATAGGATGCGCTGTCCTGTAGTAGGGATTCTCAACTGTAGAGGTTACTGAGTCATCTGCTTGAGATGCCAGACAACTATTGTTCCGTCCGTATCCCGCTGGGGTCCGCTTTAAGCATCCTTGACAACTTCGAAAGTGGACCGCAAATGCGGGAAAAGTCTCGGAGATAGTTGACAATCCCGAGGAATTGTTGAATTTGCTTGCAAGTTAGGTGAGAGTCTGAAAATGCACACCGTGCAATGTGGGGTCCAGGATGATAGTTACCATCTTGGATTATCATGCCAAGAAATTCAATGGAAGTCTGCCCCACCTGTGACTTTTTCTTGGATATCATGACTCCATGTGCTTCTACTATTGACAGGAACTGATCAAGGAGTCGTTGATGTGAATCATGATCCTTGGAAAACAACAAATTATCATCAATGTAGATGAGGGCATTTTCAAGGATAGGTTGGAAAATCTTGACCATAGCTTTTTGAAAAAGTGATGGTGCCACTTTCAAGCCAGTGGCATCACCGCCCACCGATAAGTGGCATTGGGAATACGTATATCGTTTTTAGTCGATCATCAAGATGAATACCAATTTGCCAAAATCCTGATTTCAAATCAAACTTTGAGAACACCTTTGCGCCTTGGAGATGAATCTAACAAAGATCGGATCTTCGGCAGCGAACTTGTCATCTTCGAGAAAACCATCGAGGGGTTGGTAGTCATGACTAGACGCTTTTTACCGAACAATTTCAAAACGCTTTCTCAACATAGAATGCTTGACAAGCCCCATCGTAATGTGTGGGCTCAACAAGACCGCGCCATGAGCCTGGCATTCACTTTGTGCAAGTTTCATCCGGTGGCCACGACCGTGTGTGGCCTTTGTAGGTTCATATCTTCAAGGGAAGCTTAACAAAGAACCGAGGGTTTTCCACAGGAAAAGGATGAGTGAATCCGATGATTTTCGTGACAAAACGCGTGAAGTTGGTTTTGAAAGACTCAAAGTGAGGAAACATCGAAATCGAGTATATCCTCAAAGGTCGTCGATAAGGTAGAACTGTCAGACTGATACCTTTGAAGGAGACAGCATATCCAGAATGGACATTCATAAGAAACCTAAAAAGAAATTTCATCTGGGGAGCAAAAGATCGAGCAAAACCTGAAGCCGATATTCCCTCAGCAGATCGAGAACAAGACTTACCCTCAGATGATGAATCTTTTTATTTAGCAGACTCATAGCTGTATTCATCCTTTGATGAATCATTTTCCCCAACAGAATCAGTTGAATTATATTCTGCCATCGACTCTGAAGAAAATTATATGGCAATTCCTGACCAGCTTATGGCTCAACCAGTAGCTGGTTCCAACGATCCTCCTTTTTAGAGTGGGCTGTGAATATGATAGATGAGATAACCCAAAGAACTTTGCATAGTCCATGGGTTTTGCATAGGAGGAAGGTTGATAGAAAGGTTGTCATGTATTGAAGGATGGAGCAGGGACTGGTATGGTTTGAGTATTGGAGAAGAGGGATGGTTGTTGTTTCTCAGCATCAATCCTTTCTAGCTCAGCTTTAAGCTTTCTGCGCCACCATGATAATGGTGAAAACCATTTAAAGAGAGTCCAAGACAGGGTTAGTTAAGTGTTGTGGGTTATTGAGTCTGTCTAGAAAAGGTAAAACATGAAAAATTATTTTAGTAGCGTACAGGACTGTGAGACACCAAGTATACCAAAGTTCATTTTCAGTAATATCTCGGTGAGGATAAACTGTCAATCCTGCAAGGAAAAGGTGATCAGGGTGGATACTAGGAAGAACCATGGGTTCAGGACTCATAAAATGATTTCATTACCAGATGAAATGCTCCCCAACAGAATCAGTTGAATCATATTCTGCCATCGACTCTAAAGAAAATTATGTGGCAATTCCTGATCAACTTATGGCTCAACCAGCAACTGGTTCCAATGATCCTCCTCCTAATTATACTAGAGGACCACCAATAGTTGAAGAAGTAGAAGATTTACCTCCTACTCAACCTGATCCCATTCATAAAGTTTCGAAAGTTCTAATTAATGTATACGTTTTCTTTGTCATATTTATAGTAATTTAAGGCTGCCTCTTTAGCTTTTCACTAAAATATGCAATGGGACGTCCTTCTTATATTAGACAACTTGAATAAATATTTTTGAAGCATCACATTCAATTTCAAAAGCTTTTAGCATAGTTAGGTAGAGCAAGTGGAGGTACATTAATTAATTTCTCTTTAATCAAATGAAATGCCTTTTCTTGTTCTTCTTCCCACTTAAAACCCACATTCTTTGTAACTACTTCAATCAAATATGTAGCTAAGCTACTAAAATCTTTCATAAATCTTCTATAAAAGCTAGGCAATCCATGAAAACTCTTAATATTACCCACACTTGTAGGCTTTGGCTAATCTTGAATCGATCTTAACTTCTCTTCATCTACTTTAATTCCTTCAGCACTTAGAATAAAACTAAGAAATACTGGCTTATATGTGCAAAAGGTATAGTTTCTTATGATAGCAAACAACTTTTAAAATATCTAAAACAAGATAAAAATGTTCAAATGTTCATCTGAGTTTTTGCTATAAATCAGAATATCATTAAAGTATACAACAACAAATTTACCAATAAAAGCACGCAAAATATGATTCATTAATCTGATAAAAAATCTATCCAAATGGCATAACTAATCCCTGATGTAATTCATATTTTGATGATATCCACTCTGACACAAGAACCAGATAATTCATTAAGCATATCATCTAATCTAGGAATGGGATGTCTATATTTTATAGTGATATTGTTGACGGTGCGGCAATCAACACACATCTTTCATGACCCATCCTTTTTAGGGACAAGCATCACTGGAACTACATAAAGGACTAATACTTTTACCCTTTCGAAGTTCTTTTTGCCTCCTCGTGATCATTTCTATAGGTTGGCCTATTTGGAATTGATGCTCTAGAAATGAAGTCAATTTGATGCTCAATTCCCCTTATTGGTGGTAAATCATCAGGTATCCTTTTGGGAAATATACTAGCAAAGAAAGATTAACTTCATTTGTACTTTGCATATAAGTAAAATCATAGGCTATTTTAGAATTAAAGCTCTTTTAGTATCAATCTCTTTTGCTCATAAATTTACTTGTTTTCTCTCTTTTCTTTCTCGCTCACAAAAACTTTCTTTCCTTTCTCACTTTTATTTTCTCTCTTTTTAGTTTCAGCACCTTTTAATTTTGAACTTCACACTCTTTTTTCAAGTCACTCTCCTTTTTTTTTAAACCACACTCGATCATCATGCACTTGTCTTGGGGATAAAGGTACAAGAGTAATGGAATTTTCATTTAAGTACAAAAGTGTATCTGTTAGTATAACCATCACGAATGAGATGTCTATCAAACTGCCATGGTTGCCCTAAAAGAATATGTCCTTTGTGTGTTGGCACCACATCACACATAACCTCAAATTTATTTTTTCAACTAAACTAGTGCTAGCCACAATAGTACAACTCCCTCCATCAATAATCATGCTACATGCCTTATTATTGACATGGTATCTAGTATGAAAGTTATTTTCACATTGTACTTTCTCATCTTCTCTGATTTACAAAATAAGAGCTCTTCTTATAACCAAAAGCTCTCCATCAACCAGATATTCAACATCACTTGCATCCTTCAAGGGTGATACAGACTTATCATCAGATTCACCTTTGGTCTCAATGTCCCTAGCATCTTTTAAAGTCATCACTCTTTTGTTCAGGCATTCAGATGGCTTGTTCTTAAACACTTAAAACACATGATATCTCTAGTTCTAGTAGGTCAAGAATCAAATTTATCTTGGTTGAGTTTGCCTCCATTCTTATTGTGTTTGGAGGTTTCGACCTTAAGCTAGAAATTGGCTTTTTCATACTTTTTGCTTTAGTTTAGTTTTCATGTTGAAGAATTCTGCCCAATCTGCGTGAAACCTTCCTCGTTAATTGTTGTTTCCCTATATGGTGATATGCACTATGTCATTCCAACTCAACATAAGCGATATTTCACCACATTTTTAATATCATGGTTCAAATAGTATCTTCTCGGTCCTCCTCCGTATTGGCTTGGATCATGGCCATTTCCATCTCCTTGTGGTAGTCTTCAATGATTGAGTAAGACTTTGTAAATTCTTAAATACGCTCCTATAGTAGTGACTTGAAATAAGTCTCTTCCTTATAATAGCCTTCACCGCTTCTCATGTTTCAATGGGCATTTCATGATTTCGTTCTTACTCAAAATAAGTTGATCCCACCAAACAATAACAAAGTCAGTAAATTCATTGGCGATCAACTTTAACTTCTTCAATTTGGAGTGATCTTGATAAACTTCAAGATTATTTTTTCCTTGAAAAGATGGAATCTTTAACTTGCTGTTTCCTAATTGTTATCCACCTTATCTCCATATTTAACCACCGCCCAAGAGCGGTGTTCACCACCAAATTAGAGGTTTTTATAAGATCAGTGCATCGTCCCTAAATATCAGTAAGTTTTACAATTACTATGGTAGGATGCATGATATGATATCCATTGGTGAGCTCAAGGGTGAGCATGTCTTTGAAGATGGGAGCGAACATTTTGTCAAACCATCGTCCCTTGCCATATCTTTTACTGGTGCGGATCATATTAGGGTCAAATAGCAAAGCGACTGGATACAGGTTTAGCCAGTACCAGATTATGTAGTAGGCTTGTGGGGTGATATCACAAATAACGTAATGATCCCAGTTGGTGGTCTGGATTTTGAAGACCATTTGGGACATTTGATCTGGATTTAGATGTGGGTTAAATGGTCGTTGGCACAAGCCATTGTGAGTTGGCCTAAATTCTTGTATGGCCAGTAATTGCCATAAGCGCCAAGTGAGAGGATAATTTCTGGAGCTTCGTTTGCGGTCAATCACCTTTTGGAAAATTATTTCTGGTAAGCATGTAATGAAGATCAAAAGATTGTTGAGGAAACAGCTACTGGTTTGCTGGGACGGAGATTTTGCTTTGTTAAACATGGTAATGAGGTTAGACAGAAAAACTGGAATGGTGGTGAATTGTCTTTTAGGGTGCCAAGCTTTTAAAACAAGCATGAGAAGAGACGATGCACGATTCACCACCATCAGATTTATGTTACATTATTCTTCGTGTTCACCTGATTCCCTTTAGGAATGCTGTTTCGCCAATAACAAGCATCTGTATTTGCTTGGGGGATGTGTTGTCCACTGGAAAGGATCAATGCCGAGTCATCCGCTTTAATCTGCTGATTACTGTCCGCCAGTCTCCATAATGATTTCTTTTTAACATCTCGACAATGGAAGTGGACCGCAATATGCGGGAAAAAGTCTCTGAGATAATAGACAATCCCGAGAAACTGTTGAATTTGCTTTCTGGATAAGTGCTGATCTGGAAAGTACATTAATTCTTATGCAATATGGGGCCCTGGATGGTAGTGACCATCTTGGATTATCATTTTGAGGAATTCAATGGATGTTTGACCCACTTGACTCTTCTTTTCAGATAATATGACTCCGTGTGATTCAACTATTTAAAGGAACTTATGTAGGAGCTATTGATGAGTATCATGATCCTTAGAAAACAGCATGATGTCATCAATGTAAATGAGAGTGTTATCCATAATCGGTTCAAAGATTTTGACCATAGCCTTTTGAAAAAGATATGGTGCCACTTTCAAACCAAATGGCATGATTGGCCATCGGGGCATTTGAATACGTGTCGCTTTTTAGCCTGGCCATCGAATGTACATCGACGCCGTAACTCGATTTAAGATCAAATTTATAATAATTTTGCACTGAGACGAACAAACACGGATGATTTTGTGCAAAGGAAACTTATCATCTTGAGAAACAGCATGGTCGGTAGTCAATGAACAATCTTTTCTTACCCTGCATCATTTCGCACCTTTTTCAACATAGAAAAGCAGTGCCCAATCGTAACGAGTGCGTTACCAATAAGGCGTCTCAGATATGCATTCATCTCAATTCTGAGATCCGAGGGTGTCATACTTTGTGGCCTTAAGAGGCTGATATCTTCATTAAGCTTGAAAGGTCCCTTAACAAAGAACTGAGAGTTTTTCCACAGAGGATAAGGATGGGAAAACTGAAGGTGACTCTCAGGACAAAACTGAAGGAAGCCAATAGAGAGGAGGTGCATCAGAGATTGAATATAATCTCAAGGTTTCAGTATAAGGGAGGAACTTTTGTTTATGACAAGTTAAAGAACATCAAATCCTAGGAGTAGGTCCTTATCAGGAAGGGAAGAACCTATGAGCTTGATCCAGAAATACGGCCCCAAGAACCTGATGCCATGGGTTTTTAAAGGATCGATCAAGATGGAAAATTCACCATCACGCCTGAAATGTTCAACGGATGTCTGCAGACTGTGGTAAGATGGATGGATTCAATATACTTCTTTGTGCTCCTGTATCAATAAAACCTATGACAGAGATAGGCTTGGCAAATTTTGAAGGGAGGAGACTGATTTTTATGGAAGGAAGAGGACATAAGATTGACTTGTTGCATGTGATGAATAGTTGGGATACCTTCAAAGCTTCAAACTCTGTTTTCCTAGAATGAAGACTATATCATCATTGCAACTCTCTTATTCTGAGAATAGGGATTCAACATCATTATCTGAGAGAGGAGATACTCGGTCAAGATGTTCAAGCAACCAAACTGATTTGGCAGGCTTATTACGGCAGGATTTTACAAAGTGGCCCTTCTTTTTACATATAAAGCACCGTGACTCTTTCGATGCCTACATGGAAGGTGCTTGATGAGAGTATTTCGAAGTGAGATTTTTCTGTAGACAAAGGGTGTGTTTTCTCATCCTTGCACTTGATAGCAAGGTGTGGCTTTTTACAGGCACTCTTAAAAGGTTCTCTGTGTTTCATGAGATCTTTGAAAAACTCTTTTTGTTCACAGAGTTTATCTAAGCATGAGACTGCCAGTTAATAAATCTTTCCCAGAGAGATATTAGCAATGTCTAGCTGATGAAGGTGGAACTGTCTCGGAGTTTTGGTAAGATTTCCTCGGGAAGAGACACTATAAACACATGCGTGAGAGAAACATCATTGAAGCCATTTAACTTGTAATACAGGGTTGTCATTCTCCTGTAATGGAAATCAAGATCTTTAATGTTGAGCGAGCAACATTTCATCTGCTTCTTGTGCCACTGTTGGTTTACCTAGAAATTGCTCATAAATGAGGCCCAAAACTTGAGAGACTGTTGCCTGGTAAAGCTGTAATTGTCTGTACTGGCCAAGGATTTCGAACTAGTCTCGGAGAGATCCTATGAATCTTGAGCTGAACTCATGAAGAACAGATTGTGAGGTAACTCCAGTTTTAAGCATCTGAACATCAGTTCAAGCAGAAAACTCTTGGAATCTTTGGAACCATTTGACTTTTGGAACATCGTCAAATGTAAACCATGAACCTTTAGATGCTTTATAAATCGATTAGTCGAGCAGTGAGGCATCTTCCGCTTCTTCAACTATGGGTCCTCTGCGGAATTAGGGCGAGGATCCTCTCAAGAAGAGAGGAGGAGATCATCGATCCAAAGTGACGGTTGAACCATAAGCTGATAAGGAATGGCCACATAATTTTCTTCAGAATCTGTGGCAAAATATGATTCAATTGATTCTGTAGGGGAAAATTATTCATCCGAAGATGATTCTTTTAGAGCGAATGACTCAGAGGCAGGCTCAAATTCATCTTCTGACGAAGTGTAGCCAGAATGGAGCATCTGAGAAAATAATTGATGCATGGGTTCTTTATCTTCGTGGCCGAAAGAGACTCTAGTAGTAATGAGGTGTTCGAGTTAGATCACCGGTACGGTCTCCCAAGAGGGTTTCAGAGATGGTTTACATGGAGGGCTGCATGATGGATAAAGTAGATAACCCAAAGAACCTTGCATAGTCCACGGGTTTTCAATAGGAGGAAGGTTGATAGAAAGGCTGGTATGTTTTCAAGCGACGGAGTGTGTAATCGTGCGTTCAATAATTATATTAGGACGGTGTTTGTTTATCACTGAGTCGATCTCTTTTCGTTGAATTCGTCCCAATAAGGTCTAATCATCTCATGAAGCTCTGTGTCCAGTTTAGCTATTTGCTTATGGAGGTTAAGATACATCTGTTCGAGTTGAGTAGAGATCTTATCAACCTTCTGATCAGTGTTCTAGACTTGTGCTTGAACATTATCAAGCCTGGTATCAAGAGATTCCAGGACTGTATTTTGAACTCTGGCATTTGTCCTCAATTTGTCCAGTAGGAGTGACAGGAGTTTGAACAAAGGGCTTAGAAATGACCTTGGTTTATGGATTGGTATGTTTTTCCAGGGGAGGAAACTGTTCTTGATAGGAGCTGGATGAAAACATCATACAGGGTTCAGGAGAAGTCTGAAGTGACATTTGATCGTTGACCTCTTGCCTGCATGTTTTGGCTATGGGCTCTTGTGGGCTGGTGAAAACTGTGGTTGTTGTTTCAGCTGGCCAAAGAGTGTAGTCAAGTTCATTATCAGGTGGTAGATCAGGTGGAAGATCAGACAGAGGCTTACAACTGCCTCGTCTTTGGCTTTTCTTTTCCTTTCGCCTAGGGCATCTATGGACGACTTCCCAGTCATCATCTAGGCAAGGACAGCCTGGATCGCACATGTGAGAGCCTCGAACATCCCAAATAAATGTCCTTGTACCTTGTCAGGATACAAAGGATATCCATCGTAAGCAGGCCACGGATCGAAGATCTTCGAGTCTTCGAATACCGTAATCATAAAGAACAGATAAAAGGAGTGCTGAGGTTGGCTTTCTAAAGGGTTTGAAAGTCAAATGCAACAGCCGCCTAGCCTTTATCGAATCACGCCGGTTCGGATAGCAGAGTACGTGGCATTGTTATACCGGAGCAATGACGAACAAATCATCCTTTAAGCTAGTAGTCTGCATGCTAGAGTTTCCAGCCTAGATACCCAATACTAGAAAAGTAACCAGAGCATCTACCACCCAAAACTGGAGCCTCACCTTGGGCATTGACAGGGTAAACAGTGGTTTTGATGACTATAAGGGATTATACCAACTCTGGAAAATTAGGATAAGACTTTCTGATACACAGGATCCTACAAGAGGCAAGTGTAGAGCATACTCGTCATCAAGCCAAATAAAGAGTGATCTTTATGAGAAGAATATAAAGAGAAGAGTTTAGCCACTCATGTTTTTAGAGAAAACTTAAACTCTTATTGAAAATTTCCTTAAGAAAAGCTTGAGAAAAGCTTCTGAGCTACAAAGAGGAGAAGACGGCCTTATATAGGCAAAGTCTTTCTCTAAAACAAGACAGGGACCCTGCTATCACTATCACGGTTACAAAAAGTCAAAACAACTTTAAAAACTTTTGTCAAAGTTGTACCTAATTATTACAACAAGACAAACAGCAACTTTGAAAAGTAAAGTACACAAAAGTCAAGCCATTATTACAAAATGACAAACGACTTTTTGAAAAATAAAACACATAAGACAAACAGCTTTATTAAAGTGAGATAGTGCTAGATGAAGACGTTGTCACGCCGTGAAGTCTGGATCGAGTCCATCTCAGACATTATCAGTCGACGTTTAACTCGTTGAGGCCATCGTGGTGGTTCAACCGCTCGACATTTCGAGAGAGTTTTATAGATTCGATCCGCCATGCTTAATGGTGGTCATACCCGCTGGCTTTGTATGGCTTCATCATCTTCAGAGTGAAGGCGATGATTTCTGATCTCTTCCTTAAAATGGAGATCTGAAGTGGTCTGGATGTCAGGAGATAAAGGACTGAGTTATATATGTAAGAGCAGTGCCATATTCATCGGCCAAAGCTTGTCTAGCTGTGAGGCATTCTGTCCACATAAAATTAAAACCTTTATAATTGTGATAGTGTTCTATAACTTTTATGATGGGCTTTGTGAACTTAGTGCACGACCCCAAATATTTGTGAGTTTTACAATCACTATGGTAGGATGCTTGATTTGGTAATCGGTAGTGAGTTCGAGGGTCAAAGGATCTTTAAAGAGAGGAGAGAACATCCGGTCAAACCAACGTCCTTTGCCATATCTCAAGCTGGTTCAACTGGGACAGATCAAATAATGAGCCATGGGTATAAATTCACCAAGACTGTAATATGTAGTAGGCTTGAGGAGAGATATCACAAATGACATAATGTCCCCAACTGGTGTGTTCATCTACGACATAATGGAAGACAATCTGGAGCTTGAAGATCAATTGGTGCATTTGATTAGGATTGAGATGTGGTTCAAATGGTCTTTGACACAGGCCATTGTATGCTGGTCGGAATTCTTGTAAGGCCATTAGTTGCCATAATCGTCATGTCAGAAGATGATTTCTAGAGCCTTGTTTGAGGTCAATAACCTTCTGGAAGATTAGCACTTGAAGGCCTTCTGGTAGCCAAGCTATGAAGGTTAACAAAGTGAGAAAAGAAGCACTAGATTATGAGACACTAGAGTTCCTTTGAGCCTTTTGAGCTGATAGGTTATCTTTTGAAAACATGATAATAGAGATGAGGATGAAGCCCAGAATGGTGATGAGGTAGGACAAGAAGATCAAGATGGAGGTGAATTGTCTCTTGATGTACCAAACTTTAAAGTGGTGTTTTGAGGAGAGATGATGGTACTAGATGGCAGCCTTAGAATTAGAATTATAAGCATCAATGCTCCTGTATTCATCGAATTCCCTTAGGAACATTGTGTGCCAATAATGATCGGGGAAGAGGCTTTGTCTAATGAAAGGAAATCTCAGCGGTAGTGGGTGCTGAGAGATCTGCTTTAGCTACTGGATAGCTGTTGTCTGAGCAGGTCCTCATGGTGGGGCTGATTTCTTTAGCATTCTGGACAGCTGTGAAGTGTGGACCGCAATGTGCGGGAAAAAGTCTATGAGATAGTTGACAATCCCAAGAAACTGTTGGATTTGCTTTCTAGATAGGTACTGATCTGGAAAGTGCATCAATTCTTGTGCAATGTGAGGTCCTGGACGGTAGTGACCGTCTTCAATGATCATGCCAAGAAAGTCAATAGATTCTTGTCCTATCTGAATCTTCTTTTCAGAAAGCATGATTCCATGTGATTCAACTATTTTGAGAAACTGTGCGAGGAGTTGTTGATGTGATTCATGATCCTTGGAAAACAACAAAATGTCATCAATGTAGATGAGACGTTTTCAAGGATAGGTTCAAATATTCTGACCATAGCCTTTTGAAAAAAAGATGGCGCCACTTTTAAACCAAATGGCATGACTGTCCATTGGTAGTGAGCATTGGTAATACAGAAGATTATTTTTGGTCGGTCGTCACGATGAATATCGATTTGCCAGAAACCTGACTTCAGCTCAAATTTGGAAAATACCTTTGCACCTTGGAGATGAACAAACAAGGACTGAATCTTGGGCAAAGGGAATTTATTTTCTTTGACAAAACAATTGAGGGTTGATAGTCAATGACTAATCTTTTCTTACCCCGGACTTGTTCAGATCTTTTCTCAACATAGAAAGCTTGATAAGCCCAGTCAGAATGAGTGGGCTCAACGAGGCCTTGGGCCATAAGCTGCTGGCATTCAACTTGGGCTAACTTAAGATCGGAGGGTGTCGTACCCAGATGTGTGGCCTTAGTAGGGTTGATATCTTCATTAAGCTTGAAGGGTAGCTTAACAAAGAACAGAGAGCTTCTCCATAGAGGATGAGGATGTGAAAACTAAAGATGACTCTCAGGATAAAACTGACGGAACTTGGATTTTAGAAACTCATAGGAATTAGTTGCATCATAGATTGAATATAGCCTTAAGGTCTCAGTATAAGGTAGGAACTTTTGTTTATACCGAATGCCTTTGGAGGATATGTGCAACTTCTTGATGAGTTAAAGAACATTAAAACCTATGAGGAGGTACTTATCGAGAAGAGAAGAACCTATGAGTTTAATCCAAAGAACACAGTCTGGGAAGAACTGGATACCAATGGTTTTTTTGGTGATCAGATCAATATAGAAGAATTCACCATCGGCTGCTTTAAAATACTCAGTATGAGATTCCCAGTATTCTAGAGGAAGTATGGATGAGTTTAACATGATCCGTTGTGCTCCTTTATCTATGAAACCTATGACAGAGATAGGCTTGGAAAATTTAGAAGGAAGGAGACAGATTTTTATGGAGGGGAGAGGACTCTGGACAAGATTAATTTGTTGCATGTGATTACCATCAGACTCAGAACTTTCGCTCTGTTCTGCTAGGATTAAAACTGTATTATCATCACAGGACTCTTGTTTTGAAAACAGGGATTCAACATCATTATTGTATGAGAGAGGACATGCTCGGTCAAGATGCTCAAGTAACCGAGCAGATTTGGCAGGTTTGTTAGGGCAAGATTTGGCAAAGTGGCCCTTCTTTTTACAGATGAAACACCGAGAGTGTTTTTGTTTGCGGGTTGGTTCACCGAGTTCTTTTTTTCTAAAAAACCAGTAGGGCTTCTTAGGCTTTGAGGGTCTGTGTTTGGATAAGTGTTTAGATTGGGAGAACTTCTGGAAATGGGATTTTTTCTTGGTTGGACAAGTGCAGGTAAATCCTTGTGTTCCATGAGATCTTTGAAAAACTCTTTCTATTCACAGAGCTTTTCAAGGCAAGAAATTGCCATCTGGTACATCTTTCCTAGAGAAAAGACTGCACAAAGACATACTTGAGAGAAGTATAATTAAAAAGGCCATTGAGCTTATAATACAGGGCAGTCATTCGTCTGTAGTGGATTTTGAGTGAGCAGTACTTCATTTAATGAAACTCTCATCTGGCTGCTTCTTGTGCCACTATTGGTTCTCCTAAGAATTTCTGATAGATAACCCCTGAGACTAGGGAGACTGTTGCCTGGTACAGTTGCATCTGTCTATACTGGCCAAGACTCTCGAACTAATCTCGAAGAGAGCCTATGAATCTGGAACTGAATTCTTTAAGGATAGAGTGAGCAGTAGCTCTAATTTTAAGCAATTGAACATCAGTCCAAGCGGAGAAATCTTGGGATCTTTGGAACCATTTGACTTTTGGAACATCGTCAAATGTGAACCATGGACCATTGGGTGGTTTGGGAATAGGATCAGGCTGTGCAGGAGGCACATCATCTGCTTCTTCAACAAAAGGAGGTCCTCAAGGAGAAGAAAAAGGAGGATCATGAGATCCTGAGGCTAGTTGAACCATAAGTTGATCAACAATTTTCACATAATTTTCTTCTGAATCTGTTACAAAATAAGAGGCAGTTGATTCCTCAGGAGTAAAGGATTGATCAGAAGAGAAAAATGACTTATCATCAGAAGGAGGATCAAATTCTGATTTTGCAGAGTAGAAGGACTCATCAGAGGAGGAATAATCTGGATCGAGTGAAACATCATTGGGTTCTGGTGGGATAGGATTAACAGTCACTAGTTAAGATGACAGCTGATACATGGGTGCTTTATCTTTAGATGGTGGTGGAGTAGGTTCAGGAGTTTGCTGAGGAGAAGGAGCTTGGGTTGTTTTAGCATAAGTAGGCGGTGTTTATGGCTTAGGTACAGGTTTTGAGGGTGACGATTTAGTGGATGGTGTTGCCTTGGGTATGGGTTCTCGATATGCTAAATAAGATAACCCAAATAACTTTGCATAGTCCACGAGTTGTTGATAAGTGGAAGGTTTAAAAAAAGGTTGGTAAGTGTTGAATAATGGTGTAGGCATGGGTAAGGTTTGAGTAACTAACTTTGAAAAAGTAAAGGACACAAAAGTCAAGCCATTATTAGAAAATGACAAAGACTTTTTAAATACAAAAGACAAACAACTTTACGACTTTTAAGGTACACTTAGACAAATAACATTAAAGTGAAATAGTACCTTCTGAAGTTGATGAGTCATCTATCTCATATGGGTCTTGACCCGGATACTTCTGCTGCCTTTTAAAGACACGTGGAGGATGAGTACAACCAGGAACACATGGCCAAAGGCAGTTGAGAGCTCTTTCTATGTCAGGTGATGGAGGGTTTGGCTGTGAACAGAAAGTTGGATATGGATCTAGAGGATATGGATTAGAGGAAGATCCAGGTTCAAACTGCGGTGTGAGACGTATAGGAGAAAAATCTTCATAAGGGTCTTGGCAGTCTTGGAAGAGAAAGTTAGTGTAATCTGGATTTTCTTCTTTGATAATAATTCCCCTACTGTGAGGCTGGGAGTGTAAAGATGGAGTGGGTACCATGTGCATATCATGTTGAGGTCCAAGAGATGTATGCTTTATGACAGGTTGGTATGGAGGAATGTGGTTAAGTTCCATGAGGAAGTTTTTTAGGGAGTTTTGGGTTTGGAAGTCTTGTTCAAGGCAGGCTATATGAGGGATGGTGTTCCATTCATAAGTCTGATTCTGAGTCCAAAAAGCATTAGTCTGGGGATGCTGGAAATATAGATGATGGATGATGAAAACAGAGGTGAACTGTTTTCTTTCTTGATCTGGAAGAGCTCTGAGGTGGTGTGTCTCAGCAATTTGTTGAAGCTTTCTGCGCCACCACGAGAGAGGTGAAAACTATTTAAAAAGAATCCATGTGAGATTGGTTGAGTGATCCAGATTATTAAACTTGTCAAGAAGAGGAAGAACAAGGAAAACCATCTTGGTAGCATACAGAACTGTAAGACACCAAGTATACCAAAGTTCGTCTTCGGTAATGTCTCTGTTTTGCAGAATTATTAATCCTGTGAGGAAAAGATGATCTGGGTGCATACTAGGGAGAAGCAAGGGTTCAGGGCTTTTTGTATAAACATTCATGAAAAATTTTAACAGAAAATTATGAGTGAGACCATGACTGGGTAAGGATGATACCATGGCTATAACTGGAATGGAGTCGAAGCTATGTACGACAGAGATTTGTTGGTGAGGTGGGGAGAGAAGATCAGGGATGAGATTTGTATCTCCTTTGATGTGTTGAACTGAGAAATCATACTTGGAGAACCAGGTTTTAAGGCGAAGGAGATGTTTGTCTGGTAGCACTTTGTTTTTTAACTGCATGATCATCAGGAAAGATGAGTTGTCAAGTCTGACAATAAAGTTATGGCCAATCAGGTAGAATTCAAACTTTTGGATGCCATAATTTACTGCTAAGACTCCTTTGTACACCACATGGTAGTGCTTTTCTGCTTCTTTGAACTGACCACTGGTATGGGCAAAGTAGAAATCTTTTCCGTCAGTGTGCTCAAGGAATACTGCTCCCTAGTACTCATCACTAGCATTTGCCTGAAGGATGTGTTGTCCTATGGATGGGAATCGTAGTGGTAGGGTTGCTGAGTCATCTGCTTGAGCTGCCGGACAGCTGTTGTCTGCTCAGGTCCCCAAGGTGGGGCTGATTTCTTTAGCATCTTTGACAACTTCGAGGTGTGGACCGTAATGTGTGGAAAAATATTTCGGAGATAATTGACAATCCCGAGGAATTGTTGAATTTGCTTGCGGGTTAGGTGAGAATCTAGAAAATGTATCAATTCTTATGTAATGTGGGGTCCAGGACAGTAGTGACCGTCTTCAATTATCATGCCAAGAAATTCAATGGATGTCTGGCCCACCTTTGACCTTTTCTCAAATAACATGACTCACGTGATTCAATTATTGACATGAACTGTTTAAGGAGCTGTTGATGTGATTCATGATCCTTCGAAAACAACAAGATGTCATCGATATAGATGAGGGTGCTTTTAAGGATAGGTTCAAAAACTTTGACCATAGCCTTTTGAAAAAGGGATAGTGCCACTTTCAAACCAAAGGGCATCACTGTCCATTGGTAATAGTATTAGAATACGTATTGTTTTTGGTCTTTATTGTGATGAATACCAATCGCTGTAATCGACTTAAGGTCAAATTTGGAAAATACCTTTGAATTTTAGAGATGAATGAACAGAGACTGAATTTTTGGCAAAAGGAATTTGTCGTCTCTAAGAAAACAGTTGAGGGGTTGATAGTCAATGACTAACCTTTTCTTACCCCGGACAATTTCAGATCATTTTTCAACATAGAAAGCTTGACAAACCCAAATGGAATGAGTGGGCTCAATGAGGCCTTGTGCCATAAGCTGTTGGCATTTAGCTTGGGCTAGCTTGAGATCTGAGGGTGTCATACCCGGATGTGTAGCTTTGGTAGGGTTGACATCTTCATTAAGCTTGAAAGGTAGCTTAACAAAGAATTGAGGATTTTTCCATAACGGAAAAGGTTGGGTAAACTGAATATGATTCTCAGGACAAAACGGTAGGAACTTGGTTTTGAAAGACTTATAGGAAGAAGGTGCATCAGAAATTGAATACAACCTTAAAGTATCTGTATAAGGTAGAAACCTTTGCTTATACTTGATACCTGTGGAGGAAACATTCAATTTTTTGATAAGTTAAAAAACATCAAAACCTATGAGGAGGTCCGTATCAGGAAGAGAAGAACCTATGACTTTTATCCACAGAATACAGTCTGGGAAGAACTGGATACCAATGGGTTTTTTGGTAATCAAATTTTTTTGGAAAAACTCACCATCAGCTGCTTTGAAATATTCAGTGTGGATGGATTGAGCATACTGCGCTATGTGCCAATATCAATAAAACTATGATGGAGATAGGCTTGGCAAATTTAGAGGGAAGGATACTGATTTTTATGGAGGGAAGAGGACTTTCAAATAGGTTGATTTGTTGCATGTGGTGAATGGTTTGAATGTCCTCGGAATCAGAGGTTTCACTCTGAGCAGCCAAAATAAAAACCGTATTGTCATCACAAGATTCCTGTTCTGAAAACAGGGATTCAACATCATCATCCTCAGAGATAGGAGGGACTTGGTCAAGGTGTTGTAATAGCCTGGCTGACTTGGGTGGATTGTTAGGGCAAGATTTGGCAAAATGGCCTTTTTTCTTACAGATGAAACACCTGGAATTTTCTGTTGCCGGGTGTTGGTTGTTTTCCGTTTGAAAAACCAGTAAGGCTTTGTGGGATTTGGATGACGGTGTTTGCAAAAGTGTTTGTTTCTAGAGAACTTTTGGAAATGGGAGTTTTTCTTGGTAGGACAAGTGCATGTTCTTTCATCCTTGCATTTGATTGCAAGGTGAGGCTTTTTACAGGCACTTTTGAATGGTTCCCTCTATTCCATGAGTTCTCTGAAAAACTCTTTCTGTTCACAGAGCTTTTCAAGGCAAGAGACCGTAATTCGGTAAGTCTTTCCCAGGGAAAGATCATCAAGATTCATCTGGTTTGCATGGAATTGTCTCTAAAGTTCTCGAAGAATCTCTTTAGGAAGAGATTGTACGAAGACATGGTTGAGAGAGCTATCATTGAAACCATTGAGCTTGTAGTATAGGGCTAACATTCGTTTGTAGTGCAGATCAAGATCTTTAATCCTTAATGAACAACACTTCATCTGATGAAATTCTTTTCTAGCAGATTCTTTTGCTAGATTAAGATCGCCCAAAAAGTGATCATAGATAAGCTCTAGAACTTGAGGGATTGGCGCTTAATATAGCTGTAATTGTCTGTACTCAAGTAAGCTTACAAACCAATCACGAAGAGAGCCTAAGAACTGAGAGCAGAATTTTTTAAGAATATTGTATGAGGTTGCTTCAACTAAGCATTTGAACATCAATCCAAGCAACCATTTCTTGGAACTTGAGGAGCCATTTAGCTTCAGGAACATCATCAAATGAGAACCATAGCCCATTGGATGGCTTAGGACTTGGACTTGGATTAGGCCGTGCAGGAGGCACATCTTGAACCGGAGGCATGTCATCATCCGGTTCATCGACAAAATGAGGTCTCCTTGGTGAACTAGGAGGAGGAGGATCACTGGATGTGGATGGCTAAGCCATAATTTGAGCAGGGATTTCCACATAGTTTTCCTCTGAATCTGTTGCAGAATAGCAGGCAACTGGTTCTATTGGAGAAGAAGACTCATTTGAAGAATGATTGACATCTGGATCAGATGGAGTATCATCTTCTGGAAGGATAAGACCATAATAGAGCTGATAGATGGGCTCTTTATCCTTTGATGGTTGAGATGGTTGATAAGGAGGCTGAAAGTATTCAGGAATTTGCTGAGGAGAATGAGTATGAATTATTTCAGCATAGGTAAGAGGATGTTGAGGTTGTGGTTGCGGTTGAGGCCTTAAAGGTGAAGACTTTAGAGGAAATAGCCTTGTGAAAGGCATCGGTGTTGGTTCCTTTTTTGGGTAATGCATATTTGATATGCCAATGAACAGATGAGCTTCTCGGGTTCTCTGACAAGGACTAGTGGGAGGACTGTAGAAAGGCCGGTATGTGTTGAAGTATGGTGAAAGCATGGGTACAATTGTTTTGGACCAAACAAGGAAAGTTGTCTGCCTTGCCTTTCTACATCAATTCTTTCAAGTTCAGCTTTAGGTTGTCTGATCTCTGCATCTTTTTTGTTGAACTTTGGTCCCCAATAATTGATTTCAATCATGGTACGAAGCTCTATGTCTAATTTAGCAATTCTCTGACGAAGGCTTTGATACAGTTGTTCCATCCGCGCTGTACTTGCATCAACCTTCTTATGAGTAGTCTGGCCTTGTGCTTGAACATTATCAATCCTGGTATCAAGAGATTTCAGGACTGTATTCTGAACTCTGGCATTTTGAGTTTGCTAGTCAAGCACTTGTTCGTACTGCTTTGGTTCCTCATTTTGTCCAGAAGGGAGAACAGGAGGTTGGACATATGGTTTGGAAACCACTTTGCTCATGGATCCGCTTTGTTTTCCCGCAGAGGAAACCGACTTGTAAGAGCTAGATCCAAACATCATACATGATTGTGGAGAGGATTGAGACAGAAGTGGGTTGTTGACTTCTTATCTGCAGGTTGTGGGGATAGATATTAGAGGTGTGAAAACAACAGAAGGTGTTGTCTCAACTGGGCTTGGAGTGTATTCGGGTTCAACTAACCAAGGAATATTTTCTGGTTCATCACCGAAAATTAAAATTGGTGGGAATTCAGGTTGGTCATCTGGTGGAGGTTCAGATGGAGGTTTACAACTGCTTCTTTGTGCCTTCTTCTTTTTTCTATGCCTTCGGCGCCCGTGGACGACTTCCCAGTCGTCGTCATCAGACTCATCTTCATCTTGGCATGGACGACCTGGATCACACATATGAGAGCCTGGAACATCCCAAATAAAATGGCCTTGTACCTTGTTAGGGTACACTGGATAGCCTTTAGAAGAGATATTGTGGATGGGAAGTTTTTCCTCACCGCGAATGTACCGCGATCATAGCAAAGATATGAGAAAGAGGTTCCGGAGGTTGACGCTCGAGGTTGAAAGGTCATCCTGACAAGCACTGCCCGGCCTTTTTCATATCGGGCTTGTAAGTCCGAATCGAATGGGAATTTTGGTGGAACTTTTCATAGTTGGAGAGCCATTCCAACGGCATCAACTTGAGAAGTTCGGCTTTTTGGATTTGTTTGGGGATTTGGACAATGGTAGGGATGCTTTCATTGTCGGCTAGGATCATGAAGGTATTAGATGAGTTTTGAGGTGTAGGAAGATCAAGAGCATGGTTTTGAAGTCTATAAACCAGCTGGTGAAGTAAAGTAAACTTGTTCAAGACTGATTTGGATTCTGACTTTCAAAGTGGGGCTTGAAGATCGATCTTCATGACAAAATAAGCCGTAAAAGTGCGCGGTAAGAAAGCACCATCCGCACGTAGAGTAGTGTAACAGCACCAATGATGATGTCGGGTACTGGTAAATTCAGGTCCATAAGAGCCATTCTGTCGTGACCGGCAAGCCTTTTTCGCCGAAGAGTAAGTGCTTATACGCATTCCCCTGATGGAGGTGAGTATAACCTTCTCGTTTCCAACAGAACGAGCTCTTTTAATCTCCGGTAATATATCGTCACTGTTGTTTGTAGAAGATTAATCCGATCCGCCTGTAAGATCAATATACTCTTTTGGAGCAGGACGTCTGGCAGAGATTAGGGTTCTGAGGGTTCTAGTTACAGAATTAGGATGATTGTACAGTTTATATAGGGGTTTAAAAGGGTACAAGAAGACTCAGAAATTTGTATATAATCTGGGACGTAGGAATATTCTACAAGGTTTTCTATTTTAAAGGATAGATGTTTTGTACAAGATCTAGGAAGAGAAAAAGGAGAAGATAGTGAAACCGGAGTTTCAAAAACTTGAGAGTTTGAAGAGGAAGCCATGAGCGATAGAATTATTCTATTCTTCTTTTTCAGATCACAGACCTTGTACAATATACCACCTTTAGCAAGAACAGGACAACGTTACTCTTTTATTGCCTATCGAACAAATCGTTACACTCCCAGCCTCACAGTAGGGGAATTATTATTAAAGAAGAAAAGCTAGATTACACTGACTTTCTCTTCCAAGACTCCCAAGACCCTTATGAAGATTTTCTCCTATACCTCTCACATCGCAGTTTGAACATGGATCTTCCTCTAATCTATATCCTCCATATCCATATCCACCTTTCTGTCCACAGCCAAACCCTCCATCACCTGACACAAAAAGAGCTCTCAACTGCCCTTGGCCATGTGTTCCTGGTTGTACTCATCCTCCACGTGTCTTCAAAAGGCATCAGAAGTATATAGGGCTGTGAAGAAGTTGTGGGTAACACTTGATCACGGACTTCTTGTCTGCAAGGTACGACTATGGGTTCCTGTATATTAATGAGAAAACCACTTGGTGATTCATTAGCCGGCCAGGGAGTATAGTCAGAGTCATCGTCTGGTGACCAGTCAGAAGGAGGCTTACAACTGCCTTGCTGTGTAGTTTTCTTTTTCCGGCGCCTACGGCGACAGCGACGACTTCCCAGTCATCATCAGACTCATCATCATATAAGCATGGGTAACCTGGGTTGAACATATAAGAGTCGGGAACATCCCAAATGAAGTGTCCATTTATCTTGTCTGGCTATACAGAATACCCATCAGATTAGAAGCTATGGATGGGAAGATCTTATTGAGCTATCTAAACAGCAGTGATCATAGTAGTGTAGGAGAAAGAGGTTCTGGGAGGTTATTTGTCAGGTGGTTGAAAGGTCATCTGGACAATACCGTCTGGCCTTTTTTCAAACTAAGCTTTAGAAGTTTGAACAGGTTGGGAATTTTGGTGGAACTTTTCATAGTTGGAGAGCCATTCTAACGGCATCAACTTGAGAAGTTCATGCTTTTGGACTTGTTTAGGGATCTGGACAATGGTAGGTATGGTTTCATTATCGGCTAAGATCATGAGGGTATTTGAAGAGGTTTGTGGTGTAGGTAGATCAAGAGCATGGTTTTGAAGTTGGTAAACCAGCTGGTAATGCAAAGTAGCCACTTTTTAGGTGACCACTTGTTCAGCACCTTGAATATGGATTTGGACTTTCAAGGTGGTTGGAAGATTGAGATCTTCAAGGGACAGATTGAAGTTTGGATAGAAAGTGAGGAGAACACTACCAGCATAAAGAGTAGTGAGGACAATACCAATAACAGCATGTTGGTACTCCTTGAATCTGGTGTCCATTCTAACTATTCTTGCCATGACAGGCAAGCCTTTTTTACCACGAAGAGTCATGATTATATGTACTCTCCCAAGATGGAGGTGTGTATAACCTTCTCATTTCCAGTTTGCAACAAGCTCTGTTGGAATTTCCAGAGTAACATACTCGCTCGAGTTGCTCAGAAAGACACCCGATCCAGCCCCAAGATCAATATTCTTTTGGAGCAGGACGTCTGGAAGATATAAGAGTTCTGATAATTCGGGTTACAAAATTAGAACGGTGATAGAGTTTATAAGGACTGATTAGGGGTAAAGAAGATTAAGAAATTTGTGCAGAATCAGGAACATAAGAGTATTCTGTAAGATTTTCTATTTTAGAGGTTAAGTGTTTGGTACATGAACGAGGAAGAGAAAGAGGAGAAGAAAGAGAAATAGGGGATTCAGAAGTTTGAGTGGTTCAAGAGGAAGCCATGAGGGCTAGAGTTTCTATTCTTCTGTTTCAGATCACAGACCTTCTACAATATACCACTCTCTGAGAGAAACGGCGTTAGGCTCTGATAGCCATTCTAGCGGCATCAACTTGAGAAGTTCTGGCTTTTCGATCTGTTTGGGGATTTGGACAACAGTGGGTATGGTTTCATTGTCGGCTAAGATCATGAGGGTATCTGATGAAGTTTGTGGTGTAGGTAGGTCTAGAGCATAGTTTTGAAGTCTGTACACCAACTGGTGATGCAAAGTAGCCATTTTTTAGGTGACCACTTGTTCAGCGCCTTGTAGCTGGATCTTCAAGGTGGTTGGTAGATTGGGATCTTTAAGGAATAGGTTGAAGTTTGGGTAGAAAGTGAGAAGAACACTGCTAGCATGAAGAGTTGTCAGGACAGTACCAATGATAGCATGTTGGTACTCCTTGAATTTGGTATCCATCAGAGCTATTCTTGCCGTAACAGGCAAGCCTTTTCTGCCATGGAGAGTCAGGATTATACGAATTCTTCCAAGATGGAGGTGTGTATAACCTTCTCGTTTCCACTGTGGGAATTTCCAGATTAACATACTAGGAGGACTAGATATATTCTTTAGGAGCAGGGCGTCTGGTGGAGACTAGGGTTCTAATAGTTCTAGTTAAAGAATTGGGTTTCTGATAAAGTTTATAGGGACTAATTAAGGGTAAAGAAGATTCATTAATCTGTACAGAATCTGGGACATAAGAATATTCTACAAGGTTTTCTATTTTAGAAGTTAAATGTTTTGTACAAGATTTAGGAAGAAAAAAAGTATAAGAAAGAGAAATAAGAGATTCAGATGTTTGAGAATTTGAAGATGAAGCCATGAGACTAAAGTTTTTTATTCTTCTTTTTCAGATCACAGACCTTCTACAATATACCATTCTTCCCAGAACAGGAGTTCGTTAGGCTCTGATACCACTCGGGGGGTAGCGGAGTACGTGGCGTTGTTATGCCAGAACAATGACAATTCTAAGAACTGTCCTTTAGACCAATAGCTCGCATGTTTGGGTTTTCAGCCTATATACCCAATGCCAGAGATGAAACCATAGCACTTACCACCCAAAACTGGAGCCTCTCGTTGGGCATAATGGAGGGTGAACAGTGTTTCTGATGGTGGGTTCTGGTGTTTGGTATAAGGGAATAGGACTTTCTAATACACAGGATCCTACAAGAGGCAAGTGTAGAGCATACTCGTCATCAAGCCAGATAAAGAGTGAACCATTAAGAGGAATCTGTGATCTTTATTAGAAGAATAGAAGGAATGAGTTTAGCCACTCATGTTCAAGGCAAAATTCAAACTTAGATTAAACTGATAAGATGATAATAAGATCATGAATAAGATGATTTACAATGAGGAGAAGGCGGCCTTTTATAGGCAAAACCTTCATCTAATGCAGGACAGGGCCCCTGCTATCATTACAAAGCAATATGATTAAAGCAAAAGTAAAAGCAAAAAGGAAAAGCCTCTGCTTTATGAAAAGCATATTCTTTTCAGAAAATGACAAAGGACAAAGATAGGACATGTCTCCTATCTTTAATAAAGCAAAAGTAAAGCAAACCATTATTACAAAGTGACAAACAACTTTAGAAAAGCTAAAGCACACTTATTACAACAAGACAAACTACTTTTCTCAAAGGGAGATAGTGCCTTCACTGGTTGCGGACTCTATCTCGTCAGGGTCTCTATCTTTTTTTAAAACTCTTTCTGGATGAAAGCAACCAGGTACACATGGCCAACGGCAATTTTGAGATTTTGGTGTGTTTGGGGATGGAAGGTCTGGTTCAGATGAGAAAGGTGGATACAAATCTGATGGATATGGAATAGAGGATGATCCTGGGTCATACTTAGTTAGTGAAGGTATTGGGGTGAAGTCCTCGTATGGATCTTAAGAATCCTGGAATAAAAAATCAGTGCTACCAAGAAAAAATCTCACTTCCAGAAATACTCTCATCTAAAGCACCCTTCCAGAACCCGGTCTTCTAAGCCTAAAAATCCATACAGGTTTTTCCGAAGATAACCACCTAGTTCCATAACCAGTTATCAAAAAGAGTCTCGGTGCTTCATCTGTAAAAATAAGGGCCATTTTGCAATAAGCCTACCAAATCAGCTCAGTTACTTGAACATCTTGACCAAGTATCTCATCTCTCAGATAATGATGTTGAATCCCTTTTCTCAGAACAGGAGAGTTGCAATGATGATACAGTCTTCATTTCAGCAGAATAGAGCGATAGTTCTGACTCTAAAGGTATCCCAACCATTCATCACATGCAACAAGTCAATCTTATCCAGAGTCCTCTTCCTTCCATAAAAACCATTCTCGTCCTTTCAAAATATGCCAAACCTATCTATGTCATAGGTTTTATTGATACAGGAGCATAAAAAAGTATGATGAATCCATCCATCTTACCACCAGAGTACTGCGAACATCACATTGAACATTTCAAGGCGGCCAATGGTGAATTTTTCCATACTGATCTGATCACTAAAAAACCCATAGGCATCCAGTTCTTCCTAGATTGTGTTCCCTGGATCAAGCTCATAGGGTCTTCAATTCCTGATAAGGACCTACTCCTAGGCTTCGATGTTATTCAACTTGTCAAGAAAAGGTTCTTGCCTTATACTGAAACCTTAAGGTTATATTCAATCTCTGATGCACCTCCTCTCTATGAGTCTCTCAAAGCCAAATTCTTTCAGTTTTGCCCTGAAAGTCACCTTCTGTTATCCCATCCTCATCCTCTATGGAAAAACTCTCAGTTCTTCGTTAAATTACCTTTGAAACTTAATGAAGATATCAACCCTACTAAGGCCACACATCTAGGTATGACACCCTCTGATCTCAAGTTAGCCCAACTTGAGTGCCAGCAGCTTGTGGCCTAAGGCCTTATTGAGCCCACTCAGTCTAATTGGGCTTGTCAAGCTTTCTATGTTGAAAAACGGTCTGAAATAGTCCGGGTTAAGAAAATATTGGTCATTGACTACCAACCCCGAAATTGTTTCCTCAAAGATGATAAGTTTCCTTCGCCTAAAAAAAAGTCCATGTTTGTTCATCTCCCAGGTGCAAAGGATTTTCCAAATTTGACCATAAATCAAAATTCTGGCAAATTGGTATTCATCCTGATGACAGACCAAAAACAGCCTTCTGCATTTCAAATGCCCACTACCAATAGACAGTCATGCCAATTGTTTTGAAAGTGGCACCCTCTCTGTTCCAGAAGACTATAGTCAAAATCTTTGAGCCTATCCTTAAAAATGCTCTCATTTACATTGATGACATCCTGCTATTTTCCAAGGATCATGATACTCATGAACGGCTCTTACACCAGTTCCTTCAAATAGTTAAATGACACTAAGTCATGTTATCTGAAAATAAGAGTCAAGTGGGTCAAATATCCATTGAAATCCTCGGAATGATAATCCAAGATGGTCACTACCATCTAGGACCCCACATTGCACAAGAATTAATGCACTTTCCCGATCAACACTTATCCAGAAAGAAAATTCAATAGTTTCTCGGGATTGTCAATTATCTCAGAGACTTTTTCCCGCATATTGCAGTCCACACTTCACAGCTGTCCTAGATGTTAAAGAAATCAACCCCACCATGGGGACCTTAGGAGACAACAGCTGTCTAATAGTTAAAGTAGATGACTCAGCATCCACTGCTGTTGAGAATCCCTTCCATTGGACAACGCATCCTCCAAACAGATGCCAGTGATGAGTACTGGGGAGCAGTACTCCTAAAAAGCATTCATGGAAAAGAATTTTACTGTGCTCAGGCCAGTGGACAGTTAAAAAATGCCGAGAAGCACTATCATGTAGTCTACAAAGAGATCTTGGTAGTTAAGTATAGTATCCATAAATTTGAATTCCATCTCATCGGTCACAACTTTATTGTCAGATTAGACAATTCATCATTTCCGAAGATAATGGAATTTAAAAATAAGGTACTACCAGACAAACACCTCCTTCGCCTTAAATCCTAATTTTTCAGGTATGATTTTTATGTCTAACACATTAAAGGCGATAAAAACCTTATCCCTGATCTCCTTTCTAGGCCTCCCAAGTCAGCCTCACTGATACACACCTTCGGTTCCATTCCAGTCATAGCCATGGTATCCTCCCTACCAAATCATGCTCTCACTAAAAAATCCTTCCCACTAGATATGACTTTCACCTCTCTTCACCATATCCAAGACTTTGCTAGGAAATTCCTTTTTAGATTTTTCATGAATGTTTATACTATGAGTCCTGAACCTATGGTTCTTGCTAGTATTCACCCTGACCACCTCTTTCTTATAGGATTAACAGTCTACCTTCACCGAGATATTACTAAAAACGAACTTTGGTATACTTGGTGCATACATATTACCCCTTCTTGATAGACTTAATAATCCACATCTCTCGAGCAGTCTTACTTGGACTCTCTTCGAATGGTTTACACCTTTGCCATGGTGGCGCAGAAAGCTCCAACAAATTGCTAAAACTCACAATCTCAAGGAACTTCCCGACCAAGAAGGCAAACAGTTCACCTCTGTCTTCATCAACCACTGTCCATACTTCCGGCACCCTCAAACCAATGCTTTTTTGACACAAGAACAAACATATGAATGGGAAACAATTCTACATCTTGCTTGTCTTGAACAAGACTTCCAGATTAAGACTTCCCTGAAGAACTTCCTCATGGAACTTAATCACATTCCTCCAGACCAGCCTATTATCCTCCACAAATCTCTTGGACCAAAACATAATATATTCATGGTACCTATACCATCTTCACATTCTCAACCTCGTAGTAGGGGAATCATCATAAAAGAAGAAAAGACAGATTACAAAGACTTTTTATTCTAGGATTCTCAAGATCCATACGAGGACTTCACCCCAATACCTTCACCAACACAGTATGACCCAGGATCATCCTCTATTCTATACCCATCAGATTTGTATCCACCTTTCTCATACCCTCCATCACCAAACACACCAAAATCTCAAAATTGCCCTTGGCCATGTGTACTTGGTTGCTCTCATCCAAAAAGAGTTTTAAAAAAAGATAAGGATCCTAATCGAGACCCTGACGAGACAGAGTCCTCAACTAGTGAAGGCACTATCTCCCTTTAAGAAAAGTAGTTTGTCTTGTTGTAATAAGTGTGCTTTAGCTTTTCTAAAGTTGTTCATCACTTTGTAATAATGGTTTGCTTTACTTTTGTTTTATTAAAGATAGGAGACATGTCCTATCTTTTTCCTTTGTCATTTGCTGAAAAGAATTTGCTTTTCATAAAGCGGATGCTTTTCCTTTTTGCTTTAACTTTTTCTTTAATCATATTGCTTTGTACTGATAGCAGGGGCCCTGTCCTGCTTTAGATAAAGGTTTTGCCTATAAAAGGCCGCCTTCTCCTCATTGTAAATCATCTTATTCATCATCTTACTCATGATCTTATTATCATCTAATCAGTCTTCTAATCTAAGTTTGAAGTTTTCCTTGAACATGAGTGGCTAAACTCCTTTCTTTTATTCTTTTAATAAAGATCACAGATTCCTCTTAATGGTTCACTTTTTGTCTGGCTTGATGACGAGTATGCTCTACACTTGCCTCTTGTAGGATCCTGTATATCAGAAAGTCATATTCCCTTATACCAAACACCAGAACTAGTCATCAGAAACAATGTTCACCTTCCATTATGCCCAAGGAGAGGCTCCAAGTTTGGGTGGTAAGTGCTATGGTTTCATCTCTGGTATTGCGTATATGGGCTGGAAACCCGAACATGCGGGCTGTTGGTCCAAAGGACAATTCTTAGAATTGTCATTGTTCTGGTATAACAACGCCACGTACTATATTCTTTCGTTCATTTATTTCCAAAAATTCTTGTTGATGAGATTAAAGATAAAACTATGACAAGCACATTTGATGAGGCCTATTCAGATCTTATTCAAGTTCCCGTCAGACCCGCTACAAGAGCGCGAGCAAAGAAATTCAAAGAAGCACTTAATGGATTGTTCAAGCAACTTGGGCTCAATCAAATTCGTGGAGACCCGTTGAAGGAAGCGCGCATGATAAATGCATGATTCAGGCTCTTGAAGTTTCCAAACAATCACTTCCATGAAATAAGGAGTTTGTTTGCACATTATGGTGGGAAAATATATTATTTTCTTTTTTTCAGATACTTTTCTATTTCTTGAGGAGGCTATTAGGGAAACAAATTAGTTATTTCTATTTTAATTGCCTAGTTTTCATTTAATTGATGTAAGACATTTAAGTCAATTAGGATCCTAATTTGTTTTAAATTCTTTCCTATTTACTTAGATTAGGATTTTGATTTGATTTAAATTCTTTCCTATTAGGGAAGATTCAGATTCATATTGAAATTTGATTTTTGGTTTATGATTTATTTCCAAAAACTTCTTGGAACCATCCCTATATAATGTACTTGTATCTAATAAATGGAAGAAGAAGTTTTTCGATGCAATTGGTGAGAGAGTTAATTCTCTTTAGTTCTTTACGAACTCTTTGAACTTATCAGATTTCCGTGGCATTCAAACTCTTGAGTTATCAATCAGACCATCCATAGCTGATTGTGGCATCTTCACATACCAAGGTTCGTGCTTTCAATAAGCATTGGGTCGAGATTCCATCCCATTCATGGTTTAGATTCGATCTTGGGAACTAAAGTTGATTAGGGTCGCGTCAGTTCTTGATGGGGTTCGTATCACTTGTAACCAACCTTATATAATGTACTCGTATCCAATAAACATGAAGAAGTTTTTTTTTTATGCAATTGGTGAAAAAGTTAATTCTCTTTTGTTCGTACGAACTCTTTGAACTCATTAGATTTTCGTGGTGTTCAAACTCTTTACTTATCAATCAAGTCATCCATATTTGATTGGGGCATCTTCACATACCAAGGTTCGTGCTTTCAATAAGCATTGGGTCGAGGTTCCATTTCATTCCTAATTCAATCTTGGGAACTAAAATTGATTAGGGTTGCATTAGTTCTTGACGAGGTTCGTATCATATGCTCAAATAAATTTTGAAAAAATTACTCCCTTACTAAGGTAATGCATACATCACTCAACAAAAATGCATGTATACCTATTGGCATAAGTCATTGTAATAGCACATGGCAGTCATGACTTTTTAAGCCAGCTTGTGTCCTAGTTTCAAACTTGAGCAATAAGGTAGCCAAAAATATTATACATTTTTTTGGTCTAATTAAGTTGATTAGGTGATCGCTTCCTCTTTCTACCCAAGTTATTTTCATTTTTTTCAAAATTTGTACAATACAACTATTGCAATTAGCATAAAATATCATCTCCTATGAATATTCTAAGTGGAGAGCTAAGTTCTAGCTCACCATCAAATTCTCTACTATTTTGCCAATTATGACTAGCATGTAAATAACAATGATGACCCATATAACAAACTTCTGTTCATTAATTTTTTTGATTTTGGTGTCTTTATTGCAACAGAACAAGACTTGTACACTTTAGTACTCCAACTAGACAAGTCATCATAGGCAAGAAATATGCAAATATTGTTCTTTTGAGACATCATAAGTTTGTACACCCATATCCATAAGATATATCAATATCTTTTCCAGGTGCTTTAGGTCCTAGAATAAGTAATGACATTATAAGAAAATGTTCTTTCATGCACTTTCAATAAGGGAAAAACAAAAAATGGCCACAATACTATATGAGTTATTCATATTTCCAAAAGGATTGAATTCATCAGTTACAAATTTCAGTCTAACATTATGAGGTTCTTGGCCAAACCAATGATATTTCATATCAAAATCCTTTCACCCTTCAGTGTCTGTAGGATATCTTAGAACTCCATCTATGTCAATATGCTTTTATACCATCACAATATCAATGAGCTTGTGCTTTGACATAAATCTCTTCAACCTTGGTTTTAGAGAAAAAATATAACACCTTATGCGAAACCTTCTTACCTTTATCATCATCTTGACTCAACCTTTATGTTCTTTCTAAAACAGAGGACAATTATACTTACCTATGTAAATTGTTTCTTACATACACACCACGATCTCTATCTTTATGTTCTTCCCATTCACACATGAATTGGTTCATATCCCAACCTCGAATCTAGCAACATTCTTTTTGCAACATAACAAGGTTCTAGAATGTTCATACTTTTTAAAAAGCCATTTCTAATATCTGCAACATGTCAAAAGATTTGTTACTTCAGTAATTGAAACCTTAATGTACGTCAACTTCATTAGAAAAGGTAGGCCTGAAAATGTGCCAAATTCACAAAAGCCTTAATACTGTCCAAATATTCCTTAACAAATGATTTGAAATTCGATCCTACTTTTGTCCATTTCTGAGTTCTGTCAATATTATTTTAGATAAAGGTAATATTTAGTTTCAAGCAACATGAAACAATAATATATAAATTAGTTAAAACAACTGCTAATTGATATATTTTTATTTAATTATTTCATAATAGAAATAATTATAAGGACAAAATCATAAAGAAAGAATTTTTCAAAGTATCATCATATTACCTGATTGAGTAAAGAACTTCAATTTAATTTTAATCTAATTATAACAGACTAAGGCTAAAAGTTTATCTATAAGTAGTAGTAGTAATAATATAATAATAGTAATAATAACGGAACAATCTAAGCTTACCAATTTGAAGAAAAAGAAAATCTTCATGCAGAATAAATCCTTAGGTGTCCTTTCTTTGCTCTGTAAAAATTTGAAGCCATGTCCCTTCTTATCCCAATAAATGCAGCAAAATTATCTCAATTCGTAGAAAATTGGATTTAATGGCAAATTTTAGATGGTTCCAAAACTTTGATTGCAGATGACCACATTTCTAGTAGTGGGCATATGGTGTTTCATATCTTTATGATGGTTTAATCTTCTTCACATCAAGTATTTAATTGCACATTCTATATGATTATCTTGGTCTCTTTGGGTAGGGGTGGGCATACAGTTCAATTTTTGCTGAACCAAACTGACAAATCGATCGCCTCTCTTCAATTAAATAAAAAAAATTTTTAATTTAAAATATAAAAGAAAAATCAATTTAAATTCTATGAAGCAAGGTTTTTAGGATTTCTTGAAGTTAGAGGTGCTACTCTTCTCTATGGCTTCTTCTTCTATGACTTCTTATTCCAATCCTGTTTCACTTTCATCCAATTTGTCTCTTCCAAAATCATGTTCTAAGCACGTAACTTCTAAAATAGAAAATCTTGTAGAATTTTCCTATATTCCCGAGTCAGCTCAAATTAATAAGTCTTCTATGCCTTTAATCAGTCCTTACCAGTTGTATAAAAGAGGAAACTCTCTTACTCGTAGTATAAAAACCCTTATCTCTACTAAGTGTGCAACTCCAAAAGAATATGTTTAGTCATCCAGACTGGATCAGTGTTCCTTACAAGAAACTCCAGCAGAACAGTATGTCATGCTTGAGATCCCTCTTCCTCACAATCTCCCCCTGAAACTAAGACACACAAAGATAAGCAACCCATACAACAATTGTCTTCTCAAATAATTTTCCATGAACCCTCACCAGAATCTGACCTCTCTGAAGACATAAATGATTCCTCAGAATCTGAACCAACTGAAAATACTTCCTCCAACTGGCACCACTAAGCCATTTATTATTGAAGAAGTAGATGATAACCAAGCTAAATCCACAGCCGCATCACATGATATTCCTGCCTCCAAACCTTCCAATGGTCCTTGGTTCACTTTTGATGATGTTCCCAGGATTAAGTGGAGTAGCAGATTCCAAGAATTCAGAGCCTGGATTGATGTCCAAATGATTCGACCTTGTGCTACTACACAATTAGTTCTATGTGAATTCAGCTCATGTTTTACTGGTTCTCTGCGGATTGGTTTTAAAGTCTCGGACAATATAGACAGTTATAGTATATCCAAGTTGCTGAAGTTTCAATTGCTCTAGCTGTTATCTATGAACAGTTTCTTGGAGAACCCACTACAACCAATGAACTTACAAAAAAGAACTTCTTTCAAATGAAGTGTTGTTCTTTGGAATTAAAAGATCTTGTATTATAAGATTGTATTATAAGAGGTCCTCATTGGAATTAAGAGGTCCTGATTGCCCATGCCTTGATGATTATGATTCAGAAGATGATCAACCACGGCGTCATAGGCATCATAAAAAGGTTATTTTTCCGAAAGAACCTTGTCACTCTCTTCCTTCTCTTCCACCTGATGACCCAGATTCCCAAACTCCACTTCCTATTTATAGCAAAGAATTCGTCCTTTTGTAGGAAAAATATCAGTCATTTACTCATTCTTCTCCCACTCTACTACCTCAAGCTTGTATGATATTCTCATCTGTTTTAGCCTTCTTCCAAGAAAGTTTTCCCCCACTGGAAAAACATTTAGACCCTCAAACCAAGGCCACCATGCGACCTTATATTCACCCAGCTGTTTCTCCTTCAGGCCAGCTAGAAGAACCCAGAAACTTTAAATCTGTTCTAAATTGGCAAATTGCACAACCAACTTGATCATGTGACTACCAAGGTCCAGCAAACAGATCATAAGGTTGACAATATTTCAGCCCAGCTTCAACAAATATATCTTGATGTGCAATAGCGTATCACACAACTTGATTCTGATCTCTGTACTATGATCCAGCAACAGTACTGGGGTCTAGAATTTGACAAAAAAGAAGCTGAAATTAGGAGATTAAAAGCTGAAATAGCGCAAATAGATTCAGAGAAACAACCGTCCCATTTTACACCCTCAAGACCACTCTATGTTTCTCCTTCTATCCAGCCTTTCTACACTCTGCAAAAACCTGTAGACTATACGCGACTATTTGGCATGACCTATACCCTGTTCCAGAAAAAACCTGCTACCCAGACTACTTCTCAAACTACTCCCACAGCATCTACACCTCCAAGAGCCACTGAACCAAGCTTTCTTTGAAGTTAAGATACCCAAAGACAAACAACCTATGCAACAATTGTCCTTTCTAATAGTTTCCCATGAGCCTTTACTAGAATCTAATATTTCTGAAGATCTATGTGATTCCTCAGACTCACAATCAACTGAAGAAGTTTCCTGCAGATCCTCCATCTTCTCCTCCAACCGAAACTACTGAACCATTTGTTGTTAAAGAAATAGAGGAAAATCCAACAAAATTCACAACTTCGTCGCATGATCAGGGATGGCAAATTAGTCCATCCAAATTGGATATCCATACATCCAATCCAATTGAATTGGATAATATCCATCCAAAATTATTTTGGATATGGATATGGATATTTTAAAAATATCCAATTAGATATTGGGTGGATTTGGACATTTAATAAATATCCAGTATCCAATTCATTTACCGATTTTAAATTAACAAAAATTCATATCCTACAACGAAAATGAAAAAAACAAAAACAAATGTCATTTACCGACCACTAAGATTTTTTTATCGCCTTCGTTGCTACTCGCCCGCCGACGCCGCCGTCGCTGCTCGTCGCCGCCGCTCATGCCGCCGCCGCCCGCCGCCGCCGCCGCCGCCGCCGCCGCTGCCGCCGCCGCCGCCGCCGCCGAATTTGGGAATTTGAAGGATCTTTACGACCTGAGGTTGCAGGGCAACAAACTGGGTGGTCGAATTCCATCGAGCATAGGTAATTTAAATTTCAGTTCTATTCACTTCCTTGTTCCTGACAAACTCAGCTTCACTTTTCAATTTCTGCAAAAAGAGGGCTTTATTTTATTCACTTCGTGGAGCTAAGTATGAGAGAACAAGAGGGCTTTTTTTTATTTTTTTAATTTTTTGTTTTGCTGGGTGGGTCTGTGAGTTCCTCTCTGTTTCTGGAAATAGAATGAAATAGAATGAAGTGCATTTGGTATTTGTCTTTTAAATGCACCAAGTGCATCTGTGCAAGTTCCAGTAAAACCAACCAATAAAATCAGGTCTTTTAATTAAGGATGTATTAATTATCATCTTCTTCATTAGCAAGTCGTGCATATACATACATGCATGTGATATATTTGGATGAGTACAGTGAACGCTGAAAATATGAAAATGATAACTGATACATAAAATGAGATTCGTTAATTGTAACATGTGAATCATTAAATTGATAATCCATCTTTATGTGCCAAAAAGAGAGAAAAGAAGTTTGAAGTCTTTAAGATAGATTAAGGGTAGACCGTGGGTGTCCACTTGCACATTAATAAAAGAAAAAAAAAATCGATAAGAGAGATTTGCTATAACATTAACCAAGTAATGAAGATTCAATGGTTAATAAGCCAAGCCATGAAATGGAATAAACATTGTTATTGTATTGTACTTAGGAATTGTATTTTGACTCTGTGTAAAGAATTACAGAGGAAAGATTTTATTTCCCAAGAAAGACATTGCATTTGTATGAAACGCACACAAACAGAGAAGCTTTAAGAGCTCCTGGAAAAAAAAACAGAGCATATCGCATAACAAAAGTTACTTGAGGGGTCTGAAAGAGGTTCAAATATGTGTCTGAAAGAGCTTTTAGAGCAGGGGAAAATTGTTGCATGTGAGATGTTGTGCTCACATTTTAAATTTAATTGTTAAGGATGGGTTAGATGCGATAGGAGATGGGATTGAAAAAGTTAGAAATAGTGTTAATTACTAGACATCATCACCTAAAAGGATAGAGTTGTTTGAAGATACGGCTAATCGCCAATTGAAGTTGAATTGTTCTAAGAGGTTAGTGCTTGATTGTAAAACTAGGTGGAACTCGACATATTTAATGCTTGAAGTTTCTTTGATTTATAAAGATGTTTTTACTCGTTTGAAGCATCGTGATAACCAATATAAGCACTTGCCTACCAAGTAGATGAGTTGGCAGAGTAGTATGTGAGCATTTGAAACCCTTCTATACCATGACTGAGATGTTTTCTGGCACTAAATACCCAACAGCTAACTTATTTTTTCCAATTATTGGTGAAATTAGATTATCATTGAATGCTTGGCTTAATTCTTCATGTGATGTGATAAAAAATATGGCGAAAAGTATGTTAGAAAAGTTAGGAAAATAGTGGGATGAAATCCACGGTGATGGTCTTGTCATTGTATCGATCCTAGATACAAAATGGTTCTAGTGGATTATTTCTTTCCTCAGATTTATGGTAGTGATGCATCAACTCATATTGATAGAATCCGTACTATTTGTTCTGACTTATATTCAGAATATAAAAAAAAGAGTATGGTTGGATCTAATATGGTCAAGGATTCAAAGTAGTCTAGTGTTGTTTGTAGTTCTAGTTCAGTTGTGATGGGCATGTGGGATGTGCAAAAATTTAATGCATTCAAAAGCCAACATATTCGTAAACGAGTTAAGTCGGAGTTAGATACTTACTTGGAAGAAGAGGATAAGACTACTCCAGACTTCGATATTTTAATGTGGTGGAAGGTGAATAGAAGTAGATATCCGATTTTATCTGAGATTGCTAGAGATTTGCTGGCTGTTCCGGTCTCTACAGTTGCTTCTGAATTTGCTTTTAGTGCGGGAGGTCGATTTTTAAGCCCACATCGTAGTAGACTTCATCCGAGTACAGTAGAGGCCTTAATGTGTACTCAAAATTGGATATGGGCTCAATTAAAAGGTATCAAATTTAGCTCACTTCTGCACTTATTTGATTTTGATAGTATTTGTTTTCTTTTTATTTTACAATTTTTTTTTGGGAAATTAGGTGAGATTCCTAAAGATAAGGTGATGAATAGGGAAGAAATAAATGGAGAAGTGACTGATAATGATGATGAAGAGGAGACACAACCATGCTCTGAATAGTTTTTTTTTTTTTTTATGGTATGTGCTTGATGTTTATTGTGATGCTCAATTATGAATGATCATGGTGCTAAATAATACAAATTATTTAGTTGTTTAATGCTTTGCTTTAATTTGCAGATTAATGATGATGGTCTTGTTGGAGATTAATGATGCGATAGAAGATTGGAGATTAATGATGCATTAGAATAATAAACTTTTTGTATTTAATTTGAAATTAATTTGTAATTTCATATTATATTTTTTTTTTCAGTTTCTCATAGTTTTGATATTTGTTATGTTTATTATCTTTTTATTTGATATTAGAATCTAATACTAGTTTTAACTATTCTATTTTATTATTTTTATTTTATTTTTTATATAATAAAAATAAAATATCCATGGATATCCATATCTATATGGATAAAATCCATATCCATGTCCAATATTAAATACTGGATATGGATATGGATAAATCCATCATGGATAATTATGGATTTGTATTTGGATGGATATTATCCATCCATAATTGGATAATTGCCATCCCTACGCATGATGCCCCTGCTTCTAAACCTTCCAATGGTCCTTGGTTCACATTTGATGATATTTTCAAGATCAAGTGGAATACCAGATTCCAAGAATTCACAGCTTGGATTGATGTTGATTCGACCTGGTGCTATTGCCCAATCAGTTTTACGTGAATTCAGATCACGTTTTACTGGTTCCCTACGAGATTGGTTTGAATGCTCGGACAATATAGGCAGTTACAGTTCATTCAAGCTTAAGTTTCAATTGCTCTAGCTGTTTTCTATGAGCAGTTTCTTAGAGAACCGACTACATCCAATGAACTTGCCAGAAAAAACTTTCTTCAAATGAAGTGTTGCTCTTTGGAAATAAAAGATCTTGACTTCTATTAGAAACAAATGTCAAGGTTGTATTACAAGCTCAACGGCTTTAATGGTCCAACCTTAAAGCATGTATTCATTGCTTCTCTTTACTGAGATACCGGTAGGTCATGGAACCCACATAACATACTGATATCAAGCCAGGATCCACTAACTCATAGAAAGTCAGTCGGAACTCACATAGAGATCCAGCAGCAGAGTACGGGCCGTTATTATACCAGAGCAATGACGAACAAATCGTCCTTAGGGCCAATAGCCCGCATGGTCAGGTTTCCAGCCAATATACCCAACACCATGGAAGAAATCATAGCACACATACCAACCCTTTCTCTTCGCCACTCTTGGGCATCTCTTCGGGTGAACAGTGTGTCTTCTGACGGCTATCTCAGGTGTTTAGTATAGGCGAAACAACAATGGTATAAGAAGTATACCACTCTGGTACAACAGGCATAAGACTTTTTGATACACAAGATCCTACAAGAGGCGAGTGTAGAGCATACTTGTCACCAAGCCAGATAGAAAGTGAACTAATTAAGTTGATCCGTGATCTTTATTGGAAGAATAGAAAGAAGAAGGTTTTTAGCCACTCATGTATAAGAGAAACTTTAACTCTTATTCGAAGATAAAACGAGAGATATCTTACAAGGAGGAGAAGGTCGCCTTTTATAGACGAGAGCTTCACCTAAAGTGAGACAGGACCCCTACTATTACAACCACTTGATTAGGACAAGTCACCTAATCTTGACAAAGCAAAGAAATAATACAAACTAATAATACAACATGATAACGACATGACAAAGACACTTAACCACTAACTTTGAAAAAGCAAAAACACAAAAGTCAAGTAATTAACAATGACAAAGACTTTTAGAACATAAAGACAAACTACTTTATCACTTTTGTGGCATATAAGACAAATGCCATTATTAAAGTGAAATAGTCTCATAAGAAGAAACTAATGTGCCTGAGTCCGATTCAGGGTCGATTTGCAATTGATCGGATGGAAGAATGGGTTGAGGCCATTGGTGATCAGTCCAATCAGTCCAAAGCTTGTCAGATCTACCATGTCTGATGAGATAATTATCATATCTCTCAGAAGCATTATGGCCTCGGTCTCCTTGAGTGGAGACGATGATTCCTGATTTCTTCAAGTATAGTCCGAGTTGTTTGAAAATCAAGACATAAACGATCGCGAGTGTAGGAGAGTGGAACTCATATACTTCAGAGCATTTCCAAATCATGAGATGCTTAGTCCACATGGAATGGAAACTTTCACAGTCATGGTGGTGGATTATGGGTTTAACAGTAGGTTCAGTATGGCGACCCCAGATGTCAGTGAGCTTTACTATCACAATGGTAGGATGCCGAATGTGATAGCCAGTTATAAGTTAAAGGGTCAAGGGATCTTTAAAAATAGGAGTGAGCATTCTGTCGAACCATCGCCCTTTACCATATCTGCGGCTAGTATGGATCAAGTTGGGATCAAACAGTAAAGCCACTGGGTATAGATTTAACCAGTACCAAAAAACGTAATAAGCCTAAGGGGTGATGTCACGAATGACATAATGTCCCCAGCTGGAGTGTTCATCAACTACATGATAGAAAGTAGCTGAAGTTTCAAGATGTTCGTGCATCCGGTCCGGATTAGACGTGAACAAATGGTTTCGGCATAACTCATTTTGAGTTGGCCTGAATTCTTGAATGGCCATTAAATACCATAAACGCCATGTCAGTAGATGTTTTGTGGAACCATGTTCGTGGTCGATAACCTTTTGAAAAATTAACTCTTGAAGGCCTTCCTAAGCCAAGAATAAAGCGTCATAAGACTCGTGAATGAGAAATCGTCACGGGTTCCTAGGACTCATTTCGGAAGGAGGAATATCGAAGCGCCAAATGAGGAACTGATCTTGAGAGTGCGATGTCACGATCAGCACAAACTCAGATTTATAGGCATGGATTGCCCTGTGCGCTTTGGATTCTATAGGGAACAGTGTTTGCCAATAATGGTGATTCTGATCTGCAGAGGGAACATGGCAATCACTGGATAGAGGTCTCAGCTGTAGAGGTTGCTGAGTCATCTGCTTGAGATGCTGGACAATTGTTGTCTGATCAAATCCCCATGGTGGGGCTGTTTTCTTTAGTATCCTTGACAACTTCGAGGTGTGTACTGCAATTTGTAGGAAAAAGTCTCGGGGATGGTTGACAATCCCGAGGAATTGTTGAATTTGCTTGCAGGTTAGGTGAGAGTCTGGAAAATGCAATAATTCTTGTTCAATGTGGGGTCCAGGATGATAGTTACTATCTTGGATTATCATGCCAAGAAATTCAATGGAAGTCTGGCCCACTTGTGACTTTTTCTCGGATATCATGACTCTATGTGCTTCTACTATTAACAGGAACTGATCAAGGAGTCGTTGATGTGAATCATGATCCTTGGAAAACAACAAAATATCATCAATGTAGATGAGGGCGTTTTCAAGGATAGGTTGGAAAATCTTGACCATAGCCTTTTGAAAAAGTGATGGTGCCACTTTCAAGCCAGTGGCATCACCGTCCACCGATAGTGGGCATTGGGAATACGTATCGTTTTAGTCGATCATCGTGATGAATACCAATCTGCCAAAAATCCTCGATTTCAAATCAAACTTTGAGAACACTTTCATACTGAGATGAACGAACAAAGACCTGGATCTTCGCAAAGTGAACTTATCATCTTTGAGAAAACCATTGAGGGGTCAGTAGTCTATAACTAGACGCTTTACCCCGAACAATTTCGTAACGCTTTCTCAACATAGAATGCTTGACACGCCCAATCGTAATGTGGGGCTTAATAAGACCTGCGCCATGAGTGCTTGGCATCTGGGCTTTGTACAAGTTTCAGATCCAAGGGCCATGCCCTGTGTGGCCTTTGTAGGGTTCACATCTTCATTAAGCTTGAAGGGAAGCTTAACAAAGAATTGAGGGTTTTTCCACAAAGGAAAAGGATGGGTGAACTGCCGATGATTTTCAGGACAAAACGGTAGGAACTTAGTTTTGAAAGACTCATAGGGTGAGGAAACATCAGAAATTGAGTATATCCTCAAAGTGTCGTGATAAGGCAGAATCGTCATTGTACCTGATACCTTTGGAGGAGACATTCAACTTATGGATAAGTTGTAGAACATCAAAACCTATGAGTAGGTCCTTATCATGGAGGGAAGAACCTATGACATTTATCTAGAGAACACAATCTGGAAAGAACTAGATACCAACGGGTTTCTTGGTAAGCAGATGTGTATAAAAATGTTCACCATTAGCAGCTTTAAAGAGCTTACTATGGTTTTTCCAAAACTCTGAAGGGAGTATGGACGGGTTAGGCATACTGTGTTCTGAACCAGTATCAATGAATCCTATAACTAAGATAGGCTTGGCATATTTGGAAGGAAGGATACTGATTTGTATGGATGGAAGAGATCGTTGCATAAGACTGACATGCTTGATGTGATGGATAGTTGCAACATCTTCGAGAACAGAATCAGAATCAGAGTCAGAAGACTCACTCTAATCTTCAGCCATCATGAAGACTGTTTCTTCATCATAAGCATCCTATTCAGAATACAGGGATTCAATATCATCATCCTCAGAGAGAGGAGAGACTGTGTTAACATGTTGAAGAAGTCTGGTTGATTTTGCTGGGTTGTTAGGGCAAGATCTAGCAAAGTGCCCTTTTCTTTTACAAATGAAACACCTGGAATCTTTCTGTTGCCGGGTGTTGATAGTTTTCTTCAAAAAACCGTAGTTTGTTTAGCCAAGAACGGTGTCCCAAGAGTGTTTGGGTTTTGAGAACTTATGGAAATGGGATTTTTTCTTGGTATAACAAGTGCAGGTTCTTTCATCATTGCATTTGATTGCAAGATGAGGTGTTTTGCATGCACTCTTGAAGGATTCCTTCTTTTTCATAAAATCTTTGAAAAACTTTCTCTGCTCGCAAAGCTTTTCAAGACAAGAGACAGCAATCTGATAGATCTGACCAAGAGTAAGATCATCCAAGTTTATCTGGTAGGAGTTCAGATGTCTCTGAATGTCTGGCAAAATCTCTTTGGGAAGAGACTGAACAAAGACATGTTTGAGGGAGTTGTCATTAAAACTATTCAGCCTGTAGTACAAAGCTGTCATCCTTTTGTAGTGCTTATCAAGATCTTTGATCCTTAATGAACAACACTTCATCTGATGGAATTCACGTCTAGCAGATTCTTGTGCTAGGTTTGGTTCTCCCAAAAACTGATTGTACACAATCTGTGGACTCAGGAACAGCTTGCGATATAAATGAGTCGTCAGATTCACCGATACTTAGGAACCAATCACGGAGAGATCCTAAGAATCTTGAGCAGAATTTTTTAATAACTTTATAACTTTCGGCTCCAGGTTTTGCCATCTGAAGATCAAGCCAAGCAGCAAGTTCTTGGAATCTATGGAACCATTTGACTTTAGGAACATCATCAAATGTAAACCATGTCCCATTAGATGGTTTAGAACTTGAATTAGACTGTACTGGAGGCGCATCATGAACCGGAGGCTTGCGCATCTCTTCAGGCTCATCTTCAGCAAGAGGTTCACTACGATGAAAATCCTCAGGAGTTGGAGGATCATTACATGTGAATGGTTGTGCCATAAGAACATTAGAAATTTCCATATAATTTTCCTCGAAATCTGTTGCAGAAGATACAACTGATTCTGTTGGAGAAGAAGACTTAGGAGATGGATTCAAATCTGAATCTGAGAGTTCAACATCTTCTTCTGGAACTATAAGACTGCAGTAGCTGATGACATGTGCTCTTTATCTTGGATGGTCCGACAGTTCAGTGGGTAGCTGAAATTATTCGTATTCACGAGGCGGGCAGAACTGCCTCAAAGATAGGTGTGTATCGAGCCTAACGATTTGTTCGATCACAACAATGAGTCACGCCGCCTCGTGAAGAGAGTGGTACGATAAGATCCGTGATCCGAAGAAGAAGAATAAACATACTGATACTCATGTGTTCGAGTTCAAACTCTCAAGCTTTTGAGACTTTGCCTCCATATCCTCACCTTTATCTCTACCTAGATCTTGTAAAACATCTATCTAATAAGATAGAAAACCTTGTCAATACTCCCATGCTTCCCTGACTGCATAAATTTCGAGTCTTCTTTACCTCTTATTAGTCCCTACAAACTCTATCACCGCCCCTAATCGTAATTAGATCTATCCTATTGTCACTTCTAAACGTCCTACTCCTAAAGAATATGTACCTTCTACTAGACTTGATCATGTGCTTTGCAAGCAACACAAGCAGCAAGATGAACCCTTGAAATTCCGTGATGAGCTAATTACCAATTGAAACGAAAAGGTTATACACACCTCCACCTGTGGGAGTACGATGATCTTAACGCTCATGGCAGAAAAGGCTCACGGTCACGAAGAACGACTCTCATGGATACTAGATTCAAAGAGTACCAACATGTCAGAATTGCAATCGCTCTTACAACCCTTCATGTAGGCAGTGTACTTCTCACCTTTTACCCAAACTTCAACCTATCCCTAGAGGATCCCAACCTTTTCAAGACCTTGAAAGTCCAAATCTAGATCCAAGGTGCTGAGCAAGTGGTCACCTCAAAAATGGCTACTTTACATCACCAGCTGGTTTATAGACTTCAAAACCATGCTCTTGACCTTCCAACTCCTCACACCTCCACAGATACCCTCATGATCTTAGCCGACAATGAAACCATACCAACCATTGTCCAAATCCCCAAAAAAATACAAAAAGCTGAACTTCTCAAGTTGATGCCGTTGGAATGGCTCTCCAACTATAAGAAATTCTACCAGAATTCCCAACCAATCAATTCTTTGTTAAGCTTCCCTTAAGCTTAATGAAAATGTGAACCCTACAAAGGCCACACACCCAGGCATGACGCCCTCAGATCTGAAACTTGCACTGTCAATGCCAACAGCCACGTTGTTAAGTCTTATCGAGCCCACACATTCCGATCGGGCTTGTCAAGCATTCTACGTTGAGAAACGTTTGAAATTGTTCGGTAAGAAACGCCTAGTTATAGACTACCAACCCTCAATGGTTTTCTCAAAGATGATAAGTTCCTTGCCAAAGATCCGCCTTTTATTCGCTCATCTCTGCGCAAAGGTGTTCTCAAAGTTTGATTTGAAATCAGGATTTTGGCAGATTGGTATTCATCCTGATGATCGACCTAAAACAGCCTTCTATATTCCCAATGCCCACTATCAGTGGACAGTGATGCCCTTTGGCTTGAAAGTGGCACCATCACATTTTCAAAAAGCTATGGTCAAGATTTTCCAACCTATCCTTGAAAACGCCCTCATCTACATTGATGATATTTTGTTGTTTTCCAAGGATCATGATTCACATCAACGACCTTGACCGCCTCGCCACAAGTAGGGCTACATGAGTCACGATATCCGAGAAAAGTCATGGTGGGCCGACTTCCATCAATTTCGCATGATAATCCAAGATGGTAACTATCATCTTGAACCCCACATTGCACAAGAATTATTGCATTTTCCAGACTCTCACCTAACCTGCAAGCAAATTCAACAATTCCTTGGGATTGTCAATATCTTCGAGACTTTTTCCCACAAATTACGGTCCATACCTCGAAGTTGTCAAGGATGCTAAAGAAAGCAGCCCCACCTTGGGGATCTGAGCAAACAACAGCTGTCCAAAGATCTCAAATGCACGACTCAAAGAACCTCTACAAATGAGAACTTTACTACAAGACAACGATCCTACAGACAGATGCTGATTTAGTACATCGAGAGCAAGATTTTCGAGTACATCAATGGAAAATATTTCTATTGTGTTCATGCCAGCAGTCAATTCAAAGATGCTGAAAAGCATTACCATGTGATCTACAAAGAGATTTGGCAGTCAAATATGGCATCCAGAGGTTTGAATTCCATCTCATCGGGCACAACTTTATTGTCAGATTAGACAACTTTTCTTTCCCGAAAATTATGGAATTTAAAAATAAGGTGCTACCGGACAAGCATCTTCTCCGCCTTAAAACCTGGTTCTCCAGGTATGATTTTTCAGTTCAACATATCAAAGGCGATAAAAATCTCATTCCTGACCTCCTTTTTAGACCCTCTAAAACAATCTCCCATATTCACACTTTGGGTCATATTCCTTTCATCGCCATGGTCTCATCCCTACCAAACCATTCTCTCACTCAAAAGTCATTCCCCCTCAATATGACTTTCACTTCTCTCCACCAGATTCAGGACTTTGCTCGAAAATTCCTTTTTAGGTTTTTTATGAATGTCTATACAAAAAGTCCAGAACCCATGCTTCTTCCTACCATGTATCCTGATCAACTTTTCCTCACAGGATTTGTCATTCTCCCAAATAGAGATGTTACTGAAGATGAGCTTTGGTACATTCGGTGTCTTACAGTCTTGTATGCTACAAAAATGGTTTTTCTTGTCCTCCCTCTTCTCGACAGGTTAAACAATCCAACTTACTCAACCAGTCTTACATGGACACTCTCTCAGTGGTTTTCACCACTTCCCTGGTGGCGCAGGAAGCTTCAACAGATTGCTCAAACACATCATCTCAGGGAACTCCCTGACCAAGAAGGAAAACAATGGACTTCTGTTTTTATCATTCACCGTCCCTATTTTCAACATCCTCAGACCAATGCTTTTTGGACTCAGGACTAGACTTATGAATGGAATAGTGTCCCTCATTTTGCCTACCTTGAACAAGATTTCCATACCAAGGCTTTCTTAAAGAATTTCCTCATAGAACTCAACCATGTTCTTCCAGACCAACCTACAATTCTCCACACATCCCTTGGACCAAAGCATGATATGTTCATGGTGCCTACACCATCTTCGCATTCACAGCCTCTCAGTCAAGGAATCATCTTCAAGGAAAAAAAGCCAGATCACACTGACTACCTCTTCCAAGATTCTCAAGATCCATACGAAGATTTCACTCCAATATCTTCCCAGTATGACCCTGGATCTTCCTCTACTTCATACCCACCAGATCCATATCCTCCGTTCTGTACTCAGCCAGATCCTCCCCATCACCACCTACATATCCTGGATCTTCAAACTGCCTTTGGGATTGTGTCCCTGGTTGCACCCATCCACCACGTGTCTTCAAGAAACAGCCGAAATATCTGGGCCAAGATCCTGATGAAACAGATGACTCGAACACCTCAGAGGGCACTATTTCACGTTAATAATGGCATTTGTCTTATATGCCACAAAAGTCATAAAGTAGTTTGTCTTTATGTTCTAAGAGTCTTTGTCATTATTAATGACTTGACTTTTGTGTTTTACTTTTTCAAAGTTAGTGGTAAAGTGCCTTTGTCTTGTCATTGTCATGTTGTTTTGTATTATTGCTTTGCTTTGTCAAGATTAGGTGACTTGTCCTAATCAAGTGGTTGTAATTGTGGGGGTCCTATCCCACTTTAGGTGAAGCTCTCGTCTATAAAAGGTGACCTTCTCCTCTTTGTAAGATATCTCTCGTTTTATCTTCGAATAAGAGTTAAAGTTTCTCTTGTAGATGAGTGGCTAAAAACCTTCTTCTTTCTATTCTTCCAATAAAGATCACGGATCAACTTAATTAGTTCACTTTCTATCTGGCTTGGTGACAAGTATGCTCTACACTCGCCTCTTGTAGGATCTTGTGTATCAGAAAGTCTTATGCATGTTGTACCAGAGTGGTATACTTCTTATACCATTGCTGTTTCACCTATACTAAACACCTGAGATACCGCTGAAGACACACTGCTCAATTCAAGAGATGCCTGTGGAGTGCAAGAAGAGAAAGGTATGTCTGCTATGATTTCTTCCATGGTGTTGGGTATATATTGGAAACCCGAGCACGCGGGCTATTGGCGCTAAGGACGATTTGTTCTCATCGCCTCGATATAACAACGCCTGCACTACTGCTGATCTCTATGTGAGTTCCGACTGACTTTCTATGAGTTAGTGGATCCTGGCTTGATATCAGTATGTTATGTGAGTTCTATGACCTACCGGTATCCCAGTTGGTATCAGAGCCAGGTTTCGATCCTGGGAACTGTGGGTTATGGGCCCACCACGCTCCCGCTTCACGATCCAGAGACAAGTTTATACTCACCAGCTTAAGATTGAAAATATTTCCCTTGGAAAGATTTACCAGTTAGCTGTCAGTAGCCTTGAACGTCTGTGTGAACAAAAAGAATTCTTTAAAGACCTCATTGAGAACTGCCAACTATTCAAAATGGCCTGCAAAAAACCCCATCTGAAAATCAAATGGAAAGATGATAAATATTGTCTTTGTACTTCCAAAAAGAAACATCATTTCAAATCCTTTCCTTCCAAACCCCATAAGAAACACAGACATAGCCGCAGAACTAAACCTTTCCGATTCTTCGAACGAAAGAATCCACCTGTAACTCTAAAACCAAGGACAGCAGATGCTTCATTTGCAAGAAAAAGGTCACTTTATAAAAAATTATCTTAATTCACCTGCTAAAGTTGTTTGACTCCTTCAACATCTCCAAACCTTTCCATTCTCCCTAATCATGATCAAATCGAGTCTCTCTTCTCATAACAATCTAAACCTGATGATTCTACTATATTTGCATTGGCATAAACAGATGAAAAGTCAGTCAATGTCTATACTATCTACACCATCCAGACTCTTGAATCTAAGATTTCTATACCTTCAGTTCGGCTTCAAATCTTTCCATCCAAATATCATAAACCTCTTCTTGTCATAGGTTTTATTGACACTGGTACTCAAAAGAGTATGTTAAACCCTCCTGTGATGAGAACTATCAAGAGAATACCATTAAAGCTTCAAGTGACCCTTTGAACATTCATGAAGGCCCAATTACAAGAGCTAGAGCCAAAAAGATGCAAGCTGCTTTAAATGGATTAATTGAGAAAATATGGATTGAAACTACAATTCAAGATGCAAGACATCATGAATTGGGCTTGAAGAGAAGTCAAGGCATTGTGGGCATTATTCAAGCTATTGGGCAGCCAAATACAGAATTCGGATCAAATGCAGAAAGGTCAAATTCGGAATAAAACTGGTATTGATTGAGCTAGCATTAATGTACAAGCTATATACCGTTGGAAGGATAATTAAGTTAGCTTTCAAACGAATTTTACAGAGTTAGATTTGGAGTTCTCTAGAAGGAGTTATGACCAATTGATTACAGCATGTTCAGACTTGCGATTTTCAACGACTCCTTTGTTTTTCAACTTCATTTGTTGTTTTGTTTCAAGTTTGTCAATATGTAAGGTAAGTCTACTATCAATGATGGTGGTCTAACATTAAGTTTGTCAATGATAGCATTAATTATGGTAGGCTAGCATTAAGTTTGTCAATGATAACATTAATTATGGTGGGTTGGTGAAGACTTTTGAAGTATGCTTTGACAAACTTATACTTGGAGGGTTTTTCCAATGTTTTCATTTGTATTTTTGGGATTTTGGGTCTCTATTGGTCTATTTAAACTCAGCAACCTTGCTATGTAAGACAATTAGAGATTAATGTTATTTGAATTTGAAAGAATTATTCTTTCTTTGGTTCTTTTAGAGAACTAGTGAACTTATCAAGAATTTGCATTCTTGTGGCGTTCCAAATCTAGACTTATCACTCACTTTCTCATTTAAATCTTGAGTGTGGCGTCAATATCATTCTCCATACCTTTGGTTCATGTTTTCTTAAGCATTGGGTCAAGGTTTTGTTTGTCTTAAATCTGTTTAGAACTTTCTTGGGAAGTTGAAACTTCAAATTAAGTGTGAGTTTCAAAATTTCAATGTGGGATTCACATCATCCTGTTCTTCCAGCTAATCTTTGGACATATCATGAGGAATATTTTAAAATAGCCTACTCTCATTTCCAAACTTCCAGTCAAGATTCCACTCTTCCCCACTTGTGTTGTTTCAATCAAACTAATAAGATTCGATCTTCCTTTGGTTTTTATATACTCCACCAAGTCCCTTCTCTTCAAATTACAGCTACCGGAATTAGGTATAAGAAGATGTATAAACCATATATAGATGTTCTATGTCTGTATTCCCTCCAGAATGTTTCTTCTTCCTATCAGCCAATCACAGATAAACTTCTCCAGTTTTGTCCATCATCCCATGCTCAATTTGTTCATCCTAATCCTTTATGGAAAAATCCTAAATTTTTCATAAAGCTTCCTTTTAAGCTAAATGAAGACATAAATCCCACCAAGGCTACCCATCTGGGTATGACTCCTTCTGATATTGTTTTAGCCCAACAAGAATGTGTCCAGTTATTAGCCCAAGGCCTTATTGAGCCCGCAAATTCTAAATGGGCTTGCCAAGCATTCTATGTTGAAAAAGGTTCTGAACAGTTACGAGGGAAAAACGATTAATCATTGGCTTTCAACCCTTAAATTGTTTTCTGAGAGATGATAAATTCCCACTGCCAAAAATTCAATCCTTGTTCATTCATCTCAAGGATGTAAAAATCTTTTCCAAATTTGACCTCAAATTAAGATTTTGGCAACTTGGAATTGATCCTCTTGACCGGCCCAAGATCGCCTTTTGCATTCCAAATGCTCACCTTTGGTCTTAAAGTGGTCCCATCTTATTTCAAAAAGCCATGATCAAAATCTTCCATCCCATACTGCATCATGCTCTTGTATACATTGATGATCTTCTTCTGTTTTCAAAAGATCATCCCAGCCATCAACAACTCCTTAAAGATTTTCATTAAATCATTGCCCAAAACGGTATCATGATTTCTGACACCAAAAGCTCTATTTGCCAAACCTCCATCCAGTTTCTTGGAATGATTCTTGAAAATAGATATTTTCGTCTAGGTCCTTACATAGCTCAAGAATTACTCCACTTTCCTGACCATGATCTTAGCCGCAAACAAATTCAACAATTTCTCAGTTTTGTCAATTATCTCAGAGATTTTCTTCCACATGTTGCAGTTTATACCACTTCTTTATCCCGCCTTTTGAGAAAGAACGCCCCACCATGGGACTCTACTCATACAGAAGCAATCAAAACTTTGAAATAGATAACCCAAAAACCTTTACCTTTAAAAATCCCCACTACAGGACAAAGGATTTTGCAGACAGATACCAGTGACAAGTATTAGGGAGCTGTCCTTCTAGAGTCTATTGATGGAAAAGAGTCTTACTATGCCCATGCCATAAGCACTACCATGTGATCTATAAGAAAATAATGGCAGCCAAATATGGCATCAAAAAATTTGAATTTCATCTTGTCGGCCATCACTTTCTTGTTAGAATTGATAACTCATCCTTCCCAAAGATTCTAGATTTCAAGAACAAGACTCTTCCAGACAAACAATTGCTTCCGTCTCAAAAACTGGTTTGGCCGAAAAGGAGATAAGAACTTGATCCATGATATGCTATCCAGAGCCAATTCCACAACCATCATAACTTCCATTCAATCCGTTCCAATAATCTACATGGCTTCTTCTCTTCCAACTTCAGCCTCAGTCAAAAAGTCTTTCCCTCTTAATCTCACATTCTGAGATTTCACACAAAAGTTTGTTATCAGATATTGCTGAACTCCCTCCAGTTTTTTGAATTTCTTTTCAGAATGCTCTTTTCTCATAGGTCTTACTCTACATCCTCAACAGGATATTACAGAGGATGAACTCTCGTATATCTGGTGTTTATCCACCTTATATGCCGCACCTTTGATAATTCCTATTCAACCTCTCCACCAACACCTCCATGATCCAAATAATAAAACCTCCCTTCTTTGGACTCTTTTAGAATGGTTCTCACCTATCCCCTGGTGGCGACAACAACTCACCTTCATCATCCAAAGGCCTTACCTCAACCACTTCCTAGAAAACCAAATAACCAAATTAACCTCTGTTTTTATTATTCATCGTCCATATTTTCAGCACCCAGTTACCAAACTATTTTGGACCCAAGACCAAGCCTATGAATGAAAAACTGTTCCCCATCAAAACCGACTCAACCAAGACCCAGCACTCTTGACTGAGTTTAAAAACAAACTTAATCATTTCCAGCCACCAACAGAACCGATTCACCACACTTCCTTGGGACCACAACATGAAGTCCTTTTTATACCAACTCCGAATTCTTCATCACCAAGCCATACCAGTGGTTTAGTCATCAAAGAAGAACGTCCTGATTACACAGACATACTATTCTAGGATGCTCAGGATCCATAGGAAGACTTTGTCTCACTGCTATCACAGCTTGATGATCGTTCCAGCATGGAGATAGATAAACCATCAACATCAAACTCCACCCAAATGGACCTTCTTACGAGTGGTACGTTAAAAATCTTGGATATGAACCATTTGATGAAATAGACAGTGACGTAGCTAACTTGTCTCCATCGCACAACTTGTGATGAAGGCACCCATGTGCTTTCCATATCACTTATCTTATAATAAGCTCTAAAGTCTTTATGGCTGTTATGACAACGTCTTAAAAGTCTTTGCAAAAGTCCTAAAATATTTGTCTTTGTTAGGTAAAATCAACATGATGGGGATAGTGTGTTGTATTTTCTCGCTTTACCTTTTAGGTGTGTTTTATTTTCAATGATGTAATCTTGCTTTGTTTGAAAAAGTAGTCCTGTGGGACCCATGTACCAATAATGATAAGGCTTAGTCCTATCCTCCTCCTTGTAGAAATATGTATGAAAATGAATTAAAAAAAAAGCGATGTCTTTGTATTCAAAAAAGAAAAAACGCTCTTCTCTCATAATGAGTTTTTAACTTCTCTCTAAGCCCTATATATTCTTGAATAAATAGAAATCCTGCTTCTAGGATAATCTTTTTCTATAGTGAGTATGCTCTACACTTGCCTCTATGAGGATCCTGTATATCAGAAAACTGAGTTCGGTATCCATATTCATGTCCTAGAGTTCATAAGATCAAGGTTCGATGGGAAACCCACGACGTATATTCTGATGGCTATCCCGAATGGGAGCTAGATCAGTCTGCACTGTAGGTATAACAAGTCACATACTCAGTCACTCGAGTGGTATCAACGGCTACAGTCAAGGTTGTAGTATAAGCTCAACGGCTTTAATGATCCAACCTTAAAGCATGTATTCATTGCTTCTCTTGCTAAATAAGTCCAGCCTAAAATCCAGAGACAAGTTCATGTCTGTTAGCAGCCTTGAGCGTCTGTGCGAACAAAATGAATTTTTCAAAGACCTCATTGAAAATCGCCAACCATTCAAAACTGCCTGTAAAAAACCCGATCTTAACATCAAATGTAAAGACGATAAAGATTGTCTTTGTACAACAAAAAAGAAACATCATCTCAAATCCCTTCCTTCTAAACCCCACAAGAAGCACAGACACAACCACAAATCTAAACCTTTCTGATTCTTCTGACAAAAAGATCCATCTCGTTCCTCCAAAACCAAGAACAATAGATGCTTCATTTGTAAGAAAAAAGGTCACTTTCCAAATAATTGTCTTAATAGACCTGCTAAAGTTGTTCGTCTCTTCCAACATCTTCAAGGCCTATCCATTCTCCCTGATCATGATGAAATTGAGTCTCTCTTCTCAGAACAATCTGAACCTGATGATTCTACTGTATTTCCATTAGCAGAAACAGATGAGGAGTCAGTCAATGTTCATACCATCCACACCATTCAGACACCTGAACCCAAGATTTCTATCGCTTTTGTTCAACTCTAAATCTTCCCCTCTAAATATCATAAACCTCTTCCTGTCATAGGTTTTATTGATACTGGTGCTCAAAAGAGTATGTTAAATCCTTATATTCTCCCAGCTGATCGTTGGACATATAATGAAGAATATTTTAAAGCAACTGATGGAAAACTCTTCCATATAACTCTCATCCCTAAACATCCAGTTAGGATCCAACTCTTTCCTACTTGTGTTGTTTCAATCAAACTAATAGGTTCTGACCTTCCTGATAAAGATCTCCTCATTGGTTTTGATATACTTCATCAAGTTCCCTCGCTCTAGATTACCGCCACAGGTATTAGGCATAAGAAGATGTATAAACCTTATACGGACATCCTATGTCTGTATTCTCTTCAAGATGTTCCCTCTTCTTATCAACCTATCAATGATAAACTTCTTTTGTTTTGTCCTTTGTCGTATAGCCAATTTGTCCATCTTAACCCTTTATGAAAAAACCTTGAATTTTTCATAAACCTTCCTTTTAAGCTAAAAGAAGACATTAATCCTACCAAGGCTACCCATCCAGGTATGAATCCTTTGAATCTACTTTTTGCCCAACAAGAACATGCCCAGTTATTAGCCCAAGGTCTTATTGAAGCTACAAACTCTGAATAGGCTTGCCAAGCATTCTATGTTGAGAAAGATCTGAACAGTGAGGGGGAAAAAGTGATTAGTTATTGACTATGAACCCTTGAACTATTTTCTGAAAGATGACAAATTCCTTCTGCCAAAAATTCAATCCTTGTTCATTCATCTTAAAGATGCAACAATCTTTTGGTAACTTGGAATTAATCCCAGAGACAGACCTAAAACATTTGTGGTTACAAACTACATGTTGACCTAATAATCTTCAAAATGCTTGACTATAATGTAATTTTGGGCATGGATTGGTTATCAAAGCACCATGCCCAGATAGATTGCAGGAAAAAAAGTGGTAACTTTTCGAGGGGGGCGTACAGAGAAAAGTGTACCAGTCATCTCTACCTTAAAAGCGGCTAGATTATTAAAAGGAGGATGCAAAGGGTACTTGGCAAGTGTTGTCGTCGAAACAAGAGAGTAAAGTCTGAAGTTGGAAGATATTCCAGTTGTGAATGAATTTCCTGAAGTATTTCTCGAGGAACTTCCAAGATTGCTGCCATACCGAGAAATTGAATTCGCAATTAATTTATTACTAGGAACTACCCCAATTTCGAAGGCACCTTATAGGATGGCTCTAGCAGAACTTAAAGAATTAAAGAATCAACTACAAGAATTATTAGACAAAGGCTACATACGCCCAAGCCATTCACTATGGGCAGCACCAGTACTGTTCGTTAAAAAGAAGAACGGTTCAATGCGAATGTGCATCAACTATCGAGAGCTTAATAAAGTGACTATCAAGAACAAGTACCCACTCCCACATATCGATGACTTATTTGATCAATTACAAGGAGCATCGGTATTCTCCAAGATTGATTTGAGGTCAGGATATCATCAATTACGAATCAGAGAGGCAGACATTCCTAAAACGGCATTCAAGACACGTTATGGACCCTATGAATTCATTGTCATGCCATTTGGTTTAACAAATGCTCCAGCAGCCTTCATGGACCTCATGAATAGAGTATTTAAAGACTACTTAGACAAGTTCATCGTGGTATTCATTGATGACATTTTGGTCTACTCAATAACAGAGGAAGAGCATGTTAAGCATCTAAGGGTCCCTCTTCAAACATTAAAGAGAGGCAACTATATGCCAAATTTAAGAAATGTGAATTTTGGCTTGAAAGAGTCATATTCATAGGACACGTCATGTCAAAAAATAGGATCTCAGTAGACCCATCGAAGGTGAAAGTGGTAAGCCAATCAGAAGCTTCTTGGGATTAGCTAGATACTACCGAAGATTTGTGGAAAGTTTCTCCAAGATTGTAATGCCACTGACCCAGTTGACGAAGAGAAATGCCAAGTTTGTATGGATGCTAGAATGCGAGAAAAGCTTCGGAGAGCTAAAACAGTGGTTGGTCACTGCCCCAGTCCTAGCCATTCCCAACAACTCTGAGGAATTTGTCATCTATAGCAATGCATCCAAAAATGGCATAGGATGCATCCTCATGCAAAATAGAAAGGCCATTGCGTATGCTTCCAGCCAACTGAAGAAATATGAGAAAATTACCCAACACACGACTTAGAATTGTCAGTAGTGGTGCATGCATTAAAGATATGGCGTCACTAATTGATGGGAGCGTTTGCAAGATTTACACTGACCACAAGAGCCTCAAATACTTCTTGACGCAAAAGGAGTTAAATATGCGACAACCGCGTTGGCTAGAGCTTGTTAAGGACTACGACTGCGAAATAAACTATTATCCCGGAAAGGCCAATGTGGTAGTGGATGCACTAAGCCGAAAATCCAGCTTATCAACTCTAAAGATTCTACCAAATCCATTACAAGATGATATATGCAAGGCAGAGGTCGACTTGGTAACAGGAAAATTAGCTTACATGACTCTTCACTCAACTATATTAGAAAAGATTCAAGAGGGACAGGAAACCGATTCTTACTTAAAGATAGAAGCCAACCCAAAGAAAGGGATGTCATTCAAGAAGTCCAAGAAAGGAGTCATTTTGTTCAAGGATAGAGTTTGTGTACCAGATAACGAAGATCTAAAGAAATAAATTATGCTTGAAGCTCATACGACCCCATATTTGCTTTATCCTAGTACAACAAAAATGTACAGGGATCTAAAGAAGCATTATTGGTGGCCTGGAAGGAAGAAGGATATAGTCAAGTTCATGGCGCAATATCTCACATGCCAACAAATCAAAGCAGAACATTAGAGGCCAGCAGGACTTTTGGAATCCAATCAAGTTCTTCAATGGAAATGGGAAGAAATTACAATGGATTTCATCATTGGGCTTCCAAGGACTACAAAAATGCACGATGCCATTTGAGTAATCATCGATCAACTTACAAAGTTTGCTCACTTCGTGCTAATTCGAATGGCCTGCGACATGGACCAGTTTGCAGAGATATACATAAAAGAGGTAGTAAGGCTCCACGGTATACCTGCTTCCATTATTTCTGACCGAGATCTAAGGTTTACATTAAAATTCTGGAAAAGGTTCCATGGCATCATGGGGACAAAATTAAAGTTTAGTACGGCATTTCATCATCAGACAAACGACCAATCATAAAGAATAATTCAAACACTTGAAGATATGTTGCGAAGATGCACCATCTATTTTCAAAGATCATGAAGTGAGTATTTACCACTGGCATAATTTGCTTACAACAATAGCATTATATGGAACGAAGTGTAGATCACCTATTCATTAGGATGATTGGGCGAGCAAAGTACCTTGGACCCAACTTAATTATTGCCTCATCGGAGGCAATCCAGAAGATATGCCAAAGAATGCATGCAGCGAAAAGTCGATAGAAGAGTTATGTGGATAAAAGGCAGAGGTTTTTAGAATTTTAAGTTAGTGACAAAGTATTTCTAAAAGTGGCTCCACTATTAGAACCTAACGCCGTTCTTCCTGCAGAGAGTGGTATATTGTAAAAAAATATGTGATCCTAAAAAGAAGAATAGAATAGAAACTCTAATCTCATGGCTTCTTCTTCAAATTCACAAACAACTAAACCTCTTGTTTCTCTTTCTTCTACTCTTTCTCTTCCTAAATCTTGTACAAATCATCTAGCTTTAAAAATTGAAAACCTCGTTGAATATTCTTATGTTCCAGATTTTGCTCAAATCAATAAGTCTTCTTTGCCCTTGATCAGTCCTTATAAGCTTTATCAGAGACCCAATACTCTGGTAAGAAGTATCAGAACCCTCATCTCCACTAGATGTCCTGCCCTAAAAGAGTACATCCAGTCATCCAAACTATATCAGTGTGCTAATCCCTACAGAACTTATGGCATAGTGGAAAAGAGCAGGTTATACACATCTCCATCTTAGAGTAATCTGTATAATCCTTACACTTCATGGTAGAAAAGGCTTGCCTGTTACGGCAAGATTGGCCTTGATGGACACCAGATTCAAAGAGTACCAACATGCTATCATTGGTACTGTGCTAACTACCCTCCATGCTGGTAGTGTCCTTCTCACTTTTTACCCAAACTTCAACCTGTCTCTTGAATATCTTAATCTTCCTACTACCTTGAAGGTCCAGCAAAAATGGCTACTTTGCATCATCAATTGGTATATAGACTTCAAAACTATGCCCTTGATCTACCCACACCTCAAACTTCCTCAGATATCCTTATGATCTTAGCTGACAAGGAATCCATACCCACAATTGTCCAGATCCCCAAACAGATCCAAAAACAAGAACTTCTCAAGTTGATACTGTTAGAATGGTTATCCAACTATGAAAATTTTCATCAGAATTCTCAACCTATTCAGACTTTTGACGCCTAGCTTGAAAAAAAGCCTGACGGAACAGTGAGACCAACCTCCCTAAACCTCCTTTTCATACACTGCTATGATAACAGCTGTTAACACAGCCCAGGAAAACCTTCCAATTTATGGTTTCTCTTCCAATGGATATCCTGTGTATCCTGACAAGATGCAAGGACATTTCATTTGGGATGTTCCAAAATCATAGATGTGTATGCCCTATTTAGATGATGATGATTCTGATGATGACTGGGAATTCAACAGACGTCCCAGAAGAAAGAAAAAGAAAAATAAAAAAAGAGGTAGTTGCAAGCCTCCACCTGTCCTGCCACCTGATGAGTCAGATTATACTCCCTGGCCAGTAGAGAGCCAGAAAAAACAAACACATCCTCAAGCCAAGGCATGCAGGCAAGAAGTAAACAACCCACTTATGTCGTTCTCTCTGAGAGGGTGGTATATTGTAGAAGGTCTGTGATATGAAAAAGAAGAATAGAAAGCTCTCATGGCTTCTGCTTCTAGTTCTCAAATATCTGAAACTCCCGTTTTCCTTTCTTCTCCTCTTTCTCTTCTTAGATCTTGCACAAAACATCTAGCCTCTAAAATAGAAAACCTTGTAGAGTATTCCTATGATCCTGATTCTACACAAATTAGTGAATCTTCTTTACCTTTAATCAGTCCTTATAAACTCTATCAACGCTCCAACTCTGTAGCTAGAACCATCCGAACCCTAATCTCTTGGGACATCCCGCTCGAAAGAATATATTGATCTTCGGATCGGTGTCTTTGCAAGCAAACAGCGATATGTTACTTTGGAAATTCCAATAGAGCTTGTTACCAACTGGAAATGAGAAGGTTATACTCACCTCCATCTTGGGGGAGTACGTATAATCTTGACTCTTCATGGGAGAAAAGGCTTGCCTGTTACGGCAAGAATAGCTCTCGTGGATACCAGATTCAAGGAGTACCAACATGCTATTATTGGTACTGTTCTTACTACTCTCCATACGAGGAGTGCTCTTCTTATCTTTTACCCAAATTTCAACCTATCCCTTGAAGATCCCAATCTTTCAATCACCTTGAAAGTCCAAATCCAGATCTAAGGTGTTGAACAAGTGGTCACCTCAAAAATGGCTACTTTACATCACCAGCTAGTTTATAAACTACAAAACCATGCTCTTGATCTTCCTGCACCTCAAACACTCTCATGATCCTAGTCGACAATGAAACCACACGAACCATTGTCCAGATCCCTAAACAGATCCAAAAATCTAAACTTCTCAAGTTAATGCTGTTGGAATGGCTCTCCAACTATGAAAAGTTCCATTAGAATTCTCAACCCATTCAGACTTTTGATGCCCAGTTTGAAAAGAGGTCAGACGGTACTGTCCAGATGGCCTTTCAACCTCTATAAAGCTAACCTCCCACAACCTCCTTTTCATACGTTACTATGATCACTGCTGTTCAGACAGCTCAAGAAGATCTTCCCATCTATAGTTTCTCTACTAATGGCTATCTAATGTACCATGACAAGGTATAAGGCCATTTCATTTGGGATGTTCCAGGCTCTCACATATGTGATCCCGGTTGTCCTTGCCAGGATGATGATGAGTCTGATGATGACTAGGAAGTCGTTCACCTCCGCCGACGGCACCGGAAAAAGAAAAGCTCACAACGAGGCAGTTGTAAGCCTCCATCTAATCTCCCACCAGATGATGAACCCGACTATACTCCATGGTCGGTTGAGACAACATATCCTGTTGTTTCCACACCTCAACCTTCCATACCTACACCCTGTAGACAAGAAGTCAACAACCTACTTCTGTCTCAAACTTCTTCACAGTCCTGCATGATGTTTTCATCCAGCTCTTACTATAACCAGTTTCCTTCCTTAGAAAAACAGACAGACCCACAAACCAAAGTGGTTTCCAAACCATTTGTCCGACCTCGCATTGCTCTCTTGGGCGGATCGAGGAACCAGCGGTATGGGCGATTAGTGGCGGCAAGCGAATGCCAGAGCTTAGAATACACTCCTGGAATCTCTTGATACCAGGCTTGATAATGTTCAAGCACAAGTCCAAACTACCTATAAGAAGGTTGATGCGATTACAGCTTGCATGGAACAGCTGTATCGAAACCTCCATGAACAAATTACTAGATTGGACACGGAGCTTCGTACTATGATCCAGCACAACTATTGGGGACCAGAGTTCAACCAAAAAGAAGCTAAAATTAGGCGACTTAAAGCTGAACTTACGAGGATTGATGCTGGAAAGCAACATCAACAACCATCTCTTTTTGGCCCAACTCAAACCTTACCCATACCTATTCCATCTTTCAATACCTACCAACCTTCCTATACACCTTCCACTTATAAAAAAACCTTTTGGATTATCTCACTTGGAGTATAGAGATAAAATACCTGAACCCAAACCTTCCTCAAGAACATCTCCCTCTAGACCGTCACCTTTAGGACTTACACTTAAGCCACAACCACCACCGCCACCAACTTATGCTGAAACAATTCATACTCCTCAGCAAATTCCTGAACCTACTCCACCTCCGAAAGAAAAAGAGCCAATGCATCAGCTCTATTATAAAAAAGTTCGTTCTGATCTCATCCTTCCAGAAGACAGCTCTCCTTCTAACTCAGAACCAAATTCATTTTCTGATAAGGCAACTATTTCTACCTCTTACTCTGCAACAGATTCAGAGGAAAACTATGTGGAAATCTCAAATATGCTTATGGTCCAACCATCCACTAGTTCCAATAATCGTCCTCCTTCTCAAGAGGATCCTCCTCCTTATTCAACTAGGGGACCACTCATAGATGAAGATTTTGATGATCTACTTGCTGCAGATGCGCACCTCCTACACATTCAAATCCAAGTCCCAAACCATTTAATGGACCATGGTTCACATTTGATGATGTTTCAAAAGCCAAATGGTTCCATAGATTCCAAGAGTTCTCTGTTTGGACTGATGTTCAACTATTGGGGACCAGAGTTCAACAAAAAAAAAGCTGAAATCAGACGGCTTAAAGCTGAACTTGCAAGGATTAATGCTGGAAGCAACATCAACAACCATCTCTTTTTGGCCCAACTGAAACTTTATCCATGCCTACCCCATCCTTCAATACCTACTAACCTTTCTACATACCTTTCACCTATAAAAAATCTTTTGACGATGATCAGTTCTTTGGGTTATCTCACGTAGAATATAGAGATAAAATTCCTGAACCTAAACCTTCCACAAGACCATCTCTCTCTAGACCGTCACCTTCAAGACCTACACTTAAGCCGCAACCACCACCACCACCAACATATGCTAAAACAATTCATACTTCTCAGTAAATTCCTGAACTTACTCCACCTACGAAAGAAAAAGAGCCCATGCATCAGCTCTATTCAGAAAAAGTTAGTTCTGATCTTATCCTTCCAGAAGACAGCTCTCCTTCTGACTCAGAACCAAATTTATTTTCTGATGAGGCAATTGTTTCTGCCTCTTACTCTGCAACAGATTCAGAGGTAAACAATGTGGAAATCTCAGATATGCTTATGGTCCAACCATCTACTAGTTCCAATAATCCTTCTCCTTTTCTAGAGGATCCTCCTCCCAATTCAACCAAGGGACCATGCATAGTTAAAGATTTTGATGATCTACCTCTTGCAGATGAACCTCTTGCACATTCAAATCTAAGTCCCAAACCATCCAATGGACCATGGTTCACATTTGATGATGTTTCAAAAGCCAAATGGTTCCATAGATTCCAAGGGTTCTCCGCTTGGACTGATGTTCAAATGCTCAAACTTGGAGCAATCTCATACAACGTTCTCAAAGAATTTTGCTTTAGATTCATAGGCTCTCTACCTTATACTGATACTTTAAGGTTGTATTCAATTTCTGATGCACCTTCCTCCTATGAGTCCTTCAAAACCAAGTTCCTACCATTTTGTCCTGAAAATCATCTCTAATTTACCCATCATTTTCCTATGTGGAAAAATCCTCAGTTCTTTGTTAAGCTACCCTTCAAGCTTAATGAAGATATTAATCCTACTAAAAGCACACACCCGGGCATGACGCCCTCAGATCTCAAGTTAGCCCAGGCGATGTCGGTGACTTATGGCTCGAGCCACGATTGGGCTTGTCAAGCATTCTATGTTGAAAAAGGGTTAGAAATAGTTTGGGGGTAAGAAAGGTTAGTCATAGACTATCAGCCCCTTAACTATTTTCTCAAAGACGACAAATTTTGTTTGCCCAAAATCCAGTCCTTGTTGATTCATCTCCAAGATGCAAAGGTATTTTCTAAATTTGACCTTAAGTCAGGATTCTGGCAAATTCGTATTCATACTGATGATAGACCAAAAACAGTCTTCTGTATTCCTGATGCCCACTACCAAAAGGCTATGGTCAAAATCTCCAAGCCTATCCTTGATCATGCTCTTATCTACATCGATGACATCCTCTTGTTCACCAATAATCATGAGTCAAATCAACAGCTCTTGAATCAATTCTTTCAAATTGTTGAGTCACATGGAGTTATGTTATCTGACAAGAAAAGTCAGGTAGGTCAGGAATATTGACTTTCTTGGCGAGTCACCACATTCTTAACTCTCCTTCCCAGCATAACCCCATAAACCAACAGACTAGTGATTCTTTTCTCAGTCGTTTGACCTTTATAGCATGGCTTCCAGAAGGCCTACAAGAGCTAATTTTCCAGAAGGTTATTGACCACAAACATGGCTCCAGAAATCATCCTCTCACCTGGCGCCTTTGGAACTTAATGGCCATACAAGAATTCAGGCCTACCTACGATGGCTTGCGTCAAAGACCGTTTAAACCACATCCCAATCCCGATCAGATGCACTAATTGATATTCAAGCTTCAAACCACTTTCCATCATATTGTAGATGAGCACACCAGTTGGGGACATTATGTCATTTGTGACATCACTCCACAAGCCTACTACATCTTCTGGTACTGGCCAAATCTGTACCCCGTGGCTTTACTCTTGGACCCTAATCTGATCCATACAAGTCGAAGATATGCTCTGATACCACTCGGGTAATGAAGTACGTGGCGTTTTTATACCAGAGTAACGACAATTAAAATTGTCCTTTGGACCAATAGCCCGCATACTTGGGTTTCCAGCCTATATACCCAAAACCAGAGAAGAAACCATAGTACATGCCACCCTAAACTCCTTGGGCATAACGACGAGTGAATAGTATTTCTGATAAAAGGTTCTGGTGTTTAGTATAAGGGAAAACAAAACAACAGTGTTTCTGATAACAGGTTCTGGTGTTTGGTATAAGGGAAACCAAAACAGACTTTCTGATACCCAAGATCCTACAAGAGGCAAGTGTAGAGAATACTAGTCATTAAGCCAGATAGAAGGTGAACTATTAAGCTTATCTATGATCTTTATTAGAAGAATATAGAGAGAAGAGTTTAGCTACTCATGTTTTAGAGAAACTTAAAACTTAGATTAAGCTTGAAAGGAAGTATATTTTATCAAAGCCGAAGATATCTTACAAAAGGAAGAAGGTGGCCTTTTATAGGCAAAGCCTTCACCTAAAGTGGGACAAGACCCCCACTTGATGACAAAAACATCATGATTACAAAGTCAAAAGTAGCTTTAACAACTTTTGACAAAGAGGACACAATTATTACAACAAGACAACGACACCTTAACTAGTAACTTTGAAAAAGTAAAGCCATTACTACAAAATGACGAAGAAGACTTTCAAACACAAAAGACAAACTACTTTATGACTTTTAAGGCACAAAAGACAAACAACATTATTAAAGTGAGATAGTGCTAAATGACGATCTTTGTTGTCGAGTCTCGAATCGACTACGTTATCGTGGGTTCTTGACTTAGTTGAGGCCACTATTATTGGTGGTCGACCGATCATCTTTTCAAAGCTTGAGATCTGCCATGTCTGTTGAGGTAGCTATCATACATGTGCTGTAATGCTGTTGCTTCGTCTTATTCAGAGCGGAGACGATGATTTCTGATCTCTTCCTTGAAATAGAGATCTGGTGTGGTTTGGATATCAGGAGATAAAGGATTGCGGGTGATATATGTGGGAGTAATGCCATATTCATTAGCTAGAGCTTGTCTAGCCGTGAGACATTCCGTCCATATAGAATGAAAGGTTTCACAGACGTGATGGTGTTCTATGGCTTTAACAATGGGATTGGTATATCGATCCCAGATGTCAGTGCGCTTTACAATTATGATGGTAGGATGCTTGATCTCATAACTAGGGGTAAGTTCAAGGGTCAAAGGATCCCTGAAGATGGGGGCAAACATTATATCAAACCATCGGCCTTTACCATATCTTCAATTGGTATGGATCAGATTAGGATCGAAGAGTAAAGCCACGGGGTACAGATTCGGCCAGTACCGGAAGATGTAGTAGGCTTGAGGTGTGATGTCACAAATGACATAATATCCCCAACTGGTGTGCTCATCTACTACATTAAAGAAAGTGGTTTGTAGTTTGAAGATCAATTGGTGCATCTGCTCAAGATTGGGATGTGGTTCAAATGGTCTTTGACACAAGCCATCATAAATTGACCTGAATTCTTGTATGGCCATTAAGTTCCAAAGGCGCCAGGTGAGAAAATCATTTCTAGAGCCATATTTGTGGTCTATAACCTTCTATCTATTTTTCCAAGGAAGGAAACTGGTTATGGTAAGAGCTGGATGAAAACATCATCCAGGACTGTGGAGAGGTTTGAGACAGAAGTGGGTTGTTGACTTCTTGTCTACAGGGTGTAGGTACCGAAGGTTAAGGCGTGGAAATAATAGGAGATGTTGTCTCAACCGGCCATGGAGTATAGTCGGGTTCATCATCTGGTGGGAGATCAGATAGAGGCTTACAACTGCCTCGTTATGAGCTTTTCTTTTTCCGGTGCCGTCAGCTCTGATACCACTTGGGTAGCGGAGTACGTGGCGTTGTTATACCAGAGCAATGATGAACAAATTGTCCTTTAGGCCAGTAGCCTGCATGCTCGGGTTTCCAGCCCGGATACTTAATACCATAGTAGTAACCATAGCACATACCACTCCTTGGGCATAATGATGGGTGAACAGCGGTTCTGATGACTATTCCTGGTGTTTGATACAAGGGAATTCTGGCAATGGTATAAAAGATTATACCAACTCTGGTAGAATAGGATAAGACTTTCTGATACACAGGATCCTACAAGAGGCAAGTGTAGAGCATACTCATCAAGCCAGATAAAAGGGGAACTATTAAGCTGATCTGCGATCTTTTTTAGAAGAATAGAAAGAGAAGAGTTTAACTACTCATGTTTAAGAGAAACTTAAAACTTAGATTAAGCTTCAAAAGAAGTATATTTTATCAAAACCGAAGATATGTTACACAAGGAATAAGGTGGCCTTTTATAGGCAAAGCCTTCGCCTAAAGTGGGACAGGAACCCAACTTTATGACAAAACATCATGATTACAAAGTCAAAAGTAGCTTTAACAACTTTTGACAAAGACGACACAATTATTACAACAAGACTACGACACTTTAACTACTAACACAAAAGTCAAGCCATTATTACAAAATGACAAAGAAGACTTCAAACATAAAAGACAAACTACTTTATGACTTTAAAAGAACAAAAGAAAAACGACATTATTAAAATGAGATAGTGTTATATGACGATGCTGACAAGTCAAAGTCTGAATCAGGGTCTACATCATCAGACTGGATAGCTTGACTTGTTAGGGCCACTGTTGGTGGTCAGACCAGTCTGCCCTTTCTGGCCACAGATCATGAGATCTGCCTTCTCTGCTGAGGTTGCTATCATACCTGTGCTGTAATATGGCAGCTTCGTGTTCTTCAGAGTGGAGACAATGATTTCTGATCTCTTCCCTGAAATAGAGACCTCGTGTGGTTTGGACATCAGGAGCTCTAGCTGTAAGACATTCTGTCCGCATGGAATGAAAGGTTTCACAGGCATGGTGATGTTCTATAGCTTTAACAATGGGCTTTGTACATCGTCCCTGGATGTCAATGAGCTTTACGATCACGATGGTAGGATGCTTAATTTGATAACCAGTTGTAAGTTCAAGGGTCAAGGGATCCCAGAAGATGGGGGCAAACATCTTATCAAACCATCAGCCTTTACGATATCTTCGACTGGTATGGATCATATTAGGGTCAAAGAGTAAAGCCACGGGGTACAGATTTAGCCAGTACCAGAAGATATAATAAGCTTGTGTAGTGATATCATAAATGACATAATGTCCCCAACTGGTGTGCTTATCTACTACACGATAGAAAGTGCTTTGTAGCTTGAAGATCAATTAGTGCATCTGATCAGGATTGGGGTGTGGTTTGTAGCTTGAAGATCAATTGTTGGTGAACATGAGGATGTCATCGATGTAGATAAGAGCATGACCAAGGATAGGCTCGAAGATTTTTACCATAGCCTTTTGGAAAAAGGATGGTGCCACTTTCAAACCAAATGACATAACTATCCATTGGCAATGGCATTAGGAATACAGAAGGCTATTTTTGGTCTATCATCAGGATGAATACCAATTTGCCAAAATCCTGAGTTAAAGTCAAATTTGGAAAATACTTTTGCATCTTAGAGATGAATCAACAAGGACAGGATTTTGGGCAAAGGGAATTTGTTGTCTTTGAGAAAATAGTTCAGGGGCTGATAGTCTATGACTAACCTTTTTTTACCCCGAACTATTTCTGACCTTTTTTCAACATAGAGTGCTTGAAGGGTAGCTTAACAAAGAATTGAGGATTTTTCTACAGAGGAAAAGGATGGGTAAACTGGAGATGATTTTCAGGACAAAATGGTAGGAACTTGGTTTTGAAAGACTCATAAGAGGAAGGTGCATAAGAAATTGAATACAACCTTAAAGTATCTGTCTCAAAACTCTCCACAGTCCTGCATGATGTTTTCATTCAGCTCTTACCATAACCAGTTTCCTTCCTTGGAAAAACAGACAGACCCACAAACCAATGTGGTTTCCAAACCATTTGTCCAGCCTCATGTTCTTTCTACTGGACAACCTCTTGTGCTTAACTAGCAAACCCAGAATGCCAGAGCTCAGAATACAGTCCTAGAATCCCTTGATACCAGGCTTGATAATGTTCAAGCACAAGTCCAAACTACCTATAAGAAGGTTGATGCGATTACAGCTCGTATGGAACAATTGTATCGAAACCTCCATGAACAAATTACTAGATTGGACACAGAGCTTCGTACCATGACCCAACACAACTATTGGGGACCAGAGTTCAACAAAAAAGAAGTTGAAATTAGGCGACTTAAAGCTGAACTTGCAAGGATTGATGCTGAAAAGCAACATCAACAACCATCTCTTTTTGGCCCAACTCAAACCTTACCCATACCTACCCAATCCTTCAATACCTACCAACCTTTCGACACACCTTCCACCTATAAAAAACCTTTTGGCTATGCTCAGTTCTTTGGGTTATCTCACTTGGAATATAGAGATAAAATTCCTGAATCCAAACCTTCCACAAGACCATCGCCCTCAAAACCGTGACCTTCAAGACCTATACCTAAACCACAACCACCACCACCGACTTATGCTGAAACAATTCATACTCATCCTCCTCAGTATGCTGAAGCAGTCTATACTCCTTCTCCTCAGCAAACTCCTGAACCTTTTCAGCAACCTCCAAAAGACAAAGAGCCCATGCATCAGCTCTATTCAGAAAAAGTTCGTTCTGGTCTTATCTTTCCAGAAGATAGCTCTTTTTCTGACTCAGAACCCAATTCATTTTCTGATGAGGCAACTGATTCTGCCTCTTACTCTACAACAGATTCAGAAGAAAACTATGTGGAAATCCCTAATATGCTTATGGCTCAGCCATCAACTGTTCCAATAATCCTCCTCCTTCTCCAGAGGATCCTCCTCCTAATTCAACTAGGGGACCACCCATAGTTGAAGATTTTGATGATCTACCTCCTGCACATTCAAATCCAAGTCCCAAACTATCCAATGGTCCATGGTTCATATTTGATGATATTCCAAAAGCCAAATGGTTCCATAGATTCCAAGAGTTCTCCATTTGGACTGATGTTCAAATGCTCAAACCTCCCAACCTCATATAATGTTCTCAAAGAATTTTGCTCTAGATTCATAGGCTCTCTTCATGATTGGTTCATGAGCCTTGGCGGGTATAGACAGCTGTAAGTTTATCAAGCGACAATTCCTCAAATCTTAGGACTTGTCTATGAGCACATTTTAGGAGAACCATTAGTAGCTCAAGAAGACGCCAGACGAGAGTACCGTCAGATGAACTGTTGTTCTTTAAGGATCAAAGATCTTGATCTCCATTACAGGCGAATAACGACCCTATATTACAAGCTTAAAGGCTTCAATAATCTTTCTCTCAAGCATATCTTTGTTCAGTCTCTTCCTAACGAAATCCTTTTAGAACTTCAGAGATAGTTCCATGTCAATAAAATCAACTTAGATGATCTTTATCTGGGAAAAATTTATCAGTTGGCAATTTCTTGCCTCGAAAAGCTTTGTGAACAAAAAGAGTATTTCAAAGAACTCATGGAACACAAAGAAGCTCACTTACCATCAAATGCAAGGATGAAAAATTCTGTCATTGTTCAACCAAGAAGAAGTCTCACTTTCAGAAATATTCCCATACGAAACACTCGACCAAACACCGTTCTTCAAAGCCTAAAAAACCCTATCGGGTTTTTATAAGAAAAACGACCAACACCCGACAGCAAAAAGAATCCCATGTTTCATCTGTAAGAAAAAGGGCCATTTTGCCAAATCTTGCCCTAACAACCCAGCCAAGTCAGCCAGGTTACTCCAACACCTTGACCAAGTCTCTCTTCTCTCTGAGGATGATGTCAGTTCAATCCCTGTTTTCTGAACATGAATCTTGTGATGACAATACGTCTTCATATTGGCTGAACAGAGTGAAAACTCTGATTCTGAGGACATTCCTACCATACACCACATGTAACAAATCAATCTTGTCCAAAGTCCTCTTCCATCCATTAAAATCAAGTCTCCTCCCATCTAAATTTGCCAAGCCTATCTCTGTCATAGGTTTTATTGATACTGGCGCACATCGCAGTATGCTCAATCCATCCATTCTACCTTCAGAGTACTAGGAACACTACACTGAATACTTCAAAGCAGCCGATGGTGATTTTTCTATACAAATCTGATTACCAAAAAACCCATTGGAATCCAATTCTTCCCAGATTGTGTTCTCTGGATAAAAGTCATAGGTTCTTCTCTTCCAGATAAGGACCTCCTCATAAGTTTTGATGTTCTCCAACTTATCAAAAATTTGAATGTTTCCTCCACACGTATTCGGTATAAGGAAAGGTTCCTACCTTATACTGACACTTTAAGGTTATATTCAATTTCTAATGCACCTTCCTCTTATGAGTCCTTCAAAACCAAGTTCCTACCATTTTGTCTTGAAAATCATCTCCAGTTTACTTATCTTTTTCCTCTGTGGAAAAATCTTCAGTTCTTTGTTAAGCTACCCTTTAAGCTTAATGAAGATATCAATCTTACTAAGGCCACACAGCCGGGCATGACGCCCTCAGATCTTAAGTTAGCCCAAGCTGAATGCCAGCAGCTTATGGCCCAAGGCCTTATTGAGTCCACTCATTCTGATTGGGCTTGTCAAGAATTCTATGTTGAAAAAAGGTCAAAAATAGTTCGGGATAAGAAAAGGTTAGTCATAGACTATCAGCCCCTCAACTGTTTTCTCAAAGACGACAAATTCCGTTTGCCCAAAATCCAGTCCTTATTGATTCATCTCCAAGATGCAAAGGTATTTTCCAAATTTGACCTTAAGTCAGGATTCTGGCAAATTAGTATTCATCCTGATGATAGACCAAAAACAGCCTTCTGCATTCCTAATGCCCACTACCAATGGACATTTATGCCATTTGGTTTGAAAGTGGCACCATGCCTTTTCCAAAAGGCTATGGTCAAAATCTTCGAGCCTATCCTTGATCATGCTCTTATCTACATCGATGACATCCTCCTGCTCACCAACAATCATGAGTCACATCAACAGCTCATGAATCAGTTCTTTCAAATTGTTGAGTCACATGGAGTCATGTTATCCGATAAGAAAAGTCAGATAGGTCAGGAATCTATTGACTTTCTTGGCATGAAAATCCAAGATGGTTGTTACCATCCAGAGCCCCACATTGCACAAGAATTAATACACTTTCAAGATTCTCACTTAACCAGCAAGCAAATTCAATAATTTCTCAACATTGTCAACTATCTTCGAGACTTTTTCCACACATTGCGGTCCACACCTCCAAATTATCAAAGATGATAAAGAGGTCAGCCCACCTTGGGGACCTGATCATACAACAGCTACCAGCAGTACGTGGCGTTGTTATACCAAAGTAACGACAATTAAAATTGTCCTTTGGATCAATACCCCGCATGCTCGGGTTTCCAGCCTATATACCCAAAACTAGAGAAGAAACCATAACACTTACCACCCTAAACTGGAGCCACTCCTTAGGCATAACGACGGGTGAATAGTGTTTCTGATAACAGGTTCTGGTGTTTGGTATAAGGGAAAACAAAACAGACTTTATGATACATGAGATCCTACGAGAGGCAAGTGTAGAGCATACTCGTCATCTGGGTATAACTCAACAACCACTACCGCTGAGACTTCCCTCCAGAGGACGACACATTCTCCCAACAGATCCAAATCACCATTATTGGCACACTCTGTTGGGAAAGAATATGATGCACACAGGAGAATCTATGCTTATAAATCTGATTCAGTAGATAACATTCAGTACCATCATCTATCCTCAGAAAACCAGTTTCTCATCTGGCGACTCACCACATTCTTAACTCTCCTTCCCAGCATGACCCCATAAACCAGCAGACTAGTGATTCTTTTCTCAGTCGTTTGACCTTCATAGCTTGGCTTCCAGAAGACCTACAAGAGCTAATTTTCCATAAGATTATTGACCACAAATGGCCCCAGAAATCATCCTCTCACTTGGCGCCTTTGGAACTTAATGGCCATACAAGAATTCAGGCCTACCTACGATGGCTTGTGTCAATGACTGTTTGAACCACATCCTTATCCTGATCAGATGCACCAATTGACATTCAAGCTACAAACCACTTTCCATCATATAGTAGATGAGCATACCAGTTGGGGACATTATGTCATTTGTGACATCACTCATGAAACACTACATCTTACAATGTCTTGGCTAAATCATGCCACATGGCTTTCTCTTGACCTGTCGATCCATACCAGTCGAAGATATGGTAAAGGCCGATGGTTTGATAAGATGTTTACCCCCATCTTCAGAGATCCTTTGACCCTTGAACTTACCACTGGTTATCAGATCAAGCATCCTACCATCATAATTGTAAAGCTCACTGACATCTAGGGTCGATATACTAATCCCATTGTTAAAGCTATAGAACATCAACATGCTTGTGAAACCTTAAATTCCATGTAGACAGAACGTCTTACGGCTAGACAAGCTCTAGCTGATGAATATGGCACCGCTCCCACATATATCACCCACAATCCTTTATCTCATAAGGTCGAAACCACACCAGATCTCTATTTCAGGGAAAAGATCAGAAATCATCGCCTCCACTCTGAAGAACACGAAGCTGCCATATTATAGCACAGGTATAATAGCTACCTCAGCAGACAAGGCAAATCTCAAGATCTGTGGCCAAAAAGGGCAAACTGGTCTGACCACCAACAATGGCCCTAACCAAGTCAAGCTATCCAGTCTGATGATGTAGACCTTGATTTAGACTTTAACTCGTCAGCATCGTCATACAGCACTATCTCACTTTAATAATGTCGTTTGTCTTTTGTGCCTTAAAAATCATAAAGTAGCTCGTCTTTTTTGTCATTTTGTAATAATGGCTTGACTTTTGTGTTAGTAGTTAAAGTGTTGTTGTCTTGCTGTAATAATTGTGTCTTCTTTGTCAAAACTTGTTAAAGCTACTTTTGACTTTGTAATTATGATGTTTTGTCATCAAGTGGGGGTCCTGTCCCACTTTAGGTGAACGCTTTGCCTAAAAAAGGCTACCTTTTTTGTTTTGTAAGATATCTTTGATTTTTATAAAATATACTTCCTTTGAAGCTTAATCTAAGTTTTAAGTTTCTCTTAAACATGAGTAGCTAAACTCTTCTCTATCTATTCTTCTAATAAAGATCACAGATTAACTTAATAGTTCACCTTCTATCTGGCTTGATGACGAGTATGCTCTACACTTGCCTCTTGTAGGTAGGGGTGGGCGCGGTTCGGTTCGGTTCGGTTTTTTCCTAATTTTTCAAATTACCGAAATAATCAAACACTCGATTAATTGAAATAATTCGATTTGGTTCGGTTCGATTATTTCGATTATGGGCCTATTGGACTTATTTTGGGCCTTTTTAAATTTAAAATTTTAAATTAATAAATCTACCACAAGCATAAAAAATTAACAAATAAAAAATTAAAATATGTCTCAAAATATGTTCAAGAACACATAACATATTTAAATAATAAATTCAAATAAAAACAATTAAGTGAAAAATCTTTTAAACTTTAACAAAACTACAAAAGCAATAAACATCAATTAACTCCCAAATCCCAATTTCTTGTTGATTTTAATTTGATTCCTGAAAATTTTTCAGTATATTGAGGAATTGTATGGGTTAATTAATTATCAAATAATATGAATTGGGTTTAATAATAACACAAATGTTAATCATACATAGACCACCATTTTATTATTCATTAAATTTTTTTACTTTTGTGGATGTTAATTGGTGGATGTCATTGATTTCTGATGAAATAAGTATTTTCTCGTAATCTGAGTCGAAGTTTATTTTCTGTGGTAGTTAATAATAAAAATAACACAAATGTTAATAACACAAATGTCATCTTTCTAATGAAATTCCCGCAATAGTGGCGGGTTGCAAGTCTTACATCTACAACTGCTGCAGCAGAAGCACTTTTGCGGCATTGATTATAAATGAATCGAACAAGATTGTCGACCTTCTCTGCTTAGAGATTAAGGAGTTAAGTCGGGCTTAGCCCGGACGTGAGCAACCATCTTCTCATTTCTTCCATGTTATTGACCCAGCACGACCGTCGGATCTAGCGTTACGGCGTCTTTGCGGCCGAGCAGAGCTGCGGCTGCGGTGAAGATCTTTGGCGTCTTTGAAGGAGCGTCTGGTGGCAAGCGTTAATCTTTGCTCGTCTGCGCGAGCATGCTGCTTGCTTGAAGAAACAGGTGAGCGTAGAAAGTGAAGGCTTTGCGGTCATGATAAATAATTGCTAGTTTGCTTTGTAAGTTGTAACCCACTGATCTTTGTTTGTTTATTTTACACTCGGTTCGGTTTTTCGGTTTTTTTAAAAAAATCAAAAACCAAACCGATTAAATTTACTATTATTACTATATTACTAATTCGGTTTTTTGAGGATAAAAAACCGTTCGGTTCGGTTCGATTTTTAATTAATCACCTTTTTTTGCCCACCCCTACTTGTAGGATCCTGTGTATTAAAAAGTCCCATTGCGTTATACTCAGATGACGATGCTCTACACTTGCCTATCGTAGGATCTCGTGTATCAGAAAGTCTGTTTTGTTTTCCCTTATACCAGACACTAGAACCTGTTATCAGAAATACTGTTCACCCGTCATTATGCCCAAGGAGTGGCTTCAGTTTAGGGTGGTATGTACTATGGTTTCTTCTGTGGTTTTGGGTATATAGGCTGGAAACCCGAGTATGCGGGCTATTGGTCCAAAGGACAATTTTAATTGTCATTACTCTGGTATAACAACACACGTTCTTATTTGCACAGGTGGTATTAGAAGAACAGCAGATGAAGCATTGCTGGCAGCAAACCCGAATGCGAGCTCAATCATCTGGAATCTCTTGATACTAGGCTTCATAATGTTCAAGCACAAGTTGTATAAGAAGGTTAATGCAATTACAGCTCGCATGGAGCAGTTGTATCGAAACCACCATGAACAAATTGCTAAATTGGACACGGAGCTTCGTACCATGATCCAGTACAACTATTGGGGACCTGAGTTCAACCAAAAAGAAGCTGAAATCAAGCTTGTGCTTGAACATTATCAAGCCTGGTATCAAGGGATTCCAGGACCGTATTCTAAGCTCTGGCATTCTAGGTTTGCCAGTTAAGCACAAGAGGTTGTCCAGTGGAAAGAACAGGAGGCTGGACAAATGGTTTGGAAACCACTTTGGTTTGTGGGATTGTCTGTTTTTCCAAAGAAGGAAACTGGTTATGGTAAGAGTTGGATGAAAACATCATGCAGGACTGTGGAGAGGTTTGAGACAGAAGTAGGTTGTTGACTTCTTGTCTACAGAGTGTAGGTACGGAAGGTTGAGGTGTGGAAAAAACAGGAGATGTTGTGTCAACCGGCCAGGGAGTATAGTCGGGTTCATCATCTGGTGGGAGATCAGATGGAGGCTTACAACTGCCTTGTTGTGAGCTTTTCTTTTTCCGGCACCGTCAGCGGCGGTGAACGACTTCCCAGTCATCATCAGACTCATCATCATCTTGGTAAGGACAGCCGGGATCACACATGCGAGAGCCTGGAACAACCTAAATGAAATGGCCTTATACCTTGTCAAGGTACACTGGATAGCAATCAGTAGAGAAACTATAGATGGGAAGATCTTCTTGAGTTGTCTGAATAGCAATGATTATAGCAGTGTATAAAAAGGAGGTTAGCTTTTTGGAGGTTGAAAGGTCATCCGGACAGTACCGTTTGGCCGTTTTTCAAACTGGGCATGAGAAGTCTAAATGGGTTGAGAATAGTTGGTGTGGTTTCATTGTCGGCTAGGATCATGAGAGTGTCTGAGGAGGTTTGAGGTGTAGGGAACTCAAGAGCATGGTTTTGAAGTCTATAAACCAGCTGGTGATGTAAAGCAGCCATTTTTGAGGTGACCACTTATTCAGCACCTTGGATCTGGATTTCGATTTTCAAAGTGGTTGAAAGATTAGGAGCTTCAAGGGATAGGTTGAAATTTGGGTAAAAGGTAAGCAGAGCACTCCCCGCATGGAGAGTAGTGAGAACAATACCAATGACAACATGTTGGTACTCCTTGAATCTGGTATCCATGAGAGCTATTCTTGCCGTAACAGGCAAGCCTTTTCTGCCATGAAGAGTCAGGATTATACGTACTCCCCCAAGATGGAGGTGAGTAAAACCTTCTCGTTTCCAATTGGTAACAAGCTCTGCTGGAATTTCCAGAGTAACATACTGCTCTGCCTAAGTGGTTTGCAAAGCACACTGATCCAGTTTAGAAGACTAAATATATTCTTTTGGAGCAGGGCGTCTGGTAGAGATGAGGGTTTTGATGGTTCTGGTCAGAGAATTGGGTCTCTGATAGAGTTTATAGTGGCTAATCAAGGGTAAGGAGGATTCATTAATTTCAAAATAATCAGGTACATAAGAATATTCAACAAGGTTTTCGCTTTTTGAAGCAAGATGTTTTATACAAGATTTAGGAAGAGAAAGAGTAGAGGAAAGAGAAACAAGAGATTCAGATGTTTGAGAATTTGAAGAGGAAGCCATAAGATTAAAGTTTCTATCCTTCTTTCTTAGATCACAAACTTTCTACAATATACCACTCTCTGCAAGAAGAACTGCGTTAGGCTCTCCGTGCCATCAGATACAAGAATGAAAAAAACTTGCCTTTGCCCTACTAAAAAGAGGTCTCATTTCCAGAAGCACTTCCATCCTAGAAACCCTTCCAAACACCGTTCCTCCAAACCTAAAAAACCTTACAGATTTTTTAGGAGAAAAAGCCCAGACCAGAGACCAAAAACAAAAGATGCCCGGTGTTTTATTTGTAAAAAAAAGGGCCATTTTGCAAAATCCTGCCCTAATAATTAGTCAAATCTGCCAGATTGCTTGAGCATCTTCACAGAGTATCCCTTCTATCAGATGATGAAGATGTTGAATCTATGTTTCCATAACAGGAATCTTATGATGATGTCGGTTTTATCTGGTGACATCTTGATAGCTCACGATTACGAAGGATTCGTACTATCCGACATTCAATAATCAACCTTGTTCACAGTCCTCTTCTATCCATAAAGATCAATCTTCTTTCTTCAAAATTCGCCAAACCTATCCTTATCATAGGTTTCATTGATACTGGAGCACAAAAGAGTATGTTAAACCCATCTATTTACTACCATCATAATTCTGGGAGTATCATACTGAATTTTTCAAAGCAGCCAATGGGGAATTATTTCAAACTGATTTGATCACCAAAAAATCCATAGGCATCCAATTCTTCCTAGATTGTGTTCTCTGGATTAAAATAGTTGGTTTTTCTCTTCCTGATAAAGACATACTCTTAGGCTTTGATGTACTTCAACTTGTCAAAAAGTTGAATATATCTTCAATAGGTATATGGTATAAACAGAGGTTTTTACCTTATACTGAAACCTTGAAATTATATTCAATATCTGATGTACCTCCTCTTTATGACTCTCTCAAAGCCAAATTCCTTCAGTATTATCCTGAAAGTCATCTATAGTTTTCACATCCTTTTCCTCTGTAGAAAAATCCTCAATTCTTCGTTAAGTTACCTTTCAAGCTTAATGAAGACTTTAACCATACTAAGGCCACACATCCGGGTGTGACACCCACAGATCTCAAATTAGCCAAAGCTGAATGCCAGCAACTTCTTCAACAAGGCCTTATCGAGCCCACTAATTCAGATTGGGCCTGTCAAGCTTTTTATGTTGAAAAAAGGTCAGAAATAGTTTGAGGAAAGAAAAGACAAGTTATTGACTATTAGCCACTGAATTGTTTTCGCAAAGATGAAAAATTTCCTATGCCAAAAATCCAATCCCTGTTTGTTCATCTACGAGATGCAAAGGTTTTTTCCAAATTTGACCTTAAGTTAGGATTCTGGCAAATTGGTATTCATCCTATTGATAGACCAAAAACAACATTCTGCATTCCAAATGCCCATTACCAATGGACAGACATGCCATTCGGTTTAAAAGTGGCACCATCCCTTTTCCAAAAGGCTATGGTAAAAATCTTTGAGCCCATGCTTGAAAATGCACTCATTTACATAGAAGATATCCTTCTATTCACCAAAGATCACGAGACACATCAATAACTTCTGAAACAGTTTCTTCAAATTGTTGAGTCTCATGGAGTCATGTTGTCTGAAAAGAAAAGCAAGATTGGTCAAGAATCTATTGAATTCCTTGGGATGATAATTAAAGATGGTTACTACCATCCACGGTCCCACATTGCTCAGGAATTAATCCACTTTCCAGATAAAAACCTATCCAGAAAGTAAATTCAACAGTTTCTTGGGATTGTGAATTATCTCAGAGACTTCTTTCCTCACATTGTAGTCCATACTTTTTAACTTTCGAGAATGCTGAAGAAATTAGCCCTACCTTGGGGACCTGAACAAACAACAGCTGTCCAAAAGCTCAAACAGATGACTCAGCACCCACTACCGCTGAGAATCCCCACCATCGAATAATGCATCATCCAAACCGATGCCAGTGACGAGCACTGGGGAGCAGTGCTCTTAGAAAGCATCGATGGCAAAGAATATTACTGTGCTCATGCCAGTGGACAGTTCAAAGAAGCGGAAAAGCACTACCATGTGATCTATAAAGAGATCTTGGCTGTAAAATAAGGCATCCAAAATTTTGAATTCCATTTCACTGGCCACAACTTTCAACTCATCTTTCCCAAAAATCATGCAATTCAAAAAAAGGGTATTACCAGACAAACATCTCTTTCGTCTTAAAACCCGGTTCTCTAGGTATGAATTTTAAGTACAACACATCAAAGGAGATAAAAACCTTATCCCTGATCTTCTCTCCCGACCTCACAAACAAACTTCTTTCATAAACGCTTTTGGATCTGTTCCAGTCATAGCCATGGTCTCCTCACTACCCAGTTGTGCTCTCACTAAAAAATCCTTTCCTCTGAATATGACTTTCTCCTCTCCATACTAAATCCAAGACTTTGCTTTAAAATTTCTTTCCAGGCTTTTTATGAATCTTTACACGATGAAAAAGGAACCTATGTTTTTTCCCAGCATTCATCCTGATCATATTTTCCTTACAGGATTAGTAATTTCACCTAAACGAGATATTACTGAAGATGAACTTTGGTATATCTGGTGTCTTACAGTTCTGTATGCTACTAAAATGACCTTCTCAGTTTTACCTCTTCTTGACAGACTCAACAATCCACACCACTCAAGCACTCTTTCCTGGACTCTCTTTGAATGGTTTTCACCATTACCATGGTGGCGCCGAAAACTCCAACATATTGCTTATATACATCACCTCAGCGAACTTCCAGATCAAGAAGGTAAACAATTCGCCTCTGTTTTCATTATCCACCATCCATATTTCCAGCACCCCCAAACCAAAGCTTTTTTTACACAAGATAAGACTTATGAATGGATCACAGTCCCTCATATTGCTTGTCTTGAACAGGATGTATTAAGATTTCCTTAAAGAACTTCCTCCTGTAACTCAACCACATTCCTCCAGATCAACCTACTATCCTCCATACATCCTTTGGACCAAAACATGACATATTCATGGTACCCACACCCTCCTTACATTCTCAACCTCGCAATAGAGGAATCATCATCAAAGAAGAAAAGTCAGATTACACTGACTTTTTATTTCAACCAACATCAGGATCCAATGATCCTCCTCCTAATTCTACCCTAGCTCTTATAGTTGAAGAAGCAGATGACGTGCCTCCAGCACAGCCTGATCCTATTCTCAAAGCCTCCAATGGTCCATGGTTCACATTTGATGATGTTTCAAAAGTCAAATGGTTCCAAAGATTTCAAGAGTTCTCCACATGGACTGATGTTCAAATGCTCAAGACTAGAGCTACCTCGCAGTCTTGGCCAGTACAGATAGCTCCAACTGTATCAAGCCACAGTTCCTCAAGTCTTAGGACTTATTCATTAGCAATTTTTAGAAGAACCAACAGTGGCACAAGAAGCAGCTAGATAAGAATTTCATCAGATGAAGTGCTGCTCACTAAAGATCCAAGATCTTGACTTCCACTACAGAAGGATGACCGCCCTGTATTATAAGCTCAATGGCTTCAATGATGCTTCTCTCAAGCATGTTTTTATAGCGTCCTTTCCTAAGGAGATCTTGCCAGAACTTCAGAGAAAGTTCCATATCAATCAACTAGATCTGATTAATCTTTCTCTAGGAAAGATTTACCGAATTGCAATCTCTTGCCTTGAAAAGCTCTGTGAACAGAAAGAGTTTTTCAAAGATCTTATGGAATATAAAGAACCCTTCAAAAGTGCTTGCAAAATGTCTCACCTTGCTATCAAATGCAAGGATGAAAAAAACTTGTCATTGTCCTACTAAGAAAAAATCCCATTTCCAAAAGTTCTCCCGACCTAAACACTTTTTCAAACACCGAACCTCTAAACCTAAAAAGCCCTACCGATTTTTCAGAAGAAAAGAACCCAGTGAACTAACCCACAAATAGAAAGAGTCCCAGTGTATCATTTGTAACAAGAAGGGCCACTTTGCCAAATCATGCCCTAACAATCCCACCAAGTCTGCTCGGTTACTTGAACATTTTGATGGAGTCTCTCCTCTCTTAGACAATTATGATGTTGAGTCCCTGTTTTCAGAACAGGAGTCCTGTGATGATGATACAGTCTTTATTCTAGCAGCATAGAGTGAAAACTCCGATTCTGAAGGTATTCTAACCATCCATCACATGATCAGTCTTCTCCCTTCCAAATTTGACAAGCCTATCTCTGTTATAGGTTTCATTAATACTGGAGCACAATGAAGCATGTTAAGTACATCCATTCTACCTCCAGAATTCTGGGAACCACACACTGAGTATTTCAAAGCAGTCGATAGAGAATTTTTTCATACTGATCTAATCACCAAAAAACCCATTTGGTATCCAATTCTTCCCAGACTGTGTTCTCTGGATTAAGACTGTGTTCTATGGATTAAGCTCATAGGTTCTTCTATTCCTGATAAGGACCTACTCATAGGTTTTGATGTTCTTCAGCTAGTCAAGAAGTTGAACATACCCTCTAAAGGTATTCAGTATAAACAAAGGTTCCTACCTTATACTGAGACCTTAAGGTTATATTCAATCTCTGATGCACCTTTTTCCTATGAGTCTCTAAAGTTCAAATTTCTTCAGTATTGTCCCGAGAGTCATCTTTAGTTTTCCGATCCTTCTCCTCTGTGGAAAAACTCTCAGTTCTTTGCTTAATGAAGACATTAATCCTACCAAGGCCACACATCTGGGTATGACAACTTCTGATCTCAAGTTAGCCCAAGCTGAATGCCAGCAGCTTATGGCCCAAGGGCTTATTAAGCCCGCTCATTATGATTGGGCTTGTCAAGCTTTCTATGTTCAGAAAAGGTCTAAACTAGTCCGAGGAAAGAAAAGATTAGTCATAGACTATCAGCCCCTCAACTGATTTCTCAAAGATGATAAATTCCCTTTGCCTAAGATTCAGTCCCTGTTTATTCATCTCCAAGGTGCAAAGGTATTTTCTAAATTTAACCTTAAGTCAGGTTTCTGGCAAATCGGTATTCATCTTGACGATCGACCAAAAACAACCTTTTGTATCCCAAATGCCCATTACCAGTAGACTGTCACGCCATTTGGTTTGAAAGTGGCCCCATCTCTTTTTCAAAAGGCTATGGTCAGAATCTTTGAACCTCTCCTTGAAAACGCTCTCATTTACATTTATGACATCTTGTTGTTTTCCAAGGGTCATGAATCACATCAACGGCTCCTGGTCCAATTCCTCCATATTGTTGATTCACACGGAGTCATATTGTCTGAAAGAAAGAGCCAAATAGGACAAGAATCTATTGATTTTCTTGGCATGATCATTCAAGATGGTCATTACCGTCCAGGACCCCACATTGCACAAGAATTAATGCACTTTCCAGATCAGTACCTATCCAGAAAGCAAACACAACAGTTTCTCTGGATTTTCAACTATCTCCGAGACTTTTTCCTGCATATTGTGGTCCACACCTCAAAATTGTCAAGCACCATAGGGACCTGATTAGACAACAGCTGTCCAGCAGCTAAAGCAGATGACTCAGCACCCACTATCGCTAAAAATACCTTCGACTGAACCACCCAACCTTCCCACTACAGGAGCATTGTTCCCACACAACTGTGATAACCACAGAAACATCTGTAACTATAAATTGAGCTCCTTGGATGGAATCAAGTACCATCACTTCTCTCCACAAGCTAAATTTGGTTCTTGACACAACACAAGACCACCCAATCCCAGGACAGTTTTCAGGTCACTCTCCATGGCTACCAGCAGCAGTCTTTCTAAGCCACAAAAAAAGAAAGTTCCAAAACTACAAAAATCAAAGATTGTTCTCTCAACAATCTCATCACCTTTATATCATGCCTCCCTGAAGGAATCCAAGAAATGATTTTTTCCAAGATGATTGATCACAGAAGATGTCCGGTCTTTCAGTCTCTAGCATGGCGGTTATGGCAATTAATGGCCATTCAAGAATTTCGACCAACATACAATGGTCTGTGTCAGCGCCCATTTGAACCTCATCCAAATCCTTATCAGATGCACTAACTGATTTTTAAAATTTGGTGCACCTTCTATTATGTCACAAATGAACATACCAACTAGGGTCATTATATTATCCCTGACATAACCCCACAAGCCTATTACATATTTTGATATTGGTTGAACTTGTACCCAGTGGCTCTGTTATTTGATCCTAATCTGATCCACACCAGCCGCAGATACAACAAAGGACAATGGTTTGACAGAATGTTTGCCCCTATCTTCAAAGATAGCCTGACACTTGAGCTCACTACTGGATATCATATCATGCATCCCACCATAGTGATTGAGAAACTTACAGACATCTGAGGACGATACACTGATCTTACACAGCCCATCATTCGAGTTATAGAGCATCACCACTCTTGTGAGGGTTTTAACTCCACACAGCGAGAACTGCTCTCGCAGCAGAATATGGCGCTATCCCCATGTACATAACACATAATCCTTTATCTCCCGAAGTTCAAACTACACCAGACCTCCATTTCAAAGAAGAAATCCAACATCACCGTCTCCATTTTAAAGAAGAAAAGGCCATAACCATGCAGCAAAGGTATAATAATAACCATGGCAGATCTCAAAATTTGTGGGGAACCCTAGCACTAGAAGAAATGGTAGATTGGTTAGACCACCAACGGTGGCTGCAATCAGGGCTAGAACCCAGCCTGATGATGTCACCAGATCAAGACCTAGACAAAACTGAATCCTCAACCAGTGAAGGCACTATTTCAGTTTAATAAAGACGTTTGTCATTTTGTAATAATGGCTTGACTTTTGTGAGCTTTACTTTTTCAAAGTATTTCGTCTTGTTGTAACAATTACTTTGTCAAAAGTTATTTTTGACTTTTGTAATTCTGATAGTGATAGCAGGGGCCCAGTCTTGCTTTTGAGAATGGCTTTGCCTAAAAAGGCCACCCTCTCATCTTTGTAAGGACATCTTCGGATGATCTTCAAATATTAAGTTTAATCTAAGTTTGAAGCTTTCTTTAAAAACATGAGTGGCTAAACTCTTCTCTTTCTATTCTTCTCATAAAGATCACAAATCAGCTTAATAGTTCACTTATTATCTAGCTTGATGACGAGTATGCTCTACACTTGCCTCTTGTGGGATCCTGTGTATCAGAAAGTCATATTCCCTTGTACCAAACACCAGAACCAGTCACCAGAAAACATTGTTCACCCTCCGTCAATGCCCAAGGTGAGGCTCCAGTTTTTGGTGATATGGCTCCGTCAATTAAAATTGGCTATATAAACTGGACACCCGAGCATGCGGGCTATTGGTCCAAAGGAAAATTTTAATTGTCGTTGCTCTGGTACAACAACGCCACGTACTCCGCTACCCGAAGATCTATATGAAGACTTCACCCCAATACCTCCGCCAACACAGTATGAACTAGGATATTCTTCTACTCTATACCCACCAGATCTATACCCGACTTTCTCATCTCAACCAGATCTTCCTACACCAAAATCTCAAAATTGCCCCTGGCCATGTGTTCCTGGGTTGTTCTCATTCAGACAAACTTTTCACAAAGGACAAGCACCCTGATCAAGACCCTAACGAGATAGAATCCTCATCTGAAGATAGAACTATTTCCCTTTAAGAAAGTTGTTTGTCTTATTGTAATAAGTGTGCTTTTAACTTTCCAAAAGAAAAGTCGTTTGTCATTTTGTAATAAGTGTGCTTTCACTTTCTGAAAAGAATCTGCTTTTTCAAACCTGTGATCTCCGCCTGTGAATTACAAACCTATGATCTCTGTTGGAATTGATTTAGAAGGGCTTGGCCCTACTCTATCTATCGGAATTCGCCGGTCAATATTCTTTCTACTAGACTAGTTCTCCAATAAGAGGAATCGGGGACGGCACTTGTTTTTACATTCTTGAAGACTTTCCCCGCTCTAGAACAATAGTAAGTAGTCAGTATAGCCAGTAGTTGGCCTTAAGCCTAGCTGTGTTACGGAATCGTGTTCAGGTCTTTCCTTTCTTTAAATAGAAAGTCAGAATGTACTTCTGCTGTAAGAGAATGGCTTGCCGCGCCCGTCCTTGTTCTAGATCTAGAATAGAAGAGTCAACCTCGAGAAGAATAAGCGTGGATGCCGGTCTTGAACTCCGTGAAGGCTTTACAGAGAACTAGGCTTTTCGCTTCATTGGATAAAGGCGGAGATCAAAAAGTAGATTCTTTTACTTTAATTATAATGTTTTGTAATCATAACAGGCCTGTCCTGCTTTTTAGAGAGACTTTGCCTATATAAGATCGACTTCTCCTCCTTGTAAGATAAGTCTAGAAATTTGGAAATCTAAGTTCGAAGTTTGCCTTAAAATGAGTGGCTAACCTCCTTTCTTTCTATTCTCCTAATAAAGATCACAGATTCCTCTTAATTGTTCAATTTCTATCTGGCTTAATGACGAGTATGCTCTACACTTGCCTTTTGTAAGATCCTGTGTATCAAATACCAGTCTTGGTTACCAGAAACATTGTTCATCCTCCTTCGTTACATGGCATTGTTCTACCAAAGCAATGACGAATTTAATCATCCTTTGGGCCAGTAGCCTGCATGCTCGGGTTTCCAGCCTATATACCCAATACTAGAGAAGAAACCATAACACATACCACGCAAAACTAGGGCCTTACCTTAGGCATAACAAAAAGATGAACAATGTTTTTGGTGATTGGTTCTGCTGTTTGGTGCAATGGAATAGGACTTTCTGATACACAGGATCCTACAAGAGGCAAGTGTAGAGCATACTCATCATCAAGCCAAATAGGGGGTGAACAACTGGGAGGATCTGTGTTCTTTATTAAAAGAATAGAAAGAAAGGAGTTTAGCCACTCATATTAAGGCAAACTTCAAACTTTGATTAAAAAGAGCTTATCTTACAAGGAGGAGAAAATGGCCTTATATAGGATAAGTCTTTCTCTAAAGTAGGACAGACCCCCATTTTGATTACAAAATGTCATGATTAAAACAAAAGCAAAAGGAAAAGGAAAAGCATCCGCTTTAGGAAAAGCATATTCTTTTCAGAAAAGGAGGAAAGGCAAAGATAGTACATGTCCCTTATCTTTAATAAAGTAAAACAAGCAATAATTATACAAAATGACAAATGAATTTTGAAAAGCTAAAGCACACTTATTACAACAAGATAAATAATTTTCTTAGTGGGAAAAAGTTCTATCTTCAGATGAGGATTCTGTCTCGTCGGGGTCTTGATCAAGATCCTTATCCTTTTTTAAGGCTCTTTTCTGGATGAGAACAACCAGGAACACATGGCCAGGGGTAATCTTGAGATTTTGGCGATGGAGAATCTGGTTGGGATGGGAACGGTGGATATGGAGTAGAGGATGATCCAAGTTCATACTGTGTTGTCGGAGGTATTGGAGTTAAGTCTTCATATGGATCTTGGGAATCTTGGAATAAAAAGTCAGTGTAATTTTGCTTTTCTTCCTTGATGATGATTCCTCGACTGTGGGGTTGAGAGTGTGAGGATGGTGTTGGTACCATGAACATGTCATGTTTTGGTCCAAGAGATGTATAGAGGATAACAGGTTGGTCGGGAGGAATGTGGTTAAGTTCCATGAGGAAGTTCTTTAAGAAAGTTTTAATTTGGATGTCTTGGTCAAGACAAGTAGGATGTGGAACTGTAATCCATTCATAAGTCTGGTCTTGTGTCCAAAAGGCATTGGTTTGAGGGTGCTGGAAGTAGGGATGGTGGATGATGAAAACAGAGGTGAATTGTTTTCCTTCTAAATCTGGAAGTTCTCTGAGGTGATGTATATCAGCAATCTGTTGGAGTTTTCGGCACCACTATGGTAATGGCATACAAAGAGGTTGAGTGGTACAGATTGTTGAGTCTGTCAAGAAGAGGTAAAACATGAAAGATCATTTTAGTGGCATACAGAACTATAAGACACCAGACATACCAAAGCTCATCTTCAGTAATGTCTTGGACTGGTGAAATTACTAATATTGTGACAAACACGTGGAAAACCAGGTTTTAAGGCGAAGGACATATTTGTCCGGTAGTACCTTATTCTTAAATTCCATTATCTTTGGGAAGGATGAGTTGTCGAGTCGACAATAAAGTTGTGGCCGATGAGATGGAATTCAAATTTTTGGATACCGTACTTTACTGCTAAGATTTCTTTGTAGATCACGTGGTAATGCTTTTCGGTTTTTTGAATCCCACCGGTACGAGCCCAAGAAGATTCTTTCCATTAATGCTTAAAGAGCATCGCTCCCAAGACTAAGCATTAGCATCCGTCTGAGGACGCCCACCCAATGGTGGGAATTCTCAGTAGTAGTGGATGTTGAGTCAGCTGCTTTAGCTGTTGGACAGCTGTTGTCTACTCAGATCCCCAAGGTGGGGCTGATTTCTTTAACATTTTGGAAAGCTGTGATGTGTGGACTGCAATGTGTGGGAAAAAGTCTCTGAGATAATTTACAATCACAAGAAACTATTGAATTTGCTTTCTGAATAGGTTTTGATCTGGAAAGTGGATCAATTCTTGAGCAATGTGGGACCTTGGATGGTAATGACCATCTTGAATTACCATTCCCAAAAATTCAATAGATTCTTGACCTATCTGACTTTTCTTTTCAGACAACATGATTCCATGGGACTCAACATTTTGAAGGAACTGTTTTAGGAGCTGTTGATGTGTCTCATGGTCTTTGGTGAAAAGCAAAATATCATCGATGTAGATCAGGGCATTTTCAAGAATGGACTTAAAGATTTTTACCATAGTCTTTTGAAAAAAGTGATGGTGCTACTTTCAAACAAAAGGGCATAACTGTCCATTGGTAATGGGCATTTGGAATGCAAAAAGCTATTTTTGGTCTGTCATCAGGATGAATACCAATTTGCCAGAATCTGGACTTTAGGTCAAATTTGGAAAAAACTTTTGCATCTCGGAGATGAACAAATAAGGACTGGATTTTTGGTAGAGGAAATTTGTCATCTTTGAGAAAACAGTTCAAAGGCTGATAGTCAATGACTAGCCTTTTCTTTCCCCGGACTATCTCTGATCTTTTTTCAACATATAAAGCTTGACAGGCCCAATCAGAATGAGTGGGCTCAATAAGGCCTTGTGCCATAAGCTGCTGGTATTCAGCTTGGGCTAATTTGAGATCTGAGGGTGTCATACCCAGATGTGTGGGCTTAGTAGGGTTGATGTCTTCGTTAAGTTTAAAAGGGAACTTAACAAATAAGTGAGGGCTTTTCCACAGAGGAAAAGTATGGGAAAATTGAAGGTGACTTTTAGGACAAAATGAAAGGAATTTGGCTTTGAGAGCCTCATTAAGAGAAGGTGTATTAGAAATTGAATATAACTTTAAGGTCTTAGTATAAGGTAAGAACCGTTGTTTATAAAGACACATTCAACCTCTTAACAAGTTGAAGAACATCAAAGCCCAAGAGTAGGTCCTTATCAGGAAGGGAAGAACCTACGATTTTAATCCAGAGGATACAATCTAGGAAAAACTGGATGCCTATGGGTTTTTTGCTAATCAAATCAGTTTGGAATAATTCCCCATTGGCTGCTTTGAAATATTCAATATGGTGTTCCCAGAGTTCTGGATTATTAGGGCAGGATTATTAGGGAAGAACCTCTTAACAAGTTGGCTGGATTATTAGGGCCGGATTTTGCAAAATGGCCCTTTTTCTTACAAATAAAACATCGGGCATCCTTTTGGCTTTTAAGCCCTGGAAAATCGATAGGGTTTTTTAGGTGTTCTGGAGCGGTGTTTTGAAGGATTTCTAGGTTGGGAATATTTCTGGAAATGAAACCTCTTTTTTGTAGGGCAATGGCAAGTTTTTTCATCCTTGCATTTGATGGCAAGGTGTGGTTTTTTACAGGCACTTTTGAAGGGTTCTTTGTGTTCCATAAGATCTTTGAAAAACTCTTTTTGCTCACAGAGTTTATCCAGAAAGGAGACTGCCAATTAGTAAATCTTTCCCAGAAAGAGATTAGCAATATCTAATTGATGAAGATGCAATTGTCTCTGTAGTTCCGGTAAGATTTCTTTGGGAAGGGATGCCATAAAAACATGCTTAAGAAAGGCGTCATTGAACTCATTGAGCTTGTAATATAGGGCCGTCATTCTTTTGTAATGGAAGTCAAGATCTTTGATTTTTAATGAGCAACACTTCATTTAGTGGAATTCTCGTCTAGCAGATTCCTATGCTACTGTTGGTTCTCCGAGAAATTGTTCATAGATAAGTCCTAAGACTTGAGGAACTGTTGCTTGGTAAAGTTGCAGTTGTCTGTACTGGCCAAGGCTTCCAAACCAGTCTCGAAGAGATCCTATGAATCTTGAGCTAAACTCACGAAGGACAGATTGTGAGGTAGCTCTAGTTTTGAGCATCTGAACATCAAACCATTTGAATGCTTTGGGAATTGGATCACGTTGAGCAGGAGGTACATCTTCTGCTTCTTCCTCTAGAAGAAGAAAGAGAAGGATCCTCAGGAGTTGGGGTGGGCATTTTACCCGACCCGACCCGAAAAATTTCGGGTTCGGGCGGATCGGGTCGGTATCAAAATCCGATCGGGTTGAAAATTACAAACTCGATCGAGTTGTGATCGGAACTCGACCCGATCCTATTACCCGATCAGGTCCTTAAAAAAAAAACAAAACCTAAACTACACACAGTCACACACTGCCAGTGCTGCACAGGTGTACACACTACACACACACACGCCTAATTCGTAATTCCTAACCTGCTCACTGCTCAGCTCAACACACACACACACGCCGCACACTACACATTGCACACACAAACTCACAACTCACAACAACTCTAAACTCACAACAAATCAACAAACAATTCGCAAACACACACACCACACCGGCCACAGCCACACCCCACACCAGTCACCACCCACAGGCCACAAGACAAACAAGCTGCCAACACTCAACACAAACAATAGTGAACCACGATCCAGATCTGCCATCGCCAACCATCGAAAGCTCAAACCTCGATCATCGCCGCTAAGTGCCGAGCGGCCGCCACCGCTGTTAAGAAACCCATCCAGCCGTGATCCGCGATCCGGATCTGCTGCTGCCAACTACTGAAACCACGATCTGCTGCTGCTGCCAACTGCCAACTGCCAAGTGAAGCTGTGAAGTGAAACCCGTCTAGCCGTGACTCGTGAGCCGCGATCTGGAGCTGTTGCTGCCAAGTGCCAACTGTCGTGATGCCCTGATCTGCTGCTTGAAGGCCAAAATCTAAATCCTCACAACCCGACTCGACTTTCTACCCACCCGAACCCAATTTTCTCTCCACCCGAACGGATTTGGAAGCTTTCCACTCTCAAGTCTCATGTCTCTCAAGTCTCAACTCTCAACTCTCAACTTCAAGCTTCAATTTTCAACTCAAGTTTCATTAAGTGAAAATCATGGTATATATATATCCTTAATTAGTTATTATGTAATTGATTATTATTTAATTGTTGTAATTATGTATTTATAAATATTAGTAATGAGATTAAGAAAATTGGTGTATTTATGATGTTGTTATGAATAAATTTTTATTAATTGTTAATAAATAACAAAAATTTTGTTAATTATTAATAATATAAATAATGTTAATTGATAATTGTTAATAATTGTTAATAACAGTTACTAATTGATTTTTTTATGAATAAATGAGCATATTAGGTAGATTAAATATTAAAATTAAGTATTATGTTGCATATATTATCACCGTCCTAATTCTGTAGTTAGATCTATCCGGTCTATTGTCACTTCTAGACGTCCTACTCCTAAAGAATATGTACAGTCTTCTAGACTTGATTAGTGTGCTTTGCAAGCAACACAAGCAGAGCAGTATGTAAACCTTGAAATTCCAGATGAGCTAATTACCAATTGGAAATGTGAAGGTTATACTCACCTCCACCTCGGGGGAGTACGTATGATCTTAACGCTTCATGGCAGAAAAGGCTTGCCGGTCACGGCAAGAATGGCTCTCATGGATACTAGATTCAAAGAGTGCTAACATGTTGTAATTGGTACTGTTCTTACAACCCTTCATGCAGGCAGTGTACTTCTCACCTTTTACCCAAACTTCAACCTATCCCTAGAGGATCCCAACCTTTCCAAGACCTTGAAAGTCCAAATTTAGATCCAAGGTGCTGAGCAAATGGTCACCTAAAAAATGGCTACTTTACATCACCAGCTGGTTTATAGACTTCAAAACCATGCTCTTGACCTTCCAACTCCTCACACCTCCACAGATACCCTTATGATCTTAGCAGACAATGAAACCATACCAGCCATCGTCCAAATCCCCAAACAAATACAAAAAGCCGAACTTCTCAAGTTGATGCCGTTGGAATGGCTTTCCAACTATGAGAAATTCCACCAGAATTCCCAACCAATCCAGACTTCAAACGCCTAATATGAAAAAAGGCCAGACGGTACTGTCCGGATGACCTTCCAACCCCCTAAAAGTCAACCTCCCAGAACTTCCTTTTCATACACTGCTATGATATCTGCTGTTCAGACAGCTCAAGAAAAACTTCCCATTCATAGTTTCACCTCTAATGGATATCATGTGTACCCTAACAAGGTGCAAGGCCATTTCATATGGGATGTTCCAGTGCTATATATGTGCGATCCCTACCGTCCATGCTGTGATGATGAATCGATGATGAAGATCGAATCGGGCTCAGACGCAGCGTAAAAGAAAAGCTCAAAGCGAGGTTCCTGTAAACCTCCACCTGATCCTTCATCAGATGATGAACCAGATTTCACTCCAACTGCGACCACAACCCATGTTCTCCTATCCTCTCAAGTTTCAATACCTCAAACCTGCAGGCAGCAAGTTAACAACCAACTTCTGTCGCAAAACCCTATTCCAACCTATTTCATGATTGGATCTAGTTCTTACCAAAGTCAGTTCCCTTCCTTGGAAAAAAAAATAGATCCACAGTCCAGAGTGGTTTCCAAACCATATGTCCAATCCTCTATTCTCTCCTCTGTATAGTTTGAGGAACTAAAACAGTACGAACAAGTGCTTAATTGGCAAACCCAGAATGCCAGAGCCCAGAATGTAATCCTGGAATCTCTTGACACTAGGATGGAGAACGTTCAAGCACAAGTCCAGACAACTCACAAGAAGGTTGATGCTATTTCAGCAAGGATGGATCATCTATACCACAACCTCCATGGCAGAATTGCTAGACTGGACATAGAGCTCCGTACAATGATTGACTGCAATTATTTGGGTCCAAAGTCAGGCAGAGCTTGAAAGAATTGATGCTGAGAAACAAGGTCAACAACCGTCCTTGTTTGTTGGTCATACTAAACCTTTACCTGTGTAGGCACCTATCAGCCATATTATCAGCCTCCTTCCCTTAGTCAAAAAACCCAAGAGTTACACCGATTCCTTGGTGTGTCTCCAAACATGTACAAACACTCCTCAAGGCCATATACTCAACCTATGCTTTCAAGGCCATCACCAACAAGGCCTGTACCTATGCCTAGACCTCAACTAGCTCCTAGGCCACGACCTTCACCACAACACACACCAACCTATGCTGAAACAGTTCATACACCAACATATGCTGAGACAATTCCTACCCCTTCTCCTCAGCAAATACCTGAATACTTTCAGCAACCTATCCCTAAACCTATTAGACCATCCAAAGACAAAGAGCCTATGCATCAGCTCTACTCTGGTCTTATAGTTCCAGAAGAAGATGTTGATCTATCAGATTTAGATTTGAATCCATCACCTGAGTCTTCTTCTCCCACAGAATCAGTTGTATCTTCTGCAACAGATTCCGAGGAAAATTATATGGAAATTTCTAATGTTCTTATGGCGCAACCATCCACATCCAATGATCCTCCAACTCCTGAGGATTTTCATCCCTGTGAACCTCTTGATGAAGATGAGCCTGAAGAGATGCGCATGCCTTCAGCTAATGATGCGCCTCCAACACAGTCTAATTTAAGTTCTAAACCATCTAATGGGCCATGGTTTACATTTGATGCTGTTCCTAAAGTCAAATGGCTCTATAGATTCCATGAACTTGCTGCTTGGCTTGATCTTCAGATGGCAAAACCTGGAGCCGAAAGTTATAATGTTATTAAAGAATTCTGCTCAAGATTCTTAGGATCTCTCCGTGATTGGTTCCTAAGTATCGGTGAATGCATCGCCCAAATATATATCGTGCAACTGCTCCACAAGTCCTGTAGATTGTGGTACAATAAGTTTTTTGAGAACCAAACCCAAGACAAGAATTTCACAGACGTGAATTCCATCGATTTAAGTGTTCATTAAGGATGAAAGATCTTGATAAGCACTACAAAAGGATGACAGCCTTGTACTACAGGCTGAATAGTTTTAATGACAACTCCCTTAAACATGTCTTTGTTCAGTCTCTTCCAAACACTCTTCCAGACACCGTTCTTCAAAGCCTAAACAAACCTACCGATTTTTCAGGAAGAAAACTATCAACACCCGGCAACAGAAAGATTCCAGGTGTTTCATTTGCAAAAGAAAAGGGCACTTTGCTAGATCCTGCCCTAAATACCCAACAAAATCAGCCAGACTTCTTCAGCATGTTAACAGAGTCTCTCTCTCCCTAAGGATGATGATATCAATCAGATTCAACAGATGCTTATGATGAAGAAACAATTTTCATGATGGTCAAGATCGAACGAGTCTTCGACTCTAATCGATTCGCTTCAAGACGCAGAACTATCCATCACATCAAGCATGTCAGTCCTATGCAACGATCTCTTCCATCCATACAAATCAGTATCCTTCCTTCCAAATATGTCAAGCCTATCTCAGTTATAGGATTCATTGATACTGGTTCATAACACAGTATGCTTAACCCGTCCATACTCCCTCCGGAGTTTTGGAAAAGCCATAGTCAGCTCTTTAAAGCTGCTAATGGTGAACATTTTCATACACACCTGCTTACCAAGAAACCCATTGGTATCCAGTTCTTTCTAGATTGTGTTCTCTGGAAATGTCATAGGTTTTTCCCTCCATGATAAGGACCTCCTCATAGGTTTTGATGTTCTACAACTTATCCACAACTTGAATGTCTCCTCCAAAGGTATCAGGTACAAGCAACAGTTCCTACCTTATACTGACACTTTGAGGATATACTCAATTTCTGATATTTCGTCACCCTATGAGTCTTTCAAAACTAAGCCCCGCCTGCTTTGTCCCGAAAATCACTCCAGCTCACCCATCCTTTCCTTCGAAAACCCCGCCTCATGTTAAGCTTCCTTCGCTTAACGAAGATGAACCCTACCAAGGTTACACACACCGCACGACGCCTCAGATCGTAAACTTGCATGTCGAATGCCAATCACGGCGCGCAGGCCTTATTGAGCCCACACATTCTGATTGGGCTTGTCAAACATTCTATGTTGAGAAACGTTCTGAAATTATTCGAGGTAAGAAACTTCTAGTCATAGACTACCAACCCCTCAATGGTTTTCTCAAAGCTGATAAGTTCCCTTCACAAGATCCGCCTTTTGCTCATCTCCGCGCGCAGCGTCTCAAAGTTTGATTTGAAATCATGATTTTGGCAAATTGGTATTCATCCTGATAATTGACCTAAAACAGCCTTCTGTATTCCCAATGCCCACTATCGCGATGATGCCCTTTGGCTCGAAAAGTGGCACCATCACTTTTCAAAAGGCTACGGTCAAGATTTTCCAACCCATCCTCGAAAACGCCTCATCTACATTGATGATATTTTGTTGTTTTCCAAGGATCATGATTCACATCAACGACTCCTTGACCGCCTCGCCAATAAGTAGAGTATACTGAGTCATGATATCCGAGAAAAAGTCACAGGTGAGCCACACTTCCATTGAATTTCTTGGCATGATAATCCAAGATGGTAACTATCATCCTAGACCCCACATTGCACAAGAATTATTGCATTTTCCAGACTCTCACCTAACCTGCAAGCAAATTCAACAATTCCTCGGGATTGTCAACTATCTCCGAGACGTTTTCCCACACATTGCGGTCCACACCTCGAAGTTGTCAAGGATGCTAAAGAAAGCAGCCCCACCATGGGGATCCGAAAGGCACAAATGTCAAAGATCTCAAGTGATGACTCAAGAACTCTACAAATTGAGACCTCTATCCAGTGATTGCCATGTTCTCTCTGCAGATCAGAATCACCATTATTGGCAAGCACTATTCCCTAAAGAATCCAAAGCGCACAGGGCAATCTATGCCTATAAATCTGAGTTTGTGTACAATCATCAGCATCCGCACCTACTCTCAGAAGATCAGTTCCTCATTTGGCGCTTCACCATATTCCTCCTTCTTAAAATGAGTCCTAGGAACCAGCAAGCAAACTTTTCATTCCTGAGTCTCATGACCTTCATTTATTGGCTTCCAGAAGGCCTTTAAGAGTTAATTTTTCAGAAGGTTATTGACCAAAAGCATGGTTCCACAAAACATCTACTGACATGGCGTATATGGTCTTTAATGGCCATTCAAGAATTCGGGCCAACTCAAAATGAGTTATGCCAACAGCCATTTGTTCCACATCCTAATCCAGACAAGATGCACCAGCTTATCTTCAAGCTTCACACTACTTTCTATCATGTAGTTGATGAGCACTCCAGCTGGGGACATTATGTCATTCGTGACATCACCCCACAGGCTTATTACATCTTTTGGTACTGGTTAAATCTATACCCAGTGGCTTTACTGTTTGATCCCAACTTGATCCATACCAGCCGCAGATACAGAAAGCGGCATGGTTCGGCTGTAATGCTCGCTCGCTTTGTGATCCTCGACTTGAACTTATAACTGGCTATCACATTCGGCATCCTACCATTGTGATAGTAAAGCTCACTGACCTCTAGGGTCGCCATACTGAACCTACTGTTAAACCCATAATCGACCACCATGATTGTGAAAGTTTCCATTCCATGTGGACTAACTGTTTCACAGCTAAAAATGCTCTAGCTGAAGAATATGGAGTTCCACCCTCCTGCAACACTCACTGTCCTTTATCTCCTGATGTTCAAACAACTCCAGATCTCTACTTCAAAGAGGAAATGAGGAATCATCGTCTCCACTCTGAAGGGGACCAGGCCATAATCCTACAGCAGAGATATGACAATTATCTCATCAGACATGGTAGGTCTGACAAGCTTTGGACAGATTGGACTGATCACCAATGGCCTCAACCCGTTCTTCCCTCCGATCAATTACAGATTGACCCTGGATCGGACTCAGACACATCAGTATCTTCTTACGAGACTATTTCACTTTAATAATGGCATTTGTCTTATATGCCATAAAAGTCATAAAGTAGTTTGTCTTTATGTTTTAAAAGTCTTTGTCATTATTAATGACTTGACTTTTGTGTTTTTACTTTTTCAAAGTTAGTGGTTAATTGTCTTTGTCATGTCACTGTCATATTGTATTGCATTATTGCTTTGCTTTGTCAAGATTATGTGACTTGTCCTAATCAAGTGGTTGTAATAGTGGGGGTCCTGTCCCACATTAGTTGAAGCTCTCGTTTATATAAGGCGACCTTCTCCTCTTTGTAACATATACTTCCTTTGGGAGCTTAATCTAAGTTTAAAAGTTTTTTCTCAAACATGAGTGGCTAAAAACCTTCTTCTTTCTATTCTTCCAATAACGGTCACAGATCTTCTATCAAACTTCGGCAGTAGCTTCAGCCTTCAAGCCTCTAACCTTAAAAATATTATTATTAACTAATTCAACTAATATTTTCTTGTATGTTAAATTGTTAATGATCTGTTAATCGTTAAGTAAAAGTAATTTGGCCTTGAAATTAAAGGGTTTATAATAATAATTAAGACATACATACTACATAGGGAAATAATATCTTATTATTATGAGGAATGGGTAATTAATTAATTAATTAATCATGAGTTTCTTGCTTTTTGTTTATGGAATATGAACAATTTGAATTGAAATTACTAATTGGATTATGTTAATAATATTTCTATGTTTCAATTTTTTAATTAATGATTATTAATGATTATTTTTTATATTCAGATGCTTGGACATTCAAGATCGAATTCAATGAGTGACGATGAAGAACAAAGTGTACAAATGGAAGCAACTCAAAGAGGAAAGGAAAAGGCAAAGCGGAAAAGACCACCAATGAAGAAAAGATCGAACGTGTAGAATCATTTCACTTTACTTGAAGATAATCCAAACAAATGCTCGTGCAACTATTGTGGTAGACAATATCAATTTCATTCAAGGCTTGATGGGATTATAAATATGACAAGGCATATAAAGACATGTCTATCATACAAGACATTTCACGAACAACATATTGACAGCTGAGGACGGCGAAGAAAATACAAGTCATTTGACTTTGGGTAAAGGATGGAGTCAAGACGCGTGTCGAAGGGCAGTAACTAAAATGATTATGGGTGAGTTGCCACTGAGTTTTGTAGACAATAAAGGATTTATCCATTTCTGCAGTGTAGCTATTCCGCAGTTTGTTATGCCATCTCGAAGAACTATTGGTAGAGATGTTATGGAGTTATTTTTGGAGGAAAAGGCTATGTTGAAGAGTTTGATTTGCAACAACAAGCAGCGGGTGTCTCTTACAACTTATTTATGGACTTCTGTTCAAAACATGAGTTACATGGTGATTACAGCTCATTTTATTGATAGTGATTGGTGCTTGAATAGGAGGATTATTAGTTTTAGCGCAATTGAAGATCATAGAGGGAAGTCGATTGGCAAAAGATCGGCTTGCTTACGGACCTGGGGATGGAGAGGTTGTTTGCAATAATCATGATAATGCCACTACAAAATGATGTTGCGCTTGGTTATGTCACTATGCGCTTGTTTGCTTGCTTGGAGGAATGATAATTCACTTGTGTTAAGGATAAAGATATGCACGCGTTGTTGTGCACATATTTTGAATTTGATTATTGTTTCAGGGTTGGATGAGTTGCATGCTAGTGCTGCTGCTATTCGGAATGCTGTGAAGTATGTGAGATCATCCACCACGAGGTTGCGGACATTTAAACAATGTGCTGAACAAGTGAATTGTCCAAAGGGAATTGTTGTTTTGGATTGTCCTACCTGGTGGAATTCCACTTATTTAATGTTAATGACTCCGCTGAAATTTCAAGCGGCATTTGAAAGAATGGCATAAGTGGACAAACCTTATGAGGCATACTTTGCTGAGAAAGAAAATAATGCTAAAAGGGTGGGCCCACCTGGACCGGAGGACTGGGAGAGTGCAGAATGAATTGTGAAGTTTTTGAAGGTATTTTATGATGCCGCATTGTTGTTTTCTGCCTCTTTGAGTGTGACTTCTAATCTTTGTTATGATACTATTGGCTTAATTTAGAGTTCATTGACTGCACTACAAGAAAGTACAGATCCTTGGGTGGCTTCTATGGTTTATAGTATGAGGGAAAAATTTGATAAGTATTGGGAGTCCATAGGGAAGATAAACAAAATGTTGATTGTTGACTCTATTCTTGATCTACGAGCGAAAATGGATTTTGCTAAACATATTTTTGAGATCATTTTTGGCAATGATAGTTTGATGGTTGAACAAATGACTAAAGCAGTGAGGGACTTGTTGAATGAATTTTATGATGCATATAGTGCATTCTCTGCTAGTTCCACACCATCGATGTATAGTGGGAGTGGTCTTAGTGGCAGCTATGGTGGTACAAGTTCTTCTCAACGTTTTACAACTAAGGCTAATTTGATGGACGCTTGCAGTGGTGGTCGATGATACTTTTCGAGTTGCTCGACCTTTCCTTGGATATGCTAAGAAGGTTTCTGTTCAGAATGAGAGTAGAAGAGTAGCATCTGAGGTGGAAAGGTACTTGAAGGATCCAGTTGAAGATCCCAGCAATCTTAAACTTAATGTTTTGCTTTGGTGGAAGGTGAATGGATCGAGGTATCCAATTCAAGGGATGTCCTCGCTGTTCCTGTTTCCACCGTGGCATCTGAGTCTGCCTTTAGCATCGGGCGTCGTATTATTGATGAGTATAGGAGTTCTTTAACCCCGGCTATGGTTGAGGCGTTGATATGCACTGAAAATTGGCTGCAATCTAAATTTTTTGCCAATCCCGTCTACAATCTCCAAGAAGATATTAAGGAGCAAATGTTTCATATGGAATTACAAGAAGGTAATGTTTTAATTTTTTATCATACATTATATACGTAATATATTTAAAATGCATTATAACTTTATATAGAACATCTACATGTAATGTAGTCATGTACTTAAGTTACTTATTAATTTTTATTTTATTTTATAGAGTTGATAAGATCGCAAGCTTCGACAGTAGAAGCGGTGAGCGCCGACATTGGTGTTATGGATGTTTAAAAGGTAACTTTTAATATATATTATTATTCATAATTTGATATTATAGCACTATTAGGTTGTAATTTAAACTATAATTATAGTTGTTACAGGTTTAAATTTTTAAGTCTAATTGTAGTTAATAAAATTATAAATTTGTAATTGTTTTAGTTAGATAAGTTGAAATTGATAAAATAATATTATTTTCTAGTATTATTATTTGGTAAAATAAGCATGATATATATATAATCAAGTGTATTGTATTGGATTTATTTGCTAAACATATTATATTTATTTGTAATTATAAATTTATAATGATATAATAGGAATTAGAAAGATTGTAACACTCCTTTAGCTCAATTAAAGATATGAATTGGATTTATTTATTTTTGTTTGTATTTGATGTGTAACCTTATGAATTTGGTTTTATTTGCTCAATTAAAGATATGAATTGGATTTATTTATTTGTGTTTGCGTTTGATGTGTAATCTTATGAATTTGTGTTTGCGTTTGATGTGTAATCTTATGAATTTGTGTTTGTGTTTGATGTGTAACCTTATGAATTTGGTTTATTTGGTGATGAATGCCGTAAAATAAGCATGATATATATATAATCAAGTGTGTTGTATTGGATTTATTTGCTAAACATATTACATTCATTATAATAGGAATTAGAAAGATTGTAACACTCCTTTAGCTCAATTAAAGATATGAATTGGATTTATTTATTTGTATTTGTGTTTGATGTGTAACCTTATGAATTTGGTTTTTATGCTCAATTTTTTTATATGAATTGAGTTTATTCATTTGCAACATGCCTTAAAGAAAATAATTATTGTGCATTTCTTCAATCCTTCTTTAGGTAATCGAAGCTTGAACTTGGAGTTCAGGAATTTAAATTAGAACTTGTCAAAGTGCTTGCGTGGAGCCGTGGAGGAGCCAAGGTGGAGAAACCAAGGAAGCTTATTTAGTTTTTATGTTTGAACTTTGTGATTTGTGTTTTAGAACAATTTAATTATGTTTAAATTTTGTGACTTTGTGAGTTTGTGTTTCCAACTTTTAAAGACTAGCATTTAGAAATTGTGCTTTGGACTTTGTAAGTTCGCATTAATTTTAACTTTTATTAAGTTTGGACTTTGTTGGTTGAGCAAAATAATAAATCTTAGTTATACCCTCTAAGGAAATAGACAAATAATCTTATTCTAGCATTTTAAGTTTATTCATTTGATTTCATAGTATTTTACTTTTTCTTTTTTTTTTCAGTTGAAAATTAGTAAAAATGATTACAATTAAGAAAAATGTCTTGAAAGTTAAAACTACCCTAAAAACTGCAAAAAGAAAGAAAAAAAAACTCAAAATTGTATTAACTGAATTTGACCCGAACTGACTCGAAATGACCCGAACTCAACCCAACCTTAACCCCACCCTAAATTCGGGTCGGATCGGGTCGGGTCATTAATTCGGGTTAAATTCGGGTTAATTTTTTCCTAACCGAACAACCCGAAACCCGATCGGGTTGACCCGAACCCGATTTTGCCTACCTCTACTCAGGAGAAGAAGGAGGAGGAGGATCATTGGATCCTGTTGATGGTTGAACCATGAGTAGATCAGGTATATCTATATAATTTTCTTCTGAATCTGTTGCAGAGTATGATTCAACTGATTCTTTAAGAAGAGATGATTCATTAGATGATGAATTCAACTCAGAGTCTGCTGAGGAAGCATTGGCTTCTGAAAGAATAAAGTCATCATGAACCATGTGCGAAGAAAGTTTATGCATAGGTCATTTATCTTTGGATGGTTTTTTAGTGGGTTATAGAGTAGCATGAGGAGAAGATGACTAAGGTGGTTCTGTTTGTATGTAAGGTTTGGGAGATGGTTTTGAGGCAGATGGTCTGGTGGATGAACCTTGCATAGTCTACGGGTATATATTGAAAGTTGGGGTATACACAGGTAGGGTCTGAGTTTTGGTAAATAGAGATGGTTGTTCTTTTTCAGCATCAATTCTTACAAGTTCAGCTTTAAACTGTCTGATCTCAGCTTCTTTTTGGTTGAATTCTGGCCCTTAATATCTGTTCTGGATCATAGCACGAAGCTCTGTGTCCAGCCTAGCTATTTGTTCATGGAGGTTAACATACAGCTGTTCTAGCTGATCTATAATTTTGTCAACCTTCTCATCTGTATTCTGGACTTATCCTTAGACATTGTCTATCCTGGTATGAAAAGATTCTAGGACTGTATTCTGAACTCTGGCATTTTGAGTTTGCCAGTCAAGTACTGCTTCGAACTGTTTTGGCTCCTCAATTTGTCTAGCAGGAGTAACATCGGACTGGACAAATGGCTTGGCAACCACCTTGGTTGGTGGATTTGTTTGTTTTTCTAGGGGAGGAAATTGATCATGATAAGAGCTGGATGAAAACATCATGCAGGGTTGGGAAGAAGTCTTAAGCAGAGGTGGGTTGTTTACTTGTTGCCTATATGGATTGATTTTGGGCTTTTATGGACTGGTGATAACTGTGGTAGTCGTTTTAATTGGCCAAGGAGTGTAATCGGGCTCATCATCAGGTGGAAAGACAGTTAAAGGCTTACAACTACCTTGTTTATGATGCTTCTTTTTTCGTCTTGGGCATCTATTTGCTTCCCAGTCATCATCAGACTCATCATCATCTAGCCAGGGGCAATCAGGATTGAACATATGCGAGCCTGGAACATCCCAAATGAAATGTCCTTGTATCTTGTCAGGATACACAGGATATCCATTGGAAGAGAAACTATAGATTGGAAGGTTCTCCTAGGCCGTTATCATTGCTGTGTATGAAAAGAAGGTTCTAGGAGATTGACTTTCTAGGGGCTGAAAAGTTATTTTGATGCATCTGCGTCTTTTTCAAACCGCCATGGGTCTGAAGAATGAAATTGATTGAACTTTTCATAGTTGGATAACCATTCTAACAGCATCAGCTTAAGAAGTTCTTGTTTTTGGATCTGTTTCGAAATCTAGACAATAATTGGAATGGATTCATTATCGGCTAGGATCATGAGGGTATCTGAGGAGATTTGAGGTGTTGGTAGGTCAAGGGCATGGTTTTGAAGTCTGTAAACTAATTGATGATGCAAAGTAGCCATTTTTGCTGTGACTACTTGTTCTATACCTTGTAACTGGATCTGGACTTTTAAGGTAGTCGGTAAGTTGGGGTCTTCAAGGGACAGGTTGAAGTTTGGATAAAAGGTGAGAAGGACACTACCAGTATGAAGGGTACTAAGAACAGTACTAATGATGGCATGTTGGTACTCTTTAAATTATGGTGTCCATCAAGGCTATTCTTGTCGTGACAGGCAAGCCTTTTCTGCCATGAAGTGTAAGGATTATACGGATTCCCCCAGGATAAAGGCGTGTATAGCCTTCTTTTCTCCACTGTGCAACAAGTTTTGTAGGGATTTCCAAAGTGACATACTGCTCTGCTCGAGTGGCTTGCAAAGCACACTGATCCAATCTGAAAGATTGGATATATTCTTTTAGAGCAGGTCGTCTAGTGGAGATTAGGGTTCGGATGGTTCTTGTCAGAGAATTAGGTCTCTAATAGAGTTTATAAGGACTGATCAAAGGTAAGGAAGATTCATTGATTTGAGCAGAAACTGGGACATAAGAATATTCAACAAGGTTTTCGATTTTTGAAGCAAGATGTTTTGTACAAGACTTAGGAAGAGAAAGAGTAGAAGAAAGAAAAAAAGGAGTGTCGGTATTCTAGGAAGTTGAAGAGGAAGCCATGAGAGTAAGTTTTCTATTCTTCTTTTTAGGAGCACAAATCTTCTTACAATATACCACCCTCTGCAGGAAGAACGGCGTTAGGCTCTGATACCACTCGGGTATTGGGTATATAGGCTAGAAACCCGAGCATGCGGGCAATTGGTTCAAAGGACAATTTTATTGTCATTGCTCTGGTATAACAATGCCACGTACTCCGCTACCCAAGTGGTATCAGAGCCTAACGTCGTTCTTCCTGCAGAGAGTGGTATATTGTAGAAAAATATGTACTCCTAAAAAGAAGAATAGAAACTTTAATCTCATTGCTTTCTCTTCAAATTCACAAACAATTGAACCTCGTGTTTCTCTTTCTTCTACTCTTTCTCTTCCTAAATCTTGTACAAAGCATCTAGCTTCAAAAATTGAAAACCTCGTTGAATATTCTTATGTTCTAGATTCTGCTCAAATCAATGAGTCTTCTTTGCCCTTGATCAGTCCCTATAAGCTTTATCAGAGACCCAATACTCTGGTAAGAAGTATCAGAATCCTCATCTCCACTAGACGTTCTGCCCTAAAAGAATACATCCAGTCTTCCAGACTAGATCAGTGTGCTTTGCAAGCAACCCAAGCAGAGCAGTATGTCACTTTGGAAATCCCTACAGAACTTATGGCACAGTGGAAAAGAGAAGGTTATACACATCTCCATCATGGGGGAATCCATATAATCCTTACACTTCATGGTAGAAAAGGCTTGCCTGTTACGGCAAGATTGGCCTTGATGGACACCAGATTCAAAGAGTACCAACATGTTATCATTGGTACTGTGCTAACTACCCTCCATGCTAGTATTATCCTCCTCACTTTTTACCCAAACTTCAACCTGTCTCTTGAAGATCCTAATCTTCCTACTACCTTGAAAGTCCAGATCCAAGTAGTCACAGTAAAAATGGCTACTTTGCATCATCAATTGGTATACAGACTTCAAAACCATGCCTTTGATCCACCCAAACCTCAAACAGTTGTCTAAATTCCCAAACAGATCATTCAGACAACAAATTCCCAAACAAATCATGATCCTAGCCGACAATAAATCCATACCCACAGTTGTCCAAATTCCCAAACAGATCCAGAAAAATGAACTTCTCAAATTAATGCCTTTAGAATGGTTATCCAATTATGAAAAGTTCCATCAGAATTCTCAGCCCATTCAGACTTCTGATGCTCAGTTTGAAAAAAGATCAGACGGTACAGTCCGAATGATTTTTCAGCCACTAGAAAACCAACCTCTCAAAAACATTTTTTCATACACCGCTATGATAACAGCTGTTCATACAGCTTAAGAAGATCTTCCAATCTATGGCTTCTCTTCCAAAGGATATCCTGTGCAACCTGACAAAATACAAGGACATTTCATTTGGGATGTTCCAGAATCACACATGTGCAATTCAGATTGCCCTTGTTTAGACGATGATGATTCTGATGAAGACTGGGAATTTAACAGACATCCCAGAAGAAAGAAAAAGAAAAGTAAAAAAAAGAGGTAGTTGCAAGCCTCCACTGTCCTGCCACCTGATGAGCCCGATTATACTCTCTGGCCTATAGACAACCAGAAAAACAAAAACATCACCCAGCCAAGACATGTAGGCAAGAAGTGAACAATCAACTTTTGCCTCAAACTTCTCCATAGCCCTATATGATATTCTCCTCTAGCTCTTATCATGATCAATTTCCTCCTCTGGAAAAACAAACAAATCCTCAAACAAGAGTTGTCACCAAGCCATTTGTCCAAACCCTGTTACACCTACTGCACAAATCAAAGAATCAAAGCAGTATGAAGCAGTTCTTAATTGGCAAACTCAAAATGCTAGAGTTCAGAATACAATCCTGAAATCCCTAGATACCAAGCTCGATAATGTTGCAGCACAAGTCTAGAATACAGATAAGAAGGGTGAGAAGATTACAGCTCAGCTAGAGAATTAACTCTCTCACAAATTACATCCAAAAACTTTTTCTTCCGTTTATTATATACGAGTACATTATATAGGGTTGGTTGCAAGAAGTTTTTGGAAATACATCCTAAACCAAAAATCAAATCGGAGTCTAAATCTGAATCTTCCCTAATAGGAAAGAATCTAAATCAAATCAAAATCCTAATCTAAGTAAATAGGAAAGAATTTAAACCAAATCAGAATCCTAATCTAAGTAATTAGAAAAGAATCTAAAACAAATCAGGATCCTAATTGACTTAAATGTCTTACATCAATTAAATGGAAACTAGTCAACTAAAATATAAATAACTGATTTGTTTCCCTAATAGCCTCCTCAAGAAACAGGAAAGTATTTGAAAAAGGAAAATAATATATTTTTCCGCCATAATGTGCAAACCAACTCTCTATTTCATGGAAGTGATTATTTGAAAACTTCAAGAGCCTGAATCATTCATTTATCATGTGCGCTTCCTTCAACGAGCCTCCACAAATTTGAATGAGTCCAAGTTGCTTGAATCAATCCATTAAGCGCTTCTTTGAATTTCTTTGCTCGCGCTCTTGTAACGGGTCCGACGGGAACTTGAATAGGATCTAAATATGCCTCATCCCATGTGTTTGTGATAATTTTATCCTTAATCTCATAAAAGAGAGTGAAGCTAAAGCTGTTCATTCATCTTCTTCTTGATTATATCATTCCATAATTAGGGCTATTTCCCTGCCCACTCCTGTACTAATCTATTCCTCTAAATTTATCTATTTCTCTTGTTAGTTGTCAAAATCGTTAACCTGTAACACCCTTAGATTCTCTTTATTAGTAATTATGGTAATCTTAGTAAGAAAATAAGAAGTGTTATATCTTTGATTGGTTTATTAAGGGATTTTCGGATTCTTGGCCTTTCTAATTTACTAGGGTTACTGAGAATTTCCTAGTATTAATTTATTAATTATGTAGGACATGTGTGTCTGCATTATTACTTACATTTGTTATGCATTTATTATTTACATTTATCATAAAGTCTTACATTTATTCAAAGATACATTTATGAATATTCATAATTACATTTATTTAAGCTTGTTATAATATTTATTGTTGCTTTATTAAAGTTTCTTTATTCAAGCTTACTTTAATTTATTATTGCATTTATTAAAGTTTGTTTTATATTCATGATTACACTTATTAAAGTTGTTTTGTTAAAGCTTACTTTAATTTATGGGTCCAGCTACGTTGCGTCATGGGTTTGGTACCCCAGTCGCTTGTCTTTTAATGAATGCCCCTTTAGATAGCCAACAAAAGATTTTGAGGGTTGAGATTTAACCATTGGAAAATGGGCAACCAGCTGACAGAGTTCGCGTAATGCACACGCACCGTAAGCCCACACGCGTTCTCCCTCTCACTCTTGCCAAATCTCACCTCACTCATAGCTCCACCATTCTCACCTCACTCAAGACACAACTCTCACCACCAATAGATTCTCCCTCACCATGCTTCGTTCTTATCATCAACTCTTTCTCTTCCCCATCGATTGTGTCTTGCTCCTTCACGCAACCTCACTCCCTTGGATGTCTTAAAAAACTGACTTGCTACTTCACTCTCTCGACTTCACTCACCATCAGTTGCCGTAATTGATTTCTAGAGGTAATTTGTGTCATTAATTCCAAATTTGGTTCTCTAGGATTATGAATTTGTGAAGATTCAGCTAGCATTGTATTAATTTGTGTTGAGAGTATCTATCGTCAAGTTTAGTTTTGTGTCTAACAAGAACACTTAGCTTAGGGAGTTTTATGCCATTGTAATGATTCATTCGATGAAGCTTAAAGAGAGGAAGCTTTTGTATCATTAGTAATGGCTTACTTGCATCGGATGTGAATAGGGTGGGTTGTTTTTTATTCTCAATGTTGAGCTTCATATTACTGGAAATTAAATTCGGATATTGATTTGTTATTCTTGATGATGAGCTTCAGATTGTAAGAAATTAAATTTAGATAGATTGATTTGTAATCGCATTTTTTTATTCTTGATGCTGAGCTTTCGATTGCTGCAAATATGAGCTTTATATGTGACCTTAACATTCAGTTTGCAATTTTGTAGGAACAAAGCACTTTCATTCAAATGAGGACCGTCTTAAAAGTTGCGAACAATTCAGGGGGTGAAAATGATGATGTGCATACAACTTCTAAAAGGGAAGAAAGTGGCATGAATGGGGGACACAACTGTTGTATCGGTAAAGGAAGTTATGCCTAATGCTAAAGTCAAGAAAGGCAAGATTGTGAAAGTTGTTGGGCTGTTCTTGTTCGTGCTGCCATGCATCATGGTCGTTGTGATTGAAGTGTTGTCAAATTTGATGACAATGCTGCAGTGCTATGGTTTTTATTTAGGAAAAAGAAAATCATCAGCCAAGACGGTAGCCTGAACAATAAGAAAATGAATATTAGGGCCAGTCCCATATAAGCTGAAGAAGAAATCTCAGTTTGGTGTCCTTGCGTTTGCAGAGCATTGTGCCTGATTTTCATGATGGATTCTGATCTCAAAGCTTTGGTTCTTATTCTTCTATTGATTGATACACACAAATTTTCACAATATTTACTGCTAAATCATTTGGTTTCTTGAGGCAAAAAAAAGCCATCATGTTCACTTTTGAAAACAAAGTTGTTCCCTTATCTTTTCTTTGTTACAGTATGATTCTTGACCTATTGCTCTATGCAATTATCTTATCAAATCAACCACCATTGCAATTAGTAATAGCTTTAGAATATTTACAGACATTTTTTAGAGCAAAGTAATGCTTGAGCTACATCAAAGTACTGATGAAAGTATCACCATTAATATTTTTCTATAAAAAACTATTCATCTCAGCCAAAATCACAGTAACAAAATAACTCCAGGAGACGAGTATGGCATTACATAAGAAGGACCAGAAGAAAAAATCTGTAATCCTTTGTTCCTGAAAGTCTTTAATATTTATTTTATTAGGTTTTTCCCAAGTAGGGAATATTACATTTCTAAAGAACTCCACTGAACAATTTCCAGGTTTTGCTATTGAGATTTCTGCTTATACGTAGATTGGCTATTGTCCGGTAGGATTTCCGGGGCAGAGATAGAGTGTCAAGCCGCAAGTCAATTTCTGAGAGAGACTACAGGGTAAGGTGCTGTAAGGGAGGACATATACCTATTTAATTTTTTAATGTAGTCCATAGTTATTGGATTAATTTTAGAACTTATTTATTTCTCAACATAGAAGAAGCTAACAACACAGCTTTGCTATTCAATATAAGTTTCATTAATTTACTTGGGTATTGAAACCGAAAATTTTAGCTAACACACAAATTCATTAATTGATATTAGGTCTTTTCTTCAATGCAATACCTTATGCCATCAACTTACACAACCGTTTTAAAAACCTTGAATTAAAGAAAATGCCCCACAATATCCAACATTAACCATGCATTAAAAAAAAATGCAAGTCAATTACAGTGCATGACGATTTTGAAAATCATTATGCCACAAAGTGAGAGTGCCACATGAATATCATAAGCCACCAGGAAAAGTTAAAACTTAAGTAATTCACGTCAAATATTTACAGGCCAAGCAAGGAAAACATAAGGAATAACAATATTGTTATTTCTGAATATTGTTATTCCTCAATCACCAGGGTGCCAACAACATTAGGTACACCTAAAACGAGAATAGATTTAACAGCTTAAAAGGCAGAATGCTCAACACCTTCATACATTGGAAGGGGAAAGCTTGCGACATTATCAAAACTTAAATTTCTTGGATACATTCATAGCACAATAACATATGAAAACAAAATTATGTCTAACTTTTTTTATTCACCTGAGAATGAATTATATCTACTAAAAAGCCATAGTAACACATCTTTAAAATATATTTCGTAATATAATACATTGGATTACAGAAGTGTTTGTTATGCCTCAAAGGATCCGCCTTGCATGCAATCATGACTAGAGTTTTATAGAATTGTGCATTTATGTCTTAAGAGATATTTATGCAAGTTGCTAGGAAACTTCAAGTGCTTGGCATCCAATTCTAAAAATACCCCATTGCACTTGCCATTTTGCACAACCACACCACACACACAAACTCTTTAACTCTTTCTTGTAATTTCTCTTTAATGAGTAATAAAATTACATTCAGCCATATTGTTCTTATTTCTCTTTAGCATTTTCGTAAGGATCCTTACTGTACTAGTTTGAGAATTGTTCTAAGCTTACCTAGCGACTTGCGTGCTAGAAGTCGTCTAAATGTCGTATGGGTTTGTTGCGCAAAACACTCATCCCGTGACAGACTGCTACTGAAAATAGTTAGGATAAGGTGTTTGGTTCAACAAGCCCAAGATAGTTTTCTCTTTATTTTCTTTTTCTCTTTTAACTTATCCTTCACCTCAATTTAGATTGTCATTCTTGGTTGATCATAATAATAATAATTATTATTATTATTATTATTACTACTACTACTACTACTACATGGCATTTAATTGTTAGTCACATTTTTTTATATGGTTTTCATTTACTTAATTCGTACTCCTATTTTCCATAAAGTTTCGAGATTAAAATTGATATTTCCCCTTTTTCCCCACCAAGTATGCAATGCATTACCTAATCACTTTTTTTTTTCTATTACTCCTGATCACTTAAATCCACTTCTAAAAATTTTTGTCACTATTTTTGAAAATTTCAAATCAATCTTACCCCAACCCGCACTTGCACGCTTTCAGCGACTTGTTTTCAACCATTACTTGCATGCACTCATTCCCTGTTTGTTTAAATAACTTCCAACCCTTTACATGCATTTTTTTTGTCAAAAAGTTGATTCCCTGCAGCTTACCGGCGCATTACTTTTTTGTCAGGTTACTTCCTAGCGTCTCCGTGTCTCTTCTGCAGCTATGAGATAAATCTAACGGTGATTGTGCTAAAAGACATGCGATTGGGGTACCAAACCCACGACGCAACGTAGCTGCCCCCTTAATTTATTATTATATTTATTAAAGTTTGCTTTGTATTCATGATTACACTTATTCATGCTTTATATTTATTATGGTTTTATTAAAGCTGCTTCATTAAAGCTCGGTTTATATGTATATTTGCACTTATTATTTGCTTGCTTTGTGTTTGTTAATGGATCGTTGAAAGCTTGGACTTGAAACAAGGAATATAGATTTATTAACTTCTTTCATTATTCATCTTCTTTCTCTCTTTACTCAAAATTCTAAATTCTAAATCTCTCATAGCAACCTTCTACATTTCTATAATAGAGCTAAAGATCTTAGTTTAATTGGAAGCTTCTAGATTGGCGAGTCTTTATTGCTTATGTTTTCATTGTGTGAATATATGCTTAATTTGAAACTCTAGTTGTATGAAACATATTATAGAATTTTATGGACAGCATGAATATTTTATATTAAATCATGGCCATTGAAAATGATTTTTGAGAATAATCTTATCTTTACATAACCTAGACATGTAGGGCTTAATGACTAAATTTATTTCATAAGACTTAACCTTGTTTTCAATTTTATATAGATTTTCAAGTTAGACATTATTGTGCTTGAAGACTACTTTGGGTCCATCTCATTTGGATGGCATAATCCCAAATTGCATTAGTTTGGGCAGCTAAGTAATTAAAGAAAACAACATGAGATTAAATGAAATTTGTCTGTGAAATAGGTTTTGTCATTCACGTGGCTATGACTACAAAGAAGAAAAGACGAGAGAAAAAGAGAGAAGAAGGTGATTTTAACTCTGTTTTCTCCCAAATTTTGAGGATAAGCTACTGGCATCACCCTCTACAATTCTACTGGTCTTATTTTTATTTTATCCTCTCATTGGCTATTATTTGAGATACCCACTTATTAGAGAGATAGATATTAGGCTATTACTGCAAGCCAAGAATATTGATATTCTTGATGTTGTTAGCCTCTAGTATTATTTAGAGAAGAATTTGTGTTATAATTCTATTAATATGATGGAAGATTATATTGGACTATGGTCTAGTGGTTTTTTTTCGTTTTAGGATTTCACGTAAAATCTGTGTCTCTTGTGGTTGATTTATCACTACGGATTTTGTTGGTTTATTTTTCTACCTATTTATTTATGGTATACATTTTATTTTAATCACACAAAGAGGGAAAGAGGTTTGTCTCCGCTTAATTTACAACAGTTTGTGTGAGCCTCTTTCCCAACAGAGTGGTATCAGAACATCAAGTTATTTTTTTTTTTTACTTGTGTGGTTGAGTTGGAGGAGTCCTCGACATGTATGATTAAATTAAAATCATGAAATTATGGTATTTGGAAGTCTATAATGGAAGATTTGCTATACATGAAAAACTTATATGAACCTATTAAAGGCAAAGAAGCTAGACCCGCCTATTTAGATGATAAGAAATAGGTGCAATTAAATCAACAAGTTGTGGATACTATTAGGTTATGAATTGATCAAAGTGTGTACCACCATGTAGCAAAGGAATCCGGGGATGATGTTCTTCGGAGGAAATTAGAAACAATTTATAAGCAGCCAATAGGACAGAACAAAGCCAATTTGATGAAAATGCTTGTTAACTTGAAATACAGGGGGGGCATAGTATAACTAAATATACTAGTGAGTTTTAGGGATTAACCTAGTATAAAAATTATTTTAGATGATGAGTTACAAACATTATTGCTAGTTAGTTCTTTGCCTGACAGTTGGGAATTAGTAGCGTTAATGAATAATTTAGCGCAAAATAGGAAATTAACCTTGGATATGGTTATAGATAGACTGAGAAATGAAGAATCTAGAAGAAAGAGTGTTGAAGTAGTTTTCTCTAAGTCAGATGCTCTTGTTTCGAAAAAGGAAGAAAGGCAAAGGATAAGCCAAAGTAGAAATTTCCGCCGGTAGTGTAGCATCCCACGTTTCTGTAAGATAATTTACTTAGAAATTTGCCTTGGTTTTAATAAAAACATTTTATAAAAGTATAACATAAAACTTTGTTACATAGAAACTTGATTACAAAGTTTAAAGTTTCTTTACTATATATGCCAATAAAATATGGATATTTATGTTTGGAAAGATTCTTAGTTGAGCCCATCGTAAATCCTAAGGTCTGCGATGCCCATATGCACTTCACCTCGATTGGGACTTGGTTTCTCTTAACCCTACTCGATGCTGCCTACAATGTAAGGACTACGTGAGCTAATGCCCAGTAAGATAACACTTAGATGCATGTAAGGAATTATTCTTCTTCTTTAAAAGTCTTAGACAGATTAATAATCTAATCATCTTCAACACTTGTCTTGTCCTCCAAGGAAACATCATGCACATTCTCACATAAATTATCAAATTAGAACTTTAAATTAATAATCAAATTGTACCTTTTCTTCTACAATAATGAGTACATCTTCAACATGTGGAGAGGTATAAACTTTTTTTATCTGGACATATTTTACTTTAGGTTGCTGACTTTTGATATTAGGTTGTTGACTTTTGATAAAACTAGGGATCTCAAACTGGTGCCATGGATGTGGTTGACTTAACAGCTTTGATGCTTGGCTTCTTTCTCTTTGGATTTGCATTTCAACTCATAATGTAATTTTGATGACATCCAAAAAGTCGCAATGAATCACAAATTGCAAAGGAATTCGTTCTTTGATCTCATCATATAATTCTCCCACAAAACTCAAAATTAATAGATAATCATTCTTAGAAAAATTCATACAAGAATAGTAACCTTGAAATTAAGAAATATGAGCCCAATCGAATTTTGTTCCTTGAGGTATAAAATGGGCTTTAATCTTCCTTTTTGTATCATGCCAATTACAAATCTTATCATTTCCCTGATGAACTCATTTTGCCATTAAATTTCTCCACCAAGTTAGGTATATCTAGTAAATTTGCAAAAGACATACTTCACATGTTTTTTTTTTTTCTGGAATGTTGTCGATGATAAAATCTTCAATTGCAGATATATAATAAAAATAGCCTTAGGATCAACAACAAGACCAAAAAAATTTTGAAATCATGAAACAAATCTTGATCTTAAGCTACATTATTAACCTTGAATTAGAGTTTCTGTTACTGGTGGGTGGTGATTGTGAAAAAGAATGGTGATGGTCAGATCTAGAAGATATGGTGGTAAGGAACGCAATGGTGGCCAGGCATTGGCCGGATTCTCAATGGTTTAATTGGAAAATTAAAGTGAATTGGTGTGTTTTGGTGGCTACGGTGGCGATCGATTATCCCCATGAATCTTTGATTATCCCAATGAGTAACTAAACTCTATTCTTTCTATCTCAATGATATCAACTACTTTGGTGTGTTTTGGTGGCTACGGTGGCGATCGATGGTATTAATGGCTAGGATACGGGAGACAGCATGTGGGCATTTAGACGGGGTTAAGGATCATCAGGTGATAAGGTGGCAGAAGGTGATAGGTTGAGTGGTGGAAGGTCGTGAGTTTTTGGTGTTTTGGGCCAATGTATTGTTGATTCACGCACAGGCTAGTCAGGTTTAGGTTAATAGAAGCCGGTGAGCTGATCATGAAGGTGGTTAAACGGTGGTGGGTTAAGTGTAGAGCTTGCAGGTTTGGATGGCTTTTTGTGGCGGTTCATGGCGGCAGTTGAGGGTGGATTTGGCAAAGTTCAATTATAGAGGAATAGTAAGTCTACTGGCTGCAACGGCTGATGATGCTGATGGCTAGATTGTAAAGGCATGATGGTGGGCAGTGGCGGCTAGGGTTTGGTAATTTTGTATTTTCTATTTGCTTTTTATATTTTTTATGGTGGTAGACATGGTAAAGATGAATGAGGGTAGCCAAGAAAGCTATGCAGTTGGCATAGAATTTTTTTGATACCAACTGACAGAGCGAGGTTGATGAGAACTATTAAGAGAATACCATTAAAGCTTCAAGTGATCCTTTGCATATTCATAGAGGCCCAATTGCAGGAGCTAGAGCCAAAAAGATGCAAGCTGCTTTAAATGGATTAATTGAGAAAATATGGATTGAAACTGCAATTTAAGATGCAAGACATCATGAATTGGGCTTGAAGAGAAGTCAAGGCATTGTAGGCATTATTCAAGCTATTGGGCAACCAAATACACAATTTGGATCAAATGCAGAAAGGTCAAATTTGGAATAAAACTAGTATTGATTGATCTAGAATTAATGTGCAAGCAATATACCGTTGGAAAGATAATTACGTTAGCTTTCAAAAGAATTTACAGAGCTAGATTTGGACTTCTCTAGAAGGAGTTATGACCAATTCATTACAGCTTGTTCAGAGTTGGGATTTTCAACGACTCCTTTGTTTTTCAACTTCATTTGTTGTTTTGTTTCAAGTTTGTCATGTGTGAAGTCTACCATCAATGATGGTGGGCTAACATTAAGTTTGTCAATGATAGCATTAATTATGGTAGGCTAGCATTAAGTTTGTCAATGATAGCATTAATTATGGTGGGTTGGTGAAGACTTTTGAAGCATGCTTTGACAAAGTTATACTTGGAGGGTTGTTCCAATGTTTTCATTTGTATTTTTCAGATTTTGGGTCTCTATTGGTTTATTTAAACTCAGCAACCTTTCTATGTAGGACAATTAGAGATTAATGTTATTTGAATTTGAAAGAATTATTCTTTCTTTGGATCTTTTGAGAACTAGTGAACTTATCAAGAATTTGAATTCTTGTAGTGTTCCAAATCTAGACTTATCACTTACCTTTTCATCTACATCTTGAGTGTGGCGTCAATATCATTCTCTATACCTTTGGTTCATGTTTTCTTAAGCATTGGGTTAAGGTTTTGTTTCTCTTAAATCTGTTTAAAACTTTCTTGGGAAGTTGAAACTTCAAATTAAGTGTTGGTCTTAAAGTTTCAATGTGGGATTCACATCATTTGGTATCAGAGCTAGTTTCTAATCAGGTTTAAATGTTTTATTTATTTTTATTATAAAAAAAAGGGAAAAAAAACGTACAATAAAAAGACAAAAAAAAAAAGATTGCAAAAAGATTTAAGTATTCCTACTTTCATCAAATTGAACTTTAGTTATTCATTGTCCTTGACATTATTTACACACAATCTTGCTTGCTTTCCTTTCTTCAATTTCCTTTTTGTTTTTTGTGTCCTCTTAATTTCTTTTCTTTGTTAGTGTGCTGGATTATCATATTTGGTGCTCCACTTGTTTTGTTTTTTTTTTTAATTTTGTTTATTTAGTTCAATAAAGAACTGAAAGAGAGAATTAAGTGTGGTAAAAGGCAATAGTTTGTGAGATCATTAGAGGGAAAAAGCCAATTTGTGTGTTAAACACGAGAGTTAAGTGAATCAAATTGAGTGAAACACGTGAAGGAGTGTTGTGAGGTCTTTTTGCTAATATTCTTTTCAGATAACAAAATATGTCAAAAGAACAATAAGCTATAGACCAATCAATCATGCTCAAAGCCATGCAGCAACAATTTGAGCATATGAATATGATGTTTGGAGAGATCCGTGAGCAATTGGAAAGGCAAGACACTGCGACAACCAATCTACAAAGGGGGCAACAACCAATAGCTCCAAATGTAAGAGATAATCAAGAGCGTGCTGCCATGAGAGATCAAGATGGTGATGACCTAAATAATTTTGATGACCAGGCCACCGTTGACATGTGTGGAAGAGATGATAGAAGGGCAAGACATATAGATCGTGATTTGGGGAGTATCAAACTGAAAATTCCTTCTTTTCAAGGTAAAAATGATCCGGAAGCTTATTTGGAGTGGGAAAAAAAGGTAGAGCTAGTATTTGATTGCCATAACTACTCTGAGAAGAAAAAGGTTAAACTAACTGCTGTTGAATTTACTGATTATGCTATTATTTGGTGGGATCAACTTGTTTTGAGTAGGAGAAGAAACCATGAAAGGCCTATAAACACTTAAGAGGAGATGAAGGCCATCATTAGGAGGAGATTTGTTCCTAGTCATTATTATAGGGAGCTGCACCAAAGGCTTCAAAGTCTTACACAAGGCTCCAGAAGTATGGAAGACTATCACAAGAAGATAGAAATAATCATGATTCGAGCCAACATTGAAGAAGAATGAGAGGCCACTATGGCCAGATTTTTACATGGTTTAAATCAAGATGTTGCTAATGTGGTTGACTTGCAACATTATGTCTTCCACATGGCCATGAAAGTGGAACGACAACTGAAAAAGAAAGGTTCCACTAGAACCAATTTGGGTTCATCTTCCTCATGGAAGTCAAAATGGAGCAAAGACGAAAAGACTGTTTCAAAGCCTAAGATTGAGCCATTCAAGGATCATAAAGAGGGAGGCAACCAAAGCAAAGGTAAATCTGATTCCTAACACTCTAGAAATAGAGATATTAAATGTTTTAAATGTTTGGGGACAGATCATATTGCATCTCAATGCCCAAATAAGATAGCAATGATCTTGAGGGATGATGGTGATGTTGAAACCGAGAGTGAATTAGATGATGATCCTATGCCACCTTTGAAGGATGCTAATGATGGTGTAGAGTATCCTATTGATGGTAAATTTATGGTTGCTAGGCGTGCTCTCAACATACAAGTAAAAGAGGATGCGGAGGTACAACGTGATAACATATTTCATACTAGATGCCACATCAAAGATAAGGTATGTAGTATGATAATTGATGGTGGAAGTTGTACTAATGTAGCTAGCACTAGTTTAGTTGAAAAATTGAATTTGAAAACTTTGAAACATCCTAGGCCATATAAGTTACAATGGCTGAATGATTATGGGGAGGTTAAAGTAAATAAACAAGTGCTGATTTCATTCTCTATTGGGAGATATAAGGATGAGGTTGTATGTGATGTAGTACCCATGCATGCTGGACACATTCTTTTGGGGCGACCTTGGGAATACGATAGGCGAGTGACACATGATGGTTACTTAAATAGATATTCTTTTGTAATGAATAAAAGGCAAATCACTCTTGTACCTTTAACACCTAGGCAAGTGTATGAGGATCAAATGACAATACAAAAAGAGAGTGATACAAAAAAAGAAAATGAGAGTACAAAAGAAAAAGAGATTGAAAGAAAAGCAAGTGGAAAAATAGAAAAAAATATTGTGGAGAGAAAAGAGAGGCAATAACAGAGAGCGAGGTTAAGAGGGCTTTCATTTCAAAACAGCCTATCGTTGTACTTTTGTGCAAAGAGGCTTGTTTACATACTAATGAGCTTAATTGTTCTTTGCCTAGTGTTATTGTGACTCTTTTGCAGGACTTTGATGATGTATTTCCAAATGAAGTCCCTAATAGTTTGCCACCTATATTAGGGGAATTGAGTATCAAATAGACTTCATCCCTAGAGCTACCATTCCTAATAGACCCGCTTATAGAAGTAACCCCGAGGAGACAAAGGAGCTTCAAAGGCAGGTTGAAGAACTCTTTGCAAAGGGATATGTGAGGGAGAGCATAAGTCCATGTGCGGTACCAGTTCTACTAGTGCCCAAAAAGGATGAAACATGGAGGATGTATGTTGATTGTCGTGCAATTAATAAAATCATTGTAAAGTATCAACATCCTATTCCTAGACTTGATGACATGCTTGATGAATTGCATGGTTCTTTTCTGTTTAGCAAAATAGATCTTAAAAGTGGATATCATCAAATTAGGATTAGAGAGGGAGATGAGTGGAAAACTGCTTTTAAAACAAAATATGATTTATATGAGTGGTTAGTGATGCCATTTGGGTTATCTAATGCACCCAGCACTTTTATGAGGTTAATGAACCATGTTTTGCGTGCTTTTATTGGTAAGTTTGTAGTTATCTACTTTGATGATATTTTGATCTATAGCAAAAGTCTAGAAGAACACATTGAGCATTTACAAAGTGTATTGATTGTTTTAAGGAAGGAAAAGTTGTATGCTAATTTGAAGAAGTGTGCTTTTTGCACAAATCAGATTGCTTTTCTTGGTTATGTTGTAAGTGCTAAGGGAATTGAGGTTGATGAAGAGAAGGTAAAGGCTATTAAGGAATGGCCTACACCTAAAAGCGTAAGTGAGGTAAGAAGTTTTCATGGTCTGGCTAGTTTTTATAGAAGATTTGTGAAAGATTTTAGCACCCTTGCTGCACCATTAACTGAAATTGTGAAGAAACATATGGGATTTAAGTGAGGTAGTGAACAAGAAAGGGCATGTAATCTAATCAAGGAGAAATTGGTTTCTGCACCACTACTTGCTTTACCCGATTTTGCTAAAACTTTTGAAATTGAGTGTAATGCTTCAGGTATAGGTATTGGAGCTGTTTTGATGCAAGAAGGGCGTCCAATTGCCTATTTTAGTGAGAAATTAAGTGGAGCAGCCCTAAACTATCCTACTTATGACAAGGAGATGTATGCATTGGTGAGAGCATTAGAAACTTGGCAACATTATCTTCTACCTAAAGAGTTTGTTATACACACTAATCATAAGTCCTTGAAGCATTTAAAAGGGCAAGGCAAGTTGCATAAGAGACATGCCAAATGGGTTGAATTTATTGAGTCATTTCCTTATGTGATCAAATACAAACAAGGTAAGGAGAATGTGGTGGCTGATGCATTATCGAGAAGGTATGCACTTATCTCTACATTAAATGCAAAATTGTTAGGATTTGAGTACATTAAAGAATTATATGTTAATGATCCTGATTTTGTTAATGTGTTTAATGCTTGTGAAAAAGTTGCATTTGGAAAGTTCTATAGGCATGATGGGTTCTTATTTAGAGAGAATAAATTGTGTGTGCCTTCTAGTTCTTTGCGTGAATTGCTTGTGCGTGAAGCTCATGGGGGATGTTTAATGGGACATTTTGGCATTGCAAAGACTTTAGATGTTTTAAAAGAACACTTCTTTTGGCCACATATGAAATGTGATGTTGAAAGAATATGTGAGAAGTGTATCACTTGTAAACATGCTAAGTCTAGAGTTTTATCCTATAGATTGTATAACCCTTTACCCATCCCTAACGAACCTTGGGTTGATATTTCTATGGACTTTGTTTTAGGTTTACCTAAGTCAAAAAGGGGAAAGGATTATGTTTTTGTTATTGTTGATAGGTTTCAAAGATGGCACATTTCATTCCATGTCACAAAACTGATGATGCAACAAACATAGCTAATGTTTTTAAAGGAAATAGTCAGATTGCATGGAGTACCAAGGAGCATAGTTTCAGATCGAGATGCTAAGTTCTTGAGCCACTTTTGGAAAACTTTGTAGGGTAAGTTGGGTACTAAACTTTTGTTTTCTACTACTTGTCATCCATAAACTGATGGATAAACTGAGGTTGTAAATAGAACTTTGTCCATTATGTTGCGTGCCATTATTCAAAAGAATTTGAAAACTTGGGAAGAATGTTTGCCACATGTTGAATTTGCTTACAATAGAACTGTCCATTCAGCTACTAAATTTTCACCATTTGAGATTGTATATGGTTTTAATCCATTAACTCCTTTGGATTTATTGCCGTTACCCATTGATAAGCGTGCTAGTTTGGATGGTAAAAAGAAAGCTGAATTTGTTAAGCAATTGCATGAGAAAGTGCGGCATAACATAGAAAAGAGGACTGAACAATATGCTACTCAAGCCAACAAAGGACGTAAGCAAATGGTTTTTTAGCCTGGAGATTAGGTTTGGGTGCATATGAGAAAGGAGAGATTCCCAGCACAAAGGCATTCAAAGTTGCTTCTAAGGGGAGATGGTCCATTTCAAGTGGTTGCACGGATCAATGACAATGCCTACAAATTGGATCTTCCTGGTGAGTATAATGTGAGTGCTACTTTTAATGTTTCTGATCTTTCTCCTTTTGATGTAGGTGAAGATTCAAGGACGAATCCTTTTGAGGAGAGGGGGAATAATGAGAACTATCAAGAGAATACCATTAAAGCTTTCAAGTGATCCTTTGCATATTCATGCAGGCCCAATTACAAGAGCTAGAGTCAAAAAGATGCAAGCTGCTTTAAATGGATTAATTGAGAAAATATGGATTGAAACTGCAATTCAAGATGCAAGACATCATGAATTGGGCTTGAAGAGAAATCAAGGCATTGTAGGCATTATTCAAGCTATTGGGCAACCAAATACACAATTTGAATCAAATGAAGAAAGGTCAAATTCGGAATCAAACTGGTATTGATAGAGCTAGAATGTGCAAGCTATATACAGTTGGAAAGATAATTAAGTTAGCTTTCCAAAGAATTTTACAGAGCTAGATTTGGACTTCTCTAGAAGGAGTTATGACCAATTTATTACAGCTTGTTCAGAGTTGGGATTTTCAATGACTCATTTGTTTTTCTACTTCATTTGTTGTTTTGTTTCAAGTTTGTCATGTGTAAGGTAAGTCTACCATCAATGATGGTGGGTTAACATTAAGTTTGTCAATGAAAGCATTAATTATGGTAGGATAGAATTAAGTTTGTCAATAATAGCATTAATTATGGTTGGTTGGTGAAGAATTTTGAAGCATCCTTTGACAAACCTATACTTGGAGGGTTGTTCCAATGTTTTCATTTGTATTTTTCGGATCTTGGGTTTCTATTGGTCTATTTAAACTCAGCAACCTTGCTATGTAAGAGAATTAGAGATTAATGTTATTTGAATTTGAAATAATTATTCTTTCTTTGGTTCTTTTGAGAACTAGTGAACTTATCAAGAATTTGAATTCTTGTGGTGTTCCAAATCTAGACTTATCACTTACCTTCTCATCTACATCTTGAGTGTAGCGTCAATATCATTCTCTATACCTTTGGTTCATGTTTTCTTAAGCATTGTGTTAAGGTTTTGTTTCTCTTAAATCTGTTTAGAACTTTCTTGGGAAGTTGAAACTTCATATTAAGTGTTGGTCTCAAAGTTTCAATGTGGGATTCACATTAGAGATAGTGGAAGCGAAATTGATAGGATAAATAGCACTAGATATTGTTTTAGTACCAGACCAAATTGACACAATTAGCTTAAGCTCTAATTAAAGCCTGAGATCTCGTTCTAGTTCAAATAACTCAATGAAATTTTTAATAATGCGCAAAATAAGATTAGATGACGCTCTAATTCAAACAATTCTACAAGAAAGATTTTTAATGGATAATCCTAAAAGGAATGTTAAACAATTTTTTTTGATTGAATAATCAAATTAAAGTTGCAATAATAAGACCTCTTTATTTATAATAGAATAAATCTACTTTCTTAAGTTAACTTAAAAAGAGAAATTAAATCACAATTTAATAAAAATAAAAGATTGAGATGCATACCATAATTGACTCTAATTAAAATAGAAAATCTTATAATAACGTCCTACATCATAAGATACATAGCTTCTCAGTGCAAATTTGATCCCACTTAATAACTAAACAAAAGCATGCGTTTAATTCATTGTTCCTACATAAGCTCCTAGTCCACCAAAAACAACAATCATCCGGAAAAAAATTTTGAATTTAGAAGAGAAATTAATTACTACCCATCTCTTTCTATAGGCCACCTTTTAGAAAAAATTATAGAAAGAGTAAGAGAGATGGAGTAAAAAATGACTGAAGAGTGTGAATGGTGGAGAGAGTTGACTAAAAAGAAGCAAAAGCAACAAGGGAGAGGAAGAAAAAGGGAAAATAAAAAATAAATTTACCTTGTGAAGAAATTGATTAATTATATTGATTAATATGATTTTGTTTAAATTTTTTTAAAGAAAAGATATTTCTACGAAGAGAGTTTTGTATAGAATCTTAGGAAAATACCGTTAATGGTCATTTTTATTTATGAGGTGGAGATATTTATACCCTAACAATAATTTTAAACACTCTAATTCTAATAAAAATTTTATTACAAAATTATTATTAAATACAATAAGCTATATATAATCAATATTACACAATTACTTTGAACACTCATATGCACACTCATTATTTAATGTATATAATTCTCATTCTTTAAAACTTAAAACTCTTATTTCTAACCTGTTAACTAATACTTAGATGAATAATAATGTAATCATATTTTATTTTTCCACTAAATAAAAAAATTTTGCACTCATTATTTTTTACTTTTTTAGAAGTAAAGTAAACAAAAAGTACTCTAAAGCATTCTTTTTTTTTTTTCCGCGTTTGGCCTCTTCTTCTTCTCCTCCTCCTTCCTTTTTTCAAATAGTATTTATGGAATATTTCTTATTCAAATTATTTTGGGTGCAAAATCTAATATTAAACATAAATTAGTTACTAAATTTTTGTTAAATAATTTATTTACAATTTGATTTAATAATATTTTTGTAAAAATTTGTTAAATCTCTTGAAATTAAATATATTAAATCACTTTATTAGTATTTTAAGTAAATAAAGTTAATTAATTTAAATAATTATATGTGTTTCAAGTGAATACAATTAACAATTTTAAATAATTTGAGTAAAGATATTTTAAAAATATAAAATAAAACTCAATTTTTAAAACTAATGTTCAGACTAATTTTTTGAACACAAATAACTTTACGCCTTTTCAAAAAAAATAAAAAAAATAAAATAACTTTACGCCGTCCTAATAAACCTATTTATATTTGCAAGAGAAAGAAAAGAAAAGGAGGAAAACGAAAATGTAAAGTTCTATATTGGCGCGCAATTAATAACCCCTAGGGTTTTAGAGCTCGAAGTCTCGAACAAATCCCCTAATTTTGTCATTTAGACGCAAGCCACACTAAAATTTTCTTATCATTTTTGCTTCTGTAAATGGCATGAACTTCTCAATTTTCACAAACACTTCGCCAATGGCGCTCTCTTCGACTCTGCGTTTGTCTTCCTCCTTCTTCCTCTTCCACAGCCACCGCCGTCACGCTCGCTTTCTATCTTCGCCTCGCCGTTTCCTATCCGTTCCTCCCTCTCGCCCTCCTCCTTCTTCTCGCACTTCTATTCTTGCCTCCAAGGATGAGGAGAGAAATGGAAACGGCAGTGTTGCCACGGTGGGCCCCGATGTTTCGCCTCGGATACTGCCGGTGGAGCTCCATGAGGAAATGACTGGGTCATATATCACTTATTCTATGTCTGTTTTGCTGGGACGTGCTTTGCCTGATGTTAGAGACGGCTTGAAGCCCGTGCACCGTCGGATTCTGTGAGTTTCATTCTTTTTTAAAGCTTTGGAATGAATTTATTTGTTTATATTATTGGCGAACTAGAGTGCCTTTAGAAGTGTTTTGGTATGGCTTTATTCCCTTCTCATCTATCAAGCGTTTCTCTGTAAAGCATTGCTGTCTATTTGAGCTAGAAAATTAATTAGAAATATTTATTTATTTATCTATTCATAATCGCTTTTTTAAATGCATAAAGGAACTTCTGATTTTAGGAACAAAGATAAATTTGTTCATGTAACCTGTTGGGTTGGCAATAATCATAAATATCAGGAGAAAAAGAAAGAAAAACTACAATGGTCTCTGCTCAATGAAGTGTACCTGATTAGTTGTTTTTGACAAAGTTAGCAAATCGTGCCTTGCTGAAATATTTTTTTTTGCTCTCTCTTCTTACTGTGCCGGAGAAAGGCCATATGATCTTACTATAAATTTCTCTGACTTAATTCTCTCTTTTCTTTTTCTTTTTTTTTTTCTGATTAATATGTTATTTCTTTTGATTGGAAATTTTTTGCATCAGATTTGCAATGCATGAGTTGGGCCTTTCATCGAGAAAACCTTTCAAGAAATGTGCTAGAGTTGTTGGGGAGGTTAGCGTTACTATTAAGTGATGCACGAGACAATCTTTTATTGGAAGCTACTGAATCTATATTCCTTGACCCTAATAATCTTTAATATCTCATTCCAGGTTCTAGGTAAATTTCATCCACATGGAGACAATGCTGTCTACGATTCTTTGGTTCGAATGGCTCAGGTAACTTGTGGGATGATGTATACAGTATCTATTATTGGTCAATATATCTCTTTGTTGCACTGGGTAAACTTGTAGTACTATCCAGTTACCATCTACAAGGGCTGAAAAAATGAACTATCAAATCATGACATTATTCGACGGATTATGAATTGGTTTTAGTTGAAGTGTCAGAAGTCGTTTGATAAATGTCTGAAATCTGAAATTTTATTAATTTAAGACTTTTTTTAAAATATGCTTGTTTGCTTTTTGGAACTTATGTATGATCATTTACATCTGAATAAAAAAACTAAACTTTTGTGACTTTTATCTGAATGGAAAAAGGTCTGAATAACAAATAAATATTGTATTTCAAAAATATCTCTGTAAAATAACTTATTTCCTAAATTATAAAATCTAATCCTCTTTTTTGTTTTAATTTACCAAGACACAAATATCAAATAACTAAGTTTAAGATGTTTTTTATTATAAAAACAAACAAGATGCCACTTATATTCAGATATTTAAAAAAGAAAAACAAACATGCCATTTAGATTTTCGTAGTCAGACCCATTCAGACTTTAGAAAAATTCAGACCCATTTAGATTTCAGACAAAAAAAAAACGCTACCTTAGTATAATTTTGTATGTGATTGAAGTTTTTATTAATCTGGATATAAACAATTCAATTCTTATTTCTCTAGATATAAGCAATTCAATCCATTTATCTCCCATAAAAAAAGAGAGAAAGAAAGAAAGAAAGGGGTGTTATTAGGCATTCAAGTTTTTTAGGTTGTTTGTGTTTGTAACTAGAATCTGATTGTAAGACATTTAGACAGGTTTGGTGTGAAGGACTTGATTATATATAGTACTATCTTGTGTTCGGTGAAATACAGGATTGGACTAAATTATATGTTAAAAAATTAAAAGTAAATTGTAATTAAATATGAACTCTAATTTAGTAAAAATAAATGTTTAAAATAATTTGAATTTATTAATACAAATAATAATAAAATATTTGTCTAAATTTAATTTTTTAATATATTACTTACAGTATTTAATAAATAAATAATATACTTATTGTTTATTAAATTGATTATCAGTAATTTTACTCATGTCATCATTTGAATTGTTAGATAATTATGTTCATGTAAAATACCAATTCGATTTATAAAACTTTTATTGTTGTATTAATTAGTTGGTAAATCATACCTTTATTTTTTCCCGTTACTTTTATTATTAACTATTATAATAATGTTATTTAGTAAGTAGTTAATTTGCTATTAATTAATAAAGTAAATTATATTCGTTTCTTTGGTTGGAAAAAACATTTTATTAAAATTAGTAATTATGATATTGATAATTAAGAAAAAATTATATATAAGCTTTCGTTAACTAATTAATTTAACTTTAATTATTATATAAATTAACTTTAGAATGCTTTAATACCTTTTTTCAAAGGAGGTAACAAAAGTATTTTTTATGAGATATAGATAATTTTTTTTTTCAAATTTCCAGTTGTTATGGGTAAATATGTTACAAGTAATCCTAAGACAAAATCCCCAAGCCCTACAACTAGAAATCTTATAAGATCATAAATTCTAATGATATTACGGCATAGCTGCTTCCCAACTAATCAAAATAGAGAAGAAAGATAAATCTTCAAGTTTGGAGAGGTAGAAGCCCATAGAAGCCCATAATTTGGCTCTGTCCCTAAGAAACATGTAATCTTCTATCACTTTGTCCTAAAGAATTCTTAAGTTTCTTTCAATCCATATGACCCAAAGTAGAGCTATGATTGCACAATCCCTTAAGACGGAAGCCTTCCCCCTACCTTTAACTCAAAAACTTTTCTAGGAGAGCAGAAAAGCTCGTTGCATCTGCTGCCCAACTCAATTTAAAAGTCCTAAACAGCTTAAACCACAAGAAGAAAGCAGCTTGGCAGTGAAGAAATAAGTGGTCAATACTTTCCAAAGCATTTTTACACAAGACACAATTATCTATGAAATAGTGTTATTGTTGTAGCAAAATTTTTAATATATTTATGTTTTATTTAAATGATTGAAAAGAAAAAAGAAAAGAAGTTGGACATCATATAAATAAGCAATGTTGTGAAACTATTTTAATTAAATTATGAACTTTTATTAATCTATATTTATAAATTATCCAGACAACATATTAAGTGTTTAGCTTAAAAATTCTTATACATACAAATGTAAGGATATTATAAGGGCATAAAGATCCCACTACATTTTTTTCAATGTTTTATTATGCAAAACCAAACAACTTATCACTTATGCTCAGACATAAAATGAAAAACAAACATTTGCATTCACACTATGTATACTTCAGCAAAATTCAGACTTATTAGGATTTCATATAAGGGGAAGACAATGCTATTAGAAAGGAGTTGACTCATTATTTGTAATTTCAATTTTGATTTAAAAATATTTGTAGCTCTTTTTGTTGGGGCCTATATTTGATTCAATGGTTATTTTAGTAACTTCTTTAAGCTGTTTATTTCTTTATTTAATCCTTGTACTTTTTACTGTTGTCTTAATTGTTGTAATTTTTTATTTTTTATGCTTGTAGAAATAAATTGGCCATTTTTTCCCCCACATATTTGGTTTCATGGGTAAGAGCTCTAGGGGTGGTGCAAGAGGTTTGGGATTGGGTTCACAGGGTTTGGGAGGGGTTTGATTTTTACTTTTGTGACATTTTGTCTGATGCAGGAATAAGCAATTTAGTTATAGTTATAGTTGTGAAGGAATTATAAGGAAGGTGCACAATATAAGATGTTCTGATAAAATATATTAGCTTAGTGCATGTAAATTCTTCTGAGCGTCTTTATTATGTGCTCTTACTAGTAAGCCAAATAGTTGCTGTTCAAGAGTTGTCATTTTCGCTGGATGGATATGTGCATGGTTGGTAGGTAAAACATATTTTCTCAACCTTAAAATATGTCACTTTGTTAGTGCAGTTATTGATTTTAAAGATTATTTATGTTATTGTCACACTAGAGCTTTTTGTGATGATAAATGCAAGGAAAAAAAGAAAAAGAACTGGTAACGAATGCCCAAATTATGTTAGGAATGAGATTTGGAATGCACATTTTGTGTACATGATGTTATTATATGGGTGCTCTTGGTGCTCTCAATATTGCTCAAATATGCAAATTGACAAGCACTTTTCTGTCCTTGATGGTGAAATGTTTTAATGGCCATATGTTCTCTAGATAGTATATTATTTCTTTTACAGTTCTGTATGTCTGTTTGGCTACTATTAATATTACTTTTTTTCTCTAATCTAATATGAAACTCATTTCATGATATTTAAATCCAGGATTTCTCGCTAAGATACCCCCTAATCCGAGGGCATGGTAATTTTGGTTCAATTGATTCAGACCCTGCTGCTGCCATGCGTTATACAGAGTGCAGATTGGAAGTATGTGATGATATTTTGTTTTCATTGCAACTCCTGCTTTTATGCTGGCATTCACACTTCCAGATTTTTTTATATGTCAAGCCCATGTAAGAACTTGTGATGAGGTGTAGCTGGAGAGAACAAATATGATATCTTTAGATTGTGAGGTAGAACTTGAGTCATGTTGAACACCTTTGTCACAGAAATGGAGATTGAAGACTAAGAGAACTTATGATGAAGGGTAAATGAAAATGGTGGGCTGAGAGTTTGTGATAGAAATGGAATAATTGTAACACCTTTGTCAATGGCATGAAACGTTTTTGTTTTATGCATACTTGGTGAACAGATGCTCCAGTTCTCTGTATTCATTCTTATTCTTTAATTCAAATTTCGGTTTCTCATAAAAGAGGCAAGTGGGGAGGAATTCTTGAAGGCCATGATTTGCCAATGGAAGTTTCCAAATACATTTATCAAAAATCACCAAGTCCTATAACCTTCTTTACCTCGGGATTAAGAAATCAAACTCTAATTAAACAAGTATTTTGAGAAACCAGTTTCAGGGATTAATCACCACCCATCCAAAAGCTGCCTTATATTTACCTCTTGATTTATCCTATTCTGATATTGTCATCAAAATAGCTTTGCTACGATTGCTTCACTATCTAAATTTTATCATGTCAAATATTAGAGAGAAATTGTGCCTCTTGCCAGAATATGCATTTATGGCCTGTCATTATTATTTCTACTCACTATAAGAGTAGAAAAAACTTATTGGTGATAATGCAAATTACAAGAAAGTGGACCAGCACTCCACAAGTAATCGCATTTAAGGCCACAGTTGTGCCTTTTCTTTGCTTTAGGTTCTTAAGCTATCAAGTTTCTTAAAGGTAGTTTATTTATTTATTTATTTTTTGTCAGGCACTTTCGGAAGCAATGTTGTTGGCAGATATTGATCAAGATACCGTAAGTGTTGTTTCCTAATGCATAGAAATTTATTATGGTTTGTTATAGTATCATCAATCTGCTTATTATTATTAAATCCTTGCAGGTTAATTTTGTTCCTAACTTTGATGAATCACAAAAAGAACCATCACTTCTGCCTACTCGACTCCCAACTTTGCTGCTCAATGGTGCCTCTGGGATTGCGGTGATTTCTTGTGAATTTTTTCCTTAAATATTTTTGTACTATATTGGTTGATTCTCTGTTACTGGTACCTCCTTGCCCTATGATGTTATCTAATCTCTTGCATGAGCAAAATGATTCTCATAGAGGACTATTCCATATTTACAGGTTGGCATGGCAACCAACATTCCACCTCATAATCTTGGAGAGTTGGTTGATGTGCTATGTGCGTTAATTCATAATCCGGAAGCCACAGTAAGTTCCCAAAACCTATCCCTTGATTACTTGAGCTGAGAGTATTGGACATTGATTAAATTTTTAATTTATTTCCTATGTCTTGGGCAACAATGTTGTACAGAACACATTTTATTCTGTGATAGAGGGTTTTGGATAAGCCATTTTGGAATTTTTGTGCTTTGGGGTTGTGTTTCCTTTGTTTTGGGTCTGTTTTAGGGTCTTTTCTTTTTGTATTCAGTCGTAAATTTTTATCATGTTTAGATGAAGGCGGCTAGTTTTAGCCAGCTGTTTGTCCTTCATATCCATCCTTTTGTAATTTTTATAAATACAGTTTTCTTTTGGGATATTATCATTTTAATTGAATGACTTTTTTATTTTTTATTTTTAACATATCACTTTACCACTAAAGTTTTCTGGTAATTACTTTTTCCCACGTAACATTTCAATTTTTTATCATTTACTATCAAACTGTTAAAAATAACTTAATTTTTAACAAAATCTATAATAGAAGTTTATTGTACCTCAAAATTGTGCAATTACAATTTAATCCTCTAATTAAAAAAATTAATTATATACAAAATTTATAATACTTTTGGCTTAATTACTGAAATTCTTGAAATACCCCTCTGACATTAGTAATTTCTTAACGGAGTTAGCGGTTTGGTCGTAAAATAGTAAAAATTGGGGCATCAAGTGGGGAAAAATAATTGTCAGAAAACTTTGGTGGTAAAATGATAATATCTCTTATTGTTTTTTTTACCATAAGGGAAAAAAAATGCTATTCCAGTTGGGGGTAGATTAACTTGGATGGTGATTTTAAAGACATGAAGGAAGGGGTGCCTTTTCATATTCTAATGTAGATTATGTATATATTGTAAGGTGGAGTTTCCCAGTTTCTTGCGCCAATGACCACTGCAGTTGAGAGGGATTAGTAGTTTTGTTCAGTTTCTCATTGTCTTGGACTAGTTATCATGACATAGAGAGGGATTGTACTTGCTAATCTTTTTTAGGATTCACTGATTTATTATTTTATATGAAATGTTGATTAAACCAATAAATCATCATCTAAATCCAATATTCACATTCTTGTTGGATCATTCGCTCGGATCTATATACTTCCAATCATTTCCTTTTGAAGAAAATAGTTTACGTTTTAGAAAATTTAGAATGTAATTTGGATATGATTTTTAAATTTCTTAGTTTGACGTGTGACTGCCTTTCTAAAGAAGAAGACAAGGCAACTTTGCACATTAGATGTTCTTGTGACCTTGTAAAAGTATTCCAGTGATCTGAAGTGGCTATGCTTTGACATTTATGTCTACCTACTTAGGATAAGGGAAGTTGAATCTAATCCCTGGGTGTTAAAGTCTTTTCTACGTCCATCCATATTCTGACCAGTTGGCGCTGGTTTTGTTTTTCGCTGGCTTGATATTTGGAAATTAGGAAAAGAAGGTAGTTTTATCTTTGGAAGTCAGTGGCGCTAAAAATCTTCCTGAGAAAGGACCCTTTGAAATCCCAGAACAAACTTTTGTTTGTGTGAAATAGTACATGTATATGAGTGTCAAATCTTCTAGAAAGGGGTCATACTGGAAATATGGTTGCACAGTGTTGCTCTGTTGAATTATTAGATATTAGAGTTTTGAGAATTCCCATTATTGCTTTAAATCCAACTTTTTGAGAAATGAGTGTACTCTGTAGTTAAGGAATTTGTTAAAGTCTTGTATGAGTTCAGTTTGATGAAGAATCTTCGAAACAATTATTCAGTTTTTTGCTATATTAGCTTGTCTTGCTACTTCGAGTTTAGGCTTGGTTCTTGTGAGTAATTCAATTAGGCATTTTGAACCAATAGTAAATTTTGGTTGTGCGTGGGTGATATCTCTAGATTGGTTTTTGAAATTATTATGGTAGCCATGAGAGAAATTGAGATGTTTGTTCGTCATTGTGTCTAATCCATTGTATTTGGCTCGAAAGGAATGATTGGATTTTGAAGATAAGTTCTGTGATATGGGACCAAAAGCTGATCTTTTTGATTGAGAAATTTATTTCCATGAATGTTATTTCCTTGGTATTCCAATATAAAGGATCCTTTTCGAAGTCTTTAGATATTGAATTAACGAGTTCATGTTTACTGCTTTTTCTAACTTACTTTTGTCCTTGCAACTATTTTAGTTTAATGTATCAGGAGGTGTTCACTTTCTTTGAGTGTTTTCAATTTTGTCCTGTACAAAAATTTTCATTGCTTTTTAATGGATGCACTTATGCTATTCTGTTCTTGCATCATTTTGCTTTTTGTTAGCTCCAAGAGTTGTTGGAATACATGCCTGGACCTGATTTTCCAACCGGAGGACTTCTTATGGGAAATCTCGGGTAAGTAAAATTTCATTTCTTCTTGTAGATTCTGCTTTCTGTAATCAGTCTTCTTTTTGTTTGATTTAAGCAAAAGTGAGTTTGCTATCAAAAGCAGACCTGGGAAAAATATTGTGGACCAATTAAAATTGTATAAAACCAATATAAAGAAAAGAATTGGGTGATTCAAGGAACAAAAGAAAACAGAGGAAAAATCTACTCAATGTTGTGAACTTTATCGTATAATATCTGAGTGAAAAGAATAATGTAAAGCGCTTATCTTTGAGGAAGTTTGTTTGAGAGAGTTTAATATGTATTCTTTTGTTTTAGATGCAGATTTCTAGTTCAACTTCATTATATCCTCTTGTGTTTGTTTTAACTAAAGTTGTCCTTAGGGAAATAGTGTGAACAGTGCACTGATTTGATTGTTTTCTCCAGTATCTTGGATGCATATCGAACTGGACGAGGACGCATTATAGTCAGAGGAAAAACTGAGGTTGAACTACTTGACTCTAAGTCAAAGACAATGGGTGTTATTATAAAAGAGGTGATCATCTTGGCCTTTCTAAGAGTTGCACAGTCATGCATGTCCATTTTCAAGAAGTTGTAGAAATGTTGGGCTCAGAGTTATTCTATCTTTTATTTATCTCTTGCAAATGAAATAGATTCCTTATCAAACCAACAAATCCATGCTTGTGGAGAAGATTGCTGAACTTGTTGAAAACAAGGTATTCTTAACTCTTCTGAAATTTATTTTATTTCTTCTGTTCGAACTGTGGATTTGAAAACAAGCAAACTAAATTATTTGTGTCTTCACTAAAAGTGTGAGATAAATGGTTAGATTTAAATGATCGAGAGGAGAATCATTTATTTCAGTCATTAGTATTCATCAAGTCTGCTAAAAGACCGAAACATAGACCTATTTACAGTGGTCATAATCCTAATAAAAATTGAAAAGAAATCCATCCCATTACAGATATACAACTCCTATAAAAACCTAATCTAAAAAAAAATGTAAGAAAAAGAATAAAAATAACCTAGCCTGTTATACATCACAAATATTTATTATTTGCTTCATTCTTTCCTTATGACAGACTTTGGACGGAATCAGTGATATTAGGGATGAGAGTGATCGTTCTGGAATGCGTATAGTTATTGAGGTACAGTAATATAAGTTAGTGCACACTTCTTTATAGTTCTTAGTTGCGCAAAATGAATATTAGTTTATGACTCACTGTCTATCGATACTATGAGGTGATTGAAACAATTGTGATCAAGTAATTTCTTTCTGACACCCTACAGCTAAAACGGGGAGCAGACCCTTTGATCGTTGTAAATAATCTTTATCGTCTTACTGCTCTACAGTCCAGTTTTAGCTGCAACATGGTTGGGTGAGTTGTTTTCTTTATCTATCATCAAGACCAATTTAAATTGAAATACACTGTACTCCTACTTTGGCTCTTTTGAGTGAAGGCAATCTGATATTGTCATTAATCGGGTCTGATACCTGCTTGCATGCTTTCATTGATATTTCATTTTTAGTTTTGTTTCACTGTTAAACAGCTTCTGATTTAACCTGACTGTCATATATATTGGGCTTTGGTCAGGAAGGTAAGTGCATGGCATGGAGGTGCCTTATAGTAGCAATCTTGACTTGTAGATATTGATTCATAAAAGTTGAGATCTTTTGTGGTTGCACTTTTTAAGTATCATATTGAGACCTGTTCTATTTATAAAAGTTCAAAAGTTGTTGAATGTAGGGGCACAGAGAATATATACTATAAATTAGATAAAATGATTTTGATGACAGAATCTATAATATCTTTTAGGATCTTTTATTTGGCAGATTTGGTTTTAGAGATGCTTTAATTTGCATGTCAACAGGATCTGCGTTGCTTGTTTGAGTAAGATTCTTATTTGATTAGCACTTGAATTGCCTATTTGGAGTGAATTAAGTTTCTTTTGGGCCATAGATAGGGATTGAAAGTATGTAAAGGAGTAAAATGCTGCCCCCTTATTATTTTTCTTTTTCCTATGAAAATGGTGAGTAAAATAAAGAATAAATTTCTATGGATCCAATGTGATAAAATTGTTCAGCTATCAAAGCAAAGTGATACGCAGAACCTAGAATTATCTTTGTAAACTTATATCCTATAGGTTTCTGTCTTATTGCTTTTGCTGCTTATTTGTTAATTTTATTCTTGCATGTTTTAATCTATCGTAATTCATTTTAGTTATGACTTGCTTTTATATTTCAGTATACTCGATGGACAACCCAAACAGATGGGTTTGAAAGAAGTACTTCAGGTGACTGCTTGTGTGTGGATTTCTTGCATTTATTCCTCTCAAGTCTCAACTTGAAATGCATCCTTTTTGTCTAGATGTTTCTATTGTTACAAATTTCTTCAAACATTACATGTTTTTTTTTTCTTTTTTTAGGCTTTCTTAGACTTTAGATGTTCTGTTGTTGAAAGACGTGCAAGGTTCAAACTTTCACAAGTGAAGGAAAGAAGACACATTGTTGAGGTATTCAATTTGCTTTTTAAAGTTATAATAGGTTTGGCCACAGAATCAAGTCTCTCTTTCTGTTTCTGTATCAGTATCATGTGTATAAATTTACTGTATGATGCATATGGGGGATAGTTCATAAGTTATGATATTTGTAACTTAATTCGAAAATGGATCAGGCCCTTCAGACACATAGTAAATTGATTTGTTTTGCATGATATGTGTATGCTTCAATAGTTTACATCCGGTACATGTATCTTTAGGGTATCATGGTCGGGCTTGATAATTTGGATAGAGTGATTCGTATTGTTAGGGAAGCTCCTAGCAATTCAACTGCATCTGCTGCTCTAAAGGATGGTAAGCTCCCTGTATAGGCCTTCTTTATTTATTCATATTGATTATTATCATTATTTGATAAAGGAATTTATGTAATGTGAAATACTATTTTTGTTTCATAGGGGATTTTTTGTGTGGTTATTATTATCGAATAGAAGGGTGATTTTAGATAAAAAATGAAACATTTTGTATGACAATAAAAAAAAGGTAATTCTTTTTATTTTGCAAAAGTATTGAAAGTTCAAGCAGGTTATTTTGTAATGTCATAAGGCAGTGTTAACTATTTTGACATTTTGCAGGAAATTGAGTAAAGTTCAATGAGGCATCTCCCTAGTCTCATCCTAATGTGTAGCTATTCTTGGGCATTGATGTCTTAACTAGTCTTGTGTTATTTATTTGGACATCTTCTTTTTCGAATTATTTTTTCTTTTTCTTTTTCTTGGTTCTACTATAGTAAGGGCTGAAAGGGGGTCTTTGACTTGTAGGCGTAGTTCATGGTACTCTAGCTGAAGTCTTCATGAATTTTGGATGATTCTGTAAAAACAATGTTGAGCAATTTTTCCAGTACTATAAAAACTTAATCTAGACATATTGGTTTTTCCTGGAATGCCTTGCGGTCATAGCTGCTTTGTAAGAGAGAATTAGTTAACTATAACATCCTTTAATGCAGAATTCAAACTTTCTGAGAAACAAGCTGATGCTATTTTGGACATGAACTTGAGAAGATTTACCATGCTTGAGGTGCATAATAATTTTTGTTTTCTTTGTGAAATATCTCAGATTATAGTTTTTACAGATAATATCATCTGAAGGAGATTTTACTATCTTTATTATTCAGAGAAAGAAGTTTGTTGATGAGAGTAAAACCTTGATGGAACAAATTCTGAAGCTGGAGGAACTATTGTCAAGTAGAAAAAATATATTGCAGGTAACATATTTTTAGGTGAAAGCTGGCTTTATTCATGTTGATTCCAACAATATATCCTAGAGTAGAGTTGTTACATCTTAGGGCTCTTCACTTATTGGTTTATAGATAGGATGTCTTCTCATTCACGCTTCCCTTTTTTTTAATAATCTTTTTGATAGGAAACTTAAAAATATAGTAATTATGAAGACTTAAAACAGATAGTGGACCAGCTATCCAGTAAGAAAACAAAAACCTAAGACTACTTATGCTTTACAAAAAGTATACCAATCACATTTTTCCTTTTTGAAGTTGAGATAATTTCATAGTTCTGATTATTTTGATTTGTTTGCTCATATTATCTATCCACTCAGTCTAATTTTGGTTCTGCACAACTGCTTATTGATTCTGAAGTCAGTGAGAACTTATGATTTCTTTTCCCACACCTGATTTATTGTTACATTATCTACTATCTGTTGATGTATATGCTGTGCTTTTATTTTGTGAGACATTCACTGATTAGCTGCTGTCTTTTCTGGAGCTGTGAATTGTTATGTTTTGTGATTCTTAGTTGTTTCTTTTCCAAATCAACTGCTCAATATTATAGATAAGGGCCCAATAATTTTGTTAAAGCTTTAACATATTTGTTTATGTGCAATGTAAGTGGATAAAACAGAGTAAAAAAAACACAAAATTATAATCGTTAATGTAACTTTATGTTCTGATGAATAATTGGAGGTATTCAAATGCGAGACCTATTGACCAACCTGGTACCTCCAATGCTTTATTGAGTTACAATTAAACCTAGAATTTAAGTTTATGGCTAAGTCTCAATAATGGAGCTCTAACCTTCAACAATTCTGAAAATGGCAAAAGCCGTCAAAGTTGTTAAAAGTGGATCATGTTTGTCACTGTTTCTCCAATAAAATAACCTGTACTACTCTTTTGGTATGATTTGTTTCGGCCTTATGCTCATCAGTCCTTAGTAAACAACAAGATTTTAGGTTTCAATTCTAGGCATTGCAATGTCTTGTATTGCCTTTTTCTGGAGTAAATTTCACTAGCTTCACTTCATCTAATTACAGACAGACCTCTCTGGTTTGGAGAATAGACATAAGCTTCACCGTGAAGGAGATCAATAATAAATTCTATGAATTCCCAAGGGTGTTTAATTTCATTTTGCTGGGAAAGTATCTTGGGGAAGGATTCTGAAAAATTTGAACCTACTAGGGTTCAGCTATATGAAGAAACTGCAAGGGTAGGATTGATTAAGCAATGCCTGAAAAGTTGTTATTATTCGAGGAGGAAATATTAAAGTACTTCAGCCTGTACTAGAGGGAGATAGGAAGATCATTCTTCTGATGGCTTTCTTTTACTTCATAAAATTTTATTGTTAATATGAAATGTGCCTTTTTTGTTCTTTCTAAAATTGGGTTTCCAAATTTCCTAGCTCATTCTTCTGCTATTATTTAATTTTACCTAATTAATCTTTTGATTTTCTTGCTGATGCACTCTCTTCCTTTTTTCTATATAGTTAATAGAACAAGAAGCGATTGAGCTAAAGAACAGGTTTTCAACTCCAAGGCGATCTATATTAGAAGACGCTGATAGTGGTCAACTCGATGATATAGATATCATTCCAAATGATGAGATGCTACTTGTATGTAACATAATTCATCAACATCTTCATTGATTTTGTTTTCTGTCTATTTGCTGACATCATATTCAAGTGTCAGATCATGGGACACCAAAGGTCTGGTCTTAGTTCTGAAAGAAATCTATCTAATTTGCAGGCGATTAGTGAAAAAGGTTATGTTAAGAGGATGAAGCCTAATACCTTTAATCTTCAGAATCGTGGAACAATAGGCAAATCTGTTGGAAAACTGAGAGTTAATGATGCAATGTCTGACTTTATTGTTTGTCGTGCACATGACCATGTACTTTACTTCAGGTACTTCTTACCCATTTTGTCTGTTGTTGTTAAGATTGATCTTAATAATTCCATTCATCGAATTTTTGTCATACAGGTATTTCGTGATAACTTTATTCCACTATCAGTTATATAAAGAAGATTTTTTATTTTGTATTGCTTTTGATCTTTTATCTAAGACATAAATAAGTCTGAATTTAACCAAAGGCTGAATAGGTCAAAATGCAAATCTCTATGTTTGTGTATGTAGGGGTGGGCATAAACCCACAACCCATGGGTTTATCCAAACCCAAACCAATTTAAATGGTTTGGGTTGGATAAATTATGAAAATGGGTTAAATATGGGTTTTATATAAAAAAATAATTTTATTATGGGTTGGGTATGGTTTACCCATGGGTCATGGATAAAACTCCAACACTCAAATTTGTCAAATGAAATAATTGAAAATAAAAACAAATAAGTGAAATGTCGCTATTAAATTGTTCATGACATGATCAATTGTTAACAGTTAAAAAAAGAAAGCAAAATGTAAAAATAAATATGAATTAAATAAATGCTATTGTAAATAACAGGAATTGGAATTTTATTTTTATTTTTATTTTAAATTTATTTTAATTTTAATTTTAAATGCAGAGCGGGAGAGTGTCTTCATTAATGTGCATTTTTCAGAGACATTTGAACTTGATAATGTACTTTGGTTTTGAAATTTTCTGAATCAAGAAGGCACAAGTTTTGAGAGTTCATGGGAACCTTAAACATTTCTTCTTCTTCAGATATTAGTGGGATTGAGATTGATAGACCTCTTAGTTACTTGCAGGGATAGATTTTCAAGTTGGTTTCGATAGACCTCTGAGTTAAACTACAAATTTAAGAATTTAAACTTCCAATAAACTTGATATTGTAGATTGCAACCAATATTGAGAATTAATAATTTTAATTTTAATTAAACTTTATTTTAATTTTCTAGTATTCTTTAATTTAAGGATTAAATTATTGTAAAATTTATTATTTATAATTTTTATCCACTATACTTTTCTCATATTTTAATATCAATTTAATAATTAATAACAATTAATAATTATTATACTTTTTATATAATTAAATTTATCAAAATAAAAAATATTTTGATAATAAAATTTAAACCAAACCCAAACCAAATTCAAATGGATTGGTTTGGATTGGGTTGAAAATATTTGGGTTGGTTTGGATTGGACCCAAACTTTTATGGTTTGGTTTGGGTTGACTTAAAATCCAAAGTCAACCCAAACCAACTCATGCCCACCTCTCTGTGTATGTATAGAGTCCCCTTGTAATAGGGGATCTAAAAGACAGAGAAACATAAATTTCAATACACTATAAAATGAAACACAATGCATTGGAGGCCATGTTTTTCTTTTGTTTTAGCTTGACCTTTAATAAAAGTAAGGATCACTTGTTAAAAAATTACTATATATGTGTGCGTGTGTGTTGGGTTAGGCTTTTTCAACTTAAAATTTTGACAGATTTTAAGCCATTGATTTCATGCAATCCAAGGGTGGATGAATTGACATTATTAAATGCTACTTTGGCTTTCAATATCTGTAATTAAATTGCATGATATCAATAGCTCAAAATGTGTCAAAATTTTAAGTATAAAATTTCAGTTGTAATAGCCAACCCGTATGTATACATATATATATTCAGTGTGTTTTTCTTGTCTTTTAGTTTGGTGTTCACTTTAATAAAATGAGTGATTCCTATCATATATACGTTGTATATGTTGTATGTTACGTGTTATTTATAGTTAAATAGTTGAGAAGATATGAGAAAAATGTTCTAATGTCATATTAAGTATGTTGATAATGTACTTGGAATCTATCTATTTTATAGTTTTTTTCTTTTTTACAAACTTATTTTTGTTTGATAACATTTACATTTGATATAAAGATTGAATTGGGATTATATTTTTAACTAATTGATGCAGAGCAAGAAATTGAAGAAATCCTAATTAGGCTGAAATTTATAATATTTAGGAATATTTTAAATAATTTGTACTCTGGTATAATTTGGTCTCATTTTTATAGTTTTATTGTTTAGGTATTGCTTATTTGAGTTGTATTCTTAATTTGGGTATAAGTCTTATTAAAATAGGTTTTCTAGTCAAATTAGGATAAGCCTTAGTATAAATAAATGTCTTTCGTAGCTTTTACAAGCACGGAGACTTTGATTATTTTTTTGAATAAACTCTTGGTTTGAGTTTTATTTTTGTTATTTCTCGGCAATCTGCGAAATCAACAAGCTTTAATACCCCAGATTTGCGGGTATTCTTTCAAATCAACGCGAATTTATATTGTTCTTTTATTCCGTAGTCTCAGTCTTAGGTTTTCTAGTCAAATTAGGATTAGCCTTAGTTCGTATAAATAAGTGTTTTTCGTGACTTTTACAAGCAGGGAGACTTTGATCATTTGTTATTGATTATGGCTCCGTTTGGTACAACTTATTAAATAGAGCTTATAGCAGTAGAGCTTATATGAATAGAGCTTATACCAATAGAGCTTTTGGACAAAAAGTCATTGGGTGTTTGGTTGTTAATTAAAAAAGTACTTTTTCACTATTAAACTGTTTGGTTGTATAAAATTAAAAGTGCTTTTGTGTAATTAAATTACCAAAAAGTATATGTATTCATAACATGTAACAAAATGCATCTAAATTATTAATTAATAAGAAAAAATTAATTCAATCACTTCTTCAATTTTCAAAATAAAAAATTACATCATTGATATATTCTCCCAAACAAATAATACTATCCAAATTAAATTGCATCATTGATATATACTCTCTCAAGTGTTGGGTATGTGTAGGGATTGTAAAATTAAAGTGCTGGTTATTTAAAAAAAAAAGAGAGAAAGAGATAAAGTGAAGTGGTGGCGGCAAATATGTTTATATAGCGGCAACAATTTTCGTTGGGTAGGTTTTATACAAAGGGTATTATGTAATTAATGAAATATGTCAAGGATATTTTTGATATTATATATTTTTTGAAAAAGCTCTCTAACCTCTACTCCCAAAAGCTCAAATTTTGGGCTTTTGCTAGTAGAGGTAAATTAGCTTATTTAAGCTAAAAAAGCTCTACTCAAAAAATAACCAAACACTATAAAAAATTTTAAAAAGTGCTTATAGAATTAAATAAGCACTTATACCTCTTAAATAAGCCATACCAAACAGGCTCTATATCTTGGAATAAAATCTTGGTTTGAGTTCTATTTTTGTTAGTTCTCGGCATTTTGCGGAATCAACGAGTTTTAACACCCTAGATTCGTGGGTATTCTCTCGAATCAACTCGAATTTGGATTGTTCTTTTATTCGGTATTCTCAAGAATCAACGGAATATCTGAACATTAAACTTCCGTTACATCACTAATACAAAAATTGACATGTATTAATCAAGATCAATTAATAAAATGACTCTTGCTTTTACTTTCTTCGATTTTGTGCAATGGAGGTCTTGGTTAGGTTTTCATTCCACATCTTCACTGGAAATAATAAATTTAAAGTCAGTAGGCAGTACGTCTATCCATCTAAACCTCATAGCCTTCTATCACATGCTTATGATTGAATAACTTGCAACCATTGATTCTACATGGTGAATGACATGACAACTTGAAGCAATATGTATGATAACATGTTTTCATGAAAAGAAGAAATTTTATTGTCTTTTGATATTGGATAAGCTTCGTAAAAATAAAAATAAAAGTAACCTTTACTCTTGAATCCTTAGTAAGATGGATAGTTTTCTGATAGAAGGAAATAAAATGACAACAATGACATCCAAAAGAAGATATAAAAAGTTGAAAAACTGCAAACCTCCTAAAACTTAAGTGTGACAATAAGTTGGATTCAGGCTTAAGACCATGAAAAAGAACAGCCATAATGTGGGCATCAAAACATTACCCAAATCTTGTGTTGCTCAGTTGCTCCCACGTGTGACCTTGATGTCTTTTAACTCTTTCTATTTAACAGTTCCCTTGTTCTTGATATGGTCCTCCAATGCGACTGAGTAGATGTATTCAAGTATTTGAACTTGCAACATGCTCTTGGCAGGCCCTAATTTCTTACAACACACAAACACCTATGAGTTTTCTGCTCATACATTTTTTAAATTCTGTTGAAATTTTTGATCTCTGACTTTTTATGTGTTAATTAATATCAGTTGTACTCTCATTTTATTTAGTGATTTATAATGCAATTGTAGCTCATTCAACCATATCTGAAGATTTTGGATGAATCCCTTTTATGCATACCTACCCTTAAACTTCTTGGTTGTCACTAGCAATTGGCAACAACAGCTGGCTCTCTCCCTTGAAGTTTTCAAATGCCTGAGATTTCATAAGGATCTTGGAACTAATCTTCTTGTGAGAGATCACTGGTACTGCTACACGACGTGCTTAGCGTAGGCTGGTCTTTAATTAATTCTTTGAGCTGGTGACCCAGGACCTATTGGCTAGGAAATTCACCAATAATATATCTTTTGGATGCCATCTATGCTTATTTGATTTGCCCACATACTTATTCTGAAGCCTTATAAAGTATGGCAGCTAAACCTATATAAATGGAGACTACCAAAGTGGAGTACTGTATGGATAGAGGTAATTTCCAGTGCAGCCATTGGACCTTTTTTATTTATATGTATTAGTATCCCGATTCATAAATCTCTTGGTTTGAGAAATCAAAATAATACCAAACCATTCTTCAATGTCACAGTCGAATCTATTCATCAAAATCAATTTGAGTTTCTAGAATTGAAAGAAGTTTGACTGTGGATTAGACACCATAGAGTTATAGACCTTCACTATCTTGCCGTTCCTTGGATATATAGGGAGGGAGCGCAGAGCTTTTTGTTTTTCTGGTTTTTGGTGTAATTTCCCCCCCCTCCCCCCCCCCCCGCCCCAACAAAATAAAAAGGGAGTTGAATGAGGATTTTTTCCCATTTACAAAGATTGAACAATAACAAAAGATGGTAAGTGCCTGATTGAGTTGATTGAGTCGTGTAGGAACAATGTTCAAGTCTGCCAGTCTGTTAGGGTGTCTCAGCTGCGTACATCATTGCACTACCACTCGACACTTTTGTTTTTTTTTTTAAATGATTATTGGCTCGTTGCTCCATGAGCTCTTGAATTTCTCAAAATTTCTGTTGCTCCATGCTATAGGGGCAAACAAGTTGTCATTTCTCGACTGTGCTATTCTGCAAGGAATAGAGTACTCCTTCCCTGAACACAAAAAGGTAGGGGAGGGCATGTCGCAAGATGAGAGGGTATAGCTTAACATGAATTTAATTCACATCTCCTTTGCAAGAGTTTCTTTTTTTCTTTTTTTTGTGATCTTCAACTTTAAGGTCTTTATCTAAGTACTTATTGAGGCCCGGTCAGGTATGTGACTGGCCTTGTCTCACCTGATCATTGGCTGGCATTTAATAGCCTGGCAGATGATCAGGTGACACATGGCCCATCGTTCACAATAATGTGTGCTATGGCGCGCACCTGATCATTCTTCTTGTATATTGGTCTTTTTAGTTCTATTGTTTAATTTATAAGTTCCCATTGTTTTCTTTTTCTTTTCTTTGGACAACTAGTCCTTTTATGGGTATCCTGTCTCTTTGCTTTTATTGATCAAACATGAGAAAAAGTATGTGATGTATCTATTCTTCCACAATTTTTGTTCCATTTTTAATCCTTTAAAAAATTTTGGTATGGCATGGCTAACATATATTTTCTGCAGTGATAGGGGAATAGTGTACTCAGCTCGTGCATACAAAATACCTGAATGCACACGGAATGCTGCTGGGACACCACTTGTCCAGGTACTTAGTATTTTATTATTTTTCCCTCAGTTTCTTTTCTGTGACAACTAAACATTTGTCGAATGTTTTGATATTGGAAACAGATCTTATCTTTATCTGATGGTGAGAGAATCACTTCCATTATTCCCGTGAGTGAATTTGCTGGAGACGAGTTTCTTGTAATGCTTACAATGAATGGCTATATCAAGAAAGTGTCCTTGAATCTTTTCTCTTCAATACGTACAACTGGAATCATTGCAATTCAATTGGTTAGTTACTCTTATAGTTGACTTTAGTATTTGGTTTTAGCTTATTTTCAATAGTTTATGTTTATCTTACCCTTTATACATTATTTCCTAGGTTCCTGGTGATGAGTTAAAATGGGTTCATTGTTGCACCAATGATGACCTTGTGGCCATGGCTTCTCAAAATGGAATGGTTATTCTAAGTTCTTGTGACATTGTAAGTTTTTTTTTTCTCTTTTAAATGTTATGCATGCTTTTTTAAACATATATCATTAAGGGTGGGCATCGGGTCGGATTCATCCGATCCCTCAGTTCAGATTCAGATTCGGATATAGCATAACATCCAATCAGATGGTATTTGAGCAATCTGATCGGTTTGCAATACAAAAATTAAAAAAAAATTAAAACATAAATAGAAAAAAAAAATGAACAAGAACCTAACGGCTGAAATTGAATCCTCCCAAACAAAAGTACAAAACCTAGCCGGAAGCCGCATCACAACAAGCACTCATGATCACGAACCCTTACCACGCTAACACCCAATATGGAAACACCACCTAACCATTAACAATTCCCCAGCCTCAAACATGCGATATTGCTTCTTCTTCACTTCTAAAATCACATGATTGCAAATTTGCATCCTCTGCAGCCTGAAAGCCCTCTTCTAATATCGGGTTCACAATATCCTTAACATCTAATTGCTCAATCATAAATTCACCATCACAAGCCACATAATATCCGTGAGCAGCAACATCAAAGATGAGTACTGATGTGCTTGGAATTAGAAAACAAGGGTCTGGTGGGGTGTTTGAAAATTGAGTAGTCGGTGGCTTGGTTATGGCAAGCATTGTTGGCCTGAGAGTGACATGGACATGATGATTGTGTCACAGATCTAAGTGCAAAAACCCAGCCTGAAACTATCGAATATCATGCATCAATTCTGTAAATTGTATCTTAAAAAATTAGTTGCCTATCCTAACCAGAATTAATCCTAAATATTCATCCCATCTGAATCCAATCCAAACTTAATCGGATCGGATATCAGGTTCGGATTCCATTCAGGTGATCTTTTCTCCAATCCGAACAATCAAAATCCAGTCTGATTGATCTGATTTCGATCCGAATCCGAAATTGCCGACCCTATATATCATATTTGCAAAATTTATTTGGGATTTTTTCTGCTGTAACTAAATAATTATTGTTTCCTTATCTCTCCCATTTTCATACAAAGTCTACATGTATAATTGAGAGTATTAAGTGCTTAGGTAGAGTGAAGTTGAGGTAGGCGAATCTGGATGTTAATTGTTAGAATGTAGTAGTTTAATTCTCCAGCTGAACTGGAAGATGTGGTTTGCATTTGTTTCTTCACTCAAATTAGTAATAGATTTAATGTCATGTTTGGCTGGGGGTAATCCCTACTGGAAAGGGATTCCTATGGGGAAGGAATTCCTTCTATTGTTGCACTTACTTTGCAAACTTAAGGAGGGATCAAGATTCCTCCAAATTGAGGAATCATGATTCCTGACCATAGAGTTTGGTAGGAATCACAATTGTTGCTGTCGTTTATGATTGAATTACCTAAAATACCCTTGATATACAATTATATAATTAACGATGGAAACTTTTTAACAATATGATTAACTTTGTTTTGTATATTACATTTCTTTCAATGGTGTAGTTATATTTAGAGAATTATAAAATTTATGTGACATTTGCTTAATTATTAGAAATTTTATTTTATTAATATACGTTTTCGAATTTATAGTGTATATAATGGAAACAAGGAAATATTTTAGAACTTTTTATATTTATTACATTCATTTAAATTAATGAGTATACAGTACTTATTAGAGTTGAAAATTTTTCTTCTAAAAAGCTATATTTTATTCCATTTTAATCGCTATTGACATTTTTAGGACTAAATAAACTTGTATTTCAAAATAAAACTGCATTTTTTTTCTTAATTATTACAATGTTAATTATTTTCGTCCCAAAAAAAAAAGGTTTGTGTTTCATTCCATATTCCATGATTTAACCAAACATACGAATTCTATTCGACCGTCCTTTTATCTTCTTTGTCCTTCCCATTTCTTCCACTCTTACTTTCATCTTTTCATTCTTCTAACCAAATATGACCTTAATATCCTAAAGCTGAATGCCTCAGTTTTTTATCCATATGCACTTAATCCCTCAGTTTCCATTCAGATAATTGCCAAGATTTTTTTTAAAAAAAAAAAAATCATATGAAACTATCATAAAATTGCTTTCCAAATATCCTCTCGTCCCTCAGACTATGTCCCTCCCCCACCCAACAAAAAAATAAATAAGAAAAAAAATGGAAGAGAATGGAAAAAAAGGAAAGAAAATTTGATTCTTTAATAACTTACATTAAGATGTATTAAATCCTTTGTGATAAGACTTAACCTGATAATCTATGGGCTGCTTTTCATATCTGGTGGACTCAAGCACAAATCTAAATTATTACTGTCCCCTCTTATATCTTGGTCTCTTGGAACTTGGGATATATTGTATCTAGCCTGTCTAAGGATGAGAAAGTTCTGTTGGAATTTTGATTAATGTTTATTGATTGGATTACCCTGTCAGGGCCAATGCCTCATTCCCTTTGTTGTCTATTCAAGTATTTAAGATTTTTGCCGTGTATGAAGAGCAAGCTGTCTTGAAGAGTTGTCACGCACAACCCTTTTGGTGATAAAATAAAAATGAAAATAGTTGTATCTAGACCATTGATGCAAAACAGATTTGATTACAGTTCCTTTTGAAAGGTCTTAAGAATCTTAACTGCCGAAATGAAGTGTCGCATTTTCTAACTTTTGTTGTTTGTGTGTAATGAAGCCAAACAAGAGTGGCCTAAGTTTAATATTTCAATTTATTAACCATGACCATAAAGAATAGCAGGGGCTCAAATGACTTCTAAAAATTCCATGTTGTGCGTGTTTATTTATTAATGAAAATTTACAATATTCCATTTTATTTGTTGTCAACTCAGATCCGATCATTAAGCAGAAATACAAGGGGTTCAGTGGCCATGAGACTAAAAGATGGGGACAAGATGGCCAGCATGGACATTATACCGGCGGCCTTGCATAAAGATTTGGAGAGGACATCAGAAGATTCCCACAGCAAGTAATTTTTTAAACTTTCCTCTGCATGTTTTCCCCTATTAGTTTCTGTTCTAACCTATTAAGGTATATTTTGGTTGCTGAACTTGTACAGATAGTGCTAGCAATACTAATCTAGATTGATCAACTTGCCCAAGGAAAATGGTTGGTTGGTTCTGGTGCTTGGCCGTGAACATGACTTGATTTACTATAGGATTTGTCTGGATAAGCTCCCTAGCTGGCTAACCCGATCCTTCCTTATTAATTGCTTTTGGAACTTTTGATTTCAAATATATTTTCGGTCATTCTGTTATTCTAGATTATAATTTTCTTTCATTATATTTTGGTTGCTTAGTTGATTGCTAAAATGTTGAGTTCACTCATTATCCTCAAAGCTTTTTTGGTGTTTACACTTTAGCAGGTGTCATCTATGATTCTGTATGTAAACCTCTGATTCACTCCTAAAATTTTATCATTTAAGATGCTGATATGACTGCAGTACTGCTTGAGAAGTTTCAGTTTTTTTTCTTCCTTGTCTTTCAGTTTCTTTCTTCCTTGTGGTGCCTGGGAAAGATTAACCTGCATCACATCTTGCAGTTAATTAGGTGTCATAGGTAACACTTTTGCAATGTTGCTGAGGTGTGTGTCTATATATATATATATATATATATATATATGAGTTAAGTAATAAATGGAAATATATTTGATTTTTCTGGAACTTTATTAACTCAATTTCACATCATCTTCACTCAATACATATGATTTAGTTTACGTTTTTGTTCCTTCTCTCTACCTCTCTCATAGATCAAGGTAGTTGCCCACAATAATTTTGGTATAATATCTTTGTTCGTATATATCAACATATGGCTTCATTTACCTTTTCTTTTCTCCAGTGTCAAGGGTTCTAGTGGTCCGTGGTTGCTGTTTGTGTCTGAAAGTGGTCACGGAAAGCGGGTTCCCTTGAGCAGCTTTCGAAAGTTGCCTTTGAACAGAGTTGGTTTGATAGGTTATAAGGTATTATGGATACAATATTTACTAGATTTACTTCGAAGTGGTGGTCATTTTGCCCGTAATTTTTCCTTCACTACACGACTTTCTTTGCCATATCTCAGTTTTCTGCTGAGGATCGGTTGGCAGCAGTCTTCGTGGTTGGTTTCTCTTTGGCAGGTAACCCTATGTCACTTATAGGAAGTTGGAAGATATTATTTACTCAATTTCACTAAAATCTCTTAATAATGTTTCTGATTATTGCTACTCTTTTTCCTCTTTGCAGAAGACGGTGAAAGTGATGAGCAAGTGGTTCTTGTAAGCCAAAGTGGTACTGTTAATAGAATTAAAGTTCGGGATATTTCAATACAGTCTCGTTATGCAAGGTATTGTGTTTGGTTATCTGCATTTTTACAATGAACATGCACACTGGCATGTTTCTGTCTGGAGTGAGTATAATAGTTATTGTTTTGAGTGGAATGTGTCATCAATTCTTTAATTGGTTAAGTAGAACATGCTCTTTGAATGTCATACAAAGCAGTCAAGCACAATGCCTGTTAAAAGCCAAATCTCTGTTACATTCTGGGCCTGTCGGCAGACTTGGTTAATGAAAAATATTTATTTATAATTCTTTTTGTCTGATCCTACCTGGTAAAGTTTGTTTCCCGAGATACCTGTAAATTTTTCTGGCTTCTTCTTTTAATGGATGATGATAGGTTGAGAGACTCAGATGTTCGTTTTACGTTATCGATCATCTGTCACTCTTTCTAAGTGACTACACTGTTTCATTTTATATGTTGCTTTTAGCTGCGAAGCCATAAATCACGCTGCAAATCTATTTAAAGTACATGAGTATATGATGGTAATCAGTTGCACAAATTATTTTTATTGTTTCCTTTTTAAACTTTTATTTTCCAGGGGTGTTATTTTGATGCGATTGGAGCTTTCCGGGAAGATTCAATCAGCTTCTTTGATCTCTGTCACTGAGCCTGAAACTGATCAATTCCTTCCCAGTACACCATCAGACAAATTAGCAACAGAAAGTGGAGTGTCCGATATGTTACAATAGCGGCATGAGAAAATTTAACTGAAATTGTGTTGTATATATGTTTGTGATACATTAGCAACACAAATTTCAATTATTTTGGATTCGAATATCACCAATCCTATATATATATATATATATTTTACAAAAATTTAGTTGGTCTTGTTTCCCGTTTAGAATGGGGAGGACGAGGAAGGAAACTAATTTTGAATTCCTGTCTATTGAAAACCGTTTGCCAGGGTAAAACAATGACTTACTGCTGTTAATGGTTGCCATTAGGGGTGGGCATACACCCATGGGTCATGGATAAAACTCCAACACTCAAATTTGTCAAATGAAATAAATGAAAATAAAAATAAATAAGTGAAATGTTGTTATTAAATTGTTCATGACATGATCAATTGTTAACAGTTAAAAAAAGAAAGCAAAATGTAAAAATAAATATGAATTAAATAAATGCTATTATAAATAATAGGAATTGGAATTTTATTTTTATTTTTATTTTTATTTTAAATTTATTTTAATTTTAAATGCAGAGCGGGAGAGTGTTTTCATTAATGTGTATTTTTCAGAGACATCTGAACTTGTTAATGTACTTTGGTTTTGAAATTTTCTGAATCAATAAGGTACGAGTTTTGAGTTCAGTTCATGGGGCCCTTAAACATTTCTTCTTCTTTAGATATTAGCGGGATTGAGATTGATAGACCTCTTAGTTACTTGCAGGGATAGATTTTCAAGTTGTTTTCGATTGACCTCTGAGTTAAACTACAAATTTAAGAATTTAAACTTCTAATAAACTTGATATTGTAGATTGCAACCAATATTTATTTTAATTTTCTAGTATTCTTTAATTTAAGGATTAAATTATTGTAAAATTTATTATTTATAATTTTTATCCACTATACTTTTCTCATATTTTAATATCAATTTAATAATTAATAACAATTAATAATTATTATACTTTTTATATAATTAAATTTATCAAAATAAAAAATATTTTGATAATAAAATTTAAACCAAACCCAAATGGATTGGTTTGGATTGGGTTGAAAATATTTAGGTTAGTTTGGATTGGACCTAAACTTTTATAGTTTGGTTTGGGTGGACTTAAAATACAACCCAAACCAACTCATACCCACCCTAGTTGCCATTTCCTTGATTATAGCTATAGTAACACATTGTAGTCTGTCAAAGAAGACAGAGGTAAAAAAAAAAAGTGCAATAGCACACGGCGACCTCTGTTAAAAAATATATAATAAAATGTCAAATCTTTCATAAAGTGTTCAAATATTATAAAATGTTCTAGTCTCGGGCATTGCTTAGTAGTGTGATTGAGAAGTTAAGATAATAAAATGTTTTAGTAAATATCTTCCGGTGTGGTTTAAAAATTAGTTTGATTTAGTTTAACACTTATAATGAAAAATTAATAATATCTTTTGATACTATTGTTGAAAAATTTTATTTAAAAATCATATGATACGCCAATAATTTTTATTTTTTAATTACAGTTATACCTTTTGTAAGCTATAACATCTGAACACTAAATAGGATTTTAGTGATATTTTTAGACTTTTGTAACTTTGTAATCAAATTATAAAATAAAATATATAAACGAAAAAGTATAACTCTTAATACTAAGTCGAGCTTTACTTTTTTGAAGCTCTGAATATTGTTGAATTTAAAAGTACTGCAATAACAGTAGCTTGATGCTTAAGGTAAGTGTTCTGGAGTTTTAGGAGTTCAATCAAGAAGATAGGCTTGTTTTGAGCCAAGAAAGATGTTCTAATGGTGGTTGAATGGTAAAAAATGGCAGGTTTCGTGATTCTTGAAAATAAAGAAACTGAAATAAGGGTGCTTTAGTTAAGAAGTTTTTTTCTCAATAAACAAGGACATCCTTGATCAAGAATGTGGATCTAAAGGTTATATAAATCTTGATTTTGATATTAACAAATCATATGTCAAGATAAAATATTTAGTGTTTACATATTCTTTGAATCTCACTAGCTATTGAAGGGCAAAAATCATCCATGTGAGTCAAGTGCAAGGCATTTAATGGACAAAGCTCATCAAGTCAAGGACATCAAGGATACTAGCTTAAGGGATCTTTCTTGTCATATTTCTTATAAAGCTAGAATGATTAAATATGTGCTTTAAGCACTCAAAAGGTTGAATGATGTAGGTTAGTTGTGCATTACAATGGGGGTATCTCCTAGGGGCCATAGCTTAAGCTACAAGTGTTTGATTTTGGTAAATTGAGCTACCGTTTCGAAGCTTGTGATGAGACAAATAATACTCAAAATTGCTTGTGCTATTCTGCCCTATGATTGAGCCAAAAATTCTACTCCTTTCCTTGTCGTTTTTTAGTTATAAGATTTTTTTTTTCTATTTTTCTTAATTCTTCGATGATTTTTATCTTTTCTTTTTTAGAACTCAGATTTAAGTGCCGTTTGTTTTCCTTTTCTTATTTTCATTAGGAGAATTGAATTATCATTTTATATTTTGAATTTTCCTATTTTAGTAAATTCCCTATATTTAGGCTTGCTATAAAAGGGATTTAAAATCTTAGTTTTATTCATTCAAACTTTCAATAAAATTTATCATTATGTAGAAACCTAGTTTCTTCTATCAACAACTCAGTAACATTTCTGTTTCGTCAGTTGGTATCAGAGCAAGTTTGCTTGTCATCATGGTACTACCACACTAACAAAGGAACAACCATCCCAAAGACACTGATCAAGGGATGCGGGCAATGTCTGTGGAGACTACCAGATAGATGGTCAGAGAAGTAGTCTTGCAAGTCATGCTATTCATTCAGACTTTCAATAAAATTTATCATTATTCATAAAGCTAGTTTCTTCTATCAGCAACTCAGTAACGTTTCTGTTTCGTCATCAAATTATTATCATGATCATGACATTTATATGTCAATGTTTTCATACTATAAAGATCCAGGACGTGAAGGAAATGAAAATTATATGTTTTTATCAAAATGGTTGTTTTCAAGTATTTGGACAAATTGGAAAAATTTTGGAAACTCTGAAACCATACAAGCATTGTTTAAAATTTTGGAAGAGGACCTGTTTGAAAGACTTTAAACATTTTAGGCTATTTTGTAGTTTCAAAAAGTTTTGATGTCAAATATAAATTATAGAAAATTGAGAAATAAAAGTTAAGGTCATCTGCTTCCCAATTAGTGGTGATCTGAGTTATTGGTGATACGATAATAATCTAATATATTCTGTCTTTAAAACCGATATCCGACTATTTTTAGTGGTGATTTGTTTAGGCTTAATTTTCAAATTTGTTTCAAACAATAACATGTCACATTAGCAAGCTTCAATGTAATACAGTATAATATAATATAGTATGTCAAACACACCAATAATATTTTAATTTGAAAGAATAACAGCTAGTTTCTTGATCCATCTATAAAAAGACAACTTTAACTCATTTTCATATCTTCTACTGAGCTAAAACTTGATCATTCTAAGCATATATGAGCTTTTACTCACTTGCTTGCATACACTATAACTTGTTTATTCACTTTTGCAACGAATTTGATCTTGTAAGAATAATCTTTATTTATGAGATTTAGAAGTTGTAAATATGGGAAATGCTTGAAAAAAGAGATGTTGGATCATCTTAGATATGCTACGAATCGCTTGGAGGAATAGACATAGAAGAGTTTGTCGAAACACGTAAAACATTTTGTGTTTCATTTTCTCCACCTTAATCTTTTTATATTAATTGTCTTAATTATTATTGTTCGATTTTAGTGGTTGAAGTTGTTGAATTGTGTTTATTAGTGAAGAAACATTTAAAAACCCTAGTTCACCCCCCTCTTAAGTAGTCTAGTTGGAATTACATTTGGTATCAAAGTTTGATTCTCTAATTAAGACTTAACGGTATTGAGTAAAATATCTATTACAAACCAAAATGCCTCAACCTTCATGGAGGACCAATCCACCACTAGACCCCTCTTTTTTTTATGGTAATAACTATTCTTATTAGAAAATTAAGATCAGAATCTATCGACAAATCTTAGACTATGAAACATGGGAAGTAGTTTGTGATGGTTCATTTATATCTAGAAAGAAAAATGAAGAATAAGAAAATATTCCAAAAACTTCATGTGAATGGAGTGAGTTAAAAATGAGAAAAGTTTCTCTAAATGCTAAAGCCATGAATACTTTGTTCTGTGCCTTAGATAAGAAAGAATTTCATAGAGTTTCAAGTTGTACAAATGCATATGAGGGAAAAAAAATCAAGTCAAGGAGATCAAAATTAGTAGATATACTAGGCAATATGAGTTGTTTCAAATGAAGCCAAATAAAACTCTTGGAGCATTAGGAAAGACCTTCACAAAGTGAAAAACTGAAGAAGATCATTAAATTATTGCTAAAAGAGGAGACAACAAAGAGAACGATAATAAAAGATGCAAATAATCTTGATAGTTTATCTCTTGATGATCTTATTGGCTCATTTATCTCATATGAGTAAGACTTAACAAATGACAAAGTTGATGCAGATAAGAAGAATAAAATTGCTTTGAAATCTTTTAAAGTTAAAAGTGATGATGAAGAGAGTGACTTTGAAAATGAAGACATTGCCATGATCTCTAGAATATTTAGAAGGTTTTTCAAGAAGCCAAGTGTGAGAAAAAGATTTAAAGACTTCAAAAATGAGATAAATGCAAAAGACGGGGTCATATAAGATCAAAACTCCCTCTTCTTAATAACCCCAACTTAAGAAGGAAAGAATAATGACAATATACGATGATAGTGATGAAAAGTCCACTAATGAAGAGGAAGTTTATGAGATGTCAAACTTGGCACTTATGATTTGATGAGCTTGATGGAGGCTTAGAAAAGAAAAAAAAAACAAATGACTTATTTGGACAATAGATGCTCAAGACACATGACTGGGACTACTCTTCGTGTTCAAGCTTCACTAAAGTTAAATATGGTGGGGATGTTGCTTTTGAAGACAATTCAAAAGGCAACATCATTGGAGTAGGCAATGTCTGTAAGAATTATTGTACCACGATTGAAAATGTTTGTTTGGTTGATAATTTGAAGCATAATTTGTTTAGCATTAGTCAATTGTGTGATAAAAGTTGTAAGGTTATCTTTGATAAATCAAAATGAGTTATTGAAAATGCCCTCTTTGTTTGTGCATCATCTCATGATAAATGTTTTTCTACTTTACATGGTGATGGTTGGCTGTGGTATAGAAGGGTAGGTCATAAAAGTATGTATTTGATTTTAAAGATTTCTAAAAAATGGTTTAGTTAAAGGTCTTCTAAAATTTGGCTTTCAAAAAGATAAATTATCTTATGCATGTCAATTTGGAAAGCAAGCCAAAACATTTTTCAAAGACAAAAATCATATCTCTACCTCAAAATCTATTCAACTTCGTCACAATATTTTTTTAGATCATCTAGATACACAAGCATTGGCATAAAATACTATGCATTTGTTATATATAGTTGATGATTTTTCTAAGTTTACTCGGGTGTTATTCTTAACCAATAAGGATAATGCCTTTGATTTATTTAAAATCATTTATGAAAGTGTTCAAAATCAAAGAGGTTATGCTATTTCTAGCATTTGAAGTGACCATGATAGAGAACATGAAATTTTGCAAATTTTTGCAATGAGTATGGTATTAAACATAAATTTTCATCACCAATGACTCGTCAAGAAAATGAAGGTGTTAACAGAAAGAATAGGTCTATTCAAGAAATAACTAGGATTGTGTTAAATGAAAACTCTTTACCAAAATACTTTTGGGCTAAAGCACTGCATGATATATTTTAAACCCTGTGTTAAGTAGATCATCTCTCAACAAAATCCATTATAAGCTTTGGAAAGATAGAAAACTTAACATCGGTTATTTTAAAGACTTTGGATGCAAATTTGATTCAAAATTAGATGTCAGTTTTGTCCTTGGATATTCAAACTCAAGCAAAGCTTATAAAGTCTTTAATAAAAGAACTTTAGTTGTTGACAATCCCTTGCAGGTGACATTTGATGAATCTATGTCTCTATAATGTTCTTATTAATGATGATGTAGATATGAAGAAAGAAGAGAAAGATTTAGAACCTGATAAATCCTCAAAAGAAAAAACAAGACGATCCTCCACGTACGAATGATGAAAATCAAGAGAAGCAATAAAGAGAACAAGCGAAATCAAATCAAATTGAAGGTATGCTCCTTCTCACCCTAGAGATTTAATTTTGGGTGATTCATCACATGGCATAACCACTAGATCATCAATATTTACAAGCATACAAAATTTATAACCTAAATTGAAACCTACATCTAATGATGAATCTTGCATTATGCCCATGCAAAAAAAGCTAAATTAATTTGAGAGAAGTTATGTGTGTAAACTAGTCACTAAATTGAAACATCAATCCAAACTAGGCAAGAAATGCATATTTGGAAACAAGATGGATAAGTATTGTGTAGTTGTAAGGAATAAAGGTAGAGTAGTGGCTCAAAGTTACAACCAACAAGGAGGGACATATATTTATGTAACATTTGCACCTATACTTAGATTGCAATCTTTATATCAAATGGATGTTTAAAGTGCATTAAATAGTTACATTATGAAGGAAGTTTATGTTAAACAACCTTTCGGTTTTGAAAATAAGCAATTTCAAAATCATGATTGTAAGTTCTCTAACACCTTGTATGGTCTCAAGTAGGCTCCTAGAGCATGATATGATAGGCTTAGTAAATTTCTCTTTGATAATGGTTTTTTCATGGGTAACGTAGACACTATACTTTTTGTTTAACATAAAGCCCTATATTTACTGTTGTGCAAATTTATGTTAATGATAATATTTTTGGTTCTATTAATAAGTATATACATGGAATTTTCATCTTGAGATGAGCATGATGGGGAGTTGACGCATTTTCTTGGACTTTAAATTAAACAAAACAATAATGAGAGAATCTTCATCAATTAATATTTAAGATTTTCTAAAAAGTTTTGACTTTAAAAACACCCTAATGAGCTAGAGAATCGGGCTTGACAATGATGAAAAGGGCAAAAAGGTTGACACCAAAACATATTCAGGAATAATTAAATCTCTTATAAGTGCTTAATTACACATAAGTTTTTATTGCTTTCTTTACAATTATTTGATATTTTCATGAACTTTCGAATCTTTTTTTTTTTTTTTACATTTTTTAGGAGCTTTTGATCCAAAGAAACAAAGAGTAGAAAAGCTATAAATTAGTGCGAAGAATAGTCAAATCATGACTTCATGGATTTTGATTACTTCTTGGATAAATTGTTAGGCATTATTCGCTTTATTGGGCTATATTAGAGATGCTCTAAGGTTGAGGATCAGATTTGGACCATAAAAATTGATTCTATTCTTAATTGGGCCTACAACAAAAATTGACTTTAGAGTAACTTTGCCACATCTACTTATTTTCTTGGGTCAAAATCCTATTCTTATATAAAGGCACTAGTCCTTGAAGGATTTAGATAGTAATTTCTATATAAAGGCAATACTTAAACCGTCCTAAGGAGAGAAAAAAAAAAGTGAAGAATCAGTTTCAAAAAAGTGAAGAACGCAAGGAAGAGAGGAATAGGTAAATTGGAGAGAAGACTTGGCTGCCATAACCATAATTCATATATGTGTGAGTAGTCTTTTTATTAGCTAGGGCTGGTTTCAAAACCCTGGACATGAATTTTTATTGACAAAGTTTCAAAATCAAAATTTCTTCATCTTTCTCTAGAAAATTTTGTATTTCACTGATTTGATTGTTAGTTGAACTAAACCTAGGGGGTAAATTGTGATTAGGATTATAGGATATTTTCTAATTTAACCTATATCTTTTCTTATTCTAATGCTTTCATTAAGTTAAATATAAAGATCAAGATAATTGGGCTTGTAATTATCTTAGAGTTTTTATTTCAAAAGAAAGGGAATAATGATGCTGATAATTAACTTAAAATCCAATGTCTAGTGATGGAGAGTGATTCCTTAACCATATTTCCAATCATTATTCAGCCTCTTTAAAATTGTATTCTACAATTTCAAATTTTCTACTTAGCAAATCAACTCCAAATCCCCCCAAATTTTATTTACATGTTCGTTAATATATCCTCAGTAAATCTAGAAAGTTTTAACGATAGGGTTTTTAATTTAATCTTTGCTGCTGGTAGGTTTTTGTGTTTTGTGTTAATATCTTGTTAAGTGGGAACAATCCTTTACTGGAACGATCCTTACTTTCCTCTACACTCAATAATGATAATATTAGAGTAAGGTTTTAAGTGATATGCCTTATAGCTTATCATGTACAGTGTACACTTATATGCAAGATTTTAAACATGCCTGTAGAAAAAAAATTGTTATTAAAATGGGACTATTTTTCTTTTATTTTGGTATCTAAGAGAACACATATAGATTTAACATTTTACTCGGATTCTAACTTTGGTGGCTACAAAATTTATGGAAAGAGTACTAGTTGCATTTGTATTTGGCCTTGGTAGTTTTTGTGCTCAAGCCATTTTGATGAAACAAACTCTTAGAGATTATGGGATTCACCTTGACCACATCCCTAGTAGTGCCATAAACTTGTCAAAAAAATCATATTCAACATTCTAGAACCATGCTTACAAAGACAAGAGATTATTGTTTGAGAGACCATGTTAAAAAAGAGACATTGGTTTAAATTTATCTCAATAAAAAAACAACATATCTTTACAAAACCCTTTTGCGAAGAGCAATTTGGCAACATTAGACATGAACTTTGGATGATGAGATCTTTATAATAGTATATTTGGTTATGGTGTTGAGAGTATTAGCCTGTTGAGACAAATTAAACTTTATTTATTGATTACCTTTTTGTATGTATATTTGCTGAGAGCATATCCAATTATCATGACGCATTTGGTTGATTTTGATTAATTATAATCATATTTCATGCATTAAACTGGCCTGGAGACATTTCGGGATCAAGAAATAGCCTTGAAGTAGATCAATTTTTAGCCAACAATCAAATTGATGAGTGAAAAATAGAGCAAATGGCTAACTAGCTCCATTTTAGTAGCTAACAATACCACACAAGGGTTAAAAGCCATCATGGCTAAATTACAGTGTGAACTTGTGAGATTGGGTTTTGTGGAGCCTAGAAACTTTCTGATGCACAAGATCCTTTAAAGAGGCGACTGCAGAGCATTCTCGTTATAGAAGGAGATGAACCAATTAGGCGGTTGTCTGTCTTATGTATATTAGAGAAAATAGAGAGAAGTTTAGAATGCCATGAGATAAAGTTGATTATATAGAGCTAATTTGAAGATAGGATAGGACCCCTATCATTACAACACGACAAACCTTGCTAAAGTAAGGACAAACGTTACTTAAAGTCAAGGAGACTTATTAAACCAACTACACAAACTTTACTTAAAGTCAAGGAGACTTTATTAGACCGATAGACTTTAAGCACTCAAACAAACAACTTTTCAAAAGTAAATACAAATAAGCCAAACAAATTTGCATAAAGCAAAGTGATTAAAGCAAAACAAATGCTTTATTAAAAGCTGTGAGAGGGAGATAGGTTGTCCATGTCACTGTCGACTTTTGCAAAAGATTCCTTCCACCAAGGTAAATTTGCATAGTGCTATGCATAGTTAATAGAAGATGATGGCTCTAAAGTGCTGGAAGGGCTAGGTGGTTGGCAAGACTGAGTTGTTGAACTTGTGGCTGAAATTTCAACGGAAGGTTGGAGTAAAGGGGCAAAGTCTTCCTAAGGATCATGTGAATCTTGGAACAAGACATTAATGTAGTGTGGTCATTCTTCTTTTAGAAGAATACCACTTGTTGAAATGCTGGATGAAGGATAAGGGACAAGCAAGAGTTCATGTTGTGGTCCAAGAGAGGTATGTTGGACGTCTGTAGGAGAGGTTGGCACATGATTAAGTTCAAAGAGGAAGTTTTTAAAGTCTATGATAATGGCTGGGTCATGATGGAGAGGAAAAGAATGGGGAACAGTTTTCCATTCATATGCGTGGTCTTGGGTCCAAAAAAGCTTAGTGGTTGGATGTTAGAAATAAGGACGGTGTATGATAAAATCAGTAGTGAACTAGGCACCTTTATAATCTGGAAGATGTGAAAGATGATGTATGTTAGAGATATGTTAAAGTTGTTTACGCCACCAAGAAAGATGGGAGAACCATTCAAATAAAGTCCAGAACAAAGACTGGGCATAAGCTGAATTGGTTAGGATTTTGTGGAGAGGCTGGACAGGGAAAACTATTTTGGTAGCATAAAGGATTATGAGACACCATAAATACCAAAGTTTACTTCTGTGATATCTTGAGAGGGATCAATGGTTAAGCTAATAAGAAAGAGATGTTCTGGATGGAAACTTGGAAAACCAGAAGGTTGAGTTCAGTAAATATTCATAAAATACTGAAACAAGAATTTCCGTGCGAAGTCTTGAATTTGGTGGATGGATGTGAAGTTGAGGTTGCATGCAAAACTCTTTTTGGTAAGAGTTGTATTTGGTTAAGCAGAGGTCATAGCGATGACAGGGAAAGAAAAATCAGGAGTAATGAGAGTAATGGTTGGCTCTGATACCAACTAAGATACCAATGGCTACGTTCCCATAACACACTGATACCAAGCCATGATCCACTAACTCATAGAAAGTCAGTCGGAACTCACACAGAGATCCAGCAGCGGAGTACGGGGCGTTGTTATACTAGAGCAATGACGAACAAATCGTCCTTAGGGCCAATAGCCCGCATGCTCGGGTTTCCAGCCAATAGCACACATACCACCCTTTTTTCTTCGCCACCTCCAGGCATCTCTTCGGGTGAACCGTGTGTCTTCTGACGGCTATCTCAGGTGTGTAGTATAGGCGAAACAACAATGGTATAAGAAGTATACCACTCTGGTACAATAGGCATAAGACTTTCTGATACACAAGATCCTACAGTGTAGAGACATCTGTCACCGAGATAGAAAGTGAACTATTTAAGTCGATCTGTGACCCTTATTGGAAGAATAGAAAGAAGAAGGTTTTTAGCCACTCATGTTTGATAACAAACTTTTCATAGATTAAGTGGGAATTGAACCGTGATTACAAATGAGGAGAAGCTCGCCATTTATAGACGAAGCTTTAACCTAGAGTGGGACAGGACCCCCACTATTACAACCACTTGATTAGGACAAGTCACCTAATCTTGACAAAGCAAAGCAATAATGCAAACTAATTATTACAAGACGACAAAGACACTTTAACCACTACTTTGAAAAAGTAAAGCACAAGAGTCAAGTCAACATAATGACAAAGACTTTTGGAACATAAAGACAAAACTACTTTATGACTTTTGTAACAACATTATTAGCGCGAAGAGCGCGAAATAGTACCTTCTGAGGTGTCGGAGTCATCTGTCTCATCAGGATCTTGGCCCAGATATTTTGGCTGTTTCTTGAAGACACGTGGTGGATGGGTGCAACCAGGGACACAATCCCAAAGGCAGTTTGAAGTTCCAGGGTATATGAGTGGTGATGTAGGGGGATCTGGCTGAGTACAGAATGGAGGATATGGATCCGGTGGATAAGGGGTAGAGGAAGATCCAGGGTCATACTGAGAAGATATCGGAGTGAAATCCTCGTACGGGTCTTGAGCATCTTGGAAGAGATAGTCAGTGTGATCTGGCTTTTCTTCCTTGAGGATGATTCCTCTGCTGAGAGGTTGTCAATGTGAAGAGGGTGTAGGTACCATGAACATATCATGTTTTGGTCCAAGGGATGTGTGGAGAATTGTAGGTTGGTCTGGAGGTACATGGTTGAGTCCCATGAGGAAATTCCTTAAGGAGGCCTTGGTATGGAAGTCTTGCTCAAGGTAGGTAAAGTGAGGAACAGTCTGCCATTCATAAGTCTGATCCACAGGTCCAAAAGCATTAGTGCGAGGATCTTTGGAAGTATGGTCGATGAATAATGAAGACTGAGGTCCATTGTTTTCCTTCTTGATCAGAGAGTTCCCTGAGGTGATGAGTTTGAGCAATTTGATGTAATTTTCTACGCCACCAAGGAAGTGGTGAAAACCACTAGAACAGAGTCCAAGTGAGACTTGTGGAACAGGTTGGGTGGTTGAGCCTGTCAAGGAGAGGGAGGACAGGAAAAATGAGCTTTGTGGCATACAGGACTGTAAGACACCAAATGTACCAAAGTTTATCTTCGGTAACATCTCGGTTGGGAAGAATGACTAATCCTGTGAGGAAAAGATGATCAGGATGCATGCTAGGAAGAAGCATGGGTTCCGGACTTTTTGTATAGACATTCATTAAAAACCTAAAAAGGAATTTTCGAGCAAAGTCCTGAATCTGGTGGAGAGAAGTGAAAGTCATATTGAGGGGGAATGACTTTTGAGTGAGAGCATGGTTTGGTAGGGAGGAGACCATGGCGATGAAAGGAATATGACCCAAAGGGTGGATAAGAGAGACTCTTTTGGAGGGTCGAGAAAGGAGATCAGGAATGAGATTTTTATCGCCTTTAATATGTTGAACTGAAAAATCATACCTGGAGAACCAGGTTTTAAGGCGAAGAAGATGTTTGTTTGGTAGCACCTTATTTTTAAATTCCATGATTTTCGGGAAAGAAGAGTTGTCTAATCTGACAATAAAGCTGTGCCCGATGAGATGGAATTGAACTTAGATGCCATGTTGTTGCGGAATCTCTTTGTAGACCACATGATAATGTCTTTCAGCATTTTTGAATTGACCACTGGCATGAACACAATAGAAATCTTTTCCATTGATGTGTTCGAAACCTTCTTACCAGTACTAAATCGTCGGCATCATGTCACGGAGGATCGTTGTCTGTAGTAGGGATTCTCAACTGTAGAGGTTGCTGAGTCATCTGCTTGAGATCTTTGGACAGGTTTGTTGCTTTCAATCCCGTGGTGAAACTGCTTTCTTTAGCATCCTTGACAACTTCGAGGTGTGGACCACAATGTGTGGAAAAAAGTCTCGGAGATAGTTGATAATCCCGAGGAATTGTTGAATTTGCTTGTGGTTTAGATAAGTATCTGGAAAATACATCAATTCTTGTGCGATGTGGGGTCCAGGATGATAGTGACCATCTTGGATTATCATGCCAAGAAATTCAATGGAAGTCTGGCCCACCTATGACTTTTTATCAGATATCATGACTCCATGTGCTTCGATCAAGGAGTCGTTGATGTGAATTATGATCCTTGGAAAACAACAAAATATCATCAATGTAGATGAGAGCGTTTTCAAGGATAGGTTGGAAAATCTTAACCATAGCCTTTTGAAAAAGCGATGGTGCCACTTTCAAGCCAAATGGCATCACTGTCCACTGATAGTGGGCATTGGGAATACAGAAGGTTGTTTTAGGTCTGTCATCAGGATGAATACCAATCTGCCAAAAGCCTGATTTCAAATCAAACTTTGAGAACACCTTTGCGCCTTGGAGATGAACGAACAAAGACTGAATCTTTGGCAAATGGAACTTATCATCTTTGAGAAAACCATTGAGGGGTTGGTAGTCTATGACTAGACGTTTCTTACCCCGAACAATTTCAGAACGTTTCTCAATATAGAATGCTTGACAAGCCCAATCAGAAAGTGTGGGCTCGATTAAGCCTTGCGCCATGAGCTGTTGGCATTCAGCTTGTGTAAGTTTCATATCGAGGCGTCATGCCGGGTGTGTGGCCTTTGTGGGGTTCACATCTTCATTAAGCTTGAAGGAAGCTTAACAAGAAGCGAGGTTTTCCATGAAAGGAAATGGATGGGTGAAGCTGGTGATTTTCGGGACAAAGCGGAACTTGGTTTGAAAAACTTCGTATGGGGTGAGGAAACATCAGAAATTGAGTATATCCTCAAAGTGTCAGTATAAGGTAGGAACTGTTGCTTGTACCTGATACCTTTGGAGGAGATATTCAACTTGTGGATAAGTTGTAGAACATCAAAACCCATGAGGAGGTCCTTATCATGGAGGGAAGAACCTATGACATTTATCTAGAGAACACAATCTGGAAAGAACTGGATACCAACAGGTTTTTTGGTAAGCAGATCTGTATAAAAATGTTCACCATTAGCAGCTTTAAAGAACTGACTATGACTTTTCTAAAACTCTGGAAGGAGTATGGACGGGTTAAGCATACTGTGTTCTGATGGAGGTCGTGGCCTAGGAGCTGGTTGAGGTCTAGGCATGGGTACAGGCCTTGTAGGTGATGGCCTTGAAGGCATAGGTTGAGTGTATGGCCTTGAGGAGTGTTTGTACATGTGTGGGACACACCAAGGAATCGGTGTAACTCTTGGGTTTTTTGACTGACAGTAGGAGGCCGATAATAAGGCTGATAGGTGTCAAAGTATGGTGTAGGAACAGGTAAAGGTTTAGTCTGACCACCAAACAAGGACGGTTGTTGACCTTGTTTCTCAGCATCAATTCGTGCAAGCTCTGCCTTAAGCTGTCTGATCTCAGCTTCTTTTTGGGTGAACTTTGGACCCAAATAGTTACTGATCGATCATGATGCAGACTTTATGTCGATCTACAGCAATTACATCATGGAGGTTGTGGTATAGGTGATCCGTCCTTGATGAAATAAGCGTCGACGCTTCTTGTGAGTTATGCGGACTTGTGTGAACATTTTCCATCACAGTATCGAGATTCGGGATTACATTCTGAGCTCACGGCATTACGGGTTTGCCGGTTAAGCACTTTCGCTTTGGTTCCTCAGCTGTCGGAGGAGAGCAGAGGATTGGACATATGGTTTGGAAGCTACTACGGATTATGGATACATTTGTTTTCCCGAGGAAGGGCCCGACTTTGGTAAGAACTAGATCGATCATGAAATAGGTTGGAGCAGGGGTTTGAGGCGAAGTTGGTTGTTAACTTCTTTTATAGATTTGAGGTATTGAGACTTGAGAGGATAGGACAACGGGGTTGTAGTCTCGGTTGGAGTAAAATCGGTTCATCGTCGATGAAGGATCGGTGGAGGTTCTGAGAACCTTGCTTTGAGCTTTTCTTTTTACTCTGCGGCGTCTGCGGGCGACTTCGTCGTCATCGGACTCGTCATTATCACAGCATGGGCGGTAGGGATCGCACATGTGAGCACTAGAACATCCCATGAAATGGCCTTGCACGCTTGTTGGGTACAAGATAGCCATTAGAAGTGAAGCTGTGTATGGGAAGTTTTCTTGAAATTTGTCTGAGCAATTTGTTATCATAGCAGTGTATGAAAAGGAGGTTCTGGGAGGTTGACTTTCAGGGGATTGGAAGGTCATCCGGACAGTACCGTCTGGCCTTGTTTCATATTGGGCGTCTGAAGTCTGGATTGGTTGGGAATTCTGGTGGAATTTCTCATAGTTGGAAAGCCATTCCAACGGCATCAACTTGAGAAGTTCAGTTTTTTGGATCGGTTTGGGGATTTGGACAATGGTTGGTATGGTTTCATTGTCGGCTAAGATCATGAGGGTATCTGTGGAGGTGTGAGGTGTTGGAAGGTCAAGAGCATGGTTTTGAAGTCTATAAACCAGCTGGTGATGTAAAGTAGCCATTTTTGAGGTGACCACTTGCTCAGCACCTTGGATCTGGATTTGGACTTTCAAGGTCTTAGAAAGGTTGGGATCCTTTAGGGATAGGTTGAAGTTTGGGTAAAAGGTGAGAAGTACACTGCCTGCATGAAGGGTTGTAAGAACAATACCAATGACAGCATGTTGGTACTCTTTGAATCTAGTATCCATGAGAGCCATTCTTGCCGTGAGCACTTTTCTGATGAGCGTTAAGATCATACGTACTCCCAGGGTGGAGGTGAGTATAACCTTCACGTTCCAATTAGTAATTAGCTCATCCGGAATTTCAAGGGTTACATCTTGCTCTTGCTTGTGTTGCTTGCAAAGCCTGATCAAGTCTGAAAGTACATATTCTTTAGGAGTTGGACGTCTAGAAGTGACAATAGACCGGATAGATCTAATTACAGAATTAGAACGGTGATAAAGTTTGTAAGGACTAATAAGAGGTAAGGAAGACTCAGAAATTTGTACAGAGTCTGGAACATAGGAATATTCAACAAGGTTTTCTATTTTATTGGATAGGTGTTTTGTACAAGATCTAGGTAGGGATAAAGGTGAGGATATGGAGACCGAAGTCTCTAAAGCTTGAGAGTTTGAACTAGAACACATGAGTATCAAAATATCTTTCTATTCTTCTTCTTCAGATCACAGATCTTCTATCATACCACTCTCTCGAAGAGGGGCGGCGTGACTCGCTGTTAGCTAATCGAACAAATCAATAGGCTCTGATACCAACTGAGATGTTGGTATGGACTTTGACACAACTCAAAAGTGTATTACTCCCAAGTATAAGAGTGTCTAGTTATAATATAACCCGGTGAGTCCGGGGTCGAACCACAGGGAATTTAAAATCCAGTAGTCAATTTAAAACTAAGAAAATTAATTGTGGGGGAAAAGAAATTATTTGAAACAAATTTAAAAATATGCTAAGGTTACTGGGATCACTCTCGATTATTATAAACTATAATTTTCTTACTCTCTCATTTTTATATTATGCCTCACTTTTACCAGTTATTTATTATATCATTTAATTCTATGTGTGTGGATAAATATGGAATAAAGTGCCTAATGTGCCACAACTATATTATGGTGTCGACATTGTGTCAAAATACCATACAAATCCAAGAAAACTTTTAAATTAACATGACATAAAAATAACCAGAAAAAAATAAAATAAACTTAAAACTCACTTGAGAAAAGTAATTAATCTCATAAATTGAAACCTTGAGCTTCACCCTTCACCTCAGCTTAGTAAAATTAGTTACTCATGTTGAAAGAAAACAAAATACTCTTTTTATTTGATGAACTTTGGAAATATGTTACAAAGAAAATTGATTACAAAACGAAAGAGAAAAAGAAGGAAAACATAATTCCTCAGCACTCTATCCCTCGGCTTTTCGCACTCAACAAACTCTCTTCCAAAAGAAAATGTTCGTCCTCCGGCTTCGCCCCTCGCTTGCCTTTTATAGGCAAGCGTTACCTTTTTCTTTTCTTTATTTTATTATTTATTTATTATTTATTATATTTATATTATATTTATATTATTGATTGGTGTGATGGTCAGGATGACCATCACGAGCAACCAAAGTTTGGTTGCATGTTTTGTCTTTTTGTTCTTTTTTTTTTTAATTTATATATATTATTATTATAATTATTACATCTCCTCAATTGAGCTCCAGTGGTTCTTCTTTGTTCCCGCTTTCAATTCCAATTCCATCTTTATTCCTGAAAAAATATTTACAAGATGAAAATTAACATATTCGATTAATTTAATATAAAGTATATTTGGGAGTATTAAAATAATTTAGAAATAATGCGCGTTAATCGATACAATAAGTGAAAAACTAATAATTTTATCCTTATCAAATGTCACTTTTCCGTATCAATCACACCCCAACCGACTTATTGCTAGACCAAATTTAGCGATAAAATTTAGAGAAATTTCAAAACCAAATTGAAAATCTTTTTTTTTAATTTTTTTTTTTTATAGAAACATTGTGTTCACTTCCATCGGTTGTGACAACAATTAAATAAAGGTATAAGCATTATCTTCAGCCTAAAGAAAATCACACCCACATAAATTAATTACGTAAAATCATGTAAAATGATCAATTATCAGAGCTACAGTAATCAAACCACTTTTAAGAATGATACATCAAATCCCAAAATCTCACAATTAAGAGTGATTCTCTCAAAAGAAATATACCACAAATTAAATTGTCACTCTAAAAAAAATAGATTTGAGAGAATAATAAAACAATATCACACGCTCTCACCAGAATGCAAAAATAATGCCCACAGCTTGGAAATAAAATGATCTCAAGCCCCGAGGAATCAATGGCAAATAATTTTTTTTTTATATTTATATATATATATATATATATATATATATATATATATATATATATTTTATGCATCACCACATCTTTTAGTCCATATCACTAGCTTTTACTTCAGACTATAGTTCCCTAAAATCAAGAAAGACTTTTATTAGGACGTAACCTAGGCTAAGGTTATGGTTAACAAAAAAAGGGTAATAGGAAAACAAAAATATATGTTTGAAAAATAGGGGATTTTTTTTTTTATTTTATATAGATTACAAGGTGCCTTTTTTTTTTTTTTTTTTTTTTTTAGCACCATTATCAGGAATACATAATCATCCCTATTTTCAAACATATTGGGTGGTGGAAAATACAAAACATAAGGTGATGCTCCACATTGGAGTGGGACAAGATGATAGGTTATCAAAGAAATTTTTTTTTTTTTTTTTTAAAGGCTGAAAGGGGTTAACTATGGATATTTTATAATAGGGTTAGCTAGAAAGGCTCAAACGGATCAAAGATGGCCTTCTGTCATCTTTTAGGGTTCTAAATAATCTTTCATATCCACTAGTTCAATAGACTTTTAGATGTGATTGCACAAATTTTTTTTTTTTTTTTTTTTGAAATTATAAAGATCTTGTACAATAAATTGTGAAGCTGTATAGGCAAATAGGGTTACTCTCCAAGGATAATAGGCTCTAAAACTCGCTTGGACTTTTCGTGATATGTACATTCCTTCAAATGGCTTAATCAATTTCACTCATCAAATTTCTCAATTTACGTTTTAACATGCAAAGGGAAAACACGATGTAATATAACTAAAGGCCAAATATAATAAAAATACAAAAATTTGAAAATCATAGTGTTATCTAATGTTTAAATTTTACAAAGAAAAATAAAAATTTTTTTTTTTTTATAATAATTCAAAAACACACAAAAAAAATTTGGATTGATTGCGAAACTTAAGGAGATGATCAAGACAAAAGGTTTTTTTTTTGAAGAAAACAAAATTCTAAAATGAAGATGCGTTTATAGAGACACTACATTCTATATTCTGCCATCTTGACTCAAATTTTATCCGAAATTAGTTTTACAACAAAATTAGTAAAAACACCACCGGGTGAAACATTCCACAATTATCAACTATACCCTCCCCGACTGAAAGAGACATTGTCCCAATGTCTTAAAATAAATGAGTAGAGTTTAGAAGATATCACGTCAGTCCTTTGTTAGAAAATATTTACAAGCGGAGAGTCAAATCTAATTTACACTTTTACGAGAGTTACCGCCATCGTCATTAGTTGCCCAATCAGCGCCAAAGTCATGGGATCGGCTCGGTTTGTAAGCTTGCAAAGATCAAGTAACTCGTTAGCGGTGGGAGCACAAATAAAGAGTTTTCTTCTTTGAGGAATGAATGAAATAATTTTTAATTACATGATTAAGAAATGTTATTAAGCCATCATAAAAGTTATTAACATTTAACAAACCGATGGGTTTTTTATGGATATTCAAATGGGCCCAAGAAGCAAATGTAATTAGCGCCTCTAATGTTGCAAGATCTCCTGGCAAGAAAATAAAAGCGTCAGCATGCTTTAACATTTCAGATATTCTTTCTTGCATACCTGAGACAACTAACTCTTCTCCAGTTGGTGGGTCTGATAGGCATCCTAAAGGTTTTAAGGCTTTTGGAATGATGCCTAGCACTTGGCTTCCTCGAATGAAAGCAGCTTCAGAGACAAGCTTTGATAACCCTCGGTCACCTCCTCCATGTACAAGATGTAGTTTTCTCTCTGCTATAGCACGACCAAGCTCTATGGCTGCATGAACGAACTCCTTATACTTTCCATAGCGAAATCCAGAAAGCACACAAATGTTCTTAAGCTGATTGAAGTTCACGCCATTAAAACAATTCTAAAAGAAACAATTTGTGAATCTTTGAAAAGGAGCTCTTATTTAAGGATCTTGGTGGCAGACATAATGATATACATACGTAAATGGGGTGGCGTGTTTGTCAAATGGCGTGAAGCTTTTAGCTCGATTATTCAAAGGCAAGCGATTGAAGCGAAAAAGCAAACAGTGATTAGATTTAAAATCACACAAAAAAAAAGAATAATAATGCAAAAGATAAGATAAAATAAAAGGATATTTACTGGTAGTTTTGATTGTGGCTCACATCTTCCCTCGGTTTCACGTCGATGTGACTTGAGCGCCCTACATGGGTCGAGGATAGGCTTCCCATCTAGTTTTCTTATAAAGCGCAAACATGGTCTTTTAAGTCGATTCCCAAGACTAAAGCGTGCACTTTCTTTTTGGAACAACTTCCAAATTGTGAATTTCACGTTGGACAAATCCGCTCGGATGCGTCTCGAGATCGTAAGATATCATCCAAGCGACTCTTTACTCATGCCATCCTTAACGAATTTGATTTTATCTTCACGATTTATAGAAAGCATTCCTAAAGTTTTACAACGAGGTTTGTTGCAACAAGTCTTACAGTTAGGACATTTAGAGCCAAGTCGCTTAGCTCTTCATTTTTTGACGTGCTTTTACCAAAATCGGGCATGTAAGAAACAAATGGATCGGAAAACTCACTGCAAGTCGGACCTTTGCTTGATTAACCGTGAATATCGGCGGGAATCCCATTAATCATTAACAAGTGCGATCGTTCTAGCGAGCTTTGTAAATCTTCTTGAGAGCATTTTGAGGAGAGAAGGAAAATGATGCAATTTATGTTGTATTTCTTCCATGCTTGACTTTGGGGTTCGATTATTGTGGGAAGCGAGAATCTGACTTTAAAAAGTCACGAATCAGTTATCCGCCATTTATACGGAGAGTGAATTAAAACAAACAAAAGCAGATCTGCAAAATCAAATCAAAAGTGAAAAGTACAAAATAAAGCAAAAACACACAAGAAATATAACTCACCTTCGTCCTTTTATTGATTTACCTCCAGCTCCAATTGTAGATCATAAATACCATCCTCTATTTCTGTGAGTTGTCTTTCTAGATCTTTAACGTGGAATACTAACGCTGGTGGTTGTAGATCCCAAATAGGATGTAATTTACAAAATCGGATCAATTTCCTCAAGTGAAATTTTACATGGAAAAGTGTTTTAAGATGATCGATGAGGAAATTTCTCGTGGAGGTATTCATGATAAGTATAAAAATTTGGTGCGTTAAAACACATTTGTCAAACAGCACACAATTAAAAACAATGCAGTGCACTCCATTCAAGACATAGGGAAAAGAAAAGAAGAAAAAAGAAAAAAAAATCGAATAATTCAAAAGATAAAGCAATAGTAAAATCAATTCACAAAAAGTTAAAACAAAAGGGCTCAATCGAGGTTTGGTGGGTCACTCAAATTAATTTCGGTGTCTGCTTCACATGGTTGGTGTTCCAGATATGGTTTCAGTCTTTGACCGTTAACTTTAAATGTGGCACCATTCTTTGGATTCTCAATTTCTACGGCACCATATGGATACACATTTTTTACAACAAACGGACCATTCCACTTTGATTTTAACTTCCCTGGAAATAAATGAAGACGAGAATTATAAAGCAAGACTTTTTGATCGATTTCAAATGTTTTTCGAAAAATTCTTTTGTCATGAAAAAATTTGGTTCTTGCCTTAACAATTCTAGAATTCTCATATGCATCATTCCTTAATTCCTCAAGTTCATTCAATTGCAATTTACGCACATTGCCAGCATCATCAAGATTTGAATTAAAAGCTTTAATGGCCCAAAATGACTTATGCTCAAGTTCAACTGGTAAGTGGCAAGATTTTCCATAAACAAGGCGATAGGGTGACATTCCTAAAGATGTTTTAAAAGCGATGCGATATGCCCAAAGTGCATCGGTTAATCGAAGACACCAATCTTTACGGTTTGGATTAAGCTGTCTTTTCTAAAATTTGTTTTATCTCACTGTTGCTAATTCAACTTGACCACTTGTTTGAGGGTGATAAGGGTGGCAACTTTATGTGTAATTCCATATTTCTTCATTAAGGACTCAAATGGCTTATTACAAAATGTTTTCCCCATCGGCGATAATGGCTCGAGGTATTCCAAATCGACTCGAAAGATTTTCTTTTTAGAAAGCGGATCACAATTTTGTGATCATTGTGCCGACAAAGGAATCGCCTCGATCCATTTTAAACATAATCAACAAAAACCAAAATATATACAAATCCAAATGATGATGGAAAAGGGCCCATAAAATCAATTCCCCAACAATCAAATATTTCAATGACAAGAATGGGGTTTAAAGGCATCATGTTTCGTTTTGAAATGGACCCCAATTGACAATTCTTACACACTTTACAAAATGCATAAGAATCTTTGAATAATGTAGGCCAATAAATTCCACCTTTGCAATATTTTTGCATGTCTTTTGAAGAAAAATGGCCACCATGCTTGAGAATGGCAAAATTGAATGACCATACTTACCTCGTAAATGCGGTATGCATCTTGAAAAATTTGATCGAGCGGTACTTGAGCGGTATGGATCGTCGATAAAAGCTTTTCATACATTGAAATTTCCTCGCATCACAGGAACTCGGTCACATGGCATTTCACTGTTACAAGATAATTGACAATATTAGCATACGAGGCATTTTATTTATAGAAAACAAAAATTCATCAGGGAAAGAGTCATTGATAGGTGTTGTTTCAATTGAAGACTCGTTTGTAACTCTTGAAAGATGATCTGCAACAACATTCTCAGCACTCTTTTTGTCTTTGATTGTCAAATTGAATTCTTGAAGTAGCAAAATCCATCGTATTAACCTTGGTTTGGCATCCTGTTTCGTTATTAAATATCTCACAGCAGCATGATCAGAATAAACAATAGTAGATGAACCAATTAAATACGAGCATAATTTATCCAACGCAAATATTACAGGTAGTTCTTTTTCGGTTGTGGTGTAATTCATTTGAGCCTTTGTTCAAAGTTCTACTTGCGTAATAAATAACAAAGGGCTTACCTTCCTTCCTACGGCGAAACGGTACCAGCGGCATAATCACGGCATCACATTAGCTCGAAAAAAAGACCAATCGAGGGGTTGCATTATTGGCTGATGTCAAAAGACTAGTTATTTTTCAAAGGCTTGTTGACAATCATTTGTCCATTTAAAAGGTGTGTCTTTTATTAGGAGGTTACAAAGTGGTCTAGATATGACCTTTGAAGTCTTTTATAAACCTCTATAAAATCACATGTCACAAAAAGAACGGACTTCTCTAATTGTCTTTGGTGAGGGTAATTTTGAAATGACTTCAACTTTGGCTTTGTCAACTTCAATTCCTTTTGACGACACAATATGACCCAAGACAATTCCAGAAATGGCCATGAAATGGCATTTTTCCCAATTTAAAACTAATCCTTTTTCTTTACACCTTTTCAAACCTTTTCGGATTATCAAGACACGTATCAAAAGAATTACCAAATACAGTTAAGTCATCCATAAAAACCTCTAGACAATTTTCAACCATGTCACTAAAAATGCTTAGCATGCACCTTTGAAATGTTGCAGGAGCATTACAAAGTCCAAAGGGCATTCTTCTAAATGCAAATGTTCCAAATGGACATGTGAATGTGGTCTTTTCCTAGTCTTCTAAAGCTATAGGGATTTGACAATAGCCAGAATAGCCATCAAGAAAGCAGTAGTAGGGATGTCCAGCTACTCTTTCGAGAATTTGGTCTAGAAATGGAAGTGGAAAATGATCTTTTCTATTGGCATCATTTAATTTTCTGTAATCAATGCACATGCGCCAACTAGATGGAATGCGTGTTGGAATTGGTTCACCATTTTCATTTTTTACAACGGTTATTCCAGATTTCTTTGGTACTACTTGTGTTGGACTTACCCATTTCTTGTCGGAGATAGGATAGATAATTCCTACATCAAGTAGTTTCAGGACCTCATTCTTTACCACTTCTTTCATATGAGGATTTAATCTTCTTTGTGGTTGACAAGTTGTTTTAGCATTTTCCTCTAGGTGTATTCGGTGTGTGCATATTAAAGGATTAATGCCTTTTATGTCTTTTAAGGTCCAACCAAATGCAGTTTTATGCTTTTTAAGTACATAAAGTAACTTACCTTCTTGATCATGCGTAAGTTGGGAAGAAATTACCACCGGATATGTCCGCTGCTCTCGAGATAAGCATACTTGATTCTTACGGTAAGGGTTTTAATTCGAGCTCTGGTGCTTCCTCTTCGTTTGGTTCTTCAGGTTGTGTCATATCTTCAAAGCTTGCTTGGTCATCATCACCAGTAGGTACCTGCATAGAATCAAGTGTAGAGCATATATTAATAGCATTATAATTTAATTCTTTACTTGATTCAAAAGAACCAGCAAAACAAATATCCACAGAATTTGAGAAATTTTCATCCTGAACGTGTTCCTCAATAATTGGCTCGATAAGATCAATCTCCTCATTCTCATTATCATCATCTTCTTGGTGGTGAGGTTATTTACACATGTTGAACACATTGAGTTCCAATGTCATGTTGCCAAAAGATAAGTTCATTACTCCATTCCTGCAATTAATCAAAGCATTAGCGATGGTAAAATGGTCGACCCAATTTAACAGGAATTTGTTTGCATTCATTAGCAAGTGGTTCCATTTCCAAAACGATAAAATCCACAGGGTATATGAATTTATCGATTCGGACTAATACATCTTCAATTATTCATTTTGGAACCTTAACCGATCTATCAGCAAGTAAAAGAGTGGTAGAAGTTGATTTTAACTCACCGAGATTGAGTTGTTGATACACTGAATAAGGAAGCAAATTAACACTGGCACCAAGATCAAGTAGAGCATGTCGATTTATGATCCCCAATAATGCAAGAAATAGTTGGACAACCGGGATCCTTGTATTTCAAAGCATTATTGGTTGAAGAATGGAACTTACATTACGCTAGAAAAGCTCTCTTTGTACCTTATGTTTCCTTTTCACTGCACGGATCTTTGAAATTTAGCATAAGAGGCACTTTAATGACATCCAAAGAGGAATGTTAACCTTTACTTGTTTAAAAATCTCATAAATTTACGGGTGTGGGTTGATTTCTTTGGCTTGATTAGTGCTTGAGGAAATGAAGTGCAGGAGGAGAGTTGGTTATTTCTTAAGTGGGTTAAAGGTTCGACGGACTCTTCCGGTTTTACGAAATTGAATCTTTACCGGTTTCACGAGGTCAAGGATATGTTTTCAACAACTTTTCCACCACGAAGGGTTATAACCGATTTGACTTGACTCGTATTTTGGTTTCTGAATTCCTGTTGAGGATGTTGTTGACTCTTGGGGTTTGGTTCGGTTGAGCGAAACTTTCCTTTTTCATGCAAGGTCGAGGCGGATGTAAGTTTGGAGATGGTTTACATCAATTGGTCAAGGTTTGCATCGTTTGGTTATTGATCGACTCTTGTTTTTCAATAAGCAGATGCAATGTGTCTTCAAAGTTTTTTCTTGGTGGTGGGACATAAGGTGGGTAACTCGGGGTTTTGGAAATTTTGGCGTGGAGGAGGCGGTTGTGAAGGTTGTGCATGGTTGTCATTTCTCCAAGCTGAAATTTGGGTGGTTTCTCCAACCGAGTTGTAAGTTTGGGAGTATGGATTGGGATTTGGCCTTTTGAAATTGTCAGCGACATTTACTTGTTCGTGCAAACTTTCCTCAAAGGCTGGCAATGTTGGACAATCCTGCGTAGAATGGTCGATGAAGTCCAAACATAACATGAAATACTTTGAGCAGACTTTACATGATCATTCTTTTCGACTCTAGTACTTGACTTTTCTAGCTAAGGATGCAAATTTGGCTTGAAGGTCATGGTCTTCCTAGGTTATGCATGCCTCCACTGATGGAGATGGCGAGGTTTACTTGATGACTCGTAAGACCAAGCTGTATCAGTGTTGTGCATTATCTGCTATGTAGTCAAGATAATCTAATGCATCTTCAGGACTTTTATCCCTAAACTCACCATTACACATCATTTCAACGACTTGTCTACTTTGGGATGTTAATCCCTCGTAGAAATAAGACACTAACCTCCATGTTTCAAAACCGTGGTGTGGGCAAATGTTAAGTAACTCTTTATACCTATCCCAACTTTAGTAGAGGGTTTCTCCTGGTTTTTGAGTGAAAGTGGTGATTTGTCTTTTAAAAGAATTTGTTCTGTGGGGTGGGAAGAATTTTTTCAAAAATTGTGCTTGCATTTCATCCCAAGTTCTTATTGACCCTGACCTAAGATTTTGTAGCCAAGTTTTAGCTTTATCCTTTAGTGAGAAAGGAAAAAATTTAAGTCTGATTATGTTTATGCTACATTTTTTATCAGTGCAGGTGTTACTAACTTCCTCAAATTCTCTTAAATGCAAATATGGATTTTCAGACTCAAAACCATGAAAAGTAGGCAGAAGTTGAATGATACCAGGTTTGAAATTAAAACGTGATGCATCAGGAGGAAAGACTATGCATGATGGTGATCCTGTTCTTGTAGGATGCATGAAATCTCTAAGAGTCCTAGGTTGTTCATGAATTTTCAGGTCCTACATTAGCCATATCTAAAGGTGGTGAAGGTGATCTCTTAATTAATCTGCCACTATTTGTACGAGACCAACGACGCATGCAATGCTAATGATGTGAGCTAAACTAATGACGCATAAAACGCTAAATGAAAATTACAGAAAGAAACAAAAAATAAACTGGAAATTAAAAAAGCAAAAATGCAAAAATAAATAAATAAACAAACTGAAATAAAATAAATTAGGTGGTGAAACCAGCCATAAAAAAAAATAATTAAAGGAAACAATTAACAAAATATTAGGCGGTAGGTTAGAACCAGCCATAAAATAAAGAAATTAAAGAAAACAAGTTAGGCGGTATTTTAAAACCAGCCATATAATAGAACATAAAATTAAATAAATTAATGTACAAGAATAAATAAATTGAAATTAAAATGTTAGGCGGTAGATCCGACCATATAAACAAACATAAATAAATTAACAAAATTTAAATAACAGTTAGGCGGTGGAACCGACCATTAAAATAAATGCGAAAAGTAAATTGCAGAAATTTAAAGAAAGGAATTTAGTTTGAGGACTGATTTGTGAAGTTTCTGGGCTAAAGTGAAGTTTCTCACAAAATTTATGGATATTGTAAAGATTTCAAGAGAAGAGTGGTGCTGACAGAAATTTTACGAAAAGGAATAAAATAAAATGACGGCAAGATAGTAAACGACAAAATAAAAAAAATAATAAAATAAAACAAAAGTAAAGTAAGGACAAATTGATACTAAATTTAGCAAATTTTCCGGCAACGGCGCCAAAAACTTGACACAACTCAAAAGTGAATTACTCCCAAGTAGAAGAGTGTCTAGTTATAATATAACCCGGTGAGTCAGAATTAGAACCGAATTTAAATCCAAGAGTCAATTTAAAACTAAGAAAATTAATTGTGGGGGAAAAGAAATTATTTGAAACAAATTTAAAAATATGCTAAGGTTACAGGATCCACTCTCAGTATTCAAACTATAATTTTCTTACTCTCTCATTTTTATATTATGCCTCACTTTTACCAGTTATTTATTATATCATTTAATTCTATGTGTGGGGATAAATATGGAATAAAGTGCCTAATGTGCCACAACTATATTATTGTGTCGACATTGTGTCAAAATACCATACAAATCCAAGAAAACTTTTAAATCAACATGACATAAAAATAACCAGAAAAGAATAAAATAAACTTAAAACTCACTTGAGAAAAGTAATTAATCTCATAAATTGAAACCTTGAGCTTCACCCTTCACCTCAGCTTAGTAAAATTAGCTACTCATGTTGAAAGAAAACAAAATACTCTTTTTATTTGATGAACTTTGGAAATATATTACAAAGAAAATTGATTACAAAACAAAAGAGAAAAAGAAGGTTACATAATTCCTCAGCACTCTATCCCTCGGCTTTTCGCACTCAACAAACTCTCTTCCAAAAGAAAATGTTCGTCCTCCGGCTTCGCCCCTCGCTTGCCTTTTATAGGCAAGCGTTACCTTTTTCTTTTCTTTATTTTATTATTTATTTATTATTTATTATATTTATATTATATTTATATTATTGATTGGTGTGATGGTCAGGATGACCATCACGAAACAACAAGTTTGGTTGCATGTTTTGTCTTTTTGTTCTTTTTTTTTTTAATTTATATATATTATTATTATAATTATTACATCTCCTCAATTGAGCTCCAGTGGTTCTTCTTTGTTCCCGCTTTCAATTCCAATTCTATCTTTACTCTTGAAAAAATATTTACAAGATGAAAATTAACATATTGCTGATTAATTTAATATAAAGTATATTTGGGGAGTATTAAAATAATTTAGAAATAATGAGCGCATTAATTGATACAATAAGTGAAAAACTAATAATTTTATCCTTATCAAATGTCACTTTTCCGTATCAATCAGACTTCACATATTAGTTGGCTCTGATACCAAGCTAAGAATGTTGGTATGGACTTCACAAATCATTAGGCTTTGATACCAACTGAGATGTTGGTATGGACTTCACATATTAGTTGGCTCTGATACCAACTGAGCTGTTGGCATTCAGCTTGTGCAAGTTCAGATCTGAAGGCGTCATGCCCGGGTGTGTGGCCTTTGTAGGGTTCACATCTTCATTAAGCTTGAAAGGAAGCTTAACAAAGAACTGAGGGTTTTTCCACAAAGGAAATGGATGGGTGAACTGCCGATGATTTTCAGGACAAAACGGCAGGAACTTGGTTTTGAAAAACTCATAGGGTGAGGAAACATCAGAAATTGAGTATATCCTCAAAGTGTCAGTATAAGGTAGGAACTGTTGCTTGTACCTGATACCTTTGGAGGAGATATTCAACTTGTGGATAAGTTGTAGAACATCAAAACCTATGAGGAGGTCCTCATCATGGAGGGAAGAACCTATGACATTTATCTAGAGAACACAATCTGGAAAGAACTGGATACCAACGGGTTTCTTGGTAAGCAGATCTGTATAAAAATGTTCACCATTAGCAGCTTTAAAGAGCTGACTATGGCTTTTCCAAAGCTCTGGAGGGAGTATGGACGGGTTAAGCATATTGTGTTCTGAACCAGTATCAATGACTCCTATAACTGAGATAGGCTTGGCATATTTGGAAGGAAGGATACTGATTTGTATGGATGGAAGAGATCGTTGCATAGGACTGACATGCTTGATGTGATGGATAGTTCTGGCGTCTTGAGAGCAGTCGAGAATCAGTCGGAAGACTCGTTCGATCTTGACCATCGTGAAGGCATTTCTTCATCGTAAGCATCTGTTGAGAATCTGAGGATTCAATATCATCATCTAGAGAGAGGCGTGTTGACATCTTTGAAGAAGTCTGGCTGATTTTGCTGGGTTTTTAGGGCAAGATCTAGCAAAGTGCCCTTTTCTTTTGCAAATGAAACACCTGGAATTTTTCTATTGCCGGGTGTTGTCAGTTTTCTTCCTGAAAAACCGGTAGGTTTGTTTAGGCTTTGAAGGACGGTGTCTGGAAGAGTGTTTAGGTTTAGGGAACTTATGGAAATGGGATTTTTTCTTGGTAGAACAAGTGCAGGTTCTTTCATCCCAGCACTTCATCTGATGGAATTGACGTCTAGTAGATTCTTGTGCTAGGTTTGGTTCTCCCAAAAACTGATTGTAAACAATCTCTAGGACTTGTGGAACTGTATCCTGATATAGCAGGAGCTGTCTGTATTCACCGATACTTAGGAACCAATCACAGAGAGATCTTAAGAATCTTGAGCAGAATTCTTTAATAACATTGTAGCTTTCGGCTCCAGGCTTTGCCATCTGAAGATCAAGCCAAGCAGCAAGTTCTTGGAATCTATGAAACCATTTAACTTTAGGAACATCATCAAATGTAAATCATGGCCCATTAAATGGTTTAGAACTTGAATTAGACTGTGCTGGAGGCGCATCATGAACTGGAGGCATGCGCATCTCTTCAGGCTCATCTTCAATAAGAGGTTCACTAGGATGAAAATGCATACCAACATTGGTATCTTAGTTGGTATCAGAGCCTAACGATTTGTGAAGTCCATACCAACATCTTAGTTGGTATCAGAGCCTATTGATTTGTTCGATTGGCTAACAGCGAGTCACGCCGCCCCTCGTGAGAGAGTGGTATGATAGAAGATCTGTGATCTGAAGAAGAAGAATAGAAAGATATTTTGATACTCATGTGTTCGAGTTCAAACTCTCAAGCTTTAGAGACTTCGGTCTCCATATCTTTACCTTTATCCCTACCTAGATCTTGTACAAAACACCTATCCAATAAAATAGAAAACCTTGTTGAATATTCCTATGTTCCAGACTCTGTACAAATCTCTGAGTCTTCCGTACCTCTTATTAGTCCCTACAAACTTTATCACCGTTCTAATTTTGTAATTAGATCTATCCGGTCTATTGTTACTTCTCGACGTCCTACTCCTAAAGAATATGTACAGTCTTCTAGATTAGACCAGTGTGCTTTGCAAGCAACACAAGCAGAGCAGTATGTAACCCTTGAAATTGAAGATGAGCTAATCACCAATTGGAAACGTGAAGGTTATACTCACCTCCCTTTCGGGGAATGCGTATGATCTTAGCAACATGGCGAAAAAAGGCTTGCGATCACGGCGAATAGGCTACTCATGGATACTTAGATTGAAGTACCAATACGCATGGTAATCTTGTTCTTACAATCCTTCATGCGAGCGGTTATACTTCTCACCTTTATCGGACTTGAGGCGCCTAATATGAAAAAAAGCGGGGCCAGTGCTGTGGGATGACGCAACCCACAGTCAACCTCCGGAACCTCCTTTTATTTTCCCCTGCACTATGATGATGCATTTGTTCGGGCGGCTGAAAAACTTCCGTACGATTTCACTTATTGGCCTATCCATGTATACTGAACAGGTGCAAAGGCCATTTCATATGGGATGTTCTTGGTGCTCTTATGTGTGATCACGGCTGTCCATGCCTGGATGATGATGAGTCGATGGCGGCGACTACAGTCGTCCGCGGGCCGCGGGGTAAAAGAAAGCTCAAGCGAGGTTAACTTTAAACCTCCACACGGTCCTTCATCGGATGATGAACTAGATTTTACTCAGCGAGACTGACAACCCACATTTGTCTGTCCTCTCTCAAATCTGATACCTTAAGCACTTTGGGCGTGAGTTAACAACCAACCTCTGTCTCGAACCATTATTTCCGACCTATTTAAGCGGTGGATCTAGTTCTTACAAAGTTAGTTCCTTCTTGGAAAAGCAAGCACGGATCCGCGATCAGTGGTTTCCAAACCATATGTCGATCCTACATTCTCTCCTGCGGGCGGTTTGAGGAACCAGCGTCGACCAAGTGTGGCGGCAAACCCAGATGCGAGGCCGAGAATGTAATCCACAGAATCTGCCCAATACCGGATGGAAAATGTTCAAGCACAAGTCGGACAACTCCAGAAGGTTGATGCTATTTCATCAGGATGGATCGGTATACCACAACCACCATGATAAATTACTAAAAGCTGGACTAGAGCTCAAACGTTACCATGATTGGCTAACTATTTAGGTTGAGTTCACCCCGAAAAGCTGAGATCGGAACCGAGTGAGCTTGCAATTGATCTTTGAGAAACAAAATTCAACCATAGTCCTTTTTAGTGGTCAAACTAACGCTTTACTGTTCCTTCACCGTACTTTGACACCTATCGTGCACTTATTATGACCTCCTTCCGCCGGTCAAAAAACCTAAGAGTTACAGATTCCTTGGTATGTCCCGCTTTGTATACAAACACTCCTCAGGTAGTACCTCGACCTATGCCTTGAGGCCCATCACACAAGGCTTGTACCCATGCAGACCTCAGACCGGCTCTGAGCCCACGACCTCACCAGCTGACCCTGTCTTTGAAAGCAGTTCACACACGGCTATCTTTGAGGCAGTTCTATTCCTTCTCCTTGCAAATACGCACGAATACTTTATTTTATCCACAGGCACTATCGGACCGTCCAAGATAAAGGCACTGTCATCCGATACCTGCAGTCTTATAGTTCGAAGAAAGATGTTGATCCTCGATTCATATTTGAATCCATCTTACAGTCTTCTTCTCCAGCAGAATGGTTGTATCTTACAATGATTAGGAAAGTATGTGGAAGTTTGTGTTCTTATGGCGCGACCATCACGTCTAATGATCCTCCAACTCCACGAGGACTTTCATCCTCCGTGATAAGGACCTCGCATAGGTTTGATGTTCTACAACTTATCCTGAATTGAATGTCTCCTCGAAAGGTATCGGGATATACTCGATTTACGATGTTTCCTACTTTATGAGTTTTCGAAACCAAGTTCACTGCGTTTTGTCACGAAAATCATCGGTTCACGTCCATTTCGCTTTGTGGAAAACCTCGATTCTTTGTTAAGCTTCGCGCTTTCAAGCAATGAAGATGTGAACCTACAAAGGCCACACACTCGGGCATAGCGCCTCGGATCCCGAAACTTGCACAAGTGAATGCCAACATCTCGCATGGCACAAGGCATCGAGCCCCATTCACGATTGGGCTTGTCAAGCATTCTATGTTGAAAGCGTTACGTGTTGGGGTGAAAGCGTCTGGTCATAGACTTCAACCCCTCAATGGTTTTCTCGAAGATGATAAGTTCCTGAAGATTGATCTTTGTTAGATTCAAATCTCAAAGGCGCAAAGGTGTTCTTAAAGTTTGATTTGAAATCGGGCTTTTGGCGATTAGTATTCATCCTTTATAGCGGACCTAAAACAACCTATACGTATTCCCAATACCCCTTATCGGTGGAGCGGTGATGCCACTGGCTTAGAAAGTGGCACCATCGCTTTTCAAAAGGCTATGGTCAAGAATTTTCCAACCTATCATGGCGCCTCATTGCGTTGATGATATTTTGTTGTTTTCCAAGGATCATAATTCACATCAACAACTCCTTGATCAGTTCCTGTCAATAGTAGAAGCACATGGAGTCATGATATCTGAGAAAAAGTCACAGGTGGGCCAGACATCCATTGAATTTCTTGGCATGATAATCCAAGATGGTCCTTTATCATCTGGACCCACATTGCACAAGAATTGATGCATTTTCCGGATCTTTATCTAAACGCAAGCAAATTGACAATTCCTCGGGATTGTCAACTATCTCGAGACTTTTTCCACGCATTTGGTCCTCGAAGTTGTCAAAGATCTTTAAAAGCAGCCTTGGGGATCTGGCGGACAACAGTTGTCCGACATCTCAGCGGATGACTCGGCATCCCTTCTGGCTGAGACTTCCATCGATGATTGCCTTGTTCTCTCTCTACGGTCGAATCACCATTATTGTGGCAAACTCTTGTTCACGAAGAAAAGTCCAAAGCACAAGGCAATTCGTGCACTTGTAAATGCGAGTTACGTGCACAATCTTACGCATTAGCACTCACTCTCAAAATCAATTTCTCATTTGGCGCCATCTTGTTCCTTCTCACTCGAGATGAGTCGAGGAACGTGATAGATTTCTCGTTCCTCGATCTTATGACCTTCGTTTCTTGGCTTCGAAAGTCTTCAAGATTTAATCTTCGAAGGTTATAGATCGTAAACATGGTTCCATAAATTCTACAAACCATCTTTAACATGGCGGCATAGTCTTTGATGGCCATTCAAATTCAGAACCCAACTCGAAATGAGTTATGCCTGTGACCATTTTATTCCGAATCAGGACCAGAATGCACTAGCTTATCTTGGCTTCACCTTTACATCACTGTAGTTGATGAGCACTCTAGTTGAGACATTATGTCATTAAATGACATCACCCTCAAACTTAATAAGTTTTAAATGCTGGTTAAACTATGCAGTGGCTCTCTTTGATCAACTTGATCCGTACCGGCCCTTGAGATATGGTAAAGGTTGATGGTTCGGCCAGAATCTTCAGCTCCTACTTTTAGGGATCATGACCCTTGAACTTATAGCGGCTATCACATTGACATCCTACCGTTTGTGATACTAAAGCTCACTGACCTCACAGGGTGCTTGGGTGAACCCTCTTGTAAAACCCATAATTCACACCACTGTGGTAGACAGCCCATTCCATGTGAATGACTGTCTCGCATTGAAATGCTCTGGGCGAAGAATATGGAGTTCCACCTCACTCTGATACTCACGGTCCTTTATCTCCCGATGTTGACAGCTCCGGATCTCTGCTTGAAGAAATCGAGAATCATTGTCTCCGTTACGAAGGAGACGGGGCCATCGTACTCTGACGAGATATGATAATTATCTCATCAAACATGGTAGATCGGACAATGTGGGCAGATTGGGCGATCACCGATAAGCCTCAACCCATACTTCCATCCGACCAATTGCAGATTGACCCTGGATCGGACTCAGACACATCAGTATCTTCTTACGAGACTATTTTGCTTTAATAATGGTATTTGCCTCAAAAGTCATAAAGTAGTTTTGTCTTTATGTTTTAAAGTCTTTGTCATTATTAATGGCTTGACTTTTGTGCTTTACTTTTTCAAAGTAGTGGTTAAAGTGTCTTTGTCGTCTTGTAATAATTAGTTTGCATTATTACTTGTGCTAATCAAGTGGTTGTAATAGTGGGGGTCCTGTCCCACTTTAGGTTAAAGCTTCGTCTATAAATGGCGAGCTTCTCCTCATTTGTAATCACGGTTCAATTCCCACTTAATCTATGAAAAGTTTGTTATCAAACATGAGTGGCTAAAAACCTTTTTCTTTCTATTCTTCCAATAAGGGTCACAAATCAACTTAATTAGTTCACTTTCTATCTGGCTTGGTGACAAGTATGCTCTACACTCGCCTCTTGTAGGATCTTGTGTATCAGAAAGTCTTATGCATCAATAAATTGTGAGTGGTATACTTCTTATACATTGCTGTTTACTTTACTACACACTGAGATAGTAGTCGAAGACCTGCAGTTCACAGAAGAGATGCCTGGAGGTGGCGAAGAAAAAAGGGTGGTATGTGTGCTATGATTTCTTCTGTGGTGTTGGGTATATTGGCTGGAAACCCGAGCATACGGGCTATTGGCCCTAAAGACGATTTGTTCGTCATTGCTCTGGTATAACAACGCCCCGTACTTCGCTGCTGGATCTCTGTGTGAGTTCCGACTGACTTTCTATGAGTTAGTGGATCCTGGCTTGGTATTAGTGTGTTATGGGTGTTCCGTAGCAATTCCTTTTATATATCATACCTGGAGAACCAATTTTTTAGACGGAGGAGTTGTTTGTCTAGTAGTGACTTATTTTTGAAATCTAAAATTTTTAAAAAAGATGAATTATCTAGTCGAACCAGAAAAGTGTGTCCCACTAGATGAAATTCAAACTTTTGAATCTCATACTTGACTGCTAAGATTTCTTTATAAATCACATGGCAGTGTTTTTTTGCATCTTTGAAGCACAATAGTATTCTTTGTCATCAATCTTTTCAAGGAGTACAACTCCCCAGTATTCATCACTGGCATTGATCTGGAGTATTCTTTGACCATTTGTGGGAATCTTCAGAGGGAGAGGCTGCTGTGAAAGCTGTTAAACTGCTGGACTGATGCAGTTTGGAGTGGTCTCCAAGGTGGGGCAGACTTCTTGAGCATCTTGGATAGCAACATGAGGGAGAAAATCTCGGAGATAATTGGCAATGCCTAAAAATTACTGAATTTGCTTTCGAGATAAGTGTTGATATGGAAAGTGAAGTAATTCTTGAGCAATATGAGGGCCTGGGTGGTAATTTCCATTTTCTAAGATCATGCCAAGAAACTCTATAGAAGATTGTCCTAGAACACCCTTTTTAGTTGACAACATTATCCCATGGGTATCCACTATCTTTAGAAAATGGGAAGGAGAGCTTGATGGGAGATATGGTCAGGTGAGAAAAGTAGGATGTCATCAATGTAAATTAATGAGTGGTGTAGGATAGGTTTAAAGATGTGGGTCATTACTTCTTAGAAAAGTGATAGAGCTACTTTAAGACCAAAAGACATAACCGTCCATTAATAATATGCATTAGGAATGCAAAAGGCTATTTTATGTCTGTCAAAAGGATGTATTCCAAGTTGCCAAAAACTAGCTTTAAGATCAAACTTGGAAAATACCTTAGCATCACGGATGTAGATGAACAATGATTGGATCTTCGGTAATAGAAACTTATCATCTTTAAAAAAACAGTTTAGAGGCTGATAATTGTTGTGCAAATTTTATTGAACTCGCAAGCGCACGAATCTATTGTAGAATAGATTAATGGTGACAAGTGTCGATCCCACGAGGAGGTTGATTTTAATTATGTGCAGAATTAATTTTCTTAAATGGATGGTTGGATTTGTGGTGGAAGGAATTTAGATTATCCTAAAATTTGAATTGAAATGGCGAGAGTAAATTGAAATGGAAACTATTATACTTGAAGCACTTGGGTATCTAGATCTGCATCAACATGCTTCATGGGCTAAATATTTCTTATTAATAATGCCAATTAAATCATGAGGGGGGTTTTCCACACCTCATGAACCACGCTCAAATAAATATGGTGCTAAGGGCTTATCGTGCCAAATAATAATAACCTTGTACTAGGGTGCCGGTTTAACCAGGACGGTATCTAGACAAGATTATTATTATTTGTCGACGAAAAGTCAAAACATCTACAAATATTAGAGGGGAAGAGAAAATAAATTTACCAAATTAAGCCCATGGAACATGTTGAGACTTCACCTTCAACCCAAGCTTAAAAGAAAATTAGCTACTCATTTTTTAACTCAGGGTAAAATGGAAATTTATTAAAATACATAGAAAATACAAGATAGAGAAGGAATTACAGAAAACTAAGCTTAAAAATAGATTCAGGGGTCTCAAATTAGGAGAGAAGAGCCCCCTTTTTATAGATACATTGAGTGAATCGTGACCATCGGATTAAAAATAGTTCAGACGCTCAGGATTGTGCCACGTCATCAGTCAACAGTGAACAGATCTGTTGTTTGAGCGATGCAGTTCGACCATGGTTTGCGATAATACTATTTATGCGATATGCGGTTTGAATAGTCAATAATCCCATGTATGTGCGTGTACTATACACACGATTTTTGGTCCCCTGAAATGCTGCCACGTCACCGATCAACAATACATAAGATTTTTAGCCCAATAAGATCGTGACACATCATCGGTCAATGCCACGTCATCGATCGACGCCATGTCATCAGACCGTATATATGAACAGTGTCGTGAACAATACTTTTAATAGTACCGTACGTATGAACAGCACTGTACGTATGAACAGTACCGTATATGTGAATGTGACATTTTCTTTTATGTTCCTCCTAAAATTTTCGATCGTCCTGAGTTCAAATGTAACGTCCGTTTCACTGTCTGATCACTCGTTCATTGTGAAACGATCGTGACGCCCCTAAAATACATAATTATAACAAAACACACATAATTAAATAACAAAAGACTTAAATAAAAAAAGGTAGCAATGTTAGTGAGACTTGAAGTGTAAAATGACGTTTTTCTCCTTTATAAATATGCACTCAACAATAATCAATGACAAGTCTCTTTTTTCATCGAACCAGTTCTGATCGCTTTTCTACATAGAACGCTTGGCAAGCCCAATTTGAATCTGTGGGCTCAATGAGACCTTGAGCTAACTATAAGTCTGAAGGAGTCATCCCTAGATGTGTGGCCTTTGTGGGATTGATATCTTTATTAAGTTTGAAAGGTAACTGAATGAAGAATTTCTTATTTTTCCACAGTGGAGATGGATGGGAAAACTGAGAATGATTTTCAGGACAAAAGAGGGGGAAAAGCATCTGTGAGAGCATAGAGACGCAACTCATCTGTATAAGGCTGGAACATGTGTTTATACCTTGCACCTGATGCTGTGATTTAGAGTTTAGAAATACGATGGAGAATATCAAATTCAATAAGCATCTGTGAGAGCATAGAGACGCAACTCATTTGTATAAGGCTGGAACATGTGTTTATACCTTGAACCTGATGCTGTGATTTGGAGATTAGAAATACGATAGAGAATATCAAATCCAATTAGTAGGTCTTTATCAGGAAGATCGGAACCTACAATTTTTTTCCAAAGAATACAGTTAGGAAAAATTTAGATTCCAACAGGTTTTTTTGGTGATAAGTAAAGTATGGAACAATTCTCCATTAGCCGCACGAAAATACTCAATATGTTTTTCCCAACAATGTAAGGGAAGAATAGCAAGGTTAAGCATGCTTTTTTATGCACCAGTATCAAGAAATCCAATGACAGGGATGGATTTAGTAAATTTGGCTGGAAGAAGTTGAATTTTGAGAGAAGGAATGAGAATCTTGGGTATAGAGGCTTTTATTCTTGATCAGAAATGTCATCAGTATTGGCAAGGGCAAATGCTGTATGCTCATCATAATCTTCTTGTTCAGTATATAGTGATTCAACATCATCATGTTCATAAAGCATGGAAGAGTTGTGGAGATGTTCAACAAGACGAACTGCTTTTGCTGCACTGTTTGGACAATTTTTTGCAAACTGACCCTTCTTCTTGCATATGAAGCATCGGTTGCTTTTAGTTTTGTAGGACTTATTGTGCAAATTTTATTGAACTCGCAAGCGCATTAATCTACAATAGATTAATGGTGACGAGTGTCGATCCCACGAGGAGGTAGATTTTAATTATGTGTAGAATTAATTTTATAAGTGGGTAGTCGAATTTGTGGTGAAGGTAATTTAAACTATGTTAGAATTTAAATTAAAATGGCAGGAATAAATTGAAACAAGATCTATTGAAATAAAGCACTTGGGTATATGGATCTGCATCAACATCCATGGGCTAAATATTTCTTATTAATACCAATTAAATCATGAGGGGGGTTTCCACACCTCATGAACCACGCTCAAATAAATATGGTGCTAAGGGCTTATCGTGCCAAATAATAATAACCTTGTACTAGGGTGCCGGTTTAACCGCGGTATCTAAACAAGATTATTACTATTTGTCGACGACAAGTCAAAACATCCACAAATATTAGAGGGGAAGAGAAAATAAATTTACCAAATTAAGCCCATGGAATTTGTTGAGACTTCACCTTCAACCCAAGCTTGAAAGAAAATTAGCTACTCATTTTTTAACTAGGGGTAAAATGAGAATTCATTAAAATACGTAGAAAATAAAAGACGGCGAAGGAATTATAGAAAACTAAGGTCAAAAATAGATTCAGGGGTATCAAATTAGGGGGGAAAGCCCCCATTTTATAGATACATTGAGTAAATCATGACCATCGGATTAGAAATAGTTCGGACGCTCAGAATTGCGCCACGTCATCAGTCAACAGTACGCGGTTTGAACAGTTTGCGGCTTAAATAGTGGCGGCTTGAATAGTGACGTGGTTTGAGCAGTAAATAATCCCATGTGTGTGCATGTACCGTACGCATAATTTTTGTCCACTGAAATGCTGCATCTTCACCGATCAATAGTATATAAGAATTTTAGTCCAATAGGATCGTGACACATCATCAGTCAATGCCAACTCATCAGTCAATGCCACATAAGCAATCAAATGCCACATCTTTCTCCAATCAAATGCTGCCACGTCATCGGTCGATGCCACATCATCAGTCGTCAACGCCATGTCATCGGACCGTATATGTGAACAGTGTCGTGAACAGTAACATGAACAATACTGTACATATAAACAATACCGTACATGTGAACAATGTCATTTTTTCTTTTATGCTCCTAAGGTTTTCGACCGTCCTGAGTTCAAAAGCGATGTCCGTTTTACTGTCTGATCACTCGTTCATTGTGAAACGATCATGATGCCCCTAAAATATATAAAATAATTAATTATAACAAAACACACATAATGAAATAACAAAAGATGTAAATACATAAAAGTAGCAATGTTAGTGAAACTTGAAGTGTAAAATGATGATTTTCTCCTTTATAAATATACACTTTTTAACACTCAACACACCCCCAACCAGTTTATTGCTAGTCTCTAGCAAATAAAGTGAAAACAAAATTCAAACTCAAAAATGATTTTTCAATCAGATTAATGACAACAATCAAATAAAAGTATAAGCATTATCTTCAGTCTAAAAAAATATCACACCTACATCAGTCCAGCAGACTTTGTCATACCTATAGCAATTAGGCCACTTTCAAGAATGACATGTCAAATCCTAAAATCTCACCAGTAGTAGTGACACTCTCACAAAGAAATTAAACCCAATAAAAATTGTCATTACAATTAATGGTAAATTGAGAGAAAATAATAAAGAAATATTACACACTCTCACCAAGATGAAAGAAATATGCCCACAGCTTAGAAATAATACGATCTCAAATAAAGTACTAGTCAACCCAATGTATTCATTTATTTTATTTTATTTTTATGCATCACTACATCTTAATAGCCTATATAACTAGCTTTTACTTCATACTATAGTTCCCTAAAATCAAGAAGGACTTTTATTAGGATGTAATGTAGGCTAGGGACATGGCTAACAAAGAAAGGGAAATGTGAAAAATAAAAATACATGTTTGAGAAAAAATAGAGATCTTTTGAAAATTAAAAAGTGCATTTCGCTTATTTATTATTATATTTTTTTTCTCAAACATGAATAGGTGATGGAACTTATAAAACATCGGGTAATACTCCAAATTGGAGTGGGTCAGGATGATAAGTTAAGGCTCAAAAGGGCTAAGTATGGATATTTTGCAATAAGGATAGCTAGAAAGGCTCAAACGTGTCAAAAATAGCCTTCCATTGTCTTTTAGGGCTCTAAATAATCTTTCATATCTACTAGTTAGGTGGACCTTCAGATGTAGCAACACATTTTTTTCTCTTTTTTTTTTTGAAGGGTTGACTAAAAGGAAATCTAGAGATCATGTATAAAATAATAATCTGCTAAGCTGTATGAAAAATGGGCAAAAAGGGTTACTCTCCAAGAAAAAATAATAGGCTCAAAAACTCACTTGGAATTTATAATGACATGTGCATTCCTTCAAGCAACTCATATTTATCTCCAACATCAACATGTAGAATAGCAACCATGGTGTAACATTACTCAAGACCAAAGATAATACAAATACTAAGATTCGAAAGTCATCATGTCATCCAATGTTAAAAGGTCACAAAATTTTTTTTTTTTAAAACGAAATTCTACCCCCAACCTATTCTAAACATAAAAAGAAAACATACATGCAAAAAGATGAAAAATGATGCAGAAAAATTAATTAGATGATAGAAAAGAAAAATGTCTGAAATTTTTTTTTTTACTAAGAAGATGTGTTTTCAGAGTCACTACACTCCGTATTCAGCCATCTTCGACTTAAAAACTTGAAAATGTATATTTATAAAGGAGAAGTCAAAAAGAAAAAGTTAGAAAGAACACACTTAAAAGAAGACAATTTTTTTTGTTTTTTTTTATTTTATTATTTTTTTTGAACTTTCAAACTAAGAAGATGCATTTCTAGAATAACTACACTCTATATTCAGCCATCTTCTACTTAAAAAGTTAGCCACGGTTAATTCTACAACAACAATTAGTAAAAACTTAACCAACATTCCACAATTGTCAACTATTCTCTCCACCCAACCAGAACGAAACATTGTCCTCAATGTTTGAAAAGAAAGAAGTAGAGTTTAGAAGACATCACCTGGGTAGTGCAATACAGAAGAAAATATTTACAAGCGGAGAGTTAAATCTAATTTTTACTTCTTATTGTGGCTACTGTTACCATCATTATTTGAACACTCCAACACAACAGTCCTGGGATCTGGCTCTGGTCGATAAGCTTGTAACAGATCAAGTAGCTCATTAGCAGTATGTGCACAAATAAAAACTTTTTTCACTGAGGAAGGAATGAAATAATTTTTTATTGCATGGTTAAGAAATGCGATAAAAGCCATCATAAAAGTTATTGACATTTAACAAACCGATGGGTTTCTGGTGGATGTTTAAATGGGCCCAAGATGCTAATGTGATTAGTGCCTCAAGAGTTGCAAGATCTCCTTGAAAGAAAATAAAAGCATCGGCATAATTTAGCATTTCAGTTATTTTTTCTTGCATACCTGAGACGACTAACTCTTCTCCAGTTGATGAGTTAGACTAACAGCCCAAAGGTTTTAGAATTATTGGGATAATTCCTAACACTTGGCTCCCTTTGACATAAGCAGCTTCTGAGACCATTTTGGATAAGCCCACCTCCTCCATACACCAAGTGCAGTTTTCTCTCTGCTATTCTTTGAACAAGATCTATGGCTGCCTTAACGAACTCTTTATATTTGCCATAGTTAAACCCAGAGAGCACACAAATGTTCTTGAATTGTTTACTAGGAATAGCTGCTATTAGGATACTGCTAAAAAATAATTTGTGAGTGCTCAACAAAAAATCATATTTAAAGACCTTGGTGACAGTGGTTCACAGCTGTGTATGAGGCATCATGTCAGTGTCAATTAACGCGTAAGGCACATGGCTTGAGAGTAAAAAAGAAAACATTAAAAAAGAAAAAGCAAACAATGATAATAGAAAATTATTAAAGGCAATAATGTGAATGGTAAAACAATAATGAAATAAAACAACAGTAAAGTAAAAGGATATTCACAGGTAGTTGTGACTGTGGCTCACATCTTCCTCTAATTTTACGTCCAGAAATGGCTTGAACGCCCTCTATGGGTCGAGGATAGGCTTCCCATCTACTTTTCTTACAAACTGGTAAACAGGGTCATTTATAGTCAGATTCCCGAGACTGTGTCATACATGTTCTTTCTGGAATATTATCCAATGACTCTTTATTCAAGCCATCTCTAATGAATTTAATCTTATCTTCCATGTTATCAAACACCATTCCTAAAGAAAATGGTTTTTTTATTGCATATCGTTCTGGCACACTTATGACAAGCAACAGAAAGTCTTCGAGCTCGTCGTTTTCACGCATAATTTCCTTTGCATGCATGCAATAAATTTAGGAGGCAACTCACCTGCCAAGTGTACTTTGGCCTCGATTAACCAACGGATGTCAACAGGGAGGTTGTTCTTCATTAATAATCGCATGCATTCGGACCGAGCTTTATAGATTGAAAGGAGGGCATTCTGAGGAAGCGAAGGGAATCGTTTGTGAAGCTTTGCTAAAATCTCGTATCTGTCCATACCTTCGTCTCCAAGCATAAGTTATTATGGGAAACTGAAGTAACCGACTTGATTGTCACGGAGTACCGTTATCCGCCACTTAACCGAGGTGACAAACTTAAACACACAAGGCAAACTAAAACACACAAATAGAGAAACAAATTAAAACACACAAAATAAACTTAAATCATCCTCTTATTGAATTTACCTTAAGCTCCAATTGGGTGTTGTAGACACTTCTCTCTATTTCTTTGAGTTGGCTTTCTAAATCCTCAACATGGGCGACTAACTCTGGTGGTTGTAGAGCCCAAATACGATGTGTTTTACAAAATCGTATTTTCTTTCTGAGATGAGTTTGGATACATTGAAGTTGTTTAAGAATGTTCAAGAGGAGTTGTCTCATGATTAAAGATGATAAGAGAGAACTTAATGGTTAAACAAACACACTTATGCAAAAATAATTTCAATCAGCAAGAGAATAATAAAAAGGAAGAAGAAAAATCAAATCAAATAATCAAAAAGAAAGAAAAATCTCAATTCAAACTTGGTGGGTCATTCAAATTTATTTCGATATCCTCTCCATGTGGTTGGTACTCTAGATATGGCTTTAATCTTTGGCCATTCACTTTAAAAGTGATGCCATTCTTTGGATCCTTAATTTCAATTGCCCCATGTGGAAAAATAGTGTGAACAATAAATGGGTCAGACCATTGAGAACGTAACTTACCTGGGAATAGGTGCAAGTGAGAATTGAATAAAACCACTTTATGACATAGAGTGAAAGATTTTCTCATAATTTGCTTGTCGTGAAAGACTTTCATTCGTTGCTTGTAAATCTTGGCATTTTCGTATGTGTCATTGCGAATTTCTTCAAGTTCTACCAACTGTAATCTTCTTTCCGAGCCAGCTTGCTGCATGTCAAAATTAAATTTCTTAATGGCCCAGTACGCACGATGCTTAAGTTCCACAGGTAGGTGGCAAGCTTTTCCACACACTAGCCTGTAAGGTGACATCCCATTTGGAGTTTTGAAAGCTGTTCTTTATGCCCAATCTTTTCTGTCGGGTCTTACCATCTTTTCTAATATGTGCTTTATTTCTCGATTGGAGATCTCAACTTGGCAACTGGTTTGCGGATGATATGGGGTCACCACTTTATGAGTGATGGAATACTTTGTCAAAAGTGCTTTGAATGATTTGTTGCAAAAGTGGGCACCACGATCACTGATTATTGCTCGAGGGAATCCAAAGCGTGAAACTATGTTATTTTTCAAAAATCCTATCACCACCTTGTGATCGTTGGTCCTACATGGAATTGCCTCTACCCATTTCGAAACATAGTCAACAGCAACCAATATGTATTGATGGCCAAAAGATGGGGAAAGGGTCTCATGAAATCGATACCCCATACATCAAAAATTTCAACCACTAAAATTAGGTTTAGTGCCATCAAATTCCTTCGTGTTATGCTTCCCATTCGTTGACACCTATCACATGAAGAACAAAAGGTGTAAGCATCTCGAAATATAGTTGGCCAATAGAAACCACATTGTAAAATTTTAAAATGGCCACATTGTAAAATGGCCTCCATAAGCTTGTTCATGGCAGAACGAAAGAATGTTTTGAGATTCATTCTTTGGGACACATCGTCTAACAATTTGATCTGCACAATACTTGAATAGATAAGGATCATCCCAAAAGAAATTTTTTATTTCTGCAAAGAATTTGGCCTTGTCCTGCTTAGTCCAATGCTCTGAAAGTTAGCCTGTAACAAGATAATTAACTATATCAGGATACCGTGGTACTACTTCCACACTCATTAATTGTTCATCTGGAAATGACTTATTCAAGGGTAATGGTTCCATAGTTGTATCAAAATGGAAATGAGAAAGATGATTAGCCACAACATTTTCTGTTCCTTTCTTATCTTTGAATTCTAAGTCAAATTCCCACAAAAGTAACACCCAATGAATTAGTCTAGCTTTTGCATCTTTCTTTGTGAGAAGATATTTAATAGCAGCATGATCTGTGAATATAATTATTTTACAACCAATGAGATAAGATCGAAATTTCTCTAGTGCAAACACTACTGCTAGCATTTCTTTTTCAATAGTTGAATAATTCAACTGTGCATCATTCAATGTCATACTAGTATAGTAAATAACATGGGGAATTCGATCAACTCTTTGTCTTAATACTGCTCCTACTGCATAATCAGATGCATCACACATAAGCTCAAATGGTAAGTTCTAATTTGGGGGCTGAATGATAGGTGATGATGTCAACAGCTGCTTTAATTTTTCAAATGCCACAAGACATGAATCATCAAAGACAAAAGGTACATCCTTAGCAAGTAGATTGCATAAGGGTCTAGAAACTTTACTAAAATCTTTAATGAAACGTCTATAAAATCCAACATGCCCAAGGAAAGATCTTACTTCTCTGACTGTTTTAGGTGGAGGAAGATTGGAAATGAGATCCACCTTGGCTTTATCAACCTCAATACCTTTACTCGAAATGATGTGACCGAGAACAATACCTTATTTTATCATAAAATGACATTTTTCCCAATTCAAGACTAAATTCTTCTCGATACATCTCTGCAAAACTAGTGTTAGATGATGTAAACATTGATCAAATGAATCACCAAAAACAGAAAAGTCATCCATAAAGACCTCAAGAAATCGTTAAACCATATTAGAAAAAATGATCAACATGCATCATTGAAATGTAGCAGGTGCATTACATAATCCAAATGGCATTCTCCTATATGCAAAGGTACCCAAAGGACAAGTGAAGGTGGTCTTCTCTTAATCTTTTGGTGCTATAAGAATCTGATTGTATCCTGAGTAGCCATCTAGAAAGTAATAAAATTGATGTCCTGCTAACCTATCAAGCATTTGATCAATAAATGGTAAAGGAAAATGGTCTTTAGGTGTGACATAATTCAACTTTCTATAATCAATGCATACATGCCATCCTATAGTCACTCTAGTGGGTACTAATTCATTATCAGCATTGGTAACTACTGTGACTCCTGACTTTTTGGGGACAACTTGCATAGGACTGACCCATGAACTATTAGAAATGGGGTAAATGATACCTGCATCTAATAGCTTAAGGACTTCAGTTCTAACAACCTCTTTCATGTTAGGATTTAACCGACGTTGCATTTCCCTAGTAGGTTTAGCATTTTCATCAAGGTGAATGTAATGCATACAGTCTACTGGGTTTATACTATGTCTGCTATAGTCCATCCTAATGCTCCTTTGTGCTCTTTTAAAACTTCCAACAACTTACCTTTTTGTTCTTTATTGAGGGAGGAAGAAATGATTACTGGTATAGTGTTTTCGTCTCCCAAAAATACATATTCCAAAGTGCTGGGTAATGGCTTGAGCTCGAGTTTTGGTGGTGATTCTAATAATGGGCTGAGTTTCTTTTCTGATGGCACTGGTTGTTCAACTCTTGACTTCCATTTATTTTTGTCCATGGATGGTGCTGAGTCAAGTAGGGCTTTCACTTCATTGACTGATCTGTCAATATCAAAATCCAAACCAAAGTGAGTCAAACATGTTTGTAAAGGGTCATCACTAAGGTTTGAAAGAAAATTATTATCAACTAATGTTTCTATTAAATCCACATCAATAATTTCATCATCTCCATCACTCAAAGAGGCAATATCAAAGGTTTAATGGTTTAGTTGACACCCTAGGTTTTCCAGAGAATACTCCAATCATGGCATCAACCTCTACTCCTACTACAAACGAGTCTCCAGTTTCGTTAACATCTACTCTTAGTATTCCTAAGTCTTGTCAAAAGCGTTTAGCATCTAAAATAGAAAACTTAATAGAATATTCATACATACCAGAGTTTGCTCAAGTCCATGAGTCAAATCTTCCTGTTATGAGTCCCTACCAGTTGTATAAATAACCAGGTCTTACCCATAGTATTAGAACTATAATCTCTAGACGTAGAAATCTACCTAAAGAGTATATACAGTCTTCTAAGTTAGATCAGTGTTCCCTTCAGGCTACCTTAGCTGAACAGTATGTTGTCACCTTAGAGAATCCCAGATGATCTTATTTCTCAGTGGAAAAGAGAAGAGTACACACATCTTCACCTCGGAGGAATCTGACTTGTTCTTACTCTTCATGGACGAAAAGGTCTTCCTGTTACTGCCAGAATTGCTTATTGCTTTGCTGGATACTGGATTTAAGCAATATCAACACGCAGTGATCGGAACAGTTCTTACCACCCTAAATGCGGGAAGTGTTCTTCTTACCTTTTACCCAAACTTCAACTTCTCCCTTGATGATCCAAATCTTTCAGATGCTCTTAAAGTCCAGATCTAGATCCAACTGACTTTCTATGAGTTAGTGGATCCTGGCTTGGTATCAGTGCGTTATGGATGTTCCGTGATGCCTGATATCACCAGTCGAAACTCACACAGAGATCCAGCAGCAGAGTACGGGGCATTGTTATACCAGAGCAATGACGAACAAATCGTCCTTAGGGCCAATAGCCCGCATGCTCGGGTTTCCAGCCAATATACCCAACACCACGGAAGAAATCATAGCACACATACCACCCTTTTCTCTTCGCCACTCCCGGGCATCTCTTGAATTGAGCGGTGTGTCTTGACGGCTATCTCGGAGTGCTTAGTATAGGAAACAGCAATGGTATAATAAGTATACCACTCACGGTACAGCATAAGACTTTCTGATACACAAGATCCTACAAGAGGCGAGTGTAGAGCATACTTGTCACCAAGCCAGATAGAAAATGAAGTATTAAAGTCGATCTGTGATCCTTATTGGAAGAATAGAAAGAAGAAGTGTTTAGCCACTCATATTTGATAACAAGCTTTTCATACACAAACCTCTGTTTGCAAAGGCATGAAAAAAACCTTCTTACTTGCAAATCATGTGCAAAAATGAGAAGAAATGCACCTGCCCTACCTAGAAGAAAAAGCATTTCGAGAAATATCCTCACCTTCTTCGGTCTTCCAAAAAATCCAAAAAATAGAACCGTTTCTTAAAAAAGAAGGACCTTCCAAAGCCTTCCAAAAAACCAGTATCATAGAAAAATGCTCGTTGCTACATTTGCAAGAAGAAAGGACACTTTGCAAGATACTGTGATGAGATAGAGTCCAACTTCTCAGAGCAATCAGAACAAGATGATGACACTGCTTTCATCTTAGCAGAGTCCAATTCAGATTCGGATACAGAACCCATTTCAACAGTTTTCACTGTTCAAACAGAACCTCAGCCAACCCAATCCATTTATTTAGCCCAAACTATTCCCTAGATCAGAGTCTCAATCTTAGCTAAGCCCATTCCAACTATCGGCTTTGTTGACACAGGAGCTGATAAGAGCATGATAAACCCATATATTTTCCTAAAATCTTTTTGGGAACCTCATCATGAGTATTTCAGAACTGCCAATGGTGAAATCTTCGGAACCACCCTGATTACAAAGAAACCCATAGGAATACAGTTCTTTCCCAACTATATTGTTTGGAAAAAGCTCATTAGTTCTCATTGGTTTCGACCTTATTTCACAGGTCAAAAAGCTCAATATTCGAGCTAATGGTCTCAGTTATAAACATATGTTCCTTCCTTACACAGATGTCCCAAATCTGTTTTCCCTCAAGGAGCATCCTCTAGATTATGAGCCCATTTCCCAAAAACTCCTTCAATTTTGTCCAGAGAATCATTCACAGTTTCATCATCCTTTACCTCTTTGGAAAAATGAATCCTTTTTCATTCATCTTCCCTTCAAACTCAATGAAGATGCAAATCCAACCAAAGCATCTCATCCGGGAATGACACCTATAGACCTTCTCTTAGCCCAACAAGAATGTGCCCAGCTTTTAAGCCAAGGCCTCATTGAACCCACTAAGTCAGACTGGGCTTGTCAAGCCTTTTACGTTGAAAAACGATCTGAATTAGTTTGGGGAAAAAAGAGAATGGTTATTGATTATCAACCCTTAAATGCCTTCCTAAGGGATGATAAATTTCCTCTCCCAAAAATCCAAACCCTGTTCATTCATCTTCATCAAGCCAAGATATTTTCAAAGTTTGATTTAAAATCAGGATTTTGGCAACTTGGCATCCACCCTGATGACCGTCCCAAAACAGAATTTTGCATACCCAATGCACATTATCAATGGACAGTCATGCCCTTTTGGTCTCAAAGTCGCGCCATTTCTCTTCCAAAAATCCATGATAAAAATCTCCACCCCCATCTTGCATCATGCATTAATTTATATCGATGACATTTTATTGTTTTCTACATATCATCAGGCGTAACAACAATTACTCTCAGATTTCCATTTTCTTGTACGGAAGTATGGAATTATGCTTTCAGAGAAAAAGAGTATTGTCGCACAATCATCAATCAACTTTCTTGAAATGAGGATCCAAGACGGCCACTACTAACCAGAGCCCAATGTTGAAGATGTTGAGCTCCATGGTCATATTGCCAAAGGACAACTACATATTTCCAATCCTGCATTGAATGTGAGCATCAGCAGTTGCCAAGAAAGGTCGGCCCAAAATAATGGGAATGTGCTTCTTTGAATCCTGCACTGGTTGAGTGTCAATTACAATGAAATCAACAGGAAATAAAACTTGTCTACCTGAATAAGCACGTCCTCCACAATACCACGAGGTATTTTTGTGGACCGATCTATAAGCTGTAACACCACTGGAGTTAGGTGTAATTCGCCCAGTCCAAGTTTCATAAATACAGAGTAAGGCAACAGATTTACACTAGCTCTTAAATCCAATAAAGCATTGTGAATTGTGTGGTTCCCTATACTACATGAGATAGTGGGGGAGCCTGGGTCTTTGTATTTTAGAGGCATCTTATGTTGGAGTATAGAACTAACATTTTCTATTAAAAATACCTTTTTTTGAACATGAAACTTGGCATACGATGGCACTTGTTTTATAGCATCAAGTAAAGGGATGTTAACACTTACCTGTTCGAAGATTTTAAAAATCTCACATGTGGATTTTCCTTTCTTCCCTTTAGCTAATCTCTGAGGAAATGGAGCTTTAGGAATGTACTCTTGGGGGTTGGTTTCTTCTTTCTCCTCTGATGATGAGTCCTCAGCATTCACAGGTACAATCTGAGTTGATTTTGTCACTGGCATCTCAACTTTGTTGTCGACTTCTTTCCCTTTTCGCAAGGTCATGACGGCTTTGACCTCTCCATGTTGTTGTGGTGAACTGGTACTTGCTTCATGCACTCCTTTAGGATTAGGTACTGGTTGACTTGGGAATTTTCCTTTCTCAATAGTCATTGCTAAGGTTTGAACTGAAGAAGCCAGTTGCCCCATCATTTTCTCGAGATTCAAAACTAATTGGGCTTGTGAGTTGAATCTTGCTCTCATCTCATTTCGCAGTTCATCAATAGTGTGGTTCTGTTGCTTGATCTTAGAGTGAGTAAGATTCTTGAAATTCTGGAATGTATCCTCCCAGGGTTTGGGTTGAGAGTAATTTGGGTTCTGATTGTATGGTCTAAATGGTAGCTGAGAGGCTTGAGGAATTTGAGGAATTGGTTAGATTGGTGGAGGTGGAGCTGTTGGTCTATTTTGTGGGAATCCTTGAGACCATGAAAAATTGGGGTAGTCTCTCCATCCAGGATTGTATGTGTTGGAGTAAGGGTTGTAGTTGGATGGCTTTCTCATGACACATATGGCATTGGCTTGATCTGAATATGAGTCATGGTCATGCGGCTCTGTTTTTTTAGCAGTCGTTAATGATGCTATTTGTCGAGAAAGACCTTCAACCATCTCTTTGACTTCTTTAATTGCCGAACTTGACTCGCCAATGTGAACCTCATTTACTCTCTTAATTCTCCTAGTATTTCTGAGTGATCGACTCCGTTGTTGGGAATTATCCAATTGTCGCTGGAAGAAATCCCAAATCTCTGATGCACTTTTCGATATTAGCTCTCCTCCACTGGTCGCCATTAGCCATTCATGCACATGTGGCAATAATCCCTCCAAAAAGTATTAGGATTAGTGTCATTTCTCATATCTGTGATGTGGTCACTTCAAGAGTAGCCCATTAAATCGCTCCCATGCTTCAAAAAATTGTTCCCTGCAAATAGCATTGGTTTTATGAACTGGGAAATATTGATTCAAAAATTTTGTTATCATTTGTTCCCATGATGTAATGTTATTAGTAGGCAATGTATTAAGCCATGAACGAGCTCTATCCTTTAAAGAAAATGGGAATAATCTAAGTTTAATATCATCATCTGAAAAATTCTCGTATTTAAAAGTTTGACAAATAGTATGAAAATCATTCAAATGATTATATGAGTCCTCATTTTCTAGGCCATAGAATGTTGGGAGACAATTTAGTACACTAGGTTTTAATTCAAAACTCATAGTAGCTACATTTGGGTATCTGATGCATGATGTGCTTAAATTAGTTAAGGGACTGAAATAGTCCTTAAATGGCCTCTCATGTGGTTCTGGTTGTTGGTTTTGCAAATCCATTTCAATTTTCTTTTTAAATGCAATGTGTTTGTGTGTGCAAAGTGTTTTTTCCAATTCAAGGTCTAAAGGCTCAAGATTAGGTGATAATAACCTTCGACCATGCATGCAAAGAACAAAAATGAATGAAAACAAAACAAATAAAGATAAGGAAAAGGGAGAAATTACGATACTAACCTTATCACGCTGTTACAATCTTACTATGAAAATACACTCAATTGCTATAAGAAAAAGAAATTATGTGAAACAAATATTAACTAAAATTAAAATAAATTATAAAGAAAGATAACAAGATAAACAAAAAAAATTACAAAGAAAAATAACATGAAAATTAAATTACACAAATTTAAAGAAGAAAAAGAAATGAAATTCTAACCTTAAAATATAGATTGACTTTTTTTTGCCCTTTTTTTTAATGAGAAAAGAAAAAAATTGCAAGAAAACAACTAAAAAAATAAATATTTAAAACAAACTAATTCTACGAATTAAAATACTTACCTCCCCGGCAACGACGCCAAAAACTTGTGCAAATTTTATTAAAGCAAGCGCACAAATCTATTGTAGAATAGATTAATGGTGATGAGTGTCGATCCCACGAGGAGGTGGATTTTAATTATATGTAGAATTAATTTTGTAAGTGGGTAGTTGGATTTGTGGTGAAGGTAATTTAAACTATGCTAAAATTTAAATTAAAATAGCAGGAATAAATTGAAACGAGATCTATTGAAATAAAGCACTTGGGTATCTGGATCTACATCAACATGCTCCATGGGCTAAATATTTCTTATTAATACCAATTAAATCATGAAGGGGGTTTCCACTCCTTATGAACCACACTCAAATAAATATGGTGCTAAGGGTTTATCGTGCCAAATAATAATAACCTTGCACTGGGGTGCCGGTTTAACCAGGGCGGTATCTAGATAAGATTATTACTATTTGTCGACGATGAGTCAAAACATCCACAAATATTAGAGGGGAAGAGAAAATAAATTTACCATATTAAGCCCATCGAACATGTTGAGACTTCACCTTCAACCCAAGCTTGAAAGAAAATTAGCTACTCATTTTTGAACTAGGGGTAAAATGAAAATTTATTAAAATACGTAGAAATACAAGATGGAGAAGAAATTGCAGAAAACTAAGCTCAAAAATGGATTCAGGGGTATCAAATTAGGGGGGGAGAGCCCCCTTTTTATAGATACATTGAGTAAATCATGATAATCAGATTAAAAACAGTTCGGACACTCAGGATTGCGCCACTTCATCAGTCAATAGTACGCGGTTTGACCACGGTTTGCCAGTAACATGGTTTGAATAGTGGCGGCTTGAATAGTGATGCGGTTTGAACAGTAAATAATCCCATGTGTGTGCATGTATCGTACGCATGATTTTTGTCCACTGAAATACTGCCACGTCACCGATCAACAGTACATAAGAATTTTAGTCCAATAGGATCGTGACACATCATCAGTCAATGCCAACTCTTCAGTCAACGCCACATAAACAATCAAATGCCACATCTTTCTCCAATCAAATGGTGCCACGTCATCGGTCGATGCCACATCATCGGTTGTCAATGCCATGTCATCGGACCGTATATGTGAACAGTATCGTGAATAGTAACATGAACAATACTGTACGTATAAACAGTACCGTACATGTGAGCAGTGCCATTTTTCTTTTATGCTGGTCCTAAGGTTTTCGACCGTCCTGAGTTCAAAAGTGATGTCTATTTTGCTGTCTGATCACTCGTTCATTGTTATAACAAAACACACATAATTAAATAACAAAAGATGTAAATACATAAAAGTAGCAATGTTAGTGAAACTTGAAGTGTAAAATGACGATTTTCTCCTTTATAAATATACACTGTCTAACACTCAACAGGACTGAGCTGGATCATTCTTTCTAAAAAATCAGTATGGCTTTTTATGTATGAAATAGTGTTTCTTTTTGTGAGAAAACTTCTGAAAATGAGTTTTCTTCTTGGTTAGACAAGTGTAATCTTTGTCATCTTTTTATTTGATCTTGAAATAGGGTTTTTTGCAAGCATTTCTGAAAGGTTGTTTATCATTCATGAGATCCTTGAAAAACTCTTTTTGCTCACAGAGTCTTTCGAGATAGCTGACTGCAAGTTGATAGATTTTACCAAGAGAAAGGTTGGCAATATCTAGTTGATTAACATTTAGTTGTTGTTGGATCTCTGGTTGCAATTCCTTCAGAAGAGATGCTACAAAGACACAAATGTGGGATCATTAAAACTATTAAGCTTGTACATCCTCTTGTAGTGAAAATCAAGATCTTTTTGTTGAAGAGAGCAACACTTCATTTGGAGAAATTCCCTTCGAGCATTTTACCAAGGAATTGTTCATAAATGAGGCCGAGTGCTGTGGAAACTTCCGGAATTTGAATGAATTGAAGTTCTCTCTACTCTATATTCACCCAAAATTGAAAGCCCAATTTTCAACCCAAATCTAGTAAAGTCAAATTTTGTTGGTTAAGCAAACTTTTGGTTCTCTAACATCAAATTGAGAGCTCTAGGATGTTTCTAATCACTTATTGCATAATTACATTGCATCAAAACTTGCATTTGTTTATTTTTAATTCAAAATCTGCATTTAGGTTGTTTGTGTTTGTGCATTTTTAGTTTGAAATCTGAATTTGGGTGTTTGTGGTTGTGTTGATGGTGACCATGGCCAACGGTGAAAGTTCAAAGGGTGGCACGAAGAGAAAGCAAGTTGTTTTAAGATGAAACTGAACTTAGTATTGATTTCAGTCAAGTTTATTTTTTGACATTCAGTCTATAACAACAATTTTATAGTCTATTTATGTCTAGAACGATACTCCCTGCCTACTTTATTAATTTAGATAATATGAGTAATTTGAGTAATTTTGACAAATCACTTAGAAGCATGCTTGAAAATATAGGTTGGAAAGATGCTTTGCTTGCGAATGAAAATGTTTATCTAAATTTGGTCAAAATTTTTTGTTTCGAACATGGATTTTCCACAGTTGATTAAAATAGAGTAGTTACTTCCATGGATGCCTATTGCATTTGATGATTCTAATCTTAATTGGATCTTGGGAACAATAGTTAATGGCCTTAGGATATTTACTTCTCACAAAGAACTTGAATTTGCAAGAGTCGATCATTTAGATTGTAACACCTTAGGCAAATCCCACATCGACAAAGCACGGGAGAGATGTTGAATTTATAAGGGGTGGTCCACACTTTAATTGACATGATGCATTTTAGGGTGTATGGACACCCTAGAAAAAAAACTGTACGGGCCTTATTAAGGGCTAAAACAGACAATATCTTGTTAGGTCTGAATTGGGTCATGATAAATAGTATCAGAGCGGCAAACCTCAGTAGGGACGCTGAGTCCCTAAGGGAAATCCCACATCGACAAAGCACATGAGAGATGCTGAGTTTATAAGAAGTGATCCACAACTTAATTAGAAACACGCATTTTAGGGTGTATGGATGCCCTAGAAAAAAACCATACGGGTCTTATTAAGGTTCAAAGCGGACAATATCTTACCAAGTATGGGTTGGGTATAAGAGAATAGTTAATGGGGTTTCCTAAAACTTCCTACTAATCCATACTTTTCCCTCTTCTATAACCCTAAAGTCCACAACATTTTCTTCTATTTTCTCTACTGCTCATTACTCACTTACTCATACCCTAGGATTCAAACCCTTGCTTATGAGAGAATCTTAACGGTTGGTAAGTTTTACTCTCCTTATTCTCCATAAGTTTTCCTATCACTCCATCAAGGGTTTTATTGACATGGTTTTAGATTATTACAGACCATTATGCATGATTTAGGATGTGTTTAAGTTGTGTTTAGGGTTTTGATTTATTGTTGTGTCTCATTAATCAATCCTTGATGCAATAAATACACTGGACAATTCTAGACAGCATGAATATCTCGAAAGTAAACATATATTTTATGAATGATTCTTAAGAAGAACCTTATCATTCTTAAAACTAGACATGTATGGCCTATTGAATAAATTTTGTTTCATAAGATTTGACATCGTTTTCAATTTTATATGTATTTTCAAAACAGACACTACTGCACTTGCAGAATGAAAAACTTTACAAAATTATTTGTAGTACGAAACGAATTCAAAAAATTTTGAAATTTTACAAAGAAATTAATATATGTGTCTAGTATTTGAAGTTTTAATTTCATAACTTTTTGATTAATTTCTAATTTTATAAAAATATCGAATCCCCTTCTGTTCAGTTAAGGCACTGTGAAGCAGTTTCGAATTTGTCAAGAAACAAATAGTTTTGAAAATGTTTTGGTATCGGATCTTCCTAAAACGTTTACATGAGATACCCATGGTTGTCCAAAATAGTTCTGTAAAATATTATGTCATTCTA